>OX456525.1:33964295-34694295 GCA_949748255.1 Eustalomyia histrio | reverse complement strand
TAATTCTAGTGTTTTTTTTTTCATAATCATTCCATGTCGAAGAACTAACAAATCATGAAGTGAACAAATCATAATTTCTATGACTCAAGTAAACATACAATATGTGTTTTTGATTTCCAGCATTTATGTTTTATAATCAAACAACCAAAAAAAAAAACTTATGATAAAAAAAATCCAAGAAAAACTAAATGACATGGCAAAATAGGGAAAAACTAAATGGGAAAAAAGTAAAAGTGATATAATTCACGTTGGCCGAATTTAACATACCCTATAGGTGAGAATTTACTCTAATGACTTAAAGTAGGTCACACTCAGAATATTATGTAGTTTACTGTTTGTAGTTTATTGGAAAAGTTTTCCGTTCCATTTAAAATAAAGAAACATAAATTTATTTTTCAAAGAAATATCTATATTAACTTTTTTATACATTTGTTCAAAATAATTTACTATCATTTACCGATTATTTCAGTTTCATTTATTTTTTTTTTCATTTGTTTCAAATTTAATAAAAATTTACCCTCCAAACGGAAATTTGTGGTTTATTTTTGTCCGTTAAAGTTGTTTCCAATTAAAAATTTTTTTGCTGTCTGTTTCAAAAAAAAATATTCAAAAATTCTAATATGTTTTTTATATAAATTGGTTGCTTATACTCGTATACAAAATGATTTCAATTCAAATTACAAGAACTTTATAAACACACATTCACACAGAAGCACATTCCCACAAAATATGTCTATAGCCATGAATACATACATTTTGTTGATAAAAAAAATACAAAAACAATTTCAATTAAATGACAAAATCATTTATTTTGTAAGGAATTGGTATGTAAAATTTTAACATTTCTTTTTACTGATTATATAATTTTTTTCTTACGGATGTGTTTGTTGTTTAAACAACATTTAAAAATAAATAACAAGAGTCATTTGGTTTAAACGAAAATTAAGTAGACCGGTTTTTAAATGAAATATCAATTCTTGTAAATGGCATTTTCTGTCATTTTAAATAAAAAATGTGTGGTAAATGTCAATGTTTTTAAGAATAGTATATACAGTAGTGGTCAAAACATTTGGAATTAAGATCGCATTTTAACTTTTCATTGATTAATTTTCTTTAAATCACATTTCGTTACTAAAATTTATTTTGTTCATGTCATCATACACAAATTCCGTAATACAACAATAAAATTATTTCAAAAGATGTATTCAAAATGCAGCTGTTCAAAACATTTGCAATTCTTGTTACTCTTACTCCTAACTATACTATTAACATTAACAAATGTTAGGAAATAACGGTAATCGTATTCCTTTTATTAATTCGTGATTTAGATCTTTGCATTATGATAAAAATCTCATCATAATTATTTTGGTATAAGAGATTTATTGGAAGCATTAACATCGTAAAAATTACTTTTGTAAAAAATTATAGGAAACAAATACAATTCTAATTTCAAGGTCAAAGTTTTAAATGACTTTAGAAATGGACTTTATCAAAAAAGACATTTCCTTAAAATATTTCGTTCCAACATTCATATAACTTACAAACGAGGAAGACCCCGTACTACTACTGTAAGATAAGACAGAAAAATTAAGATTTTTTTTACGAAATATCCTTAAGCAGTTCCTTTAGAAGTTAAAACTGAACTTTCCATAGATACCAGTATTCCCACCTTTAAAAGAAGAGCCCGAGAATATGGTCTCAGAAGTTTTAGATGCACAAAAAAACCCTTTGTGTCGAAAAAAAATAGAAAAGCTCGACTTAACTTTGCTCGCACCCTCTTAAATTGGACTCAACAGCAGTGGAAGAACGTACAATAAGTACTATAAGATAAGTCCAAATTCAACCTATGGGGTTCAGATGGAAGAGCCTTCATTCGACGACCACGAGGCGAAAAGTTTAATCCCAGATACACAACCGTCACAGTGAAGCACGGAGGTGGAGACATTATGGTGTGGGGGTGTTTTTCGGGAAATGGGATTGGCCCAATTCAACGAATTACTACTACAATGATGGGCACAATATACAGGGTGATTTAGTCACGACCCACCGAATTTCACCAACGTATTCCTTGACTCATGTCATGAAAATATGTCCATTACGACCATCCCCGAAATGCAGGGTAAAATTGCTAACTTCTGAACCAGTGGCTGAATTTTTTTGAGCTTGTTGGAAAGGTCTTTGGGAGAACTTTCAGAATCAATAAAAAAATTAAAAAAAGTGAAATCGGCGAGGTACAGAACTTTAAAAAAAAATTGGAAAAAAGGCATAAGAACGTGCACATAACCTCAATTTGCTCAGCCAGATGGTAGGTAACTTATGTTTTTTTCTCTTAAAAGATAGCCCTCTTATCTTTTACCTTTTCATTTTGGAAAGGTAAATACCAGAGGTCTTAGCGTTCTAAAGTTATGACCATTTCACTGAAATGCAAACATTTTGACTAAGCATACGGCAGGAGTTGTAAAAGTATAGTTGGAGGAAAATAATATTACTGTGATGTCGTGGCCGCCACAATCTCCCGATCTCAACCCAACTGAGAACATGTGAATGATTGCAAAACGGTATATTGGTAATAAGTATTACCGAATGGTGATGAACTTTTCGCCAAGTTGGAAAAGCAGTGAAATGAAATTCCCGTAGATTATATTAAAAATGCCTAAAATATGTTCTAAAAAATAACGGCTATACTAAAAAATACTGAATATTGAAATCAAAGAACTGCTCTGGTTTTAGGGTAAAGAGTGAATCAAGCCAATTTCTCATACTCTGTTCTGAAGTGAAGCGTATGGATGATCTGCATCGATCAAAATAAATGATAGTCACAAGGGGCAAGGTCTGGGCTATAAGGCGGGTGAACCAAAACTTCCAATCCAAATAGTTCTTGACCGGTCTTGCAACATGTGGCCGAGCGTTGTCATAATGGAAGATTATGGCCTCGTGTCTGGTCTAATATTCTCGTCGGTTTTGTTGGTTGCTCTCTTCAACGAATCAGGGTACAGGTCCCCTGTGATCGTCTGACCTGATTTCAACAGCTCATAATACAAAACACCCTTCTGATCCCACCAAATACAGAGCAAAATCGCCTTTCAAGGTCTCTCGGCTTCAATTCATAGGGAACCAATTTCCTTGCTTTTTAATGAATCCCAATGCTTTTAAACGTAGGGAAATGGCTTGTTGGTTGTCTTCCAATGATAATGCAAGTTCTTCTTGTGTTTGACAACAATCTTCGTGTAGTAATTTCTCATCTACAAACCTTTTCGGCTGACCAGGATACTCCTTGTCGTCTGTGTGGAAATCACCACTTTTGATTCGCACAAACCATCCTCACAAGTTTTATGAGTTGGCGAATGTTGGCCGTAAGTTCTACCAACAATTAATAACTTTCAGCAGCCGTTTCCTTCAAATGAAAGAAGGTTATCAGACTTCCCCCCAAAACATCTTTTTTAGGCACAAAATTTGACATTTATTATAGTGATTGAAAAAAATGTGTGTTTACACTTTGGCGTTTATAGAATACTGAATTATAATGACAGATGTTTACCCTGCAAAATACTATATTTGTTATTATTGACACAAACCATATGTGATAGTTATGCCATCTGTTGTCTAAATCGACATTATTAACTTGTATCCCAATATTATAATTTCTTTAAGAGTTGCAAATGTTTCGAACACTTGTATTTAGACTAATTTTATTAAACTTAATTTTTTTTGTAAAATAATATGCAATAACCGAATTTAATAAAAAAAAATTAAAATCGTATGCTGAAAGTCTTTGTTAAAAAAATAAAGAATTAGGCAAAATATGATTTCAGTTGCAAATGTTTTAAACACCACTGTATGTAGTCTTTTTTCAAGAATACTCTACAATCTTGAAGTTTTTATGTAAAGTGGTTTATATGAATTTATATATGCTATAAAATACGGTACTTTGTAGCGTTTGTTACTTCAAATAAATCACTTCATACAATATACCCACTAATTCTGGTGATGTCTTAGCTAAGTTTGTGGCTTAGCCTTTTAAGTTTCTTTCCTACTCATTATTATACTTCTCTTTGCCCTTGTACCCCCAGCTCTGGGGGGCTATGTGCATGAAATAAATGCAGGGAAGATTATATTGGTGTTACAAACATTTAACTCAAACTAACAATACCTTAAATGTTAAGCAAAAAAATATAGATTAGAAAAACTTTACCTACAGTTGAAACTGAAAAAGAAAACTGCAAGAACAAGAAAAGAGACAAGAGTTAATACAACTTGACAGTTATCAAGTAGACAAACAAACCAACAAAAAAATTTTGGATTACAAAACTATAAGATATAATACGATATTTTTTTTTTCTACATTTCAAATGCAGACAATAACTTTAACGAGTATAAATGGGAAGAGGAGAAAAAAGTTTAAAAAATAAGTTAAAACAGAGAAGGAAGTGATTGAAAAAGATTTACTTCCTGACAACAATTTTCTTTTCATTTCATTTCATTTATATAATAAACAAATAAGAGATCTAATGAAATTGACATGATAGATGATTTTTCTTTTGTAAAACAAACAAAAATATTTGCAGTAAAAGAAGAAATAATTTATGATTTATCATTATTAATTTAAGTTTTAATTTTAGCAATTTTTTTAAACAAAGTTTACACAATTTTACTAATACAATTTTTTTGTTTATATTATTTTCTTTATCTTTTCATGTTTCCGTTTCCTGTATACCTTGATGATGACAATTCAATTTAACATCTGTCTGACTGTGTGTTTATCTATGTGTGTGTGTGTATGTGTTCTTATAAACAATTGTTTCCTTTTCCTGTTTGTTTATTTTTCAACAATTTCTTTTGCATATTGTTTTTCTTGTGTCAACAAATATTATCTTTTGCTTACTGTATGTTTATTCTTATATGGCCTGTCATCTCAATGATTGCACTTAAATGCAAACAACAACAATAATAATATCTGCTTGGCCATCAACCAACAATAACAATGCAATAAATTGTCAATATAAATATTATATCCTTTTCATTTTTTGTTCTTCATCACTATTCTTAACTCATTTTCTTTTGTAAACATTACATTTTTTTTACTGGTAATATTTAACTTATATGACCTCTCTTGTTTTATTTGCATATTTTTTTTTTTGTTTTGTTAACATTATGCTGCTTCTCTTCCTCAATACATATATATTTTATACATGTTTTCTACTTCCCCTCCCACCCACCCCCTCCCCCACCACCTACCATGACACCATTGCACCATTAGCTTATAGAAAATGTCAAACAACCGATGTATTTTGTAATCAACCTGGTGGTTTACCACCCTCTGACGGCAGTCGTTTGTCCGGCCCTTGTGTACCCAAAGAAAAACGTTGTGATGGCTATTTGGATTGTCGCAATGGTCGTGATGAAGAGAATTGTAAGGGTACCGCCTGTCGTTTGGATCAATTTCGTTGTGCAAATGGTTTAAAGTGTATTAGTGCTTCACTGAAGTGCAATCACAAAGATGACTGTGGTGATAATTCTGATGAGCAAGGATGCAGTAAGTACAATATTCAAACATATTTACATACGAAAATACAAATTTTTTTTTATTGTTTGTTGCTGCACTTTAAATAAAGGAAATAGTGAAAATTTATTATGTAAATTTATAAAAGGACAAGATGAAAAAAATATAAGATTTACTTTATTGAAGCATCAATGTATTGGTGATTAAAGAGAATTTAAAGTTTTTAGAAAATAATTTTTTTTTTAATCTTCATTTACATAACCGAGCTATTAGGGCCTTGTGTGGTTAATTTAAGCTACTATCTAAATAACAAACTTCTAGATAAATCATATAATTACAAATTATATCCTAAATCCCTAACCGAGCACTAGCAACAAAGGCAATCGGCTCGTTGTAGCGAAAACAAACCAGAGCCTCTGGTGGAAATTGAACCCACGACCCCCGCACTGATAAGCTAGCACACTACCAACTAGCCTACCGGGGCGCTTACACATACAATTAAAAGAAAAGTTAAATTAGGTACCCTAAACTTAAAAAATAACTGAATTTTCCTTATTGCAATCAGGATTATAAATGTACAATCAGACCTTGAAAAAGATAAATCTTTATTGAATTAGTTTGTGAAAAAAATAATTCTGTAAATTAGCGAGTTGATTCAAAATTTTATAAATCAGATCTAAAATCATAATTGATTATTTAATTTCATTTGAACCGTTTTTTTTTTTATTGAATTGAATCAAATAATTTCAAACATATGTTTTTTAATTCGCGAATTAAAAAAAGATTAATTTAATTTGCGAAAAAAAAATTAAAATTAACTTGCAAATCTCGCATGGTAATTTTTTAAAGTAGCCGGTATCTGAAAAACTAAGTGAGATAGTACAAAACGGACAAAATGTTTGCTCCTTTAGGAGTATTAACGTACTGCGATAATAAAATTAGGCCAGAAAGACATTCCGAGGTATCTGTTTTTATAAAACAGCCACAGGGCGACAAATTTCTTTACGAACGAATTGGAATGGGAAACGTAATTTGTATTATCGGAGTGTATTAATTTATATTATCCTATAAATTGATTTTTTTTAAAGTCACCCTGTGTCTGTTTTATAAAAATTCCAGGAAACCGTAAGGAACCTACCGAATCTATTCGAAGGGTAACTTATATTGAGCACTATCTCGCTTAGTTTCCGAGATATTTGCCATTTTATTAAATTCCCATTTTTTAACAAGGTCGGTATATCGAAAACTAACCGAGATAGGGCGTTCCGAGAAGGCTGTTCGAGGAGGCCAGGTCTGAGAAGACTGTTTTATAAAAATTCCATGAAAGTCTTCAGGTTTAAAATTAATTTTATCGTGATTTAAAAAAAAATATTTTTATAATTCTATTTTTGATTCGCGAATCAAATCAATTTTGATTTAAAATTAAATTATTTCGTATGATTTATAAAAATAATTATTTAAATCATTTTGATCCTTCCTTCTAATAAGACAAATATTGAATTATGGTAGTAAATAATTCAATCAGAAAAATTAATTCGCAAATTAATTCGTTAAAATTTAAATCAGATTTGAAAATTGATTTAAGGAATTATGTTTTTAAAGTTATAAGTACAATCAATCCGGATCATAGGGGTCACAATAAATTTGAAAAATCATTTCAGATTTTAGACTACTTCGAAAATTTTTTGGGAAAATTTAAAACAGTTATAGGACAATATACGTATATACTGCAGGTTTGATACAGCCAAAAATCAGATTTGTGCTGGCAACTGAATTCGTGAAAAATCTAATGATTCCTAAGATATGCGTTGCAACTCGATCAGTTAAAAGGGTTAATGGTAATTGCATTATACCTGTTGTTGGTAGATTATGATTCAGCACTGTCATCTGTTCTTTTGGGTATTATCAATAATCTCGATGTTTTGGGCTTGAAAATTCTGTGCCATGTTCATTGGAATAAGCACTTTTTTAAGTGTCGAAAGAAGTATTTAGGAGTACTGCACCCCATCCTGTCAGTTTGGTTTTAACATTTGTGAAGTAGACACGTATGAAATTTATAACAAGGAAAAGGTGATTGGACCATAATTTTTTCGAAAGAGCTGACGATAACGGAATTACAGTGACCGCTATTACGGTGACCGCTATTACGGTGACTGTTATTACGATGAACGCTATTATGGTGAACGCTATTACGAAGAACCGGACATAATTTTCCACAATTAATTGAAACAAAATTTATAAGTGCTAATAAACATAATCAGTCAAAAGCCAAATAAGTTTTTACTTTAAACAAAAGTTATAGAGAACAAAAATCAAATGATGTTTGTTGCCCCACCCTGTACCATCTATATCGATCAAAGATGGAACATAAATCCTATATATGGGCGCAGAAGCTTCAAAGTCTGTTTTGAAGTTTCTGTGCAATGGAGGGCGTCGGCGCACATTAGTGACAGTAGGATATCAAGCTCTATTGACTCATTAGAGCATCGTCCAAATGTGGGTTGTGTGACATTGTTCTATCGATATTACTTTACAATGGAAGTATTGTGCTGAGACAAGAGAACTTATACCCAGAGCGCTAATTTTATTTGAAATACTCGCCTATCTAGCATCCGTTTGTAGCCGGTTTTCCAGCAGATGGTATAGCGAATTATAGGAATAATTAGCTCAATAGCAATACTAGCCGCATGTAGAATGGGCTTCCCACAGAAATCTTTCCTGCACTGCATTATTAGGGGGCATTACCTAAAACATTCATTCGAGATCCCCCATGAAGGTATTATGTGAAAACAAATAAAAACCGTAAGTAGATCCTTAAAAAGGTATAGTCTTCGGAATATATCTTTAACAAGTAAGCTTCCCTGCGATCTAATGAAATGATAGAGAAGAAAAAATAAGGGACACATATATATCTCTGGAGGTCCAATGTCAGGTTTATGAGTAAAAAAATTAGATCAAAACTAACTCGATTATTAGAAAGAAAGATACAAAAATTTAGGAAGCAATCTTAAGTTTTTATATGTATTTGTAAACAAGTACTTAAAATTGTGTAAAGAACTTTATATTTGCCAAATATAAACTCTAAACTACGAAAGTAAATCCATAAGTCTATGACTTTTCTAACTTCCCTCGTAGTTATATGGAATGCAACACTGCTCCCATCATGTACCACCAGTTAATAGACTACTGTCAAATTTTGAGCAATTTCCGTCACTTACTTTGCGTTTAACAGCTGTTCAAAACATACAACCTCGTGGAATTTTTTTAAAAATGGAAAAAGTGAATTTCGAGTGCTCATTAAACATTAATTTTTTGCGAAAAAACTCGTCAATCAAACCAAGGAAAAGCTTGATAAATACTTTGGGGTTTACTGACTTTCGTTGTGGCCTTACAAGCACGGAAGATGCCAAACGTTCTGGACGCCCACAATTGAAAAAATTCACGATATGGTGTTGGCCGATCGGAGATTGAATGTGCGATTGATCGTGGAAGACCAAGGCATCTCACATGGCTCAGTAGTTTCAATTTTGAACGATCACTTGGATATAAGAAAGCTTTCGGCAAGATGGCTGTCGCATTTGCTCACAATCGACCACCAACGGATTCGTGTGACAGCTTAGTTTCCATGGCAAAAATCCATGAAGTAGATTACGAAATGCCCCCTCATTCTTCTTATTCTCCGGATTTAGCCCCCAGTGGCTATTTCATATTTCCAAACCTAAAGAAATTGCTCGGTGGAAAGAGATTTAGCTTCAACGATGAAATTATTGATCAAACAAATTCCAATTTTATGGATCTCGAAAAATCCTGCTGTTAAATGCAAAGTAAATGACGGAACTTGCTCAAAATTTGACAGTAGTCTATTAACAGATGGTACTTGCATTTCATATAACTACGAGGGAAGTTCGAAAAGTTACGAACTTATTGATCCGCCCTTGTATCTGTAATTTTCTTTTAAAAAATCTTTTCCAAAAAGTCAGAAATTAATTCTTTTTTCAGAATGACTCAATGACTTTTTATAAAAATTATTTTTCAAGTGTTTTTATAATTTCAATATAATTTGTGTAATCTTCAATATAATAAATTTAACTTTCTTCTTATCTAAAAATAAACACGATTTAACACTATTCAGAGTAATTTTTATGTATATTTTACACTTGGTTAAGGTCTTTTACCTCAACCATGAGTACAATTTGTATTACAATAACCCTGACAAGTGTTAAATTGAATGTACGTTGAGATAAGTTAGCCGACCTTAAAGCTATTGAATGGTTTCTTTAAAATTTCAATCAAATTTCGCTTATTATCAAAACTCTTCTTAGGAACAAATTGCAATTAACATTATTTATACTTTTTCTTACTTTTTATTGTTGTGCATTTCTTGACAAAGCACACACTAATGACGTTATCAACATTTCATTATTATCGTTTTTCTTTTTTCAAACTAGATTTTCCACCATGTCATCATGGTCAATTCCGTTGTACAAATGCATTGTGTATACCATCAAATTTCTATTGTGATGGTTATCATGATTGTGCTGATGAAAGTGACGAAGCCAATTGTACTGCAATAGCATGTCCTGATAATAAGTTCCTTTGTCCACGTGGTGGTGCTAATGGGACACCGAAATGCATATTGAAAACACAATTATGTGATGGTAAACGAGATTGCGAAGATGGTAGTGATGAAGAAACAGCTTGCTGTAAGTATACTTACTTAATATATATGCAACACTTGTATTATGATGATGATTTGTAACATAAATGAGCAGTGATGGAAAGGAAGTAATTGACAAATCCCTGTTGGTACTGGGCCCTTTATGGGAAAGTGAAATTTAACTTAAGATAAGGAAATTGACCGAATGTGACATGTCATAGAACTAAATTAGGATATGTTATCGTACTTTTATTTAAAAAATATCTTTGCAACTGACATAAACCCACCAAGATTGGTTTTTGGGATATTGTAACGGATAGTTCTCTGGCATATCACGAGGGGTGAATTTCCTGTTTCTAGGACAAAGCCCAGTAAAAGTAATTATACCTTAGCTTTGTCCTCTAACATATTTCAATTCCCAGGAAAACATATATTTAAAAAAAAAAACTTTCTTCTGCAATTTATTCCTTTAAATATCTGTACTGTAATCCTAAAGAATCTTATTTTATGTGTATCTTTCGTATGTATTGCAGCTACCACTTCCTGTCCGGCCTTAAGTTGTGAATATAAATGTGGACCCTCATTAACGGGTGGCATTTGTTATTGCCGACCTGGTCAATCTTTGGCTCCTGATAATCGGACATGCGTAGATTTAGATGAATGTGCTGAATGGGGTAACTGCGATCAATTATGTACTAATACCGAAGGTTCCTACACCTGTTCTTGTTCCCATGGTTATACATTAATCAATAATGCCAAATGTATTGCACCAGATGCTAATAATTTACAATTAATCTTTGCCCATGATCGTGCCGTAGTAAAAATGTCCGCCCATGGTGGTGATCCGCGTGTTATAGCCAATGCTAGTGCTGCCTCGGGTGTGGCTTATCATTATCAAAGGAATACTTTATATTGGTCAGATATTAAGACACGTAAGGTACAAAGTTTACCTTTGGATGTTTTCAGCAGTGCGATACAACCATTAGATTTGACTTTACCGGGAACCTGGGCTCCAGTAGCTTTAGCTGTTGATTGGGTGGGTGATAAAATTTATGTGGCTGATTTGGTTGGGCAAAAGATTGATGTTTTCGAATTAACCGGTAATTTTCATGCGGTAGTATTGGGTTCCAACTTAACCAGTCCCGCTGATTTGGCTTTAGATCCTACGGCCGGTTTAATGTTTGTTGCCGATGGTGGTCAAGTTTTAAGAGCTCATATGGATGGCACACATACACGATCTATAGTATCCGAGGCAGCTTATAAGGCATCCGGTGTTACGGTCGATATTATTGGAAAACGAGTTTTCTGGTGTGATTCGCTATTGGATTACATTGAGACGGTAGATTATGAAGGTAATCGTCGTGTTATGGTCTTAAGAGGGCAACAAGTTCCTTCACCTTCACGTTTGGCCTTATTCGAGAATCGTATCTTTTGGACGGATGCTACCAAACAGGGTATCATGTCGGTGGATAAATTTGCTGGTCCCACCTCCATACAAGTCACCTATAAAGCCAAAGATATACGTGAACCCAAAGGTATTGTGGCGGTGCATGCTTTAAGCCAACCTAAAGCTACTAATCCTTGTGGCAACAATAATGGTGGCTGTAATCATATGTGTATAGTAACTGCTGTTAAGGGTGCTAATCATTTGGGTTATCGTTGTGCCTGTCATACGGGTTTTCAATTACAGTCAGATTTAAAGAATTGTAAAATTGTTAAGGAATTTCTTATGTACTCTCAACAAAGATTTATTAAGGGTAAAGTATTGGAGCCGGTCATCGAAGGATTTAGTGATGCTATTTTACCGGTGGTCTCCCGGAGAGCACGTTTCGTGGGCTTAGATTTTGATGCTCGTGATGAATTTATCTATTACTCCGATGTTTTGCAAGATGTCATCTATAGAGTACATCGTAATGGTACGGGACGAGAAATTGTATTAGCTTCTCAAAATGAGGGTGTCGAAGGTTTGGCTGTGGATTGGGTTTCCAAAAATTTATACTATATAGATTCACGCAAGGGTACTTTAAATGTTTTGTCGACACGTAATGTTACCTATCGACGGACTTTGCTGAAAAACCTCAAAAGACCTCGTGCCATAGTAGTTCATCCCAATAGAGGTTATATTTTCTTCTCCGAATGGGATCGTCCTGCCAATATAACAAGAGCCAATACTGATGGTAGCAATCTAGTGGTATTTAAAAATGTTACTTTGGGATGGCCTAATGGTTTGTCTATTGATTTCAAAGAAGATCGTGTTTACTGGTGTGATGCTTTACTCGATCATGTACAACATGCCAAATTGGATGGCAGTGATATCAAGACGGTAAACTCAAGACTCGTTAGACATCCTTTTTCGATAGTGATACACAATGAATGGATGTACATTACCGATTGGCGTCTTGATGCTATTATACGTCTACATAAATTAACTGGAGAACAGGAGGAAATGATGGTTAGAGAGCCACAAACAAATCGTTTGTATGGTGTTAAGGTTTATAGTCATGATGTGCAGACAGTAGAAGATACCCAACCCTGTCATCGGAATAATGGTGGTTGTGAAAAGATTTGTTTTGCAGTACCCAATAATGAAACTGGCACTCTGCAGCCGAAATGTTCTTGTCCCTATGGTGAACGTTTGGCCGATGATCAGTCGACTTGTGTAGTGGACGAACGTGCTGAACCACCTGTGCAACCTTGTCCCAACTCTTGGGACTTCACCTGCAACAATCAAAGATGTATACCAAAGTCTTGGGTTTGTGATGGCGATGATGATTGTTTGGATAACAGTGATGAAGAACAAAACTGTACAAGTAAGTTTAAGCATTTTTTTTACCTTATTATGCCCCCTTAGCTTATGATCTCCCAATTTTGTCCCGCCTCAAACTTTTCACGAAAAAAGCTTATAAGATTGTTTGCTACAACTACATATATATTTGCCTTAAAGAATTTTGACGACAAACTCCTTGAATTTGTTATCCTACCTTTTACTAAAGAAATTTAGTTGGAACAGCTATGATTTTCCGAGCTATGTTTTTCCGAAGAAATATAAATTAATTGCCTATGGTTGCCTTTGTTTGGTTCACCATAAACAATTTCCGGATTTTAGTCATACTACATGTGGTTTCTCCTGTGGATTATCCTATATTTCTCTTTTATTGTATTTTGTCCCCCATTAGGGGCCATTTCCATGATTTTAATATAATTTGTTCTGAAAACGTTTTATGTACGTATAGTTTAAAGTTATTAGTAGAATCGTAAATTTTAAGAGAATGTTTTATATCTTGCGAATTTAAAATTATCTTTTTTTCTGTACGGATCTTAATAACTCCTTTATTATTTCTATTTCAGAACCTACTTGTGGCTCTAATGAATTCCAATGTAAATCTGGTCGTTGTATACCTCTCAACTTCCGTTGTGATCAAGAAAATGATTGTGGTGATAACTCGGATGAGTTTGAATGTGGTAATGTCACCTGTGGTACAGCACAATTTGCCTGTGCCAATGGACGTTGTATACCAAATATGTGGAAATGTGATAGTGAAAATGATTGTGGTGACGGTTCCGATGAGGGTGACTTTTGTGCAGAAAAAACTTGTGCCTACTTCCAATTTACTTGCCCTAGAACTGGTCATTGTATACCACAAAGTTGGGTATGTGATGGTGATGATGATTGTTTTGATAAACAAGATGAAAAAGATTGTCCACCTATTACCTGTCTGGCTAATCAATTTAAATGTGCTGATCTTAGGCAGTGTGTCGAGGAGTCATATAAATGTGATGGTATACCCGATTGTAATGATGGTTCTGATGAATTGGGTTGTCCATCTATGGGACCCAATCAATGTAATTTGGAAAAACATTTCAGATGTAAATCGTCTGGTTTTTGTATACCCATAGCCTGGCATTGTGATGGCTCAAATGATTGTTCCGATCACTCGGATGAGGAAGACTGTGGTCAAATAACCTGTGCTCCTAATTTCTTCAAGTGTAATAACACAAACTGTGTATTTAAGGCTTATATCTGTGATGGCAAAGATGATTGTGGTGATGGATCAGATGAAAGTGCTCAACATGCTTGTGTACCACCCGCCTTTAAGTGTCCTCATGGTCAATGGCAATGTCCGGACATCAGTGAACGTTGTGTAAATATGACTTCGGTATGTGATGGTACACCCGATTGTCCTAATGGCGCTGATGAGGGTGAGGGTTGTGATTTAGCTGAATGTGAACATCAGACAGGTTTATGTTCGAATGGTTGTCAAAAAACTCCCTTGGGCGCCACTTGTATATGTCCTCCTGGCTCAGAAATTGGTGAAGATAAATACACATGTATTGATACTAATGAATGTGATCCTCCTGGTTTATGTTCTCAAATGTGTACCAATACTAAAGGTTCCTACTTCTGTTCCTGTATTGATGGTTATATACTAGACGCCGATAAACACAGATGTAAGGCCGTTAATCATTCCGCTGCTTTCCTTATTATATCCAACCGGCATTCAATTTTGGTGGCCGATTTGAAAGATCAAGGCTTAGAACGTGTTCCTATCTATGTAGAAAATGTAGTAGCTACTGCTTCAAACATGCATACTGGTACAATATTCTGGAGTGATATGAAATTAAAGAAAATTTCTCGTTTAGATCGCCGTTTAGATCCTCAGGAAATCATTACAACTGGTTTAGATTTGGTCGAAGGTTTAGCTTATGATTGGATAGCCAAAAATCTTTATTGGTTAGATAGCAAGCTGAATACCATAGAGGTATCCTCGGAGAATGGTTCAAATCGTTTAGTATTGGTTAGAGAAAATATAACCCAACCCAGAGGTATGTGCATAGACCCCAGTCCTGATGCTAGGTTTATCTTTTGGACAGATTGGGGTGAAAATCCTCGTATTGAACGTATTGGAATGGATGGTACTATGCGTGAAACTATTATCAACACTAAAATTTATTGGCCTAATGGATTAACTTTGGATACAGCTACTAAAAGAGTTTACTTTGCCGACTCTAAATTGGATTTCATTGATTTTTGTTACTACAATGGCACAGGCAGGCAACAAGTATTGGCTGGTAGTCATTATCTATTACATCCACATTCTTTATCGCTATTCGAAGATACTCTTTACTGGACCGACAGACAATTGAATCGTGTACTGTCGGCTAATAAATTCCGTGGTCATAATCAAACGGTAGTTTCGCATCTCATCAGTCAGCCTTTATCGATACATGTTCATCATCCCTCGCTCCAGCCAATGCATCCAAATCCTTGTGAAAATTCCAAATGTCAACATTTATGTTTACTGAGTCCTAGTGCTAGTGAAGGTTATTCCTGTAAATGTAAACCCGGCTATAGATTACTAAGTGAAGGTCGCTGTGTAGAAGAAGAAAATCCTTTCTTAATGGTTGTCAAGGGTACACAAATCGTTGATATTCCATTGAATGGTGGTGATGCTCGTGCTGGTAATTTAGCTCCTGTTATTGGTATAGAAAGTAGTACTGGTTTGGACTTTGATCGCAAGGGAGAAACACTTTATTGGGTTCAAGGTCGAGAAGATGATGATGAAAATTGCACTATATTTACCACACCATATGGTGGTGGAAATAAGACTCAATTCTTGGGTTCAGATACTGGTATTGTTGGAGCTCCATACACCATAGCCTTTGATTGGTTGGGTCGAAATCTTTATATGGGCAATCGTGTTGCTAGTAATATTGAGGCAGTGCGAGTAGATGGCAAAATAAAATATCGTGCTATTATTTTAGCAAATGATGGTAATCGTACCTCGGTATCGAAACCTAAACAAATTGTTTTGGATCCCAATCATGGTAAAGTCTTTTGGATAGATGAGGGTGGTTTTGGTGTACCCGTTAAAATTGGTCGTGTTAATATGAATGGCATGAATCCTATTGTAGTCAAAGAAGACATCGAAAAACCAGAAAGTATTGCATTGGACATAGATAAAAGCTTGGTGTATTACTCCACTCAATTCCCAGCTACCATATGTGTTATGGATTATCATGGTGAAGATCATCGGGTATTGTTGACGGAAGAAAATGCCATTTCCAAACCTAGAAGTTTAGGTATCTTAGATTCTAGACTTTACTATCTAGATCCAACCTATGAGAATATTGTACGTGTTGATCTGCCACGTGGTGACAATCCTAAGACTATTGTAGACAATGAACCTGAATTGAAGAGTATGATGATTTATAAAAAGAGGCCCATTATGCAACATCCTTGTCAAACTAATAACGGCAATTGTGAGCATTTGTGCATACCCGATGATAGTGCTTCGAGGACTTGTGCTTGTGGTATTGGTTATCGTAAGGAAAATGATGTTACCTGTGTGGCTTATAAAACTTTTGCTGTAGTCTCACAATTAGATGTTACCAGAGGTTATAGTTTATCTGACAGTTCGGAAGCTATGGTTCCCATAAGTGGTGTGGGTCATCATATTTTACATGTGGATGTTTTGTTCCGTGAACAATGGATTTATTGGGCTGAATATAATCGTGGAGAATGGAGTGGTATCTTCCGCACTCGGCCGAATGGCACTGAATTGGAGCATATTATCAAATTGGGCATCGGCAGTAATGGTATAAGAGGTTTAACTGTGGATTGGGTAGCTGGTAATATGTATTTTACTAATGTGTATCCTCATGAAAATTATGTGGAAGTCTGCTGGCTAGATGGTAGTCATCGTAAGGTGTTAGTTAAGACAACTAATGATGCTCCTCGTGAGTTGGCTGTTAATCCCATTAAACGTTTGTTATACTGGATTGATTATGGTCAATATCCTAGAATTGGTAAAGCTTTCTTAGATGGCAGCAATTGGACTCCGGTGGTAACGTCGGGTATATCAAATCCTAGAGATCTAACGGTAGATATGTTAACCCATGATGTATACTGGGTAGATTCTAAATTGGATACCATACAAAAAATATCATATTCTGGAGGTAACAGACAGATAATACGGCGTAACCTGCCCAACCCCATGGGTATTGCCATACATTTGGGAGATGTTTATTGGGTGGATCGTAATTTAATGACTGTCTTTAAAGCTTCAAAATTGCCGGGTAATTCTTCACTACCTACCAAAGTACGAACCAATCTCTCCAAGTTAAGAGATATTGCCATATATAGTATTAACAATCAACCTCAAGATGAAAGTAATCCTTGCACCCGATTAGGTAATGGCGGTTGTGATCAGTTATGTTTTAGTTTCCCTCCAGATGCCTCAAATCCGTCACGTTTGAATTATAAATGTGATTGTGCTACCGGAAAGTTAGCCAATGATGAACGTAAATGCGAGACAGTAAATGAATATTTGGTATTTGCTACCCGCACCGAAATTAGAGCTGTTAATTTGGATCCTAGATCAACACAAATACCCTTCCCACCCATGACTAATCTAACAAATGTGGTGGGCTTAGATTTCGATTATAATGACAATCATATGTTCTATACACAAATCCGTCCATGGGCTAAAATAGCCTATACCAAGGCAGATAGTCCCAGCCTCAATGATGTCGAAGTTGTCTTAAGTAAGGGTATTAATCCAGAGGGTATAGCCTATGATTGGACTCAAAATAAGGTATATTGGACTGATAGTTCCAATAACTCTATATATGCTATGAATTTAGATGGTTCAGATTTGGTGATGATCGCTCGAGTGGAAAGACCTAGAGCTATTGTATTGGATCCTTGTAATGGCACTTTATTCTTTACTGATTGGGGAAGATTTGGTACTTCTGGCAAGATATTTAAAACCACTATGGCCGGTTCTCTTAAACGGGCTATTGTTGATAAAGATTTATCACAACCTTCCGGCTTAGCTATTGATTATGATGATCGTAAACTGTACTGGACTGATGCGGTTAGAGAGAAGATTGAGCGCTCTGATTTAGATGGTAAAAATAGAGAACTCCTAGTAGCTGCTACTATATATCCCTTCTCTATTTCGGTGTTCCGTAACTATATATATTGGACTGATTTACAATTAAGAGGTGTTTATCGTGCCGAAAAACATACTGGTGCTAATATGGTGGAAATGGTTAAACGCTTAGAAGATTCTCCAAGAGATATACGAGTCTACAGTTCAGAACGGCAAAAATGTAGTGTTAATCCTTGTATTATCAACAATGGCGGTTGTGCTCAGTCTTGCCATCCGGCACCCAATGGCAAGGCCGAATGTAAATGTGATGATAATTCCAAGGTGGTTAATGAGGGACGTATGTGTGCTCCCCGCAATAATACTTGTGAGGCTAGTAAATTCTATTGTCAAAATGGTAAATGTATTTCTCGCATGTGGTCTTGTGATGGTGATGATGATTGTGGCGACAATTCCGATGAAGATCCTAACTACTGTGCCTATCATTCCTGTTCACCCAATGAATTCCGTTGTAATAATGGACGTTGTATATTTAAGAGTTGGAAGTGTGATCATGAAAACGATTGTAAAGATGGTTCTGATGAGGTCGACTGTACCTATCCTCCTTGTGTTGACGGTGAATTTACTTGTGGTAATGGTCGTTGTATACCTCAATCACAGGTCTGCAATGGTGTTAATGATTGCAAAGACAATGCTACTTCGGATGAGACCCATGAAAGATGTCCCACCAACACTACCTGTCCGGCTAATCATTTGAAATGTGAAAAGACTAATATATGTGTGGAACCCTATTGGTTATGTGATGGTGATAATGATTGCGGTGACAATTCCGATGAAGATCCTCTTCATTGTGGTCAACGTACCTGCCCCACAAATAGTTTCCGTTGTCCTAATCATCGTTGTATACCCGCTACTTGGTATTGTGATGGTGATGATGATTGTGGTGATGGTGCTGATGAACCACCAGAGTATTGTAAATCTGAGGGTAGAACTTGTTTTGGTGATCTATTTACGTGTGATAATGGCAATTGTATACCCAGGATTTACATATGTGATGGTGATAATGATTGTTTGGATAATTCGGATGAAGATGGTAGACATCAATGCAGTAAGTTTTAGGGAATCAGCGGGAAATCTTACAGAAATTAAAATCATTTTAAATTTTTATGTTAACAGATGATCGCAAATGTGATGAAGAAACTGAATTTACTTGTGTTGAAAATAAATCATGGGGTCGCGCTCAATGTATACCCAAAAAGTGGATATGTGATGGTGATCCAGATTGTGTGGATGGTGCTGATGAAAATGTTACTTTACATAATTGTGCTACTCAGCAACCATGCGCTGACGATATGTTCACTTGTGGCAATGGAAGATGTATTAATAAGGTAATGTTTAAATTTTAACAAAATAAATCTATGCAAATTTACGCTCTTTTTCATCTTTCTCCTTTATAGGGCTGGGTCTGTGATCATGACAACGATTGCGGTGATGGCACCGATGAGGGTAAATTCTGTAATTCTAAATACAAGACCTGCTCACCTCAAGAGTTCACGTGTCAAAACTTTAAATGTATTCGCAACCAATATCGTTGTGATGGTGAAGACGATTGTGGTGATCATTCCGATGAAATCGATTGTAAAAAGGATAATTCTACTTGTACGACTGGACAATTTGCTTGCAGCAATGGTCAGTGTATAAATTCAACTTTGGTTTGTAATAAGGTGGCTGATTGTTCAGATGAATCGGATGAACCAGCTCATTGTTTTGTGGACGAGTGTGCCAAGGTGGAGATCAATCAATGTGGTCATAAATGTGTGGATACACCGACAAGTTATTACTGTGACTGTAATCAGGGTTATAAGTAAGTAAATTTAAGATTTTCCTCTTATTCTAAAAGATATTAATCTTTACCATCATTTAAAATTCATTGTTTGGCCAAAAAGATTAATGAATTTTTTCAGTAAAATGTTAAACTTTCCCTCAAAACTGAATGAATAATTTTTCTGCGAATATTAATGAAATTCTGATTTGAAATAAAATTTCTAAAATTTTTTTTGTTACGTATGTTTTTGCTCCAGGGCAAAAACAGCTTATCGGGAAAAACCTCATTAAAGCCGAACGGTTACGAATATCGAAAAAAGAACAGACACCCCCTCGATTAAATAAAACCCTGCGGGAAAAAGGGGTCAGTTGGGAATTAGGACCTGTCCCGTGATAGGTGAAAACTGGAGGGGTTCCGATAATACATATCACGAGATAGGTGAAAAGAGAACCGGTTCCTAAAGTACCTACCACGTGACCGGTTTAAAAGTCACGATAAACCTTTCTAAAAATGAAATGATCCTACTGTACTTATAACTATTACACCCATTTTTAATAAACGCCCCCTAGTGTTCTGTGTGTATAACATTTTAAAGTGGGACCACAAATAGTTATAAATTGTTTTATAAAATGTAGGTGCAATTCATATAAATTTTGACTTATAAGCAAAGGCCATGTATAACTTTACATTTTTACATGCACTTATATAAAACAATATATGATTAACACTTTTTTATTCGAGTGTTCACATATAATCGTGGATTATTGAATGTGTCTAAGTAAAAGATTTTTGAGTTTGTTTAAAGTATCAAAATAATACACATGATCGTGGTTTATTGAATATATCAACGTTCGAGATATTTGGCATATGAAAGTCGAAGAGTTTTGACATATGTATAATAGTAAAGACTTAAAGGTTATAAAACTTGAACACATAATGTCACATACAATTGTTTAATTCATTTTCCTACTTCCCGCTACATTCATTATCATTTAATAACCTTTCTTATTCTTATCTTCCTTCCACTAGACTATTAGCTGATGGTAAAGCTTGTGCTGATATCGATGAATGTTCTGAACAACCAGGCGCTTGTTCTCAACACTGTTCCAATACTCCAGGCAGTTTCTATTGTAAATGCGATGAACGTTACTATGAGCGTCAATTGGATGAACATCATTGCAAACGCAAAGATAATACCTCAGCCTGGTTAATATTTACCAATAAATATTATGTACGCAATATGTCAGTAGATGGTCATCAATATAATCTTATGCATCAAGATTTAATGAATGTAGTGGCCTTGGACTTTGACATCAAAGAAGAGTATATGTATTTCTGTGATGTTACCGCTAAAACTATCTTTAGATCTAAATACACAGATCCAAGTGAAAAACCAACAAGAGAACCGGTAATACGTCATGATTCTCATGGCTTGGAAGGTATAGCCATTGATTGGGTTGGCCGTAAACTTTACTGGTTGGATAGGCATTCGAAAAATCTAGATGTTTCAGAATTGGATGGCACCAAACGCAAGACTTTAAGAAGTGGTGTTGTAGATCCCAGAGCTATAGTTGTACATCCTGGTATTGGTTATTTATATTTCACTTCGTGGCATTTACAAGCTTACATTGCCAAAATGGGTATGGATGGTTCAAATTTCACGCGTATATTAACATGGGAAGATGATATAGCTTGGCCTAATGCATTGGCTGTAGATTACTTTACCGATCGCATCTATTGGGCTGATGCTCATTTGGATTATATTGCCTATGCCGATTTGGAGGGAAGACATCGTCATATTGTTTTATCTGGTGCTAAAGTACCACATGTGTTTGCCATATCTTTGTTTGATGACTACTTGTATTGGAGTGATTGGAATTTAAAGGCTATAGCTCGTGCTAACAAATTTACTGGTGCTAACTTTACCGTCCTACGTAATACTACCCACCGTCCTTATGATATACATATTAATCACCCCTTAAGACAATTACCCTATAACAATCCGTGTGGTACCAACAATGGAGGTTGCTCTCATCTTTGTTTAATATCTCCTCCGCCTGAGTCGACATATCTTAACATTGAGGGTTACATTGAAGAAGGTGCTCCTGGTTATAAGTGTTCCTGTCCTAATCAATTCTATTTGGCTCGTGATAGTAAGACTTGTATTGCTAATTGCACTACTGGTCAACATCGTTGTGGTGGTGATGATGAAAAATGCATTCCTTGGTTCTGGAAATGTGATGGTGAAAAAGATTGTAAAGATGGTTCAGATGAACCGACTACATGTCCCCAACGTCATTGTCGGGCGGGAACATTCCAATGCAAAAATACTAATTGTACTCCTTCGGCTACCATATGTGATGGTACCGATGATTGTGGTGATGGTTCAGATGAACAAAACTGTGATTTACCCTGTCCGGATTCGGATTTCAAATGCAAGTCAAGTGGCCGTTGTATATTGGATAGTTGGCGTTGTGATGGTGATGCTGATTGTAAAGATGGCTCAGATGAAGATCCTGCTGTATGTCGTAAGTATAAAAAATTTATAAAATAATGACTTTTTTATGACTGCTTATTACTTTTCTATTTCCAGACAAACGTACTTGTGATCCTGATACAGAATTTAGTTGTAAAAATGGTCGTTGTATCCCCAAATTGTGGATGTGTGATTTCGATAACGATTGTGGTGATGATTCTGATGAGCCAGCATATATGTGCCGTCAACGTAATTGTACTACTGGTTGGCAAAGATGTCCCGGCCAATCGAATTATCGTTGCATTCCCAAGTGGTTGTTCTGTGATGGTAAAGATGATTGCCGTGATAATAGTGATGAATTGCCGGAAAATTGCCCGTCATGCAACTCGGAAACCGATTTTAAATGTGGCAATAATAGATGTATACCAAAGTAAGTCAACGTGGTAAAGGCAGAGATTTTAATCATATGTCTGTGGTTTCTTTATAGTTCAAAGCTCCAAGGCACTTAGTGGCCAGTTTTGTAGTAAACATTTTAATTTTTCTTTTGTCCAACTTAAGACCACTTAGTGAACTGTCATAAGCAATACTTTAAAATCCTCAAATTTTGGGGTCAGAGAGTTTTGAAACACAATGGTGTATTATTAAATATACCAAGGTCAGAGGTTTGGAACATAATCATAGGTTATTTAATGTACCACATTCTAAAATTTTTTATAAATAATTATGGGTTTTTAAAGTCAAAAATCTGTTGTGCATAATAGTGCAATCACGTATCCAAACTTCATATATATCTGGGGAAACCCCCCAGTTGATAGTTCATCACACATACAGACTAATTACCACCATGTTTTGCTAATACTTATCTCTTCCAAAGTCAACAATTCGCCAAGTATATCCATCAGAATTTCGAACATTCAACTACCGTAAAAAACTTCCCTTGTTCTAAATTAATTCTCTGAATAATCTGAAATTTTACTTTACTAATAATTTTTGTGTTACTTCTACTCTTTCAAGACAATGGATGTGTGATTTTGCCGATGATTGCGGTGATGGTACTGATGAAACTGAAGCCATATGCAAAGGAAAATATCGTGAATGTTCTGAATCGGAATTCCATTGCGGTAATGGAAAATGTATATCATCACGCTGGCAGTGCGATCATGAAGATGATTGTGGTAATAATTCCGATGAATTAAATTGTGAAGGCTTCCAATGTAAGAATGGTACCTTCCAATGTACTTCCGGTCATTGTATAGCTTCCTATTTCCGCTGTGATGGTGATCGTGATTGCCGTGATATGTCAGATGAAATGGGTTGCCCACCACGTTTCCCCGGTGGACGTTACTGTCCCGAATCGAGATTCCAATGTAGCAACAATTTGTGTGTCTCGCCATCCGATCTCTGTGATGGTACCGATGATTGTGGTGATGGTTCCGATGAAGATCCTAAAGTATGTACCGATTTTAATTGTGATACTCTGCGTAGATTCCAATGTGCCAATCATCGTTGTGTGGCTCGTTATCAAATCTGTGATGGTGTGGATAATTGTGGTGATGGTTCCGATGAAAATAACATGACCATATGTGCTGCTAAGGTTAAGCCCTGTGATTTGTATACTCAATATCAATGCGCTAATAAGCAGTGTATTGAAAGATCCCAAGTTTGTGATTATTCCGATGATTGTGGTGATGCCTCTGATGAATTGGGTTGTCATCATACTTCATCCTGCCTGGAAGATAATCGTGGTGGTTGTCAACATCATTGCCATAATCTAACAGATGGCGGATATATATGTGCCTGCTATCCGGGTTATATTATAGCTCAAGATAATAAAAAGAAATGCATAGATGTCGATGAATGTGCTACACGTCAACATACCTGTTCACATCAATGTAATAATCTTAATGGTACCTATTCTTGTTCATGTCGTGATGGTTTCCGTTTAGTGGACAGTTCTTCTGGTGTCTGTAAGGCCGAAAAAGATGATGTTGTTTTGATTTTCTCTAATGGTCCTGAGATACGAGGTCTGGATTTACAAAAGAAAGAAGAATTCGATGTGATATTATCGGAGAAGCGAATTGAAGCTTTAGATTATCATGCTGAACAGCAAATACTATTTTGGGCTGATAGCTATGACAAGACTATTAAGCGTTCCTACATGGTAAATGCCGTCGATGGTCAAGCTAAGATTGGTTATGCTCAAGATTTAAATATGAAAGGTGGTTCTAAACCAACAGCGGTAGCCGTAGATTGGCTAGCTAATAATCTTTATTGGGCTGAGGTAGATAGAACGGGTTCCAAACCCCGAGGCCGTGTTATGGTGGCTACCACAGATGGTCGTTATCGTAGATCTATAGTAAATGCTGGTATTGAAATACCAACCTCGATAGCGGTAAACCCTCAATTGGGTAGAATTTATTGGTCTGATGCTGGTTCTGCTCCTAAGATCGAAGTATCCTGGATGGATGGCTCAAAGCGTCGTCCTATAATCACCGAGCAAATAAGACATCCAGCTGGTTTGACCATAGATTATGCTCAAGATCATGTTATTTATTGGGTAGACACTAAATTAAATACCATCGAATCGATGAGACCAGATGGTTCAGGACGCAAGACTATTGTTAAGGGCGATAAGTTAAGGCATCCTGTTTCATTGGATATATTTGAATCTGACATGTTTTGGGTTACTCGTGATACTGGTGAGCTGCTAAAACAAGATAAATTTGGTCGTGGTGTTCAAGTAGTGGAACATCGTAATTTAGTTAATCCAGCTGGTTTGAAAATCTATCATGAGAAACGTTACAATACCTCATTGAAAGATCCTTGCTTTGGTTCCAGTTGTTCACATTTATGCCTACTGGTACCAGGTGGACATCGTTGTGCTTGTCCAGATAGTTCTGGTTCTCTACCTTCTCATCGCAGTACAGCTGAAGTTATTTGTGATGCTGCTGCCGAAAGACCTAGACCCTCACCCCGTATTTGTCCCTGTCAAAATGGTGGTTTTTGTTTGGAAGATAATAATGGCGAATTAATGTGTGAATGTTTGGCTGATTTTAAGGGTGATCATTGTGAACAGAACGCAGCTGGTATGTTTGGTCACGGTGGTGCTAATGTTACTGCCGTTGTAGTACCCATAATGGTGATATTATTAGTTTTATTGGCAGCTGCTGGAGTATGGTTTGTGATACGTAAAAAACCATTGTAAGTTAAGAATAATTTACAAAAAAAAATAATACTTTAATTTTACTTTTATTTTCATTTTTAGCGGCAAACTAGCTCGGCTTCCCACCCTAGCCTCTTCACAAAGTGTTACCTTCCGTCAGGGCACTAATGTAGAATTTAATGCTCCCGGTTTCCCGGGTCCTACCCCACCAGCGGGTGGTTCATCTGGTGATGTAGCTCCATTGGAAGGCTATAATTTACAAACTGTAAATACGGGTAAAACCCGTGATTTCTCAAATCCCATGTACGATGCTGTACAATCGGGTACAACAGATCCAAGCATAAGTAATGGATCAGGTAAGTCTTAAGCAACATATATGCTTTAGAGAAAACTAATGTAAATAGAGCAAAAGAAAATACCTCTGAATAGCTCAAGTCACTTTAGTTTGTGTAGAGGTGGTTTTAATTTTCAAAAAAATTTTAAACTGAGACTTAAACTGACACATTTGTTCTTGTGTCCGATATAAAATTTGAATTAAACTTAAATTTTAGCTGGACATTTAGTAATTTGGCCTTTGTATAATTATTTTAATTTCGGCAGCGAATATCTGAAAACTAAATATGTTTTACTTGTAAAACTATTATCAAGGACATCTAATTTTCTCGTCTCTATATATTATGTCTTCAGAAGCTTCCAAAGCAGCAAGACTCTAACGCAAACAGTATGGTAGGTAGTGTTGTCCTAGCGATTATCATCAACATATATTTTAATGAAAACAAGTGTTGAGGTAAAATATACTTATACCCGCAGCAATATTAGAATTTTGAATATCACAGGCTCATCTGTTTAAGAACAGGTTAAAGACTCATCTGTTTTAGAACTGATTGTAGACTTAAACTGTCCCAGATTTATATCAAGAGCCTATCCAAGAATAATATCCTTTAGTTTTATGGAAACTCGAGTAATTTTACAGGAACTGGAAGGTAGTAACCTGAGGTGCATCTAGTAGTTATTTTTCTAAATGTATTAAAAGTATTATTTCCATAAAGATGCCTTAGTTTGACTGACAACATTTTTGGGCATAATTTTTAGTACTGGACTATACAAATAACTTTCTTTCATGTGAAATACTTAAGGAAAATGTAACAAGTAACACATTTCCCCTTAAAACCAAATTGGTTTCACTTCTTAAACTTCTTTCTTTGAGATAGTAAAAACATTAAAATTTTATGGATACTTGAATTTTTATTCCTACTGTTGGACTACCAATAAATTTTATCTCGTTTTCCATTAAAATTATAAATTTTTAGATGTTCTGGCTGCATAGATTAGAGTTCTGTTTCTTCCAAATTTACAGGTTTCTTGATAAAGGGTGATTTTTTTTTGCTATTTTATATTTCAGTGGCAATGCCAAAAATGCTCGCTAAGGTTTGCCATTTCACCATGAATATACTAACAAACGACCAACGCTTGCAAATCATAGAATTTTATTATCAAAATACGTGCCGTGTGAGAAATTTGTTTCGTAAATTACGTCCATTTTATGGTCATCATAATTGACCCACCGAATAGGCTATTCAAGCTGTTGGGACCAAATTTCGCACTAGTTTCACTTTATTGAACATTAATTCACCAACCCGTATGGAAAAAGTGCGTACCGAGGAGAATATTGTTGCTGAAATTCGCGATATGTCAATTCGTAGCCGTTGTCAACAATTGGGCTTGTGTTATTCGACCACCTAGAAGATTTAACGTAAGGACCTCGCTATGAAATCATACAATATTTGGCTGCTGCAAGAACTGAAGCCAGGTGACGTACCACAACGTCGTTTGTTTGGTGAATGCGCCAATCTTCAGCGACGGAGCTCATTTTTATCTCAATGGCTACGTCAACAAACAGAATTTCCGAGTTTAGTGTGAAGAGAAGCCAGAGTTGCCAATGCTCCTGAAAGATGCACTGTTTGGTGCGGTTTGTGGGTCGCCGGCTTAATTAACCGCATTTATTCAAGAACGATGAGCAACCCTGCGGGAAAAGGACCTATCCCAGGACACGTCACGTGACCGGTTCATTGCGATAAGGACCGGTCACGGGATCGGTCACTTTAACATAGGCTTGTCCTAGTGGGGGGTCAATTGCCCTCATTGACATGTCACAGGACTGGTCTAAAAGGACATGTCATGACTTTTAAGCCAGTCACGTGGTAGGTGCTTTAGGGACCGATCCTCTTTTCACCTATCTCGTGATATGTATTTTCGGAATCGATCCAGTTTTCACCTATCACGGGACAGGTCTCAATTCCAAACTGACCCCTTTGTTCCCGCAGGGAAGGTACCGTGCGATGATTACCGATTTTTTTTTTTTTGCACAAATGGAAGAATTGGACTTGGTTGACATGTGACTTCAATAAGACGGTGCCACATGCCACACGGCATACGATACCATGAGCCTATTGAGAGACGAGTTTGGTGAGCAATTAATCTCGCGTTTTCGGGCAGTCGATTGGCCGCAGAGATCATGCGATTTGACCCCACTAGACTTTTTTTTGTCCAGCCCTGGAAGACAACATTATAGCTGCCATTGTTAAGATACCATACGGATGAACCACCTATAATCTTTAAAAAGTAAATCGCGGGCATTAATTTATTTGCCCCAAATTAATATGTCATTCACTTTTGAAAATTTTCTCTTTTTTTCAATTTCCAAAACCCAAACATCTAAAAAGTCACCCTTTATAAGTGCCAACAATGTTCATAAACGATTTGAATTTTAAAAGTAGAAAACAAAAAGCATCTCTGATACTTAAACAAAATATAAAAATTAGGAAATTCATAATAGTGCTGGTATATGGTCAATATTATGTACCTTATATGTGGAAAGTTTAAGAGTTAATGTCAAACTTCAGGCACAACAAATTTAAACAGTTAGACGTATACGATATACACGAACTTTTCATGAATTCGCTTAATGTAAAATGGACGTTAAAATATACCAACCAAGAACTACTTGTCTAATTAATTTATTTCATAATCTATTTTTTTTAGGAATTTATGAAGTGCCACATGATCCCTCCAAAAACAAACCAATAGGTCCATTTACGGAACCAGTATCAGCCATTTTAGCACCTAGCAGTATAACGCACAAATCCTCACCACAATTACAATTAAGAACCAGAGAATTAGATCCATCGACCGATAATGGCAAGGATACACAATACTTGGTTGAAGAAGATAAGTCTGAGTGCTGATATAAACCCTAACATCAAATTTTAGCTACGGCAACAACAATAACATTAACAACATGTGGAACAACTACTATAAAAAGAACAAATTTAAATTTAATTTAACCCGAACCCTAGACAAAAGAAACAAATTAATGTATCGTATGTAACAGAATAAACCGAAGTTTAAAAGAACCCAAACATTTTAAAGGTGGATTTCAAATTCAAAAATGGAAACTATAAACTATTTATATATACAACAAATAAAAAGAAAACGATTTTTTATAGAATTTTAAGAAAGGACAAACAAGTTATAAATTAAACTCCCCTCCCGAAAAAAAAATATTAAACACATATCTTGGATGTACTATATTAAATGCTAAAACAAAAACAAAAACTTGTAACGGTAAAATTCAAAACAAAAATACAGATCCGTTTAGATACCAAAACAGAGTTGTATTTCTATATATATACACAGAGAGAAAAAAAATTAAAATGAAAAGACAATATTTAAATAAATGAAAAAGAAAAAAATCATTCAAAAAGAGATTTTTTGCTGTATTTATAAAAAAAAAATTAACATTTTTGTAAAAAATTATAAAACCAACCAACTGTAAACTAACAAAAAAAAAATAAATAAATAGTTTTCTAAATATTTTATATATTTTTTTATAAAACAAAAAATACAACTAAAAACAATATAAAAGAAAAACTAGCAACAGTATGAAAAAAATTATTGTTTCTTTTAGTATTAATTTCAAACTTAAAAAATCTCCAAGTTTTTGTCAAAACAAAAAAAAATAAAAAAAGAATATCAACCGTTAAAAATGACATACATTTATTTTTCATTTAAGAAAATTTAATTTTTAAAATAATCTCTATATATTTAATAACATTTTATTTGTGTAATATGTACGTTATTATTATTATTATTATTCAAATAATTTAAAATTGTTTAAAAAGAAAAAAAAAAGAAAGAAAGAAAAAAGTTGTGTGAATTTTTTAAACTATAAACAAAAAGTTTTGTATGTGTCTTATTAAGTTTTTAAACTTTTTATTAAGTTTGTAATCTTTAAACATTCCTTTTTTTATTATTAAATAGTATTTTCTTTTTGTTTAATTCTTATATTTTATTATTATTATTATCTCACAAAGGAAAACATCACTTTTTACCATATCAAAGTATACAATTAATATAATTTTCTTCCAATTTCTATTTTTAAAGAAAGCATTTAATTTCTTTAGCATTAATTGGACTTTTTTTAATTGTTCTTCTCTTTTTGTGCAAAGCCCAATTTACACTACAACTAAAACCCCATAGTTTTTGAAAAGTTCTTGTATTTACTTATCAAATTTCATACAAATTTTAAATAAAAAAATTGAAGTTTTCAAAAATTCTCAGTTTTAGGTTGTAGTGTATATTGGGTTTAATTGTGTTAGATAAAAAGCCTAGCTTCTTAAAGAAAAAACCCTGCAATATTAAACATGTCATCACAAAATTTGTAATATCAAAATAAGTAAAAAAAAAAACATAAATCATTTTTTAAAGCGAATCTGTGCTTCCTTTCGTTTTTTTTTAGAACTATATATAAACAAATAGCATTAAATTTTAAAAATTTAGTAAAGTATATTATAAAGAAAATAAAAAAATAAATAAAAAGAAAATTTGTTAATATAAAATAAATACTGGTATTTTGTTTTAACAACACTATGCTCGAATTGGTTACTCTTTTTGGTAACAAGCGAGGCACCCAGTGTACTCTGAATACAGTACTCTGAATACAGTTGTTCTAACCGTTTTTCTAGATTAGCTCTTAAAACCATCTTCGAAAATTTAGATTTTTTGCAAAAAAAAAAATTGTACAAATTACTTTAACCCGTATTCTCCCGAGTTATAAAATAATCATCCGATTACCGATACCTTTAGTATATATATGAAAAAAAAATTGTCGTATCGGGTCCAGGTTTCCGGAAAATGGGTGTCGTCATATGACGACGCTTTGATAATAAGTGTACAAAATTTTGATATTGATTTTGGGTTTAAGAGATTTATTACTTCATTGGTCTTTTTTGTTTTAATACATTTGTTTACAAAAATTCATTAAAAATAAAAAAATAAATATTTTTATTTCTGATGATATGGTGCGATGCAATCAATGCACAAACCTATGTCACATTTTTGACACTCTGTCCTTACAGTTGACTTACATTTATCTCCAGCACAGCGTCTCTGCTTATTATTTTTTGTTCTTTGTACAAAGTGCATGTATTGATCATATCTTATGGAATCAGCTCCAGGCTGGGAATTCGGTTTTCTCCCCCCAGGTTTTGTTAAATTATTACTTGACATAAGATATGCCATTGCTACTTCTCTAGAGAAAGACTTTTGCTTGAGTTTGGGATCATGCTGCCTGGCTAAAAGCCAAGCATTTTGAATTGACACATCCAGCATCCAAGTAAATAATGACCACCACAATTTTTTACTTCGAATAGATATGCGGTCAGCATTTACGTTTTGATCCATTCGGTCAGTTCCGCCCATATTTTTGTTATAATTTTGTATGGAGTATGGAATACTAATATCAACATATTTTAAGTCTGACTTACTCCATCTTTTAGCTTTTCCCTCGGGATCTGCAGAAAAAGCAGTTGAAGCTACAGTAATCACTGCATTGTCTTTCCACCTAGTTACATAGAAATCTTCTTTTTGGTACTTTGCTATTGCAGTCTGTATAAAACCTCTTTCTTTCTTTTTGAACGCATTTACATCTTCCAAACAACAATTGTTACCCAAACGATTGTTTCTTATGGTCCCGGTGCAATTGAAGCCTCTTTTTTTCATCTCTTTGAGCAAAGGAAATGTTGTAAATAAATTATCGCAAAAGAAATGGTAAGGTAGCATAGATTTCGATAATGGATATTGGTCAATTAAATGCAACAATGTGGATGCACATTTTCCAAATTGGCTTTCCATTTCTTCATTACCCTGGTAGGTTTTTCCTTGATATGGTTCAAACGCAATAAGGTAGCCAGATGGTGAGTTTTGACACCAAATTTTATATCCAAAACGTATTGGCTTATTTCGGATGGCTTGCTTACAACCGTGTTTTCCAAAGTACTGTACCATGGCTTCATCGTGTGATATTGACTCCGTTGGTTGGAAGTGCTTCATGAAAGCTTTTTGAAGGTGAGATATAAGTGGACGTAATTTGCAGAACTTATCACTTTTGTCTAAATTGTCGTTGCTTTGAAAATGCAGGGACTTCATGATGGTATCGAATCGGCTTCTGCGCATTGAATTGTATACTGCATGGTTGCGCAAATCATCGCCTGTACTCCAATAAAATGCTTTACTGGATAATTGATTATATCCAGAAACCATCAAAATTCCAAAGAAAGTTTTTAACTCCTTTGCGCTCAAGTTGACGTCCGGCCAATTTTTTGATAAACAGTACTTAGTACTTTCAGCGATAATGATGTCAATCAATGCTTCATCGAAAAAAAGCTCAAAGTACTGGACTGCAGTCATGCTTTCCTCAAAATTATTGTCAGGAACTTGGAATTCTGTGGTTTCAGATGTTTTCCTCCTAATTTCCAACGTATTTCATTATCCTTTTTTACATCCACCTTTCTTCTTTTGCTGTCTTGCTGATTAACGTTTGTGGGAAGCTCTTCATTGGCACTTCGAATTTCAGCAGGTGCCAGCAGTTGGTTACGACACAAAGTATTTATATTTCCTCCCACTTCCACTTCTTCATCTGAATCTTCATCAGTCAAAATATTGACATCCGGAGGTTCGATGAAAAACTCATTTTCATTTTCTTCGTCTAAAATATCTAAAATCTCCGCTACGGTAAGAAATTTGCTGATAAAAAACCGAAAACAAAACAAAAAAAGTTTATATCAGTACTCGTATTCTCATAGCGTCGTCATATGACGACACCAAAATAAAATCTGAAAAAAAATATATTTCTTCCAGAACTTTTATAAAGATTTTTAGTACAAATCTTGAAAACAAATATATATTTTAATTTTATGTTACTTTTATTGCTTATTTTTATAATTTAATAAGTTTTTTTCACTTACTTTTTAGCCGAACTCATAATTTTGAACTTTTAAAAAAAACAAGCACAATGAAAAGCTTTGAACACGTGAACGCTTTAAATGGCAAGGTCAAACTAAATTCATAATAAAAATGCAATTAACAAAGAATACACTTGTTGTTGTTTTATTTTTTTTTTCTGTGCAGCGATAACGGTACACTGGCGCGTTGAAAATGCCAATGTTTCTGTCGTCATATGACGACGCTATGAGAATATGGGTTAAAATTGTTTTAGTGAATTTAATTGTTTGCAAATAGTTTCGTTTTTAATGTACGAGTAGTTTTATAAAATGTCGACAATTTGACACGTTTCATACGTTTATTCAAAGTATTGTCCATCGTTAGCCACTACTTTTTCCCATCTTTCTGGTAGCATATGGATTCCGTGCCAAAAGAACTGCTCCGGTTTTGAGGTAAGGAATGAATCAAGCGAATTTCTGATACCCTGTTCTAAAGTGAAGCATGTTCCAGTAAGGGCGTTCTGCATCGATCGAAACGAATTCTAGTCAGAAGGGGCAAGGTCCTGGCTACAAGGCGGGTTTTTCAAATAGTTTTTGCCCGGTCTTGCAACATATGGCCAAGCGTTGTCATGATGGCAGATGATTGCCTCGTGTCTGGTCGAATATCCTGGTCGTTTTTCGTTGATTGCTCTCTTTAAACGAGTCAATTGTTAGCATCACAATACAAATTCTCTATAGGGTTAAGGTCTGGTGAATGCGCAGGCCACCCCATAACACTGATGCGATTTTCTTCAAAAAACGTTTTTGCGAGGCGACTTTTTTTTGGATCATTATCCTGCTGGAAGATCCATTTCAGAGGCATTTCGTATTTCACGTATGGTAGCATAACATGTTGCAAAATATCTACATATTGCCGAGCATCCATAGTATTTTTTATCCTGTGTATTGGACCAACACCATAATATGAAAAACAGGCCCACACCATTATTGTGGAACCCCCCCCCCCCCTGTTTTACTGTCTTTAGAGTAAATCGTGGACCTCCTAGGTCTTCTCACATATTGTCGCGATCCTCTTCCTTCATATAAAACAATTTTGGATTCGTCCGACCACAATATATTTCACCATTTTTCATTTGGCCATTTAACGCGTTGTTTTGCAAATTCCAATCGTTTCATATGTATTTTCTTTAAAAGTGAAATAGCTCTTGGACTTCTTGCGTACAAATTTTGATCTCGTAATATATTACGTACAGTTTCAAGGCTTAATAGTGGATACACATTGTCCCTGATCTCCCAGGCTGGCGCTAAAGGATTATTGCAGCTGTAGCGATTTACGTGTCTCATGGTAGCAGGTGTTACCACTGGTTTTCTTGCCCATGTTTCTGGTTTCGCTTTAAACATAATGGCATTTCTTATAATTTTTGCCGAACATTCCACAATACTTTGTATTTCTCTATACTTTTTTCCATCAGAAATCATGTTTTTAATAATATTTCGCTTTTCATCTGTACAATGGTTAGCTCGGCCCACTAGATTTAATAAAATACACTCATCATAGTATATTAACATTAAATTTTATATAATCTTATAATAGGTCCCTTGTGGTCGTCTGTGATCGTCGTCTAAATAGGTCCTCTGTGATCGTCTGACTCAATTTCAACAACTCATAATACAAAACAACCTTCTGATCCCACCAAACACAGAGCATTACCTTGGCGCCATGGATATTCGGCTTCGGCATTGATTTGTCAGGCTTAACATATGACTTTTTGCACTTGGGGTTATCGTAATGTATCCATTTTTCATCACCAGTAACAATACGATGCATTTCCGACATGCAAAATCGCCTTTCAACGTCTCTCGGCTTCAAGTCATATGATACCCAATTTACTTGCTTTTGAATGATGCAAGTTCTTCTAGCGTTTGACAACAATCTTCGTCGAGTAATGCTTTCAATTCCTCATCTACAAATTTTTTCGGCTGACCTGGCCTCTCCTTGTCTTCTGTGTCGGAACCACCACTTTTGAATCGCGCAAACCACCATTCACAAGTTGTTTGAATTGGTGCATGTTGACCATAAGTTCTACCAACAATCGATAACTTCCAGCAGCCGTCTTCTTTAAATGAAAGAAGGTTATCAGACTTGCCCGCAAAACATATTTTTTAGGCACAAAATTCTACATTATTATAGCGATTGAAAAAAATATGTGTTTACACTTTGGCGTCTATCGAATTCTGAAGTATAATGACAGATGTTTTCCCTCGAAAATACCATATTTGTTATTATTGTCACAAACCATATGTGATAGTTATACCATCTGTTGTCCAAATCGACATTATTAACTTGTATACCCAATAATTTTAAAAGTTATAATTTTAGTAAATAAAAAGTAAGTTTTTTAATTTTATTTAGGAAAATCTAATTTTAAGACCACCTAATTTTTGGTTTTGTCAACACTGAAAATTTTGTTCTCCGACTCCTTTTGAGCAGCCGGCTCAAAAGGTCACGGATCAATAAGTCCGTGACCTTTTGAAGTTTCCTCGTTGTTATATGAAATTCAACACTGCTCCCATTAAGTACCACCTGTTAATAGACTACTGTCAAATTTTGAGCAAGTTCCGTCATTTACTTTGCGTTTAACAGCTGTTCAAACCATACAACCTCGTAGATCTTTTTAAAAATGGAAAAAAGTGATTTTCGAGTGGTCATTAAACATTATTTTTTGCGAAAAATAACCGTCAATCAAACCAAAGAAAAGCTTGATAAATACTATCGGGTCTCTGCACCATCGATTTCAATGCTAAAAAAGTGGTTTACTGACTTTAGTTGTGGCCACAAGCACGGAAGATGCCGAACGTTCTGGATGCCCAGTTGAGGTCTCTACACCCAAAACAATTGAAAAATTCAAGATATGGTGTTAACCGATCGGAGATTGAATGTGCAATAGATTGTGGAAGACAAAGGGATCTCACATGGCACAGTGGTTTCAATTTTGAAAGATCACTTGAGTATGAGAAAGCTTTCCGCAAGATTGCTGCCGCGTTTGCTTACAATCGACCACCAACGGAATCGTGTGACAGCTTAGTTTCGATGGCAAAAATCCATGAAGTAGACTACGAATTGCCACCTCATTCACCTTATTCTCCGGCTTTAGCCTCCAGTGACTATTTCCTATTTCCAAACCTAAAGAAATGGCTCGGTGGAAAGAGATTTAGCTCCAACGATGAAATTATTGATCAAACAAATGCCTATTTTATGGACCTCGAAAAATCCTGCTGTTAAGCGCAAAGTAAATGACGGAACTTGCTCAAAATTTGACAGTATTTTATTGACAGGTGGTACTTGATGGGAGCAGTATTGGATTTCATATAACTACGAGGGAAGTTCGAAAAGTTACGGACTTATTGATCCGCCCTCATATAATGATGTTGATAGTTTTGGGATTGGGAAAGCACTTTTTGCCAGCATTACTTTTCGAAAGCGACTGTTTAATATAAAGGTAGGTTAATATAAAGATAACTTCCAAAGTGAGTGCCCAATATGTGTGTTTGTTAAAAGGATTTTTTTGCTAAAATGAAGCACCAACCTCGCGTGCTGTTTGCAAGTTTGAGCAATCTAGCGGACAATACTCATGAACAATACTCTAAGAACTTTTTGCACCAACTTGTGTACAGCACTATGCCTATGTTTTTGCACAAAATTATCAAAGTATTCTAAAAAGTTACCACAGCTATCCAAAAAGCAGTTTTTTTTACATATTTTAAAGTTTTAACAAAACTGGGGATTTTTGTTTGGAGTTTATTTTCCAGTGTATTAATATATGTAAAAGCTTAGAAAGCGCTTTAAAACTTAAAAATTTAATTTTAGTAAGAACGAAATGGCGCTTAAGTACTATCGTATTGTCGCTGTCTTCTCATGAATCAATCATCTTATTCTACTATGTGATTGTACTGTTATACAAAAGCTTTAAAACTTAAAAGCTTCTAGGCTAAAAAAAAATGTATGTTACATTTTGTATTTAATGTTTCTATACGTTTTTCTACAATACATATTAGATTTGTTTTTCCGAATTTTTTATAAATTTTGCATACAAATTTATGTAGATATAAGCTGTGTTTATGCAGGAAGCTATCAACGTTGGCTTGTCATTTCCATAGAAATTTGACATAAGTAACGTTAAAAGTTAACACTAAATATTGGCTAATGTCAAATGTATGTTATATGGGAATGACATAAGACAACTTTGAAAGATTGCTGCATAAAAACAGCTATAGACTTTCTAAAGTAGTTATACAACTATTTAAAAATTAACAGCCGTATGCATAGACATTTAGTTAGTTCTTATAAGTCCTATAAAACAAATTGTTGTTGTTTTGCTTGTTAATTTGATTTATAAGTGTGCTATAAAATCAACAAAATGTCTTCGTATACGATTGTAAGTATTTATAAAAATGCTACCAAGTCTTGAAAATTCTAGTCTTTTATCATTTATATTATAAACTTATTTGATCTCTTGAAAAATGTAGTCAAAAGTGTTCATTATAGCCAGTAAAATTTAATTTGTGGTATCGAAGGTTCACATATTTGCAGATATAAGTCAATGAAGTTTTATAACTGATTTACCAAAACCAATGATTTTATTGAATATTTTTCTAGTTTAAGTAGCTTCACTATAAGAAATTTTGCAAAAAAAAATGTGTTGAAATAAAATTTTACTTACCTTACCGTACCGTACATTACAGAAACGTTAGTATACTTTTAAATTTTGAAGATAACAATAAGTAATTAAATTTAAGTTAGCACTAAACTGCAGTTTTTTTTTCATTAAAAAAAGATAATTTATTTATTTTTCATAAATTTTCAATGCTATTTTTAACATTTAATATTTTTTATTTAATTTCAATTTCTTTTGATAATTTAAGTGAATTCTGTCCAAAAAACTATTCGACATACGGATTCAATTTTACTTCACATAAGTTCTTTTAAACCGGTAAAAAATTTGTTATATTTGAATTAAATTTTTAATTTTAATAAAGGTATTGTATATTTCGGTATTAAAGGTGGGTTCGAACAGATTAAATAAAATCTAAACTAAATTCAGGTTTCCAAATTTCTAAGAAATTTGAAAACAGTTTAAAATATTTGTCAAATAATATTTGTAGTCATACCGAACATTTTTTCGATTCTCAAAAATATCTGCTAAATACTATGGAAATACATCCCTGGTTTTTAGATGTATCGACATTTACAACTTTACTCGGAAAAAATTAACAAAAAAAATTGTTTTAAGATTTTAATTTTTTTTTTTTTTTGACAATTTGTAATTTTTGGAACAAAATTTAAAAGAAACTGGAAATGGTTTGCAGAGTTTTTAAAAAGTTTTTATTAGTTTTAATTTAAAAAAAAAATAACACCGCAATAATTCAAATTAACTTTAGAATCTGTGGAACATCTTTAAGTCTTTTATCTAAATAACTTCAGGAATAGTTCAAGAACTGAATGAATTTTAAGGACATTTTTTAGATTATTCTCTGCAATAAAAAATGTACAGAATGTTTTAATAATGCACAATGGATATCTTTTCAGAAAAGCAGAAACCAATAAATCATAAAGCATAAAAACAGTTTTTTTAAGCGAATTTATCATCGGAATATATACATACTTCTTATGTAAGGGTTTGAAAAAAAAAAGAAATAAAGTTAAGATGCTTATCGTGATTTGATTTTAGTTAAAGTGTTAAAAAGACACAACTTATATGGAGATATGTTATGTGCGCTGAGAGATTAATCTTCAATTACTTATGCATACGTAACGTGACGGATCAAGGTACTGATTCTGAATGCTTTTATCACTGTGAACATTGATTTTAAATGAGTGAGGAATAGGTATCCAGCACCTCGTTTCAGCATCTGTTGCAATAAGTTTTCGCGTCGAGATATTCATATTCATGGTCACCCTACTTTATACGGGGTGACTTAATAGATAATTAAGTTTAGCTGTAAAATAGCAACAAATTTTAGAACTTTATGTATTTTAAACTTCAAAAATCATGCTGTTTGTAATGACACAGTAGCACAACGACGCAACATAGCAAAATTGATTCCGAAATAGCTTTTTGGCCATTTGAAAATTGCTTTACATTTTTATTTGTATCAAATAATGCCACAATTTAAATTTCATATTTTCTTTAAACTTTGCATATTTATAAACACTTTTAACACAAATTTAAGATTGAAAGTTTCAATAAAACATTTTAATTTAATAAAGTCTCACAACTTGTTAAATTTTTCACATGAATTAAGTAAAAGAAAACTAACGGCACTTAATTACTTTATACAGTAGCAGATAAAGGTAGATATGTATTCCAGACACAGAGTTGTATAAAAGAGTAGTAGAAATACACGCAAAAAATTTGACGATTGAATTTACTAAAAAAGCATGAACTAAACAAACTCGACATAATGATGTGTATATATACGAGAGATTTGTGCGTGTAATTTGTTCGTAAGCCATCCACACACAATGAACAAATCACAATAACTTTCAACTTCAAAAAGAAAACATGAATTTTAAAGCGAATAATTTGTTTGTGTACACAACAAAAAAAAAAAAAGAAACTTACAAAAGAAGCAAATGGACGAATGGTTGGCTTTCAAGAAAAAATAGGTTTTCACATGTAATCTTATAAAAAAAAAAATATGGAAATTACAACTCCGAACACTATAAATAAATACACTTTGGCGTTGCGTTGTTAACTAAAATGAAAAAGTTGTCAAATGTATGTGCATAAGCCCACTAAGACTACGTTTCCACTAAACGAGTGTCGCATGTATTTTGAAACATAACACCATTTTGTACATGTTTTCCCATATATTTTTTTCATCTAAACATCATGATTTGCCTAAAATACATAAGTGAAAACGTAGCATAACAGAACTTAAAAACTCCTTTGTCACTATTTTGTATTAGTTTTCTGTATCATGTTATTTTATTGATAACACTATTTTTTCAAATTAATTTATTATGGCCAATAGGATGATAAGTGTAGATTTTTTCACTTTTTATTTAGCATTGCTCTATAATACTACATCCAAACTTGCGTGAATTTCGTAAAACTATGTGATTTATCATTTACCATGTTAATTTTGACTTGATTTTCGATACATTTTAAATACTGCAAAATCAACTCAGTCTGACGTGTTTTCATGACCAAAGTCAGGGGTAGGGATGATTCAATGAGTATGTTCAGTGTTTTTTACACTTTATTACATTTGTGCACATACTGAACATCCTATACTATGGCATTTTTATTTACTTGTTTGTTGTTTGAATAACATATCAAAAGAAATCACTTAAATTTGTAATCTAAAATGCGATGTTAAATTTGAGATGATATTGTAAAATCACGTTCAAAATTATATAATGTGAACATACTATAAAATAAATTTGACATAATGCAACATTACTTATGTCAAATTTTGTATGGCAATGACAGAAGCCAACTTATCTTCCCGCTATAATCGATATATACCAATTATTCATTTAATAGCTGAAATTTAACACCATACATAAGTTACCGAAAATTTTCGTTATTGCCAAAAAGGGAATTTTCTGAGTGTACCATATTTTAAAACGCTTTTTCGTCCAAAAAAATTGACAGCACTGAATAAACATATGATGTAGAAACGAATAGGCGTTAAAGAAAAACAGTAAACATACCGCTGAAATAGAATATAAAAGAGAAATACGAAAATATAAACATAAAGCTCCCCATTATAGTACACAGTATAATTAAATATATTTTCTAATACATTTTTATTTTAGTTTGCCAATAAAACTGTCCGCGTTTAGAAGTGATTTTGCTGTTGTTAATACACCGCCCAATATTCTTGTGTACGTAAGCATTTAATAAAAATAAAAAATCAGTGAAAATATCAAATTGAGTTGGACATAAAATCCGTGTAAAATCCCATCAAAAACACGTGTATTAAGTAATGAGTGCGTATATAAAATAAAGTGTAGCATAAATAATTTTTTTTATAAAAAATGTATTATAAAAAATATATGTTAATGAAAAAACTCAAAATTTTGAAGCAAGGCCAAGAACAGCAGTTGTATTAGATAATCATTTTAAAACATAAAGAAATTGTGCAAAAAGTATTTACCAGGGTTTTTAAGTATTTATTAAACATACATATGTATATAATGCAACATATTTATATTAATTATGGAAAATGTACATAAGAAACTATGCTACTACTTTAAAGAAAAACTTGCCCCAAAAATCGATTGAGCTTATTTCTTTATCCCCTTGTGCTCCCATTTCTAAAACGAATAACCTTTAACAATTTTTGTCACCCTCTCTCATCATATAGTTCTTTTATCAATCTCCCTTTTGTCTTCTTTTTTATATTTCTTATTATAAAAGTTTTAATATTATCCTTTTTTATATTTAAACTTGTATCTATTTCTTCTTGTTTTTGATGATGATGATTACATACTAATGAGGTTCAATTTGTGTGTTTTTGTTGTTTACTTTTGCAATTATTACCGCATTTGTTTACATTTTTTGTAAACATTACTTACAAGGAAAGTATGCCAAGCTAATGACTCTCATTTCTTTAAAACTGGATATGCCCAGTAATATTGCTAGTGTATAGGGAGCTTAACCCTTTGACGACCTCAGTAAGGCAAGTATGCTTGTCCAATGGTTATTGGCACTTATAATTGTCCAAGCAAAAGATAGAGAAAAGGTGTTCAAAAGTGATTTGTATAGAAGGTGTGGGGCAGTAGTGGGCGGTAAAGCGCCTACTTATTTTTTTTAGCTTCTTTATATTTTATTCAAACCCTGTAGGAAATGTCGATAGTGAAACTGTACTGATTCACTATTGACTTTGTCACCAGTACTACTGACTAAGTATACCCAGCCAACGCTTTCTGCAGTAGACATTTAACATGTTCGTGTTATTGCGAATCTACACAACTGTTGACTAGGTGTTGATATTGGAACCAGAGATTCATCAGTCCATTTTAGTAATTCTAGTCTACACTTTTGGAACTTTTCACTAGATTTCCACACTCGGAAGGAAATAAGATTAAACAGGGAAATTTATTTTGTTAAATTAGATATTTATTAATTAAATTTTTTTTATAAATTTCATTAAATTAAAAAAAAAATTCGTGCAAATTTAATTTTGGAGTAGACAAATCTTTAAAAGACTGCACAAAATCATCCACAGGCTCGTAAAACCTTCATCAGGCTCCACAAAATCTCTAGAGTTGCAATTTTCACTAAAAATTGTTGCCTCTTGTTATTTTTATTTTTATACAAAATTGATTGTTTTTTTTCACAAGTTCTTTGTAATTTCTTTTGCTCATTATATATTTTGTTCAAATTTGTATATTTAACTTTTAAATTCACAACAACAAGCACAGCTTTGCAGATGCAAAAAAGGAATGTAAAAAGTATAGATGCTTTGTGGACATGTCACCAAAAAGTCACCCAAAATAGTCGATAAAAGTGGTGACTTGTAGACACTTGACCCCAGGCTTCCTACAGGAAATTAACTATGTATGTGAATATTAGTGAGGTATTTTGTAAGAATGAGATTTTTAACGCATTCATTGGTTCCCTTTTAGCTACTTTTTTGTTGGTTTTACATTGTTTTAGAAAAAAATATCTCAAAAACCATAGATTAAGAATATAATAGAGATTGTAACGCCGCCAGCGGCGTTCGGAAGCTGAAAGAAAACAGGGTAAAATTTTGCAAAAATTTGAGCAAATTTCCCTGTTTTTTAAACCTTTTTTCAAATTCAATTGGAAAACGTGCTAAAAACCAATTGGATTAGCAAAGAAAATTTGTTTTAAAAAATCTTGGCTATTCACTGAGTTTACAATTAAGAAAACAAATAAATAAATTAATTGTGAACAAATTTGAATCCATTGACAAATACCAGCCGATCAACATTTCAACTTTGGTTATATCTTCGTTTTAGAGAGTTTAACAGGGTAAAAAATACAGAAAAAAATCTTATTTGAATCAATAATCAAAGTCTAAAGTTAACATAAATACGTATTAATTTCTTGTAATTCCTCATTTAAGTGAAGTATAAACATTATCAGTTTAATTAAATTTCCCGTCTGCTCTTACTAAAACGTAATTAAAAAAAAAACAAATTCATTAACGAAAGTCTAATTTTGATTAATCAGTTCATTATCAAGATCACACTCAGTATAAATTTGCAAATGTTTTTTTTACTTTACTTATTTTTTTGCTATTTTGTTATTAACAAACAAACAAAAAATTTTGATCTTTTGCCAAAAATTAAATATAAAAAAATATACATTTGAACAAAATAAACTTTTTGTACTCCTAAAAAGCCTCTTCGCATAAATGTCTCTAAATTAAATGTCATTAAATTGAAATTAACCAAACACATCTATCATGGCCAGGGTAAGGAAGTACATGCAATAAAAACCGTTTTTGATGTGCATAAATAGGCCAATCAAGAAAAGCTTTAAAAAGCTTGCTTAAACAATAAAAATTATAATATTACAATAAAAATTACAACATAATCCTTTCCATGAATTAGTGATTGCTAAAACACTGCAGCTATTCATGTGAAGCGCAGTGTAAATGTGTGCAAAACAAAATTACAACAATTTAATACTTCATATACGATCCTTTATTTTGTATAACTTCGGCACATCGGAACTGCATGGATTTAATAAATATTACGGTTTGAGAAATACATTTCCACTCAAATTCTAGATTTTCGATTTTGGGATTATTTACCAAAAACACAATATTCCAAACAGGTTTTCAATGGGATTTCAAGTCGGGTAATTATAATTAAAAAAAAATAAATTTAAAGCTAAAACTAAATTAGCTTAAGCTAGGTACCGGTATGAAACGACAGTTCAACATTTTTGAAAGTTGAAAATTTGTAATGTCGTTTTATACAAAAACAAAGTTTAAGTCACTTGAGCCCATTAAAGTTGGACCTTAATGATTTTTTCAAGTTGTAAACTATTTTAATATATTTGCTAATATATTATTTATTTTATTAAACATATAATTACAAATTATATCTTAATACCCTAACTGAGCACTAGCAACAAAGGCCATCGGCTCGTAGCGAAAACAAACCAGAGGCTCTGGTGGGAATCGAATTTAAGACCCCCGCACTGATAAGCAAGCACGATACCGACTAGCCTACCGGGGCGCTCAATATTTGCTTATAAAAATTATACTTTACAAAGTGATCGAGCAAAATTTTAAGTATTTACAACTCTATGGACTCCAACAAAACAGAATTGCATATTTTTTGTATAGTATAGTGTTATGGACAAGATTCACATGCGGCTCTACACCATATTTCAAAAATTTTCGAATGTGTAGCCTAAGTCAAAAGTAGTAAGTTGCTCCGGCAATACAACAAGGAGTCATTCCTATCCACTCCTAAGGGAATGGTGAGTCAAGAACTTTTGACCTTTTTTAAAGGGTGGTTTTGAGGGCCGATGTTGATTTTAAATAATACACAAGTTATTTAGGAAATTATTGTCATTTCTTTTTATTATGATAATATGGTATGGTTCAATTTTATATGGAACAAAATATCGGCAAAAAGGCCCTCCGTGACCACGGCGGCACACCTCCATCCGATGGTCCAAATTTTCAATGACGCTGAGGTATAATTGAGGTTCTATGCCGTTAATGTGCCGAATTATCTCATCCTTCAGCTCTTGATTTGTTGCTGGCCTTTTCTTTCAAATTACCCCAAAGAAAGAAGTCAAACGGTGTCAAACCACATGATCTTGGTGGCCAATTTACATCGCCACAACGTGAGATAATACGGCCATTGAATTTGTCGCGCAAAAGAGCCTTTGTTTCGTTAGCTGTGTGACAAGTGGCACCGTCCTGTTGAAACCACATATCGTCCAGGGTCATATCCTCAATTCCTGGCCACAATAAGTTCGTTATCATCTCGCGATAGCGAGCACCATTCACGGTAAATGCTTGGCCGACCTCAGACACACTGTCGCGAACAACAGCAATGTTTTCCGCAGAACGAACTGGGCGAGCATGCACAGGTGTTTTCACAGACCCGGTTTGCTGAAATGTGCTCACAATTCTCCCGATTGTGGACACATTTAGTCGATTATGCTGACCAAAAAAAAAATCAGAAGTGCACGATATGCATTTTTATTTGAACGCCCATTTTCATAATAAGCCTGAATAACATTAACGCGTTGCTCCATTGTGTATCTTTCCATGGTTCAAATTGAGTTAGTCTGAAATTGAGAAATGTCAAATGAAAAAAGTTGACGTTTAGGTATGGTTCACATTCAACATCTGCCCTTAAAATTTAACCACCCTTTACATAGATTTTGGTCTTCTGATACCAAATCTGTTTTCTAGATTTTAAGCTACGGAAGTTATGATTTGAAAAACCATAGTTATTTGGTAGCAAGACTACGTCGTTTTTAACTCACCTTAATTTTTGAAACATATTTTCTTCTTAAACTAAACAATTTAAAATTATTTTCCCGTTTAATTCATTTTTCTATTTATGTACATATCGCTCATTTGCGAGAAGACCGGCATAAGTCAATAAAACGCGATTTATGAGTTAATGATGCAGAAATATGGGTCACACCATATTTGAAAACATATCAAAAAATGGTATTGATATCTCTTTCCCTCATTTAATGGCGATGAAAATGTTTTTTTTTTAGCAATTAGGCTAAATTGAAAATTTTATATGCAATTATCTCGAAATCGCTTTTTTTGAGTTATGACAGTCTTCTCGCAAATGAGCGATAGAATCTTATCAGTCCAGTGTTAAATGTAAAAATAATCTTGTTTTTAATGTTCAGTTCAAATTTCATTACTAAACAACAACGAACGTCATATGTATGCCTCTGAGTATATTATGCCCACATTAGCTGTTTACTATTTAAAATTTTGTTGGCTTAAGATTTTTTTTATTTAAAAAGCACAACATATATAATTTAGGTGTTTTGCTTTCTTTAAATATACTAAAAATTTGCAATTTTCAAACGAAAACGCAAAAAAAATATTAATCTTTATATTTAGACTCAGCAAAAATTAGCTAGTTTTTGACTGTTGATAGTTTTGCAAACTAGTTCTAGTTTCAAAACCAGTCAATTGTATTTCTGAAATAGTCAATTGCATTTTAGAAGTAGTCAATTGTATTTCAGAAATAGTCAATTGTATTTTAGAAGTAGTCAATTATATTACAGAAACAGTCAATTGTATTTCAGAATAGTGAATTGTATTTCAGAAATAGTCAATTGTATTTCAGAAATTGTCAATTGTATTTTGGAAATAGTCAATTGTATTTCAGAAATAGTTAATTGTATTTCAGAAACAGTCAATTATATTTCAGAAATAGTCAATTGTATTTCAGAAACAGTCAATTGTATTTTAGAAATAGTCAATTGTATTGATATACAACACCTTTTACTAAATTGTCTACTAACTTATTTATTTTTATTTTATAAACTTTAATTTTTGTTTTTGAATTGAAAACATAAATTTAAACTTTTATGGTTCGAGATAATCAGTTCAATTAATTAAAATTTATATAATGGGCAAAAAAAGTCTTTAATGTTACAGATATAAAAACTTAAAAATTTTTGAGATCAATGAAAATCTCCACTTAGCAAAATTATGGAAGAATTATACTTTATGTATTAAAAACCTCCAAAACAAAAAGCTAGATGAAAAAGTCTCCTTGTACATCCGGAAAAAGCTTCTTTGATTTTCTTCCAATGTAACAATTTTTATAAATATTTATAAAACACCATTTTTTTCATCTTCTCTTATTTTTGACCTCACACCTGAATAACTCTAAAATAAAAACAAAAATATTTATAAAAAGTTATTTATAAAATTATTATAAACAACAACAACAATAATGCTCAATGGAGGTTATTCTTAACCTTGAACCGTTGCATCTCGCAATTCAAGGAGAAACCATGAAACATATTAACGATCTACATAAAATATATTCTGTATGAAAATATATTTTTAGTCTGGTTCGAGATTTTTAGTTTCAAATTAAAAAATTATCTTATTTTTTTTATTTATTTATTTGTCATGAAGAATACACAGAAAACGTTATTTAGACACTAGCCGAATGGAATGCATTTTCTAGTTAGCTACGACCTTCATCAACATTCTTCGTGCCCTTGAAAGTATATTATAAATATCTCTATTTAACTCACAAATTAAAGGAAAAAGCTAAATAGCTAAATGCTAACCTACAGTTGATGCTTATACCCCCACCATATATAGTGTGGGTATATATCAGTTTGTCATTCTGTTTGTAACATATTGAAATATAGGTCTAAGATCCCTTAAAGTATATATATTTGTGATCCTTATGTAATTTGAAGTCTATTTTACGATGTCCGTCTGTGTGTCTGATCAAATTGTGATCACGACGCGAAAATGCAAGCCGGGGTGCCTATTTTTACCCAGATTATTGGACATACTCCCGAGAAGTTTGGTATTGAAAATGAGCTAAATCGGTCCAGCGGTTAAAAAGTCATGAGTGAAAATGTGAATGTACCTCTAAATTTTCCATACAAATTGGTGTATCTTAGTACAATTTCCTAGTAGCTTATATATTTTTCACCAGTCGTTTAGAAATGACTGGTCAAATATTTTAACCACAAAATTTTTTTTAATTCAAAAAATTTTTTTCACCTCAAAATTTTTTTCCACCAAAAAATTTGTTTTCGCATCCAAAAATTTTTTCCACCTCCATAATTTTACTTCAAAAATTTTTAACGCTGTGTACAACTGAATGTAAACAGAGGGAGCACAATAGACAACTCAACCCGGTTCCTGGTAAATCATAACAATAATGCCCATAAAACTGTATATGTTATGAAAAAATATGAAAATTTAATCTTTTAAATCGTAGCTTGATAAACATTTTTATAAATAAAATGTTTCATAAATACAGGACGAAAAACTGTGAAATATTTCATAGAGTGTAGGTTTGAAACAAAATCTAAAGGTTTGATGAAAATTGTCATTTACTTATTTTAAAATATTTATTTTTAAAAACTGAAATTAACAACTACCAAAACCTTTTTTTTTTTGCAATTAAATTTTTTTTAGTTATTTAAAAAAAAAATTCGGTATATATTATTCTCAATTTTGTTTTATATAATTCTCAATTAGTTGATATTAATATTTAAATTTGAATATCTTGTTTGTACGGGTGCACTCTAAAAAAAGTTTGTATATGTACTACAATAAAATGGGTAAAGTTTTATGTAATATTAAGAAAATTCGGTAAATACAAAAAAAAAAATGCCTAAAAATAATTTGTACACACTTTCATATACAATAATACGCACAAAAAGTATTTTTAGACATAATGTGTTTAAATTAAACACTATGTGCCTAAAATTAGTATTCTTTTGTTAAATTAAAATTTTACGCACAAATTTTGTAAAAATACTAACTTAGAATGGTAATAAATATTTTGACATTTGGGAATTGGAAAATATTAAGAAAATAAAAAAAGCTTAAAACGAAAGTAAATATGTTTTCATCATAATAAATACCCATCCGAAATATATTATTTATTATATTTAAAATTTATTATCATTATTAAAATATACACACATAAAAGAAATTTATTCTTTCAAAAAAAAATATTTTTCTGCAGTTTCATTTAAATCATGCGTTGGTAAAAATACCCTTTTTTTTTGTAATTACGCATATAGAAATGCATTTTTAGACATTTCATGCGTATATTTACTCTTCAAATAGGTTTTTTACGCACAATTTTAGTAAATTTTCGAATTACTTTTAAAATTTCATTTAATTTTTACGCACTTTCAATGTAAAATTACCAATTATGTGTGTACCAACTTACGCATAATGTGTGTACTTTTTCTCGATTACGCACACAGAGTAAATTTACCCCATTTATAGTTTCCTACTATAAGTTGGGTAAATTTCAACAGAAATTTTTTAGAGTGTGGATTATTTAAAATTTTTAAATTTGAATCGGCTATAAAAAAAAAGTACTGATTATTTATTAAAATTTCTGGTTTTATTGGAACGTTTGAACTTTGTAATTTGAGAATGGAACACAATATCATTCATATGACTACCATGACTGGCTCGGCAGTCCTCATCCGATCAACCCAATTTTTTTAAAAATATGAGAAATATCCAGTTCCCGAGTTAATGTTGATGTATGTTCTTGAATATTCTCAGCCACCGCAGCAATGTTTTCGATTGACACACTGGACGAGAACGTACACGGGTTGATTTGTCCAATAACGATCCATTTTCATGAACTCGCTTCACAAATTGACGCACAAACTGAACTAAAGGTTGAACTCTTCTCGAAAATTTTATACGTAAATTTCTTACAGTTTGCGTTAAAGACTCACTACTTTGGAAGTTAGTTTTTAATATTTCCCAATTTTGTTCGAGCGTAAAGCGTCCCATTTTGCAAATGTCAAACATAAACCTGAAAATAAAAACAAGTAAAAAAGGCTTAAATTCGCACTTAAAAAAGTTTGTAAGTTAAAATAACTGAAAATATCATTTAAAAGAAATGATATTTCATTTAAAAACCGGTCTACTTAATTTTCATTTAAATTAAATGCCATTTGTTATTTATTTTTAAATGTTGATTAATCAACTGACACATCCGTAAGAAACAACTGATATAATCAGTTAAAATAAATGTCAAAATTTTACCCACCAATCCTTTAAAAATTAATGTTTTTTTTATTTATTTGAAATTATTTCCGTTTTTGTATTTTTTGTTTTTTTTTTTAATATTCTCATACAATACAAAATGTATGTATGCATATGAAGCTATAAACACTTTTTGTGTGAATGTATTTGTATATGTATGTGTGTTTATGAAGTTTTTGTAAATTGTATTGAAAAATTTTTTATATATACAACCAATTTAAATAAAAAAAACAAATTGAAATTTTTTGAATATTTTTTTTTAAACAGACAGCAAACAAAATTTAAATTTGTAATAACTTTTACGGACACAAATAAACCACAAGTTTCCGTTTTGTGGGTAAATTTTTATTATATTTCAAACAAATGAAAAAATTAAATGAAACTGAAAAAAATCGGTAAATGATAGTAAATTATTTCGAATAAATGTATAAAAAAGTTAATATAGATGTTTCTTTGAAAAATAAATGTATCTTCCTTTATTTTTAAATGGAACGGAAAACTTTTTTATTAAACTACAAACAGTTAACAGAATACCCTCCACCAATATCCTAAAAAATGTTCTCTACTGGGTTTGATGCGAATAATGTAAAAAACTGTTGAAGTAAAATTATGGAGGTGAAAAAAAATTTTTGAGGTAAAAAATTTTTTTGGATGCCAAAACAAATCTTTTGATGGAAAAAAATTTTGAGGTGAAAAAAATTTTTTGTGATAAAAAAATTTTTAGTGTTAAAAAAAATTTTTTGAGGTGAATACAAAATATAATTAATTTCTAACAATTGCATAAATACTTTGTAAACTTTGATAATTTTTGGTAATAAATTGCAAAAGTTTATATCTTTTATTGGGTATACAAGTTAATAATGTCGATGTGGACAACAGATGGCATAACTATCACATATGATTTGTGTCCATAATAACAAATATGGTATTTTGGAGGGAGAACATATGTCATTATCATTTAGTATTCGACAGATGCCAAAGTGTAAACATATGAATTGAAGACGAGAGACACGGGGCCATAATATTCCATCATGACAACGCTCGGCCACATGTTGCAAGACCGGTCAAAAACTATTTGGAAAACAGTGGATGGGAAGTTTTGGCTCACCCGCCTTAAAGCCCGATACCTTGCCCCTTCTGACTACCATTTGTTTCGATCGATGCAGAACGCCCTTACTGGAATACGCTTCACTTCAGAACAGCGTATCAGAAATTCGCTTGATTCATTCTTTACCTCAAAACCGGAGCAGTTCTTTTGGCGCTGAATACATATGCTACCAGAAAGATGGGAAAAAGCAGTGGCTAATGATGGACAATACTTTGAATAATGTATCAATTCATTTTGTTATTATAATAAATGAATTTTTCAAGCAAAAAAAATTGACATTATTAACTTGTATATCTAATCATTTTATTTTTTAATATTACAAATTAAAATTAACTATATAGATAGTAGTTTCTACTAATTTTAACAGTTTTAAATGTTTGCATGTGGTAAAAAAATTTTCTAATTTTTATCATATTTTTACTGCATTTGATAGGTTATTTTTTAATAATTAAAAATAAGTACATTATTAATTATATACATAGTTGTCATACTGCCGACAAAGCGAACTTATTGCAAAAAAACTCAATTTTTAAAAGGCTTTGTTCCATTGTGTTTTAGTATGTGGTTTGTGATTTTGCTAGATAAAAAATAATTCTATAAAAGCTTTTTATAAGCGACTGGAAATTTAACATTTTTTTTTAAATAATTTTAAAAAGCTACTTAAAATTTGAGTAAACAACTACTGTAAAATTTTTGAATACATACAAAAACTTCGATAAGAAAATTGGAAGCATTATACAGATTTTATTAAAGTATTTTAATCTTAAGAATATTAAATGATAACAGCCTTTTGTTTTATCAAAAAGAAAAACAAAAAAAGTTAAATATGGACAGAAATTTACAATATTTGTATAATATATTGAATTAATTGTATCCAACAATGTCTTCCAATATTTGCACTCTGTTATCATTACTTTTTTAACACTCTTTTTTTTTTTTTTGTTTGTCTCTTTGCAGTAACAAAATAATAAATAAAGCTTGCTAAATAATTTGCCACCACCTTAATATATATATAACAAATTTCAATACACAATGAGTCGTTTTTTACTTAATAATTCCAATGCTGTTATCCAGCGTGCTACTGCAGCTGCTGCTGGAAATGTTTGCGCTGCCAGTAGTAATTCGGTGAGAACACCATCGCCGGTACTATCAAAACATGTAGCTCGTCGTTGGAAATCGTTGTTGATTCATGTGAATCAACAACAGAAACAACGTCAACTCTCAACAACATCATTCAGTCCGGCTCAAACATTTAAGGCGCGCAGTAGTCGTGTCAGTAGTAATTTATATACGCCGAAATATTGTCGCGCTTTAACAACCTCCTCCGTAGTGGATTTATCTTCATCACCACAACACAAAATGCCTGGAAAAGAAGAAAAATGTTTACAATTGGAGAATATTAATCCAAATTTTATAACTATGGAATATGCAGTACGTGGTCCATTGGTTATAAGAGCTGGGGAAATTGAAAAAGAATTAAAACAGGTAAATATTTTTTTTTTTTAAATTATACTAAAAGTGTGTTTTGATATTGTGTGACTTTGAATATACATACATATGTACATACATGTATAAATCATTATTAGGAAGTTCTTAAATATTTAATTGTTGTGTGTGTTCTAATTACGTATTTTTTTCTCAATGCCTTTTATAGAATTTTATATGAGAACTTGTTTATAAAATACCCTACACAATTTTGTGGATCAGGAAAATTAAAGCATTTTATGCTGTTTGTAACTGTGTAAAATATAGGGTAATGTTTTTTTTTTAATTGTTTCGACTAGAACATATTGGTTGTGAAGTTATTGTTATCTGTATTAATTTTATGAGAGAAGTTCTTCGTTCGGTTTAAGATTCTGGGAGTTAGTAGAAAAATTATAATTTTTGTAATCATCAAGAATACACGCACCCAAAAAAATGACATGAACTAAAAATTAATTCAAAATTTCCTTTAAAATAGTTTAAAACATTTTCCTCAATTTAAGTAAAATTTTATTAAAACTTAGAAAAATTTATATGTTTGGTAAAACGCTTATGTACTCAGAAAAAGTTCATATCTTTCCTAAATAATATTTCTTAATTTTAGGAAAAAAAAAATAAAAATTTATCAATTTTTATGAAAAAATATCTCAATTTTAAGAAATTTGCATACTAAAATGTAATAAAACTAAGTTTAGTTAAAAAAAAAGATTTAGAACATAATTTACTCCCATTTAGTTCAAAAAATGTGTAAATGTCTAAAATGTGTGTTCATTTTTTTCTCGCGAGTAGTAAAATTAACTTAACTTTAGAAAGTCATTTCTAAATTCAGATTTTGAGCCTAGGACTTTCTAATTTTTAAGAATTATTTCCTAAAAATTAGTTCAGGCAATTAAAATCAAAATGTAAAAAATTTTCACCTACGCATCTAAAAATCGAAATATATATGAGCATACATGATCATACATGGGCCTGTAAATGATCATACATGGGCATACATGGTCATATACGTCCATACAATGTTCAATACATGACCATACATGATCTCATATAAGATCATATATCTTCGGATCTGAAATTTGAGGGTATATGGACGTATATGATCATATACGAGCATACATGAATAATATATGAGCATGTATGATAATATATGCACATATATCACCATATACGCTCAAATTTCGGATCCGAAGATATATGGTTATATATGAGATCATGTATGGACGTATATGACCATGTATGCCCATGTATGATCATATACAAGCCCATGTATGATCATGTATGTTCATATATATTTCGATTTTTACATGGGTATCTAAAAATAAAAATATATTAAATTTTTGAAACTGATGAACTATTTCTAGGAAAAATTGTCATGGAACTTAGTTCAGATAAATTTTAAAAATTGTAATAAAATATAATTTTTTTTTTTCAAAGTAAAGTTTTCTAATTTTAGAGAAATAATAAAACTTAGGTATAATTATTTTCAAGTCTTTTACAAAAAAAAAAAACAAAATTTAAAAACGAACTAGTTAGGTTTCCTAATTTTCAAGAAAAAATATTATTTAAGAAAACAAATTAAACTTAAAATATAAAAGAATTATGGTGCATGATTGCAATTTTTGGTTCGTGATTGTGCGTGAGCTTGAGTCAAAAATGGCTCACATTCCCATCTCTAATCTTAACAGTCTTAAATATTGAACTTAAAATATATTTTAAAATTTTGTTAGCAAAAGGTAAAAAATTTTGAATTTGCGCTTTTATGTAACAATTTTGTTTGCCGACTACAATGCAAAATATCGCAAGCTAATTGTATTCATTATGGCATAATGGCTTTCCTATAATTGACGTTGCACCAATTAAACTTTATATTTATTGAAGGCAATAAACTATTTTTTTTTTTCATTTAATAATAAAAAAAAAGTTAAAATTTGTATATGTCAATTAAAGCTTAAGCTAAAAAAGTCATGAAATAATAACAAGAAATGTTACTGTGATATTTTGTATTTTTGCAACAATTTCCTTAAATTAGTGAATTTAAGAAGACAAAGGACCCCAAGTGTTCCTTAGTCATATATGCCGTGTGCCACTTAGGGTATCCCTTTTTGTAGTTCTCTTAAGCAGAACCGTTAATTATCTACGAAAAGGATCTGACTGTCACAATTTATTGCCTTGTTGTTTATGTTTTTGGTAATGAAATTTAAGAGCAGTGGCCTCACAAAGCGGAAGTGCTCCGAAAGTGGGAAAATGCTTACACAATGAGTGTAAAGTACTTTAAAATATATGGTAAAATATATTACCTTTACCATAGAAACAGTTTCATAAAAAAAAGTGTTTGTCAAATTTAATGATAATTTTCACGTAAAAGATTTTATATTTAACTTGATGTTAGAAAATATTTTCTTATTTTTAGGTAGGATGTTAAGTCCTTGTTTCTGTAAAAAAAATTATCTAATGAACTTAAATTAAATTTTTCTTTAAACTAAGGAAACATTTATTTACTAATAGTAAAATTATAGATGATGCATGATCTAATTAGGAGGAAATTTTACTGTTTTTAAATAAAAATTTAAAAAATTTTACTGTTTTTTAATAAAAATTTAGTTCGCAGTAGTAAAATTTTCTATAATTTAGAAATTTTGACCAAACTTTAAGTAAAATTTGTTTCTTAATTTTTCCTCCAAATAAGTTAGTTTTTCTAAATTGTAGTTAATTTTTTTATTTTTTAGTGCAGAAAAAGTTATTAGACAATGTGCTGCATTTTTTGGCCAGCTGCTACTTTTATAAACATCCTTCACGTCTTATAGTTTTAGTTGAAAATATCTCTTATTTAACTCTCAATTTTTAAGAATAAAGCTATATTTATATCTAATCCACATTGATTTATTGATTAAATATGAAATTTACTAACGAACTTTAGATATGTTTATTAATCTCCATTATTTACTTATGCCCAATCAATTAATATGCAAAGGCAACGCTCTCTAAATATAAAAGAGTCACAATTCAAAATTTTCCAAAATTGACTTTTTTCCATAAATTAATTCACAGTAAACATCTCTCACTGTTTTAAAAATGTCTTTCTTATCACTATCTTTAACTGAAAAACTCCCCTTTTGTATGTTTTTATGTGAAACTTTATTTTGACAGAACAACTTAAGTCAAACAAATATTTTTTTATTTTTCACTAATCTTTTTTACTCTTTTGTTTTTTGTGGCAAAACAAATTATGTATTAGGTGTAACTTTTTACGAATCTCATGAATAAAACATGTAATAATAATAATATTATTATTCTATAACACTCAAGCTCTTAAATGTGTGCTCTTGTCCACAAAATGTAGAATCTACCTGTTTTTATACCCTCCACCATGTATTGTGAGGCTATACAGAAATCATTCCGTTTGTAACATGTCGAAATATAGGTCTAAGACCCCGTGATTCTTATGCAATTTTAAGTCGATTTAGCGATGTCCGTCTGTTGAAATGCCGATCACGACGCGAAGACGCAAGTGGAAGTGCATCCTTCTAAGAGGTTTGGTATTGAAAATGTGCAAAATCAGTTCAGCGGTTCAAAAGTTATGAGTGAAAATGTAAAGGTACCTCTAAATTATTCATAGCAGCTACAGACAAGTTAAATATTTTCACTTATTTTTTCACCAGTCGGTTATAATTAAATAATATTTTATATTCACTTCAAATATTTTTCACCACAAAAATTTTTTTCATCTAAAAATTTTTTCATCTCAAATAATTTTTTCCCCCCACAAAATTTGTTTTCACATCCAAAAAAGTTTTTCACCTCAAAAAATTTTGTTCACCTCCATTGTTTTACTTTTAAAATTGTTTACATTATTTGTATAAAAACAGTAAAGAACATATTTTTTAGGATATTGATGGAGGGTATTCTAAGATTCGGCACAGCCGAATATAAGCCTTTTTTACTTGTTATGTTTTGAATTTGTTTGTATGTATATTTTGTTTAGTTGTTTGTATTTAGTGCCATTTTGCTACATATAGTATTGTGTACTAAATTAGTTTTGTTGTTGTTTCATGTTGTTCACTTTATTTCTTTATAACTGCTGTCTAAAATCACTAATGACTTTTTGATAATGTATATCAAAATTATTGTTATTTGATTTTGTATCACATACGATTAGTTAAAAATATCAGCTAAGTATGAAAAATATAAAAAAACATACGATAATTTTGTTTTAAATTCTGTTTTAGTATTGAAAATCGACAATTTGTAAATTATACTTAAAAATATTAAACACTCACCAAAAAAAGTCTGTAATGGCAACTGAAAATTTTGCTGTTATTACGGGAAATTCTGCTAATTTGAGCCCAGCGGTATTTTTTGCTAATCTTAGCAACACATGTCTGCTGACGTGTAGTACAATGAAATTAGTAGAAAATTAGTAGCCGCTACTAAATTTTAGTAGACTTTTTGTAAAGTGGAATTTAAAATCTGTTTGCTAAAATCAGCAAAAAAAATTACTAAATTTTATTAATATTAGTAAAAAGCTTTGAATTTATTTTTCTTATCGAGTATCAAAAATTTTGAACATATTTTTTAAAAAACGAATTAATCATTTTGTTTTAATTTGGTAATTTCTGTTTTGAAAAATATTTTGGTCAATTTTTTTTTTTACTTTAAGGTTAAATTCTAATTGTTTTTAGGGCTGATTTTTAGAACTAAAAAAACTTTTTAGTGCTATTTTAAGTGGATGTCCTATTTTCAGACATGAGTCGGTATATTCACTTCCGATCCCTTTTTGAATTTATGTAGCATTTTAAGGCAATTTAAGTTTGAAAGTGTAAGTTTTAATTAGAAATAACATTTCCTTCAATATCCACTTTTTTAAAATTAGTAATTTTTTTTTGCTAATTTTAGCAAATCGGTTTTCAAAAATTTGTAAAATGATTTCTGAAATTAGCAACAAAAATTTGTAAATATTCTGTAAAAATTCTGTAACTTGTAAAATGTAAATAGCAAAAAGATTTGCTAAATAATAATTTTTTACTAAAAATCAGTACAAAAATAGTAGAGTGGAATGAAAACCGTTTGCAAATTTTTCTACTAACTTTTTTTTGAGTGTACTCTCTTATTTTATATTACAGGAAATTATACTCTTGATACCCGAGATGATAAATCTTGTCACTTTCTAGTTTACACTAAGTCTCGATTATTGAATGTCCAGTTAAAATTTAACAAACAGTTAGATTCAAATTTTATATGGGAAACAATAACAATTAATGTGTCAGTTAAAGTTTTAGTTTTGCAGCTAATGGAAAAATTTTAAAATGGGGCTAAGAGAATGATTTTGGTAATAATTAACTGGAATAATAAACCCCGTATGACACTTTTTGTTGAACTCCAAACACTGATTATTTTTCAATAAGAAAATTCATAAATTTTTCCCCAACATAAAATCAATAAAATGGTATTGATTTTATATTGAAGAAAAATTTATGAATTTCCTTATTGAAAAATAATCAGTGTTTGGAGTTCAACTTACGGAAATAAATCAGTATATTTTAAATGGATTTCGATAAGGCAGCGCTATCATTTTATTAACATTGCTGGCAATATCAATCCAATACATAATAATTGTAGTGTCTCATGGACTTAAGAAGTGTACACTGCAATTGCATTTAAAATTAACTGATATTGCAGTTAATTTAACTACACAAAGTTAGTTTCTTTAAAATTAAATTGCAGTTCACACTTTTTAACTTTACTTGCAATCAAAATCTTTTCAAATTTTCACTATTTAATAAGTAACTGGTTATTACAAAATCATTAATTCATGATCTGTTTAGAGGTTTCCGAATATTTTCCTATTTGTTTTTTATAGGGGCCTTTCCTTATGCCAAATTAAACACCATTATTACGTGATATGTAGTTGTAGTCATTTCACGCTTTTGTTTAACAGTGTACTGAAAATCACATGCCACTATTAATTATATAGGCACATATGAAAATTAAAAGTACAATATTTTTAAAGGTGCACACTCAAAATATTATGTAGATAAAAACAATGGAAAATGCTGGAAAAAAATTTTGCTCTAACATAGTATTAATACACTAGGATAGTAAAAATAGGCTAGGTCCAGAAGACATCCTGTGGTATCTGTTTTTATAAAACAGCCACAGGGTGACCGATTTTTATACGAACAAAATGGAACGAGATACGAAATTTGTATTATCGGAGTGTGTTAATTTATATCAGGGGTGCCCAAAAGTTCCTTATGGAAGAGTAAACACAAATACATTTAAAGAATAACTTATTTGTATTCAATATTTTTTATTGTAAAAACCAATACATACAAAGAAACAAAATATTTCATATCATACGTTAAACAAAAACAAAATCTACATTGATAATCGCTGTCGTCAATGTTTACCAGCAAAGCATACAAAAGTGTTGTTGCTATGCACTTGCCTGTATACAGTGAAGAACGACAAAAAAAGGCAAAGTTGTTTGTGTATTTCGTATTGCTATTGCTGAGTGCTCTATGTGTATTAAAATACACAGCTTATAGCTAAGCGCTTTTACAAAAACAAATGAGCATCGAGCGCATAGGGCTTGGGCACCCTTGATTTATATTATCATATAAATTGGTAAAAAAAAAATATTCACCCTGTGGCTGTTTTATGAAAATTCCATGAAACCCTTCGAGTTTAAAATTAAATTAATCATAATTAAAAAAAAAAAATATTTTAATTCGGAATCAAATCATATTTGAGAATTAATTAATTTTTAGATTCGCCAATCAAATCAAAATTGATTTGATTTGATTCTCTTATTTAAAATTAAATTATTTCGTTTGATTTACAAAAATAGTTATTTAAATCAACTTGATTCTTTTAATAAGATAAAGATTGAATCATGGTAGTAAATAATTCAAACAGAAAAATGAATTCGCGAATTAATTCGTCAAAATTTAAATCAGATTTGAAAATTGATTCAAGGAATTATATTTTTAAAGGTCTGCTCATGGTGCAGTATCAAAAATATCGCTGATTTACAATGTTTAATATTAGACACTTATGTGCTGATTTGGATGTGTATTAGAGTGGCAGTTATTTTGTCATCTGCGAACTTGCCAAGTTTAATCGTAACTCGCCCTGGAAATGTGCCTTTGTACATAAAAACATACGGGGACCTTAAAGATGAGCGTTCAATCGGCCACTAGATTAATAATTTTAAAGCCACGTTTTTTAATGAATTTTAAAGTTTTTTTAATTACAACACCATTTTTGTGTTAATCCGATCAATTTTAATACCCAAATAGGTATACTAAAGGGTGTTTTTTTAGACGTTGAGAACTTTTATTTAAAATAAAACATTTAAAGTCTTACGAAATGATTTATTTTAAATTTTTATTTGATTGCTTATAATTTGGCATTTAGTATTAAAAAAATACTTGTAAACACAACCACTCTTTTTAAAGCGCATTCGAAAGGACTAATTTTCAATTTTTTATTCGGCTAAGAGTAATATAAAAAATTTATTTGTTTCATCATGATAAAATAACCTAAAATTACCTTCATAAAAAATTAAATCCATTTGGCGGTTTATTTGTTTTGCAAATGTCTAAACAACTTAAAAATTTTCAGTGAATTTTTCATCACTTTTGCTCATAAATTGGTTCATAGAAGACAATGAATTTAAATGATACGACTTAAGTATTTAAATAATTAATTACTATTAAATATACTTTCAATTGAAATAACCTTTTTTTTAAAATTTGTGTCAAAACTCCTATTTGAAATTTCTAAAAATTGTTTCAAGCCCATAGTGGTTTTCAGAAACTACTAGTTTAAGTGTAGTATTAAAAATATTAAAGATTGCACTTAAGTCTCTGTTAAGTACATTTTACTAATTTAAATAAATATTACAGATTCCCCCATTTCGTTTGGTGGGGGCAGCGATTTGATTTTAGCAGATTTTAAATTTTTTTTTATTTGGACGAAATTTTATAATTTTTTTTATATTTAAAATAAAAAAAAAAAAAAATCACTTAATTTCGTTTTTAAATAGTACCAGAAAATGGAATACAGGGTGCGCCATCTTTTTTGTCGGTATGTGAATATTAAATATTATGTACACAAACACGACTCTAAATGCAATTGATTATTCTTGTGTGCATTTCAATTTCTTTCTTGTGAACTTTTTTGTAAAATTTAAAAGAATTTAAAAAAAAATTCTGCAAAAAGTTGATAAAGAAAGCGAAAAATGTTTAATTAGAAAATTTTACTGCACTTGTTAGTTATTTTTTAAGAAAAATATACCAAATTGTTTACTTCAAATTTAACTAATTACCCTATAAACCAGGATGAACAAACAACCAAATTTTTTGCCACCCATGATGCCATGATACCAAATGGTGCGAATACAAAAAAATTTCTAGACGAGATCACGAAATTCTTAGCCGATTTACAGAAAAACTTAGCCTGTAGCAAGAATTGTACCAATTCAAACATGTCTACATTCACATCACAATCACTGTACTTGCGATACAACCCTTGCTAACGGCTAAATTTTTCTGTAAATCGGCTAAGAATTTTGTGGTCTCGGCTAAGAATTTTTTTGTAGTCACACCAATTGGCATCATGGGTGGCTAAAAATTTGGTAGTTTGTTCATCCTGGTTTATAGGGTCCTTGATTTAACTACAATTGTAGTTGGTTTTACTGTATTAGCACAGACTTTACAGACAGGTTACCAATGACATATGTCAAACAATAATTCTCGATCCATATTGTTATTTTGACATTGCAGTGATTTGCAAAATTATTTAGCAACAAGTAAAAAAAAAAAGCTTAAATTTAGCTGAGCCAAATTATTGAATACCATCACCAATATCCAAAAAAATGTTCTACTGTTTTTGATACAAATAATGTAAAAAACTTTAGAAGTAAAATTATGAAGGTCAAAATTATTTTTTGAGATGAAAAACATTTTTTGGGTGTGAAAACAAATTTTATGATGGAAAAAAAATTTTGAGATGAAAAAATTTTTTGAGTTGAATATAAAATATTATTCAATTCTAAGCGACTGGTGAAAAAACAAGACAAAATATTTTACTTGCATGTCGATACTATGAAATTGTACTAAACCAATTTGTATGGAAAATTTAGAGGTACCTTCACAATTTCACTCATAACTTTTTAACCGCTGCACCGATTTTGCTCATTCTCAATAGCAAACTGCTCGAGAGGATGTCCAACAGTCTAGGTTAAAATAAAGATCCCTGCGTGGGTCTTCGCGCCGTGATCGCCATTTCGACAGACGGGCATCGCAGTATGAGAGGAGATTTGGCTCAGTGTTCGTTACCCTCCTCTGCACTTTTAACCACGATTTTATAAAAATTGTGACGTTATAGAAAGTTTTGGAATTCGTAATCAAACCGCATACTACTTGTTGAGGTGTGTTATTTAACTGACATTAAATTTTCTTATTTTCTGTACACTACTATCCAATGTTATGTTGTGTGTATATACTTTAACTATAAATATTATATAACGATATTGATTTGACCATCTTCGTTTTAACTTAACACATTGTTTTATTAAAGGTTCTGTCAAATATCCTTGAAAAAAATCGAATGAAAAATCAGTTACTACTATTGTGGACAACAATTTATTATTAAACTATAAAGAGTCTATAAACAAATATCGTATGTATGTATGTCCAACATTAAACATGTTTTAAACAAAAGAAATTTAACTCAATGAAGCATCATTACACATCTTAAAGAAAAGATGAAAACAAAGAATTTCCATTATATTACGTCTTACTGGATTATATATATATGTATGGATGTACATATCAGGAAATACACCCAAACAATACCCGGCATCAGACAACGCTAAATAAACAAATAAACTTTGAGAAGAAGAATAAAATACAAATATTTTGGAATGATTTTTTGCGCATGGTAAAATAGCCTCTTGAGAGTTGGTTTTGTATATTTTTATTTTTGTGAATGATAATGAAAGTGTATATAAATTGCACTTTTTTTTGCCATACATACATATTATCATCAATTACACATTATATTAATCAGGGGTGGCAAGACATTTTCTTGTGTGACAAAAATAGACACATATTTTTACCACGGAACAAAGTCCTATTTTTCTATAAAAACTTGTACAAAAACTTTTCCCTTTAAACATGTTGACTCATATTTATACCACCCAGCTCCCCCCCCCCCCCCCCCCCCCCCCCACCATATATGGTGAGGGTATATATCAGTGTCATTCTGTTTGTAACATGTCGAAATATAGGTCTAAGACCTCATAAAGTATATTTGTAATCCTTATGCGATTTCAAGTCGATTTAGCGATGTCCTTCTGTCTATTAAAATGGCGATCACGGCGAAGACGCAATGGACAGCCTGCCGAGCAGTTTGGTATTGAAAATGAGCAAAATTGGTCCAGCGGTTAAAATGTGAAGATACCTCTAAATTTTCTATACACTTAAAAAAGTTTGTAAGTTAAAATAACTGAAAATATCATTTAAAAGAAATGATATTTCATTTAAAAACCGGTCTACTTAATTTTCATTTAAATTAAATGCCATTTGTTATTTATTTTTAAATGTTGATTAATCAACTGACACATCCGTAAGAAACAACTGATATAATCAGTTAAAATAAATGTCAAAATTTTACCCACCAATCCTTAAAAAATAAATGTTTTTTTCATTTATTTGAAATTATTTCCGTTTTTGTATTTTTCGTTTTTTTTTTAATATTCTCATACAATACAAAATGTATGTATGCATATGAAGCTATAAATACTTTTTGTGTGAATGTATTGGTATATGTATGTGTGTTTATGAAGTTCTTGTAAATTGTATTGAAAAATTTTGTATATATACAACCAATTTAAATAAAAAAACAAATTGAAATTATTTGAATATTTTTTTTTGAAACAGACAGCACACAAAATTTAAATTTGTAATAACTGTTACGGACACAAATAAACCACAAGTTTCCGTTTTGTGGGTAAATTTTTATTAAATTTCAAACAAATTAAAAAAATAAATGAAACTGAAAAAAATCGGTAAATGATAGTAAATTATTTCGAATAAATGTATAAAAAAGTTAATATAGATGTTTCTTTGAAAAATAAATGTATCTTCCTTTATTTTTAAATGGAACGGAAAACTTTTTTATTAAACTACAAACAGTTAACTACATAATATTCTGAGTGTACAAACTAGTGTATTTTAGTACAAATTCATTGTAGCGACTGGCAAGCGATATATTTTCACTTGTTTTTACCAGTCGCTTAGAATTAAGCAATATTTTATATTCAATTCAAATATTTTTAACATCAAAAATTTTTTTCACATCAAAAATTTTTTCCACCTCCATAATCTTACTACTTAAGTTTTTTACATTAGGTGTGTTCGACGTACGTTACCGCGGGTGCCCGCGGGAACCCAATCTTACCACAAAGCGTTTCTTGTAACACAAATTGGGTAATGAGAGCGTTCATGAGAGAGTAATTGTGTTTCTCATTTTACCAGAACTTACCCGTACTTTTTGTTTGGGTAAAAAGGTAAAATTGTCAAATCATCAGCTGTTGCTAATAAATTAGCCGTTTTGCATTTTTGAAAAAAATTAAAGTTAAATAAAAATTTACTATAAATAACTTTTCCTTCTTAATAATGAAAAATACATTTGAAAATGTAAATAGATATTTGCCATTTCAAATATATTTATTATTTAAGCTGTTTTTTAATATGAATAAATTTGACGTTTATTTTTGGGTATGAAATGTGGTTTTGTGCGTTCGCAGTATTTTGGGCATTTTTATGGTTTTGTGAGAGAATTTTTTGATTGCTCTCATTTTACCAGACTTTACCCAAAATTACCTCGTACAGACCTATTATTTGTATCAAAAACGGTATAGAATATTTTTTTTAATATTTAGTGGAGGGTATTCTAAAATTCGGCACATCCGAGTTTAAGCCCTTTACTTAATTTTTTTAAATTAAAACTGTTGATGAATAGTACTTATACTGAATTTACACTATACCGAAATCTCATTTAAAATCGAGTTAATTCCAGTTTCAAATTACCGCCCTTTTCACTATGATATTTGACAGCTAATTTGCATTTCGATTTGACGACAACAACAACATTTTGAAAACAAATATAAAATTACGTTAAACTAAACCATTAATTTAAATGGTGGAGTGCAAAATTTATTACCATGATGAAAAAAACATTGTTTATATCGCATTTACCAAGGGACAATTTGGAAGCAAAATTTTGTCACTTAGTTCATGGTGGTCTTTCCGGTACACCCAAAACAAGACATGAACTAAAATATAATCAAAAATTTTCTTCAAAATAGTTAATAAATTGTCCTCAATTTAAGTAAAATTTTATTCAAACTTAGAAAAATTTTCTTAAAAAGAATAAAAATTCCTAAGTTTGAGGACAAACGAAATAGTATATATATACTCAGAAATACATAGTTCATGTTTTTCCAAAGTAATATTTCTTGATTTTAGGAAAAACCAAGTCAGTTAAATAAAAATTTATTAATTTTAAGAAAAAACATCTTAGTTTTAAGAAATGTAATAAAATTAAATTTAGTTAAAAAAAAAAAAAATAGGACATAATTTACTTCCATTTAGTTCAAAAAATGTATCTAACTTAAATCGAGAAAGTACTTAAACTTAATGTGTGTTCATTTTTGCTTGCGAGTAGTAAAATTAACTTAATTTTAGAAAGCCATTTCCAAATTCAGTTTTTAAGTATACCACTTTTTAATTTTAATGAATTGTTTTCTAAAAATTAGTTCAGACAACTAAAAACAAAAAGTAATGAGTTTTTTCCTATGTAATAATAAAAATTTACTTGATTTTAGAAACTGATGAACTATTTCTGAGGAAAATTTTCATGCAGCTAAGTTCAGATAAATTTTAAAAATTTTCATAAAATATTCTTTTTTTCAAGTAAAAGTTTTCTAATTTTTAAAAAATAATAAAATTTGGTATAGGATTTTTTGTTGGAAAATGTTTAAATTATTTTTAATATTCTATTCAAAAAAAAAAAAAAACAATTAATCAAAATCAAACCAGTTAGTTTTCCTAATTTTCAAGAAAAAATATTATTAAATAAAAGAAATTAATTATTATTAATTATTAAATAAAAGAAATTAATTTTTGGTTTGTGATCGTGCGTGAGCGTGAATCAAAAATCTCTCACGTGCCCATCTCTAATCTTAACAGTCTTAAATATTGAACTTAAAGTAGTTTAAAATATATTTGAAAATTTGGTAAGCAAATGGTAAAAAATTTAGAATTTGCGCTTTTATGTAATATATTTGTTTGTTGACTAGAATACAAAATATCGCAGGCACATTTTACACATTACGGCATAATGGCTTTCCCATAATTGACGTAGTGCTTATTAAACTTTATATTTATTTATTATATAACTTTATTCACTTAATAATAAAAAAATTTAAATTTGTTTATGTCAAATAAAGTTTAAGCTAAAAATCAAATAAAATAAACTTATGACATTTTTCCATTTTCCAATAACAAAAAGAAATCTAACTGTGATATTTTGTATTTTTGCAACAATTTCCTTAAATTAGTTTATTTAAGAAGACAAAGTACCCCCAGAGTTCCTTAGCCATAGATGCCGTGTGTCACTTAGGGTCCCTTTTTGTAGTTCTCTCAAGCAGAACCGTTAATTAACTTCGAAAAGGATCTGACTTTGTTAGAATTTATTACGTTTCAGGATACCCTGCAGTTCATTTTTTTAATTTGTTTACGTTTTTGCTAATTAAATTTAATTTATATACAAAAAGCTTGTTAAGAGCAGTGTCCTCACAAAGCGGAAGTCCTCCGAAAGTGGGAAAATACTTACTCAATGAGTGTAAAGTAAAGCAGGATAAGTATAATTTTCATTTAAAAGAAAGGCTACTTAACTTGATGTTAGAAAATATTTTCCGGCAGTTAAGTCCTAGTTTTTAGTAAAAAAAAATATCTAATGAACTTAAATAAAATAAAATTGTTCCTAAAACCAAGGAAACATTTCCTAACTAACAGTAAAATTTTAGATGATTTATGAGCTAATTAGGAGGAAATTTTACTGTTTTTAAATAAAAATTTAGTTCTCAGTAGTAAAATTTTTCTATAATTTAGAAATTTTTACCAAATTTTAACTAAAATTTGTTTCTTAATTTCAAGGAAAATTTTATTAAATATAGGTAAAAAGTATCTGGCGCCGTTTTTAATTTTTCCTCTAAATAAGTTATGAACTATATTTTCGCGAAAATCCGGTTTAAACGAGTTTTCGGATGTAGTGTAAATTCTTTATAAGTGTACAACTTAATAGTGTACCTAATTTACTATGATGATAAGAGAAATAAATGCATTTAATAAAAGAATTAAATTACAAGTGTCATCGAGATTAGTTGTGGTTACGTTTGTAATAAATCAATAAAATGTTTGCATGAATGGATGTATGTATGTATTGTATGTACATATGTACTTACATTCTGATAGTTAATTTATTGTTTACAGTTACTGTTAGAAAACTATTTCCTTTTTTCCGTTTTTACAATTGTTTTTTATTTATTCTCTTTAGAGTTATTTAAATGATGTTTGTTTTATTGCTTAGTTACATATTATACGAGTATTTCCTGCATTGTCCATCATTTGTATATAATTATTATAAATTAGTGCAATATTTGTAATTTTTATTGTCTTTTTAAGTAATAATTACTTTCGCTATTTAGTTTTTTATTATTATTTATAACATTTTAGCACTTACTTTTTTATTTAAGTTGATCAATATATTTTTTTTTTTTGAAATTCAAATAAATAATTTAAATAATATATTATTAATTTTATTGTTTTCTTTTTCAGGGTGTTAAAAAACCATTCGACTATGTTATTCGTGCCAATATTGGTGATTGTCATGCTATGGGACAAAAACCTATCACTTTCCTTAGACAGGTAAGTACATTAATTAATTTACACACTCAAGGGAAAAATATAAATCAAATTTCTTAAAAGTAACTTTACGTAAATATGAAGAAAAGTTTCATAAATTTTGTGAATACCGAATCACGCATGCTAACGCAGGAAATTTTTTTACCGCTCACGCACGTGAGTGATTTAAATTTTGGCAAAAAGCAGTATTTTGAGAAAAACCAGTATTTTGGCAAACACCAGTATTTTGACAAACACTAGTATTTTGAGAAAAACCAGTATTTTGCAAATGCTAGTATTTTACCTAAAACTAGTATTCTGCAAATACCAATATTTTAGTAAAAACCAGTATTTTAGCAAAAACTAGTAGTATACCAAAAACCAGTATTTTGCACATACCGGTATTTTTTTTACAAAAAAAAGTATTTTACAAAAACCAGTATTTTACCAAAACAAGTATTTTAGCAAAACCAGTATTTTGCACATATCTTAGCAAAAAACAGTGAGGGTATTCACTCTTGGTAGTAAACTACCCTTGTAGACCTTGTAGAGGTTGTAGATATAGTAAAAGTACTACCATTTACTACACCACAACAACAAAATGTATAGAACTAAAATTTACTAGGGTGTGGTTAAAATACAAGACCAAAAGATATAGTAAATACATGTTGTACATTTACAAGACTAAAACAGCTGACTAAAACTATTGTTTGATTTTTTTTTTTTTCATTTTGTGGTCACTATTAAAATAAAGTTAAATAATGGATCAAAAAACCCAACTTAAAACAAAAGCGTGAATCTCTGCAAATTCTATTTGGTTAGTTGCATTTTGCTCTAAAAAATTTATAATTTTATATTTTTCCGTAATTATAGGCATATTTAAATTCTTTTTGATATTTTAAGTTTTCAAATAGATGAAAAACAAAACAAAAATCAGCTGATTGATTAATTTACAATAGCTGTATTTATGCGGGAAGTAAATACAGAAACAAGTCGTTCACGCTTTGTAGTATAAAATCGTTGTAAATATACAAGGGTTGTAAATATACTACCAAGAGTGAAAACCCTTAGTATTTTCCAAATACCAGTGTTTCTCAAATAGCATTATTTTACCAAAAATCAGTATTTGCAAAATATATTATATTTCCAAAAACAGAATTTTACCAAAAACTAGTATTTTGCAAATACCGGTATTTTGAAACAACCAATATTTTGCAAATACAGGTATTTTGAAGCAACCAGTATTTTGCAAATACCGGTATTTTAACAAAATACCAGTATTTTTACAAAATACCAGTGTTTTTACAGAATTCCAGTGTTTTTACAAAATATGTACCCGTATTATTTAAAAAATACCAATATTCTTACAAAATACCAGTATTATTTTAAAAATACCAGATTTTTCTACAAAATACCAGCATTGTTTTAAAAATACCAGTATCATTTACAAAAACCAGTATTGTTTACAAAATACCAGTATTTTACAAAATACCAGTATTTTACAAAATACCAGTATTTTACAAAATACCAGTATTTTACAAAATACCAGTATTTTACAAAATACCAGTATTTTACAAAATACCAGTATTTTACAAAATACCCGTATTTTACAAAATACCAGTATTTACAAAATACCAGTATTATTTACAAAATACCAGTATTTTACAAAATACCAGTATTTTACAAAATACCAGTATTATTTACAAAATACCAGTATTTAACAGTATTTTACAAAATACCAGTATTTTACCAGTATTTTACGAAATACCAGTATTTTAAGAAAATACCAATATTTTAAAAAATATCAGTATATAAAAAATACCAGGATTTTAAAAATACCAGTATTTTAAAAAATATCAGCATTTAAAAAAATACCAGTATTTTAAAAAATACTAGTATTTTAAAATAATACCAGTATTTTGAAAAATATCAGTATTTTAAAAAATACCAGTATTCTAAAAAATAGCAGTATTTAAAAAAAAATACCAGTACTTCAAAATAATACCAGTATTTTAATAAAATACAGGTATTTAAAAAAAACAGGATTTTAACAAAATACCAGTATTTTAACAACAAAAAACAGTATTTTAACAAAAACAAGCATTTTGCTAATACTTTTAAAAAACAAAAAATTATTTAAAAAAAAAACATTATTTAAAAAAAAACTGTATTTTGCATATACCAGTATTTTACCTAAAATCCAGTATTTAAAAAAGTATTTTGAAAAAGTTTTTTGTAAATACCAGTACTCTGCACCTACCGGTATTTTGCAAAAACTAGTATTTTACCAAAAAAAAAGTATTTAAAAAAAGAGTGTTTCGAAAAAACTAGTATTTTAGCAAAAAAAAACAGTATTTTGCAAACAAGAATTTTGAAAAACAATGTTTGCAAAACAGTATTTATCGTAATATAACTAAAATTTATCTTTAAAATAACTAAAAATTTAGTTCTTTTAACTGTTAAGAAACAACTAAAAAGTGTAGTAAAAAATACTGTTTTACAGTTAATTTCTTTCAATATTTTAATAAAAAATAACAATTTGTTTAAAAAAAATGTGTAATTACTTTATCCTACTTAAAATTCCAAACGGTAATGCAGTTATTGTTTTTTAAATAACTAACAAAAATTTACTGTTTTCTGCAACAAAGAAAATGTTTTGGTAAATATTATAATTTTCAAGATACCGACCTATAACAACTATTCCATGAATACAGTACTTTTGGTTAGTTGTTTCTAAATAGTATTTCTTTTGTATTTTCCCGCAGAAAAAACAACGGTAATTATAGTTAAAAACAACAACTACTGATTACTAACTGCATAAGTAAAGGTCAAACTATTTTTGGTGTAAGAATTTATAATTTTTTTAAAGAACCTAAAAATTTTTTACCGGAAAAAAGTTAACGAATATGAGGATTTTATATGGAAAAAAATTTCAGAATTTGAGAAAATGTCTATTAAAAAAAAGTCAAGCGGCCTGTTTTATTGTCACCACTAACAGAGAAACACCGTTGATGGGTTTCTTCCGATTGGAATGCAATTTCAAACCCTGATAAACAATTTAAATAAATATTTGAACAAGCAAAATACACATGGTAACACCAACTAAATAGTTGAACACAATTGAAACTAATTGCAATTTTTAAATTATATGTTGGCATATAAAATGCACTTGATTGCGTGTGAATACATATACTTTTATAAAATTAAATTTATTTACATACGTACTTTATAACAATACAATTCAATACCAAAATTATAAAAAAATACTAAATTCCAAATGATTTTCTTTTTAGCTCTTAAATTTAACGTTTGATCCTGAACTTCTTAATTCAACTAACTATCCGGAAGATGTTAAGGCTCATGCTAGGGAAATTTTGAATTGCTGCCAAGGTGGTTCAGTTGGTTCATACACTGATTCTGCTGGTTTGGAAGTTGTACGCAGACAAACGGCCGATTTTATAACACAACGTGATGGTTTACCATGTGATTGGCATAATGTATTTTTAACAGCTGGTGCATCTCCCGGCATCAAGAGCGTGTTGGCTTTACTTAAGTAAGTAACTTTATAACAATATTATAGGATTGGTTAATAATACTATTTCCATTTTTTCTAAATTCATTAGATGCAAAGTTAATGGTAAAGCTCCTGGTATTATGGTACCCATTCCACAATACCCCTTGTATTCAGCTACCATTGCTGAATATGGTATGCAAAAGGTTGATTATTATTTGGAAGAAGAAACCGGCTGGAGTCTTAGTCGCAAGGAATTACAACGTTCCTACGATGAAGCCAAAAAGACCTGTAATCCTCGTGCCATTGTTGTTATTAATCCCGGCAATCCCACCGGTCAAGTTTTGACTAGAAAAAATATCGAGGAAATTATTAAATTTGCCTACGATAATAATCTTGTCATTTTGGCCGATGAAGTATATCAAGATAATATTTACGATAAGGATTCGAAATTTTTCTCCTTCAAAAAAGTCATGACTGAAATGGGTACTCCATACAATGGTATGGAATTGGCTAGCTTTATGTCTACCTCCAAGGGTTATTTGGGTGAATGCGGCATACGTGGTGGTTATATGGAAATTATAAATTTTTGCCCTCAAGTTATGGCTATGCTATCAAAATCGATAACTGCTTCATTATGTGGTACTACTGCTGGTCAAGTAGCTGTTAGTGCTTTGGTAAGTTAGAAATTTGAGAAAAATTAGGTGTTTTTTTTTAATTTTAATTGTTAGCTTTCGTTTGTTTTATAAAATTGTTGGGTGTATAACTTATAAATGAGTGATTCACAACAGTTGGCGTATCTTTTGCACATGGTTTGTGGCTTCAAAAACATATGGCATTTATTCTCTCAGTCATTGACTGAAATAGTCTTAACAACAAGTTTAATTTTTTATTTTTGTTTTGCTTCGAAAATGCCAAATTTTATGGATGTCCGATAAACACGAAAGTTATCTAAAGTTAAATTCGATAACTTTGACGCTAAGTGTGAAGTTAAATTCGGAAAAAAAGGAAAAAAAAATGCGGAAAACATTAAAATTAACGCTAATTGAAAAATAAAATTTAAAAAACACCGGGAAAAGACAAAAGTGACGCTAAGTGTGAAGTTAAATTCGAAAAAAATTAAAATTTAAAAAATAGGGAAAACCTAAATCGTTACGCTAAAATGCTGATAATAAAATTTTCTGAAGGATTTTGGCCACTGTGGCCAAACTGGACGAGGTACACATATGAGTAATACCTCAAATTAAAGGTCAGACTGTCCCCTATTTAAATGTAAAAGCGCTTTTTCTGAATTGATTTTCAGAAAATTTTTAAAATTTTTTTAATTTCACTCTTATTACTGATTGTTGGGTACGAAATTCCTCTGAAGGATTTTGGGCACTGTGGCCAAACTGGATGAGATACACATATGAGTGATACCTTAAATTAATGGTCTGACTGTCCCCTATTTAAATATAAAAGCGCTTTTCCTGAATTGATTTTCAGAAAATTTTTAAAATATTTTTAATTTCGCTCTTATTACTGATTGTTGGGTACGAAATACCTCTGAAGGATTTTGGCCACTGTGGCCAAACTGGGTGAGGTACACAAATGAGTGATACCTCAAATTAAAGGTCTGACTGTCCCCTATTTAAATGTAAAAGCGCTTTTCCTGAATTGATTTTCAGAAAATTTTTAAAATTTTTTTAATTTCACTCTTATTACTGATTGTTGGGTACGAAATTCCTCAGAAGGATTTTGGGCAAAATTTACCTTTCGATAACTTTCGTATTTATCTTCACACACTTTCCGAAATTTGATTGATTCGTTCTTGGCTTCAAAACATGATTCGTTCTATTGGCGCGGAATTCATATGTTACTAAAAAGATGTGAAGAGGTTATAGCTAACGATGGCCAATTCTTTCAATAAATTGTACCAATGTTTCATAATAAAAGCCCAAAATTTTTTTTTAGAATCGCAATTTTTGTATAGAAAACAATAACCTAAATTTGACAATTTTTGTATTAAAAAATTTTTTAATATGAGAATTTTTCTATGTCTCAGTCTGAGAATTATTGTATTGAATACTATCGCAGAATATAAGTTTTTTTTAGAATTTTTATAAAGAAAATATATCGAAAAGTAATAAAAAAATTTCAGAATCTAGGAATCTATATAAAAATTTCTTAAACTGTAATTTTTTTTTTTTTTTTGACAATATATCGTAATCTGAAAAGTTTTCTATTAAAAAATGTCTTAAAATTGGAGTTTTTTTACAAAAAAAAATTTTAGAATCATACTGAAGTTTTATTTTTATTGTCGATCTTTGAAAATTTTATGTGAAATGTATTTTAGTCAGGTGCAAGATCGTGGAAAATTTTTCAAATTAAATTTTTTTAAATTATATTTTATAATACACAGAAAAGTTTATTAGACACTAGCCTAATGGGAGGCATTTTCTCTGGACAGCTATGACCGTTTTCAACACTCTTCGTACCTTTTTAAAATGTTAATTGTAAATATCTGATATTAAATCACAACTTTAAAGTTGATTTATTGAGTTTTATAGATGATAAGAATCTTTAAAAATAATATCAGAATTTGAACATTTTTGCATAAAAAAAAATTTTAGAATCTGAGAATTTTTTTATAGAAAAAATTTCACATAATTTAAGTATTTTTCTATAGAACATTTTTTTTAAATCGCAATTTTTCATAGATAAGAAAAATTTTTCTATTAAATAAATACCACAGATTGTAAGATTTTTTCGAAAGAAAAATGTATTTAAATCTGAAAATATTCGTATAGTAAAAATATATGTATTTAAAAAATTCCATAAAAATGTATAGAAAAATAACACAGACTTTGGTTAGAAAAAATACGAATTTTCCCATACATACAGGATGGCCCAAAATTACCGAAGGGGTTTGAGTTCATTGTAACTTTTTATTTAAGACATAATTATTAATTTTTTTTAAATACGGTATTTTTATGGAGAATATTGTTAATTTAATTATGAAATTCGCATATTTGTGCTCTTTCCAAAAGATTTTCCATAACCTTTCGCAAAACTTCAGGTGTTATGTTGTTGATTTCGTCGGGTAAATTGTTTTTTTAATTGATCGATGGTTCTAGGCTTATTAATGTAGACTTTTCCTTTCAAATAACCTCAAAGGAAATAATTTGGAGCGATTAAGTCCGGTGAACGCGGAGTCCAATTAAAATCGCTTTTACTCAAAATAATTCGTTCACCATTGTGTAGGTTTCAATTCTTGGACAAGCAAAATTCTCTGCAGCGACCCTCGTGAAAGGCCAAGTTGTGTCAAACGTCTCCTGGTTGATGTTTCTCTATCTTCCAGAATACTATGCTGTACCCGTTCAATATTGTCATCCGTGTTCACCGTTCGTCGTCTGCCGGCACCAGGAAGGTTCCTTACTGACCCTAGTTGAAAATCAGTTGGTTTATTGTTGACTCTGAGCGTCCAACACGCACATTAAAATAACGACGATATGCACGATGAGTCAAAACAATGGACCGTTGATTTGAGAAATAAAGTTCAACGATTTGGTCACGTTGTTCAATTGTATACTGTTTCATTTTAAATTCCCCAAGTCTTCTTTACAAAATACTGAAAAGAAATAAAAAAAAATATTATAAAAAAAACTTGTAAGGAATTCAAACTCCCTTCGGTAATTTTGGGCCACCCTGTATAAAAAAATTCTATAAAAAATACAAAATTTTCTTTAAAAAATACAGAATTTTTCTCACAAAATGAGAGGATTTATCTATAGAAAAAATATCGCAGAATTTTACAGTTTTTCTATACAAAGTTGCAAATTTTTTATGTAGGAATACTGTTGCAGAACCTGAGAATGCTTTCTATAGAAAAAATATAAACGAATGTGAAAAATTTTATATAGAAAAACAATCACAAAATGAAATTTCTTTTCAATGAAAAATATATGTAAACTAAAAAAATAGATCTGTACGAAAGTAATTTTGGGTAAAGTCTGGTAAAATGAAAGTAAGCAAAAATTTTCTCCCAATGACATAAAAATTACCAATACACTGCGAACGCACAAAACCTCATTTCATACCCAAAAAGCAACGTCAAGTTTATTCATAACAAGTAAAAAGGGCTTAAATTCTGCTGTGCAGAATCTTTGAGTACCCTCCACCAATGTTCTCTATAGTTTTTGATGCAAACAATGTAAAAAACTATTGAAATAAAATTATGGAGGTGAAAAAATTTTGAGGTGAAAAAAATTTTTTGAGGTGAAAAAAAATTTTAGTGGTGAAAAAAATTTTTTGAGGTGAAAAATATTTGAGGTGTACAAAATATTATTAATTTCTAAGCGATTGGTGAAAAAATATGAGAAAATATATTATATAAAAGTCGCTACTATGAAATTGTACTAAAATGCACCAATTTTTATGGAAAATTTAGAGGTATCTTCACATATTCACCCATAACTTTTTAACTGCTGGACCGATGTTGCTCATTTTCAATACCAAACTGATCGGGATGATCAACAATAATCTGGGTAAAAATAGGTACCCCCGCTAGCGTCTTCGCGTCGTGATCTCCATTTCAACAGACAGACAGACGGACATCGCTAAATCGACTTAAAATTGCATAAAGATCACGAATATATATACTTTATGTGGTCTTAGACCTATATTTCGACATGTTACAAACGGGATGACAAACTGATATATACCCTCACCATATATGGTGGAGGGTATAATAAACAAGTAAAAAAGGGCTAAATTCGGCTGTGCCGAATCTTTGAATACCCTCCACCAAAGGGGATGAAGATGATATACGTATATACTAAATTTTGCATGAACTGTAATATGAATATGTTTTGTCAATTTATGTAACGAACTTTTGTTATTTAGTTTTAGCAATGTTATTTACAGAGGTCTGCTCTGTTAGGGACTTTAACATTGTTCATTTTTAAGTTAACTTAGTTATCATAGTATGTAAGACAATAAATGTAATCGAACAATAAGAAGACTTAATAACATTTTTACTTACTTAACAGAAAAAAAAATAGATACAGAAAAATTGTACAAATTTGTATGGAAAATTTAGAGGTACCTTCACATTTTCACTCATAACTTTTGAACCGCTTAACCGATTTTGCTCATTTTAAATACCAAACTGCTCGGGAGGATATTCAATAATCTGAGTAAAAATAGGCAGCCTCGGTTGCGTCTTCGCGTCGTGATCGCCATTTCAACAGACAGACGGACATCGCTAAATCGACTTAAAATTGCATAAGGATCACGAATATATATACTTTATGGGGTCTTAAACCTATATTTCGACATATTACAAACGGAGTGACAAACTGATATATACCCTCACCATATATGGTGGAGGGTATAAAAAGGTGTCTTCGAATCTGCGAGATTTTCTATAGAAAAAAAGTTTTAAGAATGTGGGAGTTTTTTTTTTTTTTTTGTAAAAAGTTCTTATGTCAGAATTTTTTTTAAATATTTTATAGTATAGATATAGTTTTTCCTTATTTTGATGTCTAATTTTATTTTTTCTTTTAGGTTAATCCTCCTAAGCCAGGTGACCCCTCTTATAATCAATACATCAAAGAAAAAGAAGGTGTTTTGGGTGCACTGAAAGAACGTGCTGAACTGGTTTATAAAACGTTCAATAGTTTTGATGGTTATAAGGTAAATAAGGTACAGGGCGCCATGTACGTGTTTCCTCAAATTGAAATTCCTCCGAAAGCTGTAGAAGTAGCAAAGTCTAAAAATATGGCAGCTGATGTATTCTATGCCACTGAATTATTGGAATCTACTGGTAAGTTTGTTTACTCTTCAACATTTTCATTTATTTATTGTTACTTCAAATACAAATTTCAGGTATTTGCATTGTTGCCGGCAGTGGTTTTGGTCAAAGACCTGGAACTTATCATTTCCGTAGCACTATTTTACCTCAGACATCCGTCTTAAAAGATATGATGAATAAATTCCAAAAATTCCATGCTGAATTCATGCAAAAATATAAATAAACTTTATATTTAATTGTTGTTAATATTATTTGTTGGACGTGATTTTTTTTGTTTTGTAAAATGAACCCAAATACTTGTCTGAAAAAGTGTTTAAATTTTTTTTATAAAATTTTTTTCTTTTCGATTTCACTTTATTTCTAAAAAAACTTGTTATTTACATACATATTTACTTAAATGTATATTTTATAATGATATATAAAAAAAACGAAATACATATTATCTTGTTAACCTTAAGATTTAGATCAAACATTTTTAATTTAATATGTTACATATATATTTTTTTTTGTAGCACACTATATTCTTATTATTTAAATATGTTTTTTTGCTCATATTTTTTTGTTTCATATCACTGTGTAAAATTTTAGCTTATTGTGCATTGTAATTAAGTTACAATTTATTTATAAAAAAAACATGATTGTGATTTGCATATTGTTCTTGGTATAAAATTATTTAACTAATATGGACAATAATTTTTTTGTTTATTGTATTGTATTATTGAGAATTATCAAAATTATACTGATGATGAAAGTGTTGTTTGCGATTTATGTAACAAAAAAAAATTAATAAAGTTTTCAATTAAGTTATTTAAATAACTTTGGGTATTTTTAATTGAAAATGGCTTAAGAACTTTTGAAATATACTTTTTCCTATATGATTATTCACTGCCACAGAATTTTATTTTATGCAAAATCGTAGAGAAAATGAGTTTTTTAGTGTTCCAAGATTCACATACTAACAATATTTTGGCAATTTTTATGAATATGTTCATCTAGCAAGTTGTTTATTTAGCATAGCGTTCATGTTTGCCACAGATTTGGGTTTATAAAATAGATTAAAAGAAAAAGGCAGCAAATGTAAATTTGTTTACAAAAATTTAATTAATTGTTCAAAACAATAATGCATTATTATCATTAAACTTGTATTAAAATATATAAAATCATCATTTATCTTATATTAATATATATAAAATACAAACAAAAAAAGTTTTTAAACACCACTTAACAGAACTTTGAAAGATTCAATCGGTAGTGTTGTCCAGAGGGTCAATTCTCGTTCTGTGATAATGTGAAGTGAAAAAAAACTTTTCATTTTCGTTTTCATAAGCACTTTTCACTCGAACTTTTCACAAATACATAAATTGCGATTCTCGTATGTATTATGAAAAAAATGTTTCATTCGCACTGTACCCATGAAAATTTTGTAACTGTGTTATCCAAAATTTAAAGCAAATGTCAAAACAGAGAAAAACGTAAACAAAAGTGAATTAAGTTCGTAAAATTTATTTTAAATAATTATATAAAAATATCTGGATTAATTTTATTATTGGATATTACTCAAAGAATTCCGGATGAACAAAGGTTAGACAATGATGTAACAAGCATTTCATTGCAGTAAATAATTTAATAATTTATAGAAATTTTTTGAAAGTGCTGAGACGCATACTTCGTGCTGACCACAATCCATTCGAGATGACAACCGACAAGCACTTCATGGATTTATATCGGCTTACTTTAAGTGAACTATATTTGGTGCGCGTATGAAGTCTAATATTACTTAAAGAAAAAAAATTCATAAAGAATATAAATAAACTATAAATAAATATGCCATACTTTTGCCAATTTTCACTGTCCTTTTGGGTCCCACTAAAACTGTTAAGGGTCACCGCTAATTCTTTACACTTTTCGTCTCTAAATTTGGCACCATCTGCAGTTACATATCTGTAAATATGGGATTAATAAAAGTGTGATTATGGTTATTAAGCTACTTACTTATGGTTTGCAATGTCCACATGCTTTTCTCAATAATTAGTTAAATACTCCTTCTCCATGTTTATTTCACTTATAAATAGTCTATGTAAACAATTTTTTCATATGAAAATATTTTGACAGTTGTTTGCACTGTTACACAAAACAAGAATCGCCAGTGCTGTGCAATCGTGAACAAATCTTGTTTCGTTCCACTTTTTTTTTCATATGAAAACGTTTTGATATTTCTTTACATTTTTTCACAGAACGCGAATCAAAAGTACTATGAAAACGTGAAAAAACTTTTCATTTCACCGTTTCGCAGAACGAGAATTAACCCTCAGTGCTGTAATATTGAATACATAGCTTGTTTTCAAAATAACGGATAATTTTGAAGTCTAGCCTTTTTTGTTATTTAAACAGTTGTACTCACTGAAATATGTAAAAGATTAACGAAAACTCTAACCTAAAACATATGTTCATTTTTGTATCAATTATAAAATTAAAGTGCGAAAATTCAAAAAATTAAATACAACTTTGTGTTAATTAGTGAAAAAAAGTTAATAAAAATTTTTTATTTTAGTTGCACCTCTTCCGCCGGATGAGGAGTTGCAGCATAACATGTTTTTTTATAAATTATAAGTAAAGTGCGAAAATTCAAAAAATAAAGTACATCTTTGTGTTAATTAGTGAATAAAATTATTTATTTCTAATTTCATACATTCAGTCGGACAATATGAAAATTGTTAAAAGTAAATAATTAACATTGGTGAACCATTAAGTTTCTTAACAATAGAATACAGAAAACTTTGTTTATGGCTTGGGTTTTTTCCTCCATTCAAATTTTCGGTAAGTAGAATTTTTTATATAAAATAATAAGTATACTTTTTGTTTGCGAAGTACATATGTATTTTACTCCAAGGTCGGAAGATTAATTGCAAATATTTTCGCCATTTGTTGCCACATCTTTTGACAAAAAATTAACTCTAATCAGTCGCACCGAAGCCACTAGGGTTTCGTACAATTGCAACTTATAGGGCGTTCCTCAAAAAAATATTTGTTTCTTTCTTGGTGTATGCGAGGCCAGATGATACAAATTCCTCAATCATATTTAAAACGATAGCTTTGTACTCGATAACATTTTTTGAACAGTAACGGTGATGTATATACAAATAAATAAAAGAATAGTGTGTAAGAGATGGAGATAAAATTTATCCTGAGCTCTTTACTAAATGGATGTCACTGACAGTATTAGCAGCACCGAGGCCACCAGTGTTTCGTAAAATGCACCTTATTAGGGGCGTTCCTCAAAAAATAAAATTATTTTCTTTCTTGTTGTATGGGAGGCCTTACACTCTAAAAACCAGTATGCCTAGTAACACATACGTTTGGGTAAACAAATGAATATGTTGCTACTTCCAGTTTCATTTTTTAAGTATATTTTAGATATAAAATAGTATGAATTAGATACGGAAAATAAAATGAGTTTGTGATTTTTATGTAAGTAAACTTTTCTTTTTGGTTTGTTTCTGTAAAATTAAGAAGTTCGTCATAATAAGAACCGCAAAAGTAGTAGTTACCCTTGTAACCTCGTGGAGCTGGTAGTATAAAAAAATTAAAAATTTTCCCTCTAATACATTATCCTGTATTTTAAATCAAATTGCATACTTACCATCGTAAACAAATTTCTGTTGTTTTGAATACTCACACTTAGTTATTACGGACCGCCAGGAGGTCTTAAATGGATCTAGGGAAAGCCATAGATACTGGGAAAATTTCACTTAAGTACCCACACTTATATGTTACTACGCGAATCGGTTTTTAAGGCTATAGCCTTATTATCGGGTCGAAAAATTTTTCTGAATATTCTGAAACTTGAGCTAGAATATCATAAAGAAAGAAAAAAATGGGGCAAAATAAATTATTAATTGACAGAATACACAAATAAGTAAAACAAAAATTAATAATAAAAAAAATTCATGCAATGCGTCGGAAATACAATCTTGCACAAAATATGAAGAAAAATTCAACTAAAAACTCCAGCTCTTTGGTGTCACTGTTTGCACCATTTTAATTTGTCTGAAACTATACATATGCTATTATGGACTATTTTCAAGAACTAGCTCTGAGGAAAAAGTATATATATATATATATATATATATATATATATGTCAATTATAAAATTTTTCTGGGCTTGAACCCACCCTTAACGCACATTTTTCACTAAAATGAAAAATGATGTACCCAGAATAATTTGTATCCCTGAGTAATACCGGAGTCTTCTGAATTTTGTTTTAGATATTTAAAAAAAAAATCACTTGGATCTTTCATCATATTTCGGCACTGAGTAGTTTTGGCTTATCAGATTTAAGAAGATTTTTCAAATTTGTGAACTTTTTCTACTTATCAAATATTTTTTTTACAGCTTTGTGGGTTCTGCCAATAATTAAATAAATTTCACGAATTTTTTGCCTTCATTCATTATGATATACCCGCTCAAGTTCCAAACCATTGCCGGAGAATTTTTTACCTATTTTAAAAATAAAGTTGATTATACCAGAAAAATGTGATTTGTTCCGATTGCGAAGAAAACTTTTGACTATATATAGGTTTAGACCTTGTATTGGTTATATTTTAAAATATTAAGAATTTTTGCTAAAAAACGCATTAACCCATACTCTTCTGAATTAAGAAATCGTGCAAATTTTTTAAAGAAAATTTGTATGGCCTCTAATGTGCTCAAAAAAGATTTTTATGATTATTTTATTATTCAACTACGCACTCTAGGGTAGATAATTGCAACCAAAGTCGAAACGTGGACCGGCAAAAATTATTCAATATATCCAGATATTTTTTTTAATAAAATTTTTAACTTGTTCTCTTAATTTTAATCTCCATGAACAATCAAGATTTTCAAGGGAGATAACTTTTCTAAAAATTCTATCTTATTTACAGGGGTTTCGGATTGACGATGTTGTGTAACGTTAAAAGATATACATTGTAAAAAATATAGTTTTTAGTAAAATATCAAAAACATGTATGAAAATGTGAGTTTTTAGCATAATGTGTTAACGCATTTTCCTCTTACACTGAAGGTTGCGGGTTCGATTCCAGGCGACAAAAACATTAATTCAGAAAAATAATATGTATAGGTTTTTCTATTCCTCATACATATCACGACGTACTCCTTCAGTGTTCCCATAGCATTTGGCCCAACCGAAGTAAAATAACATAAAAGGGCTATAAATTTAAAAATGACGAGCAACAACTGTTCGAAGATTAACACAGTGTTGCCATATTTGAAGACATTCATCTTTCACCTCCTTTATCTGTCCTCTATCCGCTTTCCAAAGAAAGCAACACATTATTTAGTAAGAAGAATTTCCTGAAAATCTAGCCTACTCCGATTTTGGAAACGGCATTGTCTTAGTCCAAAACGGTTTTTGGATAAGTCCAAGTTCAGAAGCGGATTGAGATTTTTACCCATAGTGCAATCAATTTTGATGTAATTTTCATAAGTTTTCGAAATAGGATAATTAAAAGAGAAACAAATAAAGTTAAGGTGCGCAAAAATCATCCACCAATAATATGCTAATATTCTCATCTTACGTTTTACAAATACCGTTTCCATTAGAAAAATTTCTTAGCGGGTCGTTATGTAAGATGATTCCAGGTTATTTTGTTGTACCACGAGTTTTAACAAAAATTAACCTTTTCATTAATTATCAGTAACATTTTAAAAATTAAATTCTCCATCCTTAATTGCTTATTTTTTCTGTTCTTTGTAATTTATTTAAACTCATTAAATAACTCAAAACAGCAATAACATAAATTGTAAATTCATCTTGAATTTTTTTTTTTTAAAGATTATACAAAATTTTATTTTTTGGGTAAAATAAATATAAAAAGATTATAGAAGAATAAGAAGAATTGACTTAAATACTACAATTAAATATATAAAATTGATACAAAGGAAGATATAAGCGAAAAACCTAAATCATGAAGCTTATAAACTATATATAAAATATAAATTTTTAAGGATGGATGAAAACTAGCTTAACCAGTTCTAAGATACTTAAAAAAAATGTTAAAGGAATCTCTTCTGTCCAATTTACACATAGGCATGTGATGAAAATCGAAAACAAAGACGATCGGATTTTCAATGCTTAATATTTTATGATCTATATTTAAAAACATTTTATTTATTGCCTTAATTAAAAGATCCGAGTAATACAAATCAATATATAATAAAGTCAAATTTTGTTTTCACGAAACTAAAACCAATAGTGTGTAAAAAACTGTATTTTAATTCAAAATTTGTATAGAGTTTGATAAGGAGTTTTTTTTAACAACTCGTACTTTTTAGTTGCAGTGTAAATTGAATATTAAACATTGATTTTTGTTATTTATTTATAAACTAATTCTATAATTTTTGCATTTGAAATCCTTTTTAAGTTTACAAATTTTTCAATATTAATTTAAAACGATTTCAAACGAAACTTTTAGTAAGAAACTAATAAGTTCCAACCAGCTAAAGAGTTGTTGAAAAATTTTTTACAAAAAAAAATTAAAACTACTTTTAACAAAGTATTAAATAAGTTAATTATTAATTTGTTTTCTGAATTGCAGTTATTTTATACAAAAAACTGTTTTTTAGTTAGTTTATATAATTATTTAACTATGTATATATTTTTAATAATACACAATAACATTGCTTAAGTTTGATGGAAAGAAAGAATCGAAACACAAATATCAGAGCTTCTTAAATTGAAATAAGATTATTAAAATGTAAAATAATTTTTTTTTCTTTCAAATTTAATTATGATTTAAATTTTGGATATTAAAAATTTAATAAAACTGATACATAATTAAATTGGGTTTGCAATTGTTTGCAAAACCTTTTAAGATCTTTTTAATGTTTCTAAATTTTGGAATAGAAATAGAAAATCTAAGACCTTTTTTCAATTCAATTTTTAATTTACTTTGAAATTTGTTCAATTGAAGATAGAAAATCTCAATTTCATTTGGAATTCGTTCAATTTTAATTGAAGATCATGAAAGTTTATGAGATGATAATTAATATGGTTGAATAGTTATGATGAGGAATATTTTTGTAGGATGTTTCAGATGATGAAAAATGAATTTAAAGGTGTGTAAAGTGCAGGTTTAATTAGTCACCCTGTTTTAAGCGTTTAACAGGACCATCGCTGCCCTGAGAATTGGAATCTTCAGAAAATGGCATACTACTAACGAAATCAGCACCCTGAGAATCACTGACCACTGAAAAACCTGTAAAATAATAAAAAAAAAAACAATTTTAAAATATGTGCTATAATCTGCAAAAAAAGAATTTGAAATAAGCAAAATATTAATGTCATCCAACATTTTTCTCCTTTATTCCTTGTTATCATCATCATCACACTCACAAGTATTAGAATCCTCTGCAGTTAATCCATAACTGGGTGTTATTTGTGGTGGGGTGGGTGTTCCTTTTTGGGAATTTTCTTTATCCGATTGTTTGGTCAAGGAACTCAGTTTCTTTTTATCATTCGATATGGGCACCCATTTGAAAATTTTCATGGTGGTATCATTAATGGTTACCCATTTCTTTTCCCAATGCCTGGGTTTATCCACCGCCTGCATAACACGTTTAATATCATCTTTAGCCCGACTGCGTGTTTCGGCTCTAACACTACGCGACATTATGTTTTTATTAGACCTTTTTTAAATATTTTCCAAAAATTTTTAATTTATATTTTTTATAAGTTTAAATTTCTTTATTTTTATTTTGCTCTTATAAACACCACCATAAGTTTTGTACGAAAAAAAACATTTATTGTAAAAATGGCCGCGCCGTATTTATTGACTTGACAGCAGTGATGCCAACTTCGTGCTTTTAAAACTAAAAAACTGTTTTAGCTGACCTTAAATATAAATTAATCATTTTGTGTATTTTTACAACAGCCTTATAAATTATTTAATAAATTTGTGCGGCAAGCTATCAACATTGGCTTGTAACTTGTTTGCCAGTATTTTGCCCATACTCTAAGAAACAGGTACAGGTGTATTTCAAATATTTAGTTTCTATGCAAAGGAGTTTGGGAAGGCCGTCAAGGTTGAGACTTCTCCCTTTTGATCGTCCCTGTGTATTGTATGTGCTACGCAACTTCCGTTCGCGAACACTTTGGGTAAAAATAAAGCAATAAACGAATTTTAAAATTAGTTCGACCCTAGTTTAAAACTTTTTTAAAATGACATTTTTGCTTTGTGTTTATATTTATTTTGAGCATTTTTGCAAAAAATTGTAATGCAATCAATCTAAGAGAGCAAAAGTTTCGCCCGTTTTTAGCTATCTCGATTATTTTTCGACGTATTCGCTATTTTCTAAAATAGCCGGTATCTCAAAAACTAAGCGTGACAGGGCGAAACGGACAAAATTTTGTTCAAGTAGCGTATCAATATTAAATTATATTTTTTGATAAGAAGCATTACCATTTATCGATTAAATCAAACAAAAAAATGGTAATGAATATAATTTAATTACAATTGATATCAATGCAATGCTAATAAAATCATTAATTAATTAGTCCCATCTATGACTCAAAGTAAATTTAATTGTAAATATTAAAACAAATAAAACTCGTTATTTAGATAAATACTTTTTATCTGCAATAAAATTATCTTCTAAATTACACTTTTACCGAACCTTTTCTTTTTTACTCTTGTTTCTTTTTTTAAATAATAAACGAATTATCTTACATTTTATATTTTATAAAAATAATATATTTCTCAAACACGACAAAATAAATATAATTGAAACGAGTACCGTTTGAATTAATAATCATTATTTTGCATCATTACGAGTCAAGTGACAAATAAAAAATTTAGTACTGTCATCCTCGAGTTTAAACGAGGTTAAATCGTTTATTACTTGAATACTGATTATGAATACGAATTTTTAACGTTTTTTTAGGGTTAAAACGTTTTTAACAACTTTGTAATGAAACCTGAATTAAGATTTTATAAAGATAACTTTAAGTAAGAAATGATCGCCTGAAAGGCGCTAAGTTCTTACAACATTTTGATAACTTTTGGCTCCTATATCTAGTATACAAATTTGATTGAAATCTGGAGAAATCTCCCAAGAAAAGCCCTCTAGAATCTCAAGATTAAAGGAAAGGTATATAATGCGTCAAAAGATATTGTAATTCAAGAAGTATTCATTTAAATATCTTTTTATTAAGAAAATACATATTTTGATCAAACATTTCATAAAAGTCATAACAAGATTTATAAAAATAGTGTTAAAAATTAAAATTTTTAGAAACACAATGGATCTTGCATAAATAATTTTTTATTAAATATGGTTTTTTATAATACGAGTAATTTTTATAAATTATAATTTCAATATATCAATAAATAATAATATAACAAAACATATGTCACTTTTTCTAAAAATTTTATTTACCATCTTTTCACATTTATTATATGGCAGCACTGTCTGGCAGTGCCCTTGTGTACTAAATGTTCTTACATTTGGCAGTACTGTTAAGTTTTTTTGGCGGAATATTTTCTATTCGGTAGTTTTTTTTTTTTTGCTAAAGTTTTATTATAAGAAAAAAATCGCCTTTTTATTTATAATTTCCATACAAAAATTTTTAAAGTTTTAAATTTAAGAAATTTCCTATAGTTTTTATTAAAATTATAGTATAAATTAGGAACTTTAAATTTGCAAAAGAATGCAATTTTCAATGGAGGTCCAAAGACTCCATTAACTTTAGTCGCAGGGAATATGTTGGTGATTTTGTGTTTTTTTCTAAATAATATGATAATTGTGCGTTCGTAAAAATAAAAAAAAAAATTCACAGTGTCTAAAAATACTCCTTACCATTGAACTGTAAAATAAGAAAAAAATTATTTACACTAAGGTAAGACATTTGATTTAATTACTTTTTATTTATATTAAATTAGTTTTTGGTATGTTCCGAATTATCTGGCGAAAAAAGTAAATTATTGAAGGTGTTTTTTAGGACAAACTTGGAAAAAATATTGCTTTTAAAATAGAGCCGCTGACCAAAAAACATAAAACTTTTATTTCCAATATGGAATATTTGAGATCAAATAACTTTTTATACTATGATAGAAAACATATCATTAAGCAGATTGTCAAAAATAGGAAATAGGCCCTTTATTACACTTGATGAGTTTTTCTTTGTCATGCTGGTGCTCACGCTGTAATAAAACAAGTTTCTAAAGGCATTACTTCTCTGTATTTGGTCATACAGTTTGTCCCAATCGGTCCAGTAGTTTATATGGCAACCATGTGCTAATATAATCGCAGTATGAAAGCAGCACTTCATTTCCAAATTTTGTAATATCTTATTCATCTACTGCATGTCTTCCCCGAATGTTATGTTGTGCTGTTTTCCTCATTTCATTTATTTGTTAAAAAGTTTGGTCAAATAAAACTTCCAATGGATCAATGATTTATCAATAGCAATTTTTATACAAGCCTTTTAGTTATTATTTTTTTAATACAATTCTAAAACTTGTTTAAAGTATTTTGATCTACTAAACCAAAGTCTGGAGACAGAAAAGTTTCACCAAATCGAACATAAGAATTATGGGCTTTTCTATTTTTAACCTATCACCCATTCCAAAATATTTTTTAGTTGAATTTGCAGAGAAATATATTTTTTATGGATTTGAAATCCACACAAAAGTATTATCATGTCGGGAAATGTTCAAGGGTGTTTTTGGTACCCATTAGAATATTTAAAATTTTCCTTTTTCATTCATGAATTTGTCCACAGACTACACAGACAGGTTATCAATGCCATATATGAAACAAGAATTCTCGATCCGTATGGTCATTTTGACATTGGAGTAATTTGCAAAATGAGATAGAAAAACTAAATTTCATATAAATTGTATGGTACATCATTTTTTCTAAGAGCCAATTTATACGGTGACTTTGTTGCATGCAATTTTTGTTTGTTAGCGGACGGGGTAGAGAAGCAAGCGGGGTAGCGAAAAAAGTCACGATTTTCGTGCATGTTTCTATTATCTATCTTTCACACTCATATGTATTCTTCTTTTGTTGCCTCATACACTTTCAGTTTTCGTGCAATTAAAGTCATCGTATAAATAGACATAACTTTGGAAGCAACTTTAAAAATGGAATTAACAAAATAGCACGCAATCAATTGCATCGTATAAATTGGCTCTATATCTTTCTGAGTATCACCGCAATTTTGACAAATCCTTTTACTCATTTTCTAGTCGCCATTTTGATTCAATCAGCTGTTTCCTATCTGTAAAAATAAAGCGGATCATTTGATTGTTCTTGATTTCAAATTCATGCTTAGGAGAATAAAACACTTTGAAAAAGTTTTATTATAAATCTGCAAAAACCCTGTATGCGAGTGTCATCCAAAAGATCAATTCAGTGAGAACAAAGTTATTATTTTGCACTCCTACAAATATGTTAGTTTGCACAGACTTCTAATAAAGTCAAAAAAGCTCCGTCGAATCAATATTCTGTAATGTCGGTCTTTAGTTATTTCAAAGAAATTTGGTTCTTAATTTTGATCTACTGAATAGGTTTGTCAGTTTAACGGCTCGATTTTATTTGTTGAAGTTTTTTTAAGAACCTCTCAGAGCATTAAGGATAATTTAAAAACGAGTTTGAAGATCCCAACGGGGCCTTAAAAGTACCCTTTAACATTTCCCGACATGATTATACGCAAATGAATCATAATCTTATGAGAAATTCAAATCCATTAAAATATAAAATATTTTAAGGTACTTCTTCATATTGACCCATGTCCAGTTTAATGAACATTTAATTTCTTTTTAATTTCATAGGTTTAACGTAGATTTGCTTTAAATACTTAACCTAGATAGATATGATAAAAAACAGCTACAGAAGAATTTAATTAATTGATTTCCAAGCCCTATTCTGAGTTCAGGAACTTTTTAATAAGAGCAAATTTGTAAAAGCACACGGAATCAAAAAATTTTAAAATGTAAACATTATTTTAAGCAAAATCATGAATTTGTTTTACTTCCACCAAAAATATACTGCACGAAATAAAATAAAAATATATATTCGGATGTAGATCACAAACAGAATTATTTACTTTTTGAATTTTTTATTTGGCTTCGGAACTCAGATCTGCGCCATTTAACCAAATTTTTTTTCTAAATTCATCTAAAAATGTAGGTGACACGGACCATTACGCAGGTTTGTAATTGGCATAATTTTCAAATATCCTGCTCCGTGGCGAACACGTTATTACAACTCAATTTAAATTAATATTCAATAGTATATATTATTTTATATTTCAATATAATAATTTTAACGGACATTAAAATAAAAATCATCAATTTAATTAGAAGTTATTAGGTAAGAGCATTAGTTTTAAAGTAAATTCATGAATTTCTCAATGCGAAATCTTATCGCATCAAATACAAGAACGCGGTGCTGTACTCTGAAAATAAATCAGCGTTTGCGATGCCTAGAATCATGAGAATTATCACGGTGGGAACCACGATGCGATGAAGTATAACCGCGATTATGATGTTTACTATTTGAGGATGAAGATGAGTGATGGTGATGCACAAGACGTTTATCTAAATATTTATCTTGATATTTATCACGTCTATTATCAACATATTTCTCCGTATGACGCTCACGGGAAGGTTTCCTTAAAGAAAATAAAATATTATAAAATAAATTAAAAAAATATTAAGATATGTGATAGAATATTTGAAATTCTTACCTCTTGCGATGTTTGGAATGTGGCGAACTTGACGGTGATCGTGAATAATGGCGGGATTTTTTCTTATTTTTTGATGGAGGTGGTGTATGAGATCTTGAACGTTCGCGTTCACGTTCGCGTTCTCTATCACGATCACGTCTAGATTTCTTATAACGGTTATCAGATGCCGAACGTGAACGAGATCTTGAACGTGTTCTACGTGAATCCCTGGAACGAGATCTTGAGCGTGATCTTGAATCTTTACTGGGTGATTTTTCATTGGGCAATGGTAATGGTATGGTACGTTGTATAAAACCACCCCAAGCATTATGTGAACCATTACTGCGATCGACGGCTGAAACAGTAGGTGGTGTATTTTGTTCTTTTGATTTATTTCTCGATTCCATATAACGTTTTTTCAATTTTTCTACGGCATCTTCCAAGTGTTCCACATTAGGCTTACCACGTGTATACAGTTCCATAACACGATAAGAAATATCGATTATAGCATCTTCGGTTACATGGAAGATGCCATACCAAGGATATGGTTCCGAAGGCAAAGGTATTGTTAGCTTTCGTGCACTAAGATAAATGCAAGCACATGCGATAGTTTCAGGATTGTGACGCATAAAGACATCAGTGCGCAAAGAATCATTCATAAAATTCCAAGACATTTGCATTAGTTGTTCATGTTTTTCATATTTTAATACCTGCAGATACAAGACAATCAATTTATGCGGATGTTTAACGTGCACACAAAATCCCAACTCTTTCAGAACACGTCGTTCGGCTTTTATAACTTGTGTCTTGAGGTTAGTATAATATTGGTCCAAAGTCATGGGTGTTATATCCCTAAAATGGAAATGAAATTGAAAAATTAACCTTAAAGTTATAAAAAAGAATGTTACACAATAAAAAAAATTGCATAACCTGAAAGATAAATAAATAAAAATAAAGTTTCGGATTCATTTTTTTTTTGAAAATTTTTTCTCAACGGAAAAGTTCTGAAAACCTTTCTTGAAAAATTCTCGAGAGTTTTTCCTATAAAAAATTTCTGACATTCTGTCGATTTATTCTCTAGACAAAAATTTACAGATATTAATATTTTTATTATTTAAAAAAAAAAAAATTTTTCTATGGAAAAATTTTATTTTGAAAATTTTTTCTCAAAAGAAAAATTCTGAAAACCTTTCTCGAAAAATTCTGGAAAGTTTTTCCTATAGAAAAATTTTCACATTCTGTGGTTTTATTCTCTATAAAAATATACGAATATTAAAATTTTTATTATTTAAAAAAAAACTTTTTAAATAGAAAAATTATTAGATCTCAGATTCCAAGGACTTTTCCCTAAAAAAATTCACAGATTCAGAATTTTTTCTATAGTGAAATTCTTACGATTTTGACAGAAATTGGGTAATAAAAATATTCCGATTCAAATGATTTTTTCAACAATAAAATCCTCAAATATTAAGAAATTTTTCCTATTGAGAAAAAACCCAGATTTTTAAAAAAAAAAATTTCCAATAACCTTTTTCTGAAATTTTACTGTCTTGTTGGAAGTGACAAAATTAATGAACACGTATTTAAATTTTCTTTTCAAAGTTTGTCATATTATAATTTGAACATAAAATTTGCCAATTCATCTTTAGTTTCTCTTAAAAATGTTAACAGAGGGTAGAAGAGTTACATAGCCATTGCTTTTATTTGATATCCAATTAGCTTCAGTTGTTTTGAAAGCAAAATGATTATGTTAGCCCAATTAACATTAGATTGGTACGCTAAAAAGTATGTGCATTCATTTTTTAACTGCTACATCATCTAAATTTCATCCAAATCGGCGATAATTTTTAGACCATCCTTATGAAATAATTTTTCTATATAAAATTCTAATGATTTTTAAGCCCCAATTCTAATCATTCTAAAGCGCCCCGGTAGGCTAGTTGGTGGCGTGCTAGCTTATCAGTGCGGGGGTCGTGGGTTCGGTTCCCACCAGAGGCTCTGGTCTGTTTTAGCTACAACGAGCAAAAAGCTTTTATTGCTAGTGCTCGGTTAGGGTACTAAAATATTATTTGTAATTAAATTTGAATTTCTTTATATTTAGCCAAGTTGTATTAAGAGATAGAGAGATTCCATAGAAGCACCCATATTTAGCTTAAGTCAATTTATGAAAAGTTTCATCCCTGTTATTTTTTTTTTTTTTATTAATTTCCAATCAAAGCTCATCGTTGCCAACTTAAGGAAACAAAAACAAACAATTTAATAATCATAAGGATTTTAAAATCAAAAAATTTTATCAAATTCGCAATCAAAACTACAAAAATATAAATATACTTAAAAATTATGAGGAATTTTGTAGTTACGTCTATAGTAAAGTCGGCTGAAGTGCACTTTATCTGGCGTTCTTAAAAAAATAAATGGCTGCATATGGAATAACAAACGAAACATTTTTCTATCGGTTAGGGATGCCGGAGTCAGTGAGTCTCCCAGGCCCTAAAACTGTTGCGCGAAATAACATGTGTACTCACACTTTTTTTATGTTACTACGCATACTGGTTTTTAGTGCCTGTAGGCCGCACCGTCCCCAGCCCCTTCAAACGAAGATAAGAAATAAATTTGTGTTTTTATTCCAGAGGGGGATCATATTTTTATCTGAGAAATTTGTGTTTCTATTTTAAAGACTAAAAATTCTACAAGTTATCATACTCACTTCTGTCCTCTCACTTGTTTTATATGATGAAAGACATTTATAACATCTCGTATCCGACGTGGTGCTTCTTCAATTTTTGATGCCAAACATACACAGCTCATTGCCACCGTTTCCATGTTGTGCCGTACAAAACTTTTCGAATAAAAAAAACGTTGAAATATCACTTGTCCCGTGGCCATGGCCACTTGTGGCAATTTCAACAATATACCAGCGGTTTGTATCAATTCACATCCTAGAATTCGTAAATCCTTTTCCGTCTCGGCATCCAAGCCATCTAAATGTGATGGTGTTTGATCTAATTTGGCTTCGGCTATGAGACTGTTTTCCAACGTCAAAACGATTTTATTGTAAAGACGTGGAAATATGGGTTTATTAGCCGTTGAGTTTTTATCATTTTTGGCAGAATTATTTGCCATTTTTGTAAAATTAATAAAATTTGACTCTGTATTTGCCACCATTTGTTTACTTTTTTTTAGATCATAAACGAACTAGTTCAATTGCATTATTCATTTAATTGAAAAAAATGAACTATTTCACTACTCTAATCCCTCTTTTTACATTACATTTTTTAGGATTTAGATTTGATTAAATATACAAAAGATCTGAATACAAAACAATAATATGAAAAATTTATAAAATTAGAATTTTATTTGCCCATTCAGTATTAAAAAAACGCAAGCATCGGTTTAATGTGATTATACCAAAACACATGCAAATGTATTATAATACTATTGTGTACACATCCAAATGTATTATGCACGTGACCACGTGTTTTATAACGATTTATCGGCAAATTCAGAGTTGAATTCGACAAAGTTAATTCCACACTGATATTTTACAGTGTTGTATCCAAAATACATGGGATTTAAATTGGATTGTAATTTTTATGGGAGATCTCTTTAATATGACAAATTTTTATTAGATTTTCCTACAAATCTACTAAAATCCACTTTAATTAACTTGATTTCGATTTTGAATATTTTTAAGACACTGAATCTTTATTAAAAACTAAATCTTATATACCAAAGATCTTATAACTAAACTTAGCTTACGAAAAAACTAGATTTAAACAATTTTAATAAAATTTCATATAAAACTCGATTTTTAGCCGCGAAATAGATGATTTCAAATTAATCTCCGATCCTTAGTTTACAAGAAAACTAACTTAAACGTTTTTAATAATTAAGCTTCTTTTGCCCCCCGTTGCTAGCTTATGATAAAATTTCAATGATAGATGATCCGGGGCTTATGCTACGTTTCCACTTGCATGTTTTGAGCAAATCATGTTGTTTTGAAAAAAAAAAATATATGGGAAAACATCTACAAAACATTGTTTTGTTTTAAAACACATGCAAAACACTTTTAGTGGAAACGTAGCCTTAGTTTACGAGAACATTCGATATAAAAGTTTTTTATATTTATTTTATATAAAATTCGACTTTAAATTTTTTTACTAAAATTTTATATATCTAAGCGATAAGATTGTAATAAAAGCCAGGTTGTAGCATTTTCTAGATAAAATCTTTTATTCAATTATCTTTCTGCCTTTAAAGCTAAGACTTAGCTGATTTTCTTAACAAAATTAACAGACTGCGACATTCTGGGTTATAATATTAAAATTTGTTAACTTATCTTATAATAACTAAAGCTTTATACATAATTATGATTTATTTTCATTTTCTTTTTAGGTAAGAAAATTCTATTAAATCGTACAAAACAATATAAAACTTGTAAGTACGAAATTATATTATCTCATCTTACTATTGGAAAATAATTTCGTATTATAAATAATAATGACTTCGCCCCCAGGGCTTAGTTTACGAGAAAATTTGTTTTAAGCTTTTTAGTTTTAATAAAATTTCATATAAAATTCAATTTTTGGTCCAAGAAATATATTATTTCAAATAAAGCACCTTTTTACCCTCCGGGGCTTAGTCTACGAGAAAAATTGATTTTTGTCCGAAAAATATAGGATTTCAAATTAAGACCATTTTCGCTCTTCGAAGCTAAGCTTACGAGAAAACTCTATTTAATTATTTTTAATGAAATTCGTATAAAATTCGATTTTTGGTTGTAAAAATGAGAAATTTTAAAGTTCCTTTTCCGAGGCTTAGCTTACGAGAAAGCTCTATTTAAACATTTGTATTAAAATTTTGTATAAAATTTGATTTTTAACCGAAAAATATATGATTTTAATTTTTCCACAAATTCATTCAATATTTTGATTTTTTATTGAAAACTAAAAACGGTAATGTCTCCTTAAATAACGCTTTAAATGAGGAAAGAACCTTTATTTTGACTCACTTATAGTTTTTCCAAAAATTTAATTTATATTTTGATTTTTTTTGTGATATCTCATGAAATAAAGCTTTAAATGAGAAAAGGAATTTTATTTCGTCTCACTTATTTATATTTTTTTCCAAAAATTCTATTTATGCAGTGAAAACTAAACGTAATATATCGACTCACTTATAATTTAAAAAAAAAATCGTTTTTTTTTGGTGAGCACTAAAAAGGGTAATATCTCCTAAATACGCTTATAATTTTTCCAGAAATTTGATTTATTTTTGGTGTTTTGTCATATCTTCTTAAATAAAAAGCTGTAACGCTTTGAATAAGAAAAGGGCATTTATTTCGACACCCTTATATTGTCCAAAATTAAATTTTTTTGATGTTTTTTTTGAAAAAGTCTCTTATCTCGTTAAATAATGTGATCATGTCTTCTTTAATAACGCTAAACATGCCTAACTACGTTTGCTTAACTGATTAATTGTTAAACCGTAATTCTTCTGTATTTATATAATTAAATTTGGTAACCAAAAACTGTACACAAAAACGCTAAATTCTAAAAACATTCTAAAAGTTCGCAAAAAATGCTTAAAAGTAGAGGCCAAACCCCATCATTTAAGGAAATTCATTACAATCCTATTTTAAAATTCCCTTTTGGAGGCCATATCCCTTAATCTGGCAACATTATTCCAATTAGAAACTGTGTATAAAAAGGAAATAAGAAAATAAATAAGTCAGTGATGGTTAAATTTAAATTGTGGGATTTATAGAAAATAAATAAAATTTAAAATATTTTCAATAAATAAAATATATATAAAAAAATAAAATTAAACGGAAACATTAGAAAATATTTTTTATATACAATACTGAAAACAAAATTTGTTGTAAATAAATACTTTTAAAAATTAATTTTTGGACCTTTTGGAATTTGGTACTTTTGCTTCACCTTTTGAAGATGAATTCACTCTCTGAGTGAGTTTTTATATTGACTTGAATGAGAATTTTTCATTCATTCGAGTTGAAACCGTGAACGAGTACATAACGTAACGACGGAAGAATTTTTTTCGTGGAATAACGACAAAAACTTTGTTGTTGTTTTGTGTGCGTTTGTGAGTTTTTTTTAACGCGTTCGTTTAAAGCGGTTTGTTGTGTTTGAAAAGAAATATAATTTTTTGTTGTATTTTTTTTTGCTGCCATTAAAAGCTTGGTGTGTGTATATGCGTTTGATTTTGTGTTTTATTAAGCAAGTGAAAAGAAAAATATAAAAAGAAAAGGCAAAAAAATAATAATAAATATAACAACAAAAAAGAAAACCTCATATACTATTTAAGTGTATGTGTGTTTAGAAGGTGTGTTTCAAACAAAATGTTGAAGAAAAAAATAATAAATAAATAAAAATAGAGAATATTAAAAAAAATATAAGTCAAAAGGAATTATACAAAAAAATATATGTATATAAAACCAATAAATATTTACTGAATGAAATAATTTTCATATAAATTTCTTTTGTTGTCATACCTATAATGTTTTTTGCATATTTTTTTATTTCTTACAAAGAAAGTCTCGCATTTGTTTTTTCTTAAAATTTCGTGCGTGCGCCGTGTAAAAAAACGTTAACATTAACGTATGTCGGTTTATTTTTGTGGTTGTTATTATTGTTGACGCGTCGCATACCTTTGCATTGTTGTTATTGTTTGTCGGGTTTTTCTTATATACAACAACAAAAAAGACTTCGTAAACAGAAAACGCTGTGTTGCAGTTAACGTCGGCGCCTTAAGATTTTTGCTTTTGCGGTAAACAAAACCAGCCAATCTTAACAAAATCTTAAAAATGAATCAAAACCTTTTAATATTAAATAATTTTCAAAATATTTTCAGAAAAATAAAAAAAAAATAAAAATTTCACCTTAAACTACAAATTTCTTTTAATACAAATTTTAAACACGTTTTAAGTTAAAAACAAAAATATATTTAAAATGCTGAAAGTGTTTTCAAAGTGGATTTTTGATTTCAAATCAAGTACAAAATATCTAAAAAAAATAATAATATAACACTTAAATTCATCATTAATTTTATTTAAAAATTCAAAAATATCCATAAAATATTCATCCAAAAACTCGAATAAAGCCAAATTAAAGATTAACAACACAACAAAAAATTCCAACTTTCAATAAAAAAAATTGCGTTAACGTCAAAATAATATAAAAAAACTTGTCCCAAATACAAAAATCCAAAATAAAAACAAAAAAATTATTATGTCCATAAAAAAAAAAATGCAAAACTTGTTTTATTTATGGTTTATTAGTACTGCTTTGTTGGCTTAAACCAACCAGTTTTTTGCCATTATTTCATTTATTACTCTCTGCAAGTTGTAAAAAAAAAACCCTAAATATAAAATTAATGTTAAAATTTTTTAATTTTAATGGATTCTAATAATTAACAAAAGTTAATTTAAAATGTGAATTTTTTACGGCAAAAGAAATTAAAATTTATATTTTTACAAATTTTGCAATTTTTTTAAAGTGTTTAAAAATTTAAATGATCTTTTATATTAGTTAAAATTTTGATTATGCCAATAAAATACATAATAAAGAAAAAGAGACTTAAAGTTAACAAGTAGAGTTGCCATCATTATGAACAATGGTACGAGTATTAAACTCATGAGTAAAGACCAAATATTTCATCGATATCCCCAAACCAAAGTGGAAAAACATAATAGGGCTTTAAACAAAAAGCTTCAATAAGTCAACTTACTTTCTACTAGTGTTTCCAATTCTGTTAATCGATTAACCGATTTATCGATTAATCGCCTCTTTTTCGTTAAATGCCGAAACAAATAACTTAAAATTCAAATAATTATTCGACAAGAATTATCGGTTAAAATAGGAAATACAATAGACAACTTTCTAATTCCTGCAGAAATTCTGTCAAGAAAATTCTTTTGAAATCGGTTCCCAACTACATATAATTATTCTACGACATGTTTTGTTAGAACAAATTCCATGGAACCCGAACCCGTTTACCTAAACTTTAATGTAAGATAGAATATAATTAGCTAGGTTTTTTTTTAAAATAATTTCCAATAAAAATTATTGGTGTTAAAACCGTCAGAAAGACAGATTATAAAGCGCAACGAATTGTTTAACTCGTCGTTATTAGAATAAAAAAATGTCCTTAAATTATATATTAGACCAATCCTTTGTTTGAGGTAAAGAAAGATCTTGGATTACCCACCCAACTAATATTTTTTATTGTGCAAGTAAGATCTAATTTTGTATGTTGAGCCATAGGGCTGTGGGATTTTCAGACTCCTGTGCATAAATGGGTGATATCGATGAGGTATTAAAAACTCTTGATGTTCTGATCATGAGAATTCAGTGTGATGTCCTTTGGACTAAGCATGTTTTTGCAGTCTCGAAAGAAGCAAATATATAGATTTTTGATCTCCTTCCTATCTACATCAGCATGTACTTACTTATACAATTTAGACCAGCGGTTCCCACTTACTTTCACGCACCCCTGAGGTCTCTTCTACTGGCTTGCGGACCCCCAATTTTTAATTTTTTTATATTTAAATAAAAACATTTAAATCCGAATATTTTTAGAAAAACAGTAGTATGTAGTAAAAAATACGACTGATGGAATTAAAAAATTTTCAGAATTTAAGAGATTTACCAGATAAAATTTTTGGAAGAATCTTTCAATAACCCTAGTAAAACTTAAAAACTTTAGGGATTTTTTAAAAAACCCAACTTAGTATCTTTGATTTTTTAATAGGAAAAATCATTCTTAAACTCATTCTGATAATTTTTTTTTTTGGATCTGAGTACGTTTTCTGAAAAACTGCCATTATTAACTTCTTATTTGTAAACAATTTTTTCTGAACTCTTCCCGGACCCCTGTGAAAGCAGCTACGGACCCACAAAAGGTCACGGGTTCTCATTTGGCAACCGCTAATTTAGACAATCTATATATTATTTTTTGAGAAAGTTGTAATTTATTTTAAATTTAAATTTGAGTTCAGAAATGCTACATACATATTTGTTCTTCCCATTAGATGATTAAATTTTGTTTTGCGTAAAATCAAGGGTCTGGAGCTGCCCCTTCAGATGATACTTTCTGCATAGCGTTATGTTGATATCAGCAAAACAAATTATGAGAATTAAAGTGGGGAGTACTCCAAAATGTACTTTAAAGCATCTGCCCGCATATGAAAATTGTAAATATTTTTTGGCTGAATAAAAAAAAGTTTCATTGAAAACGTATTTTGCGATATTTATGGTATTTCCAACAATCTGAATGCTGAGCATTACTCGTCTTTTTTGACGAGTACCTTCATGATACGTCGTTTTTTAGAATTATAAGTATTTTAGGGATGCTTTTAAATTAAAAATTTTTTATTTGCTCCGCTTTTAAATCAGATATAAGGTTTCATCCAATTGCCGTGTTAGCGTTGGGTGATTTCCCTTGTTAGCTTCATTTTATTCATATTAAGAGAGAAATTTTCTCAGCAATCTTTGTGTCCCGTCTATTTTAAATAAAAGTATAATTGGGAAATATATTAATGCATCCAAATTTTGCAAAACAAAAATATCATATATACAAAATTTTGGATTTACATATTTCCATAATTTTGGCAACTCTGTTTTTAAATCTAACTCTCTGAAAACAGCTGAGAGCTTTACAATAACTACTATTATTCATAATAAAACAAGTTTTCTTTAACTCTCGCACATAAAATATTTTGATAAGCTTAACTTAAAAACGCAATTAACAATCTTGTAGTCAAACGCGAAAAAGTTAACATATTTAACAAGAATTTAACAAAAGAAATCTTTAATTATTTTTTTTATTTTATAGAATAACAAACATTTTATTTTAAAATGTTCACATATCATTAATAATATTTTAATTCTAAAAAAGTTGACAAGAAAAAAATTTTAAAATCATGACCAATTTATTCAAAACTTAAAACAAACAACAAAAACGTATTTTGTTAAAAACAAAATTTCGTTCTCTGCAGCAAAAAAAAAAAAAAACGCACAAGTTTTTTTTCTTAATACCTACTCCCTCCCCCCTTAAAATTTTTGAACTCTAAGAAAACCAACGACAAAAAATATAACAAAAAACTTAACAATTGTGTGTTAAAATAAAACTAAAAAAACAATAATATATTTATAACAATTGCTAATATATATAATAAATTTATACAACTTTAAATCTTTCAAAATGATGTCTGCTTTTAAGAAGATCAACATCTGCGAAATAAACATCAACTCCTTCTACTCTAATGAAGCTCCCACTTCTTCGTCTTCTTCATCATCTTTTGTGCCGATTTCGAAACAGAAATACCAGAAGCATCAAAAACAAACGTCATCTTTAATACAAATACAACGAAATTTACTCATTGGATTAATATTAATTATTTCATGTATACAGGTGAGTTCAGGAATATTTAAATATAATTTATTTATTTATAGCACATTTACACAATTTTATCAAAACAAAAAAATTATTATCATAGTATTGTAAAATTAGCGCAATTTTGTAAATATAAAATTAAATTTTAAAATCTGACAGATCAGTGCATTATCTTAAAAATATATGCATATTATTTTTCTACAATTGTTTTTATTTTTACTACAACTTGAATGCATCTCGTTTAATTTGGCAGAGTGTTTTTAAGCCCGATAGAACTTAAAATTGTAAAAAATAACACAAAAAAATGAATTTTAATCCAAAAAAGAAAATTATTTGAAAGATCAATTAACATTTTAAATTGATTCGGCTGTTATTGACAAAGCACATTCTAAACGTCTAATTTTGGGCCAATTTTTTGAATATTTCTGGCCGTATTTCACGAAAAACACGAGCAATTGTTGCTGATTTATCAGCATAAAGCACTGAGTAAATAATAGAGAGGTGTCAAATCGCACGACCTTGGAGGCCAATTGACAAGTCCATTTCTCAAAATCAACTTATCGCTAAATTTTGGTTTCAATAAGTCGATGATTGTTGAAACCACATCTCGCCCGGATCAATATCAATTATATTTTTAACCAAGAAAATGCGAGCTCCTGCTTCATTTTTTAAGAAATAACGTCCAATGACGGAGCATTTTTCCGGATGTAATCGTTTCACTCCATATGCACCAATTTTGTTTATTTACCCGTTAAGCCAAAAATGAACCTCATACCTGAAAACAATTTTGCAACGTCTTTAAGTTCCGCTAATTGATGATTGATTTTTAAAATAAATCTGAATAATTTGGTAGCGTTGTTCAAACGTCAATCTATTTATGATGATTTGCCAGAGTATAGTGATCACAAATGTCAAAAATTGAGCGCAGTATGACAGATCGTTTTAAAAACAGACTCAGATTGTGGAAAGAGTCGAAATTTTCTAATTATTGAAAAAATTATCGTGGCCAACATCAGGCCAAGAGATTTATTTTTTCTACCCAATGGGGATCGGATGGAAGGATTTAGGGACTTTAACTGAGTACTTTACTGGGCACTGTGATCTCAGGTACCAACGGTACAAGAAGGGTCAAAGGCAGATTTTGTGAGTTGAAATCTGATTCTTAGGAGCATATTCTATGCGAATGTTTTAGGTTTTGTGTTAGGAGACTCAGTTTTTCAGGTGTCTCGGGTCGCCTTGCGACATTTGGAATATTTCAGGATTCTTAGCTTTATCAGAAGCATGAACACATATGAGCTCTCTAGGCAGAAAAAAACCCTATGCTAAATTTAAATGACTTAAGATTTGTTTTGGTATGAAATGAAATTTAGAAATACAAATTTTTAATTTAAATAATTTTTTTAATTTTCGTTTCATACCAATACCTGTCTTAAGTCACAGAAGTCAATTTTGTTTATGTCTTTAAGATACAAATAACGAAATAAATGCCTTTACTAAAATAAATGAAATAACACCATCTTTAAAATTTCACTTTTTTTCGATAGAATAACGCTCAGGGAATGCTCCTACTATTGCAGTGCATGGTGTTGGAATTGGGAAAATAGTTTTATGGGAAGGAGAAGAGCGGGAGTAGTTTTTGTGGATATTTGACTTGTTATTATTGGTAATAGGGAAGACCTCAGAGGGAAGCTTATTTCACGTATGACTTGTACGACCAATAAATGAATTTTCCCTGTAATGTGTGGACAATCGACCACAAACGGATGTGCTCTACTAAATAAGATAGTACTTCGAATATAAACCCGGGCTCTAGGAATAGTTTACTTATCTCGGCAGAATAATTCGCATGGTAATATTTATAGAACAATGATACACAACCTACATTCCGAGGATGCTCCAATGAGTCAATAGAGCTGGATAACCTACTGCCATTAATAAGTGCCGATGCCCTCCTTTGTACACAATCCAAAAGTTACAAAATGGACTTTGAAGCTCCTGGAGTTGTATTGCATCTTCGGTTCGATATAAGTGGTGTAAATAGTAGTAAGGGAGCCGATGGAGTGAAATATTTCTTACACCGTTGTAGGAAACCAAGACACTTGAATGTTTCTTTCAACACTTCAAATACGTGCTTATTGCAACGGACATCACACTGAATTTTCATGTCCAGAACATCAAGAGTATCCGATTCCTCGGTATTGACAGCACCCAAATTTACTGATGACATTAACGACCCAACAGCCCTATGGGTCAATAGTACAACATGGGACTTTGAAGCTCCTGGAGTTGTATTGCATCTTCGGTTCGATATAAGTGGTGTAAATAGTAGTAAGGGAGCCGATGGAGTGAAATATTTCTTACACCGTTGTAGGAAACCAAGACACTTGAATGTTTCTTTCAACACTTCAAATACGTGCTTATTGCAACGGACATCACACTGAATTTTCATGTCCAGAACATCAAGAGTATCCGATTCCTCGGTATTGACAGCACCCAAATTTACTGATGACATTAACGACCCAACAGCCCTATGAGTCAATAGTACAACATGGGTCTTATTAGCACTGAAATCAACTCATTGGCTAGACCCCACTGGCAGATTGCCGAAAGGTCATGATTGAGTGTTTCATTCATACAAGAGATAGTGGAAGAATTGACCCTGGATTAAGCTGAAATTCGTTGCATGAAATCCCATGTAGTGCAATCTCTGGGAAAGTTCGAAATAAATCGAGAGAAGTTATTATTCACACCAAAAGCAATAAGCTTTGATATCAGTGCACTGTGCCAAACTGATGAATAGACCGACTCCAATGCTCGGAAAGGTACGCTAACAGGTCTCCCGTAGAACGACCCCTGACTAAGTCATACTGTCGTCCACTTAAAAGTGAATTGAACTCTAGATAATTAACAAAATGTAAATAAACCATGCTCTCCATCACTTTTGAGAGCGCATATTGCGATTGGGCTATAGTTTTCACGGTTATTGACCGTACCCTTCTTAGGGATTGGCTAAATGGTGGCAACCTTCCAGCATGGGGGGCAGATTCCCGCACGATAGGAAGAGCTAAAGAGTTTAGCCAATGGACGATTTAGCGTCGAAGAGCATTGTACAAGCACCAATGCTGGTATACCATTCGGCCCCTATGAATTATTTGCGTTGAGATCCGCAAGAACACTTTTAACTGCGCGAGCTCGAAAGAATATCTTCGGCATACTACATGATAATCTTTCCAGTTCTGGCAGTGGTTGATTGCTGACCGGCAAGAATGAATTTGCAAACATTTCAGCTAAAAGGTTATTCTTATCCGCCCGGACAGTGAATATTTGGCCATCCTTTAAAAGAGTTGGGATAGCTGAACTACAATTGTCCCTTACTCTTTTAACGAACGACTACAAGCTTTTGCTGTTCCGAGGAGCAGAAAGAATTTTGGCACGAAGACGCTGTTCGTAAAGAAACTATTCATGTTTAGGTACTGTGGAATACTTAGTTCTCGTCCGTTTACGTAACAGTTTGGAATTATCGTTTTTATTATGACGTCAAGTTCTAAACTCTTCCTCTCTGGATCTGACTGCGTTTTTGCAAGTCTGGTTAAACCAACATTTATAATAATTAATATTGGATATTTGTTTTTTTGGAGGAGGTAGGTCTGAAAATTTCATCTTAAGTTAAAGTTAAATTAAGTAAAAACCTAGAAGACGTATTTATATGGGGATGAGGTACAAATATGGTTTTTCAAATTCAAAGCCGTTATTTTTGGATCCATATAACGTTCAGAAACTAAATTTCAACTAAATATTTATGTATTTGTGTATCTTAAAAACCATTTAAGCCTAATTCAGAAATAACCTTCCTATGAGATGTGGGTCTGAATATGTACCGATTTCAATAAAATTCAAACGTGCCGTTATGTACCAAATTTTATACAAATGTCTTTATATTTGCTATCTGTAGTTTAATTACAAAATTTTCGTGGGCACACGGAAGGACGCACATCGTTAAATCAGATCAGGAAGAGATTCTGAGTTTATTGGTATACGATAAGGAGGAGTCTCAGATTGATATTTATGGTTGTTACAAAAATTTAGTACAAACTGATTATATCTAATAAATTGTATAATATTTTTAAAACGATGGACAAACCTATAGGCAGCAACTGTAATATGTAGACAAAAAGGTGAAAAGAACAACAAATAAAAAATCTAAAAAAGTAAAAAAAAAAATATTAGTGAAACCTAAAAATATAAATAAAGTTACTTAAATATGAGCACGTGTTTTGCACAACAGATAGTAACAAATTATTATTTTAATTGGAAAAAATACTAATAAAAACCAAACTATGTTGGGGGCGGGGGGATCCTACCGATATCGATGGAATTTCAATATTAGGTAGAAACGTATATTCATTTTATATCAAATTTTAATATAATTTTTTTTTAAATCGATTATGAAAAAAAGCTTAAACCAAAACTGTGCTATTTTTTTTAAACACCACATATTCTTCCTAATACAACATTTGGACTGTATTTATTTTGTCTCCTTTATAACATATCTAAATTTCATTGCAATCAGAGGGAAACTATCAATGGAGCTTCCTTGTAACTAAAATAATTCTAAAATATTTTAAAATGTTTTATAGTAAAAAATACGTAATTTTTAAGTAGGGTCAAGAATTTTAATTACACAAATCCAAAATTAGTCACCAAAACACATTGAAATAACAACTTATTTTATAACCACTTAATTAATTGGAAAAATTGTATAAATTAATTGTTAATTAAAATGATTGATTAAAATTCCAAATTCTTTTTAGTACTAAAACATCTTTTTTTAGACTGTGCTTTTTTATACAAATTATTAATATTTTTATATTTACACTTAAATCTGCTAAGAAAACTTGGCCAAATTTGATTTTAACAGAAAAAACATTTTGATTTGTCAATAACAGATTTATGTAAAATTTTTCTAAAATAAAGAACTTGGATATGTAACCAAGACTTATTTTAAAATAGCTGTGTTTATGGGGCAAGCTTTTAAAGTTGGCTTATGCCATTCCCATATAAGTTTGACATAAGCCAACATTTAGTGTTAACAATTGACATTACTAATGTATAAATTGTGTGGGAGTAATAGAAGGCATTAACACAGCTACGAGGGCGGATCAATAAGTCCGTGATTTTTCGAACTTTGCAACATTGTTCCCATCAAGTACCACCTGTTAATAGACTACTGTCAAATTTTAAACAAGTTTCGTCATTTACTATGCGTTTAACAACTGTTCAAAACATACAACCTCGTAGATTTTTTTAAAAATGGAAAAAAGTGAATTTGGAATGCTGATTAAAAATTATTTTTTGCGAAAAAAACCGTCAATCAAACCAAGCTTGATAAATGCTATGGGAACTCTGCACCATCGATTTCAATGGCAAAAAAGTGGTTTACTGACTTTCGTTGTGGCCTTACAAGCACGGAAGATGCCGAACGCTTTGGACGCCCAATTGAGGTCTCTACACCCAAAACAATTGAAAAAATTCATGATATGGTGTTGGCCGATCGGAGATTGAATGTGCGATAGATTGTGGAAGACGAAGGCATCTCACATGGCTCAGTTGTTTCAATTTTAAACGATCACTTGAGTATGGGAAAGCTTTTCGCAAGATGGCTTCCACGTTTGCTCACAATCGACCACCAACGGAATCGTGTGACAGCTTAGTTTCCATGGCAACAATCCATGAAGTAGACTACGAATTGCCCCCTCATTCGCCTTATTCTCCGGACTTAGCCCCCAGTGACTTTTTCCAATTTCCCAACCTAAAGAAATGGCTCGGTGGAAATAGATTTAGCTCCAACGATAAAATTATTTATCAAGCAAATGCCTATTTTATGGACCTAGAAAATCCTATTTTTTGGAAGCGATTCAAAAATTGGAGAAACGTTGGACTAAGTGTATTGAGCTAAAAGGAGATTATGTTAAAAAATATTTTTTTTTTTTTTGCAAAAAACACTGCGTTTCATTCAAAAAGTCGCGGACTTATTGATCCGCCCTCGTATTATATGCTAAAATTTTCGTGTTATTCTTTCGATCAGCTGTTGACCAATGATGCCACTATTTTCTTCGCTAGGTTTCTGTATCCTGGGTCTGGTTTCTGTATCTAGTTAAGTTCCTATGACACTAGATTTTTAATTGTTTTTCGTTTTTTTGAGAAGTGCGCCAGTATATGCTAATGAGAAATTTGAATGAGTGTAAAGAGCACAAGCATATTTCAAATAAATTCGAAACTTAAGATTTTTAAATTTATTTATCGTTTAAAAAGCAAATGTCATTTTCAATCCAAGTAACTAGAAGTAATACCAACTTGGTGCTTTTGATAAGTATTTTCAAGGTTGGAAACGGAAACAAATCGCGGTATTGGTACTGGTTTCTTTTTTGTTTCGTTATTGGTTTCGGTAACGGTATTTTATTCGTATCGGTAACTAATAAATATGTTGACATATATTGCATTAAATGTAGATATTTATTGCCGGCAATATATGTTGCAATAATTCTTCATAGTTAACAATTATTTCTTAGCTAAAAACGTCAAAATCAGTTGTCATTTTAGTTGAGTTATAAAAAAGACGCCACAAAAAAATATGAAGATAAAGGAAAAAATAAAAGCAAATTATTAAATTTAAATGAATTGAATAAAATTAAGTAATTGAATTGAAATAAATTTAATAAAGAAATTAATAATTTATAAATAAATAATAGGAAAAAATAGAAACATATCACAGTTTTTTAACTTTACAAGGGCATTTTCAAGTAATCTTAGGATAACCTTCGCCCTTAAATTTTTTTTGTAAAATATGTTAATGTAAATATATCCCAGCAAAAACACACCTTACCAAATAATGAGTCTAGTAATCTAAACACCAAGGTTTTCACGTATTATCCTTTATATTATAATTCTAACTTTTTTTATATTTGATGTCCCAAAAGGTAAGGTTTTTCGCTTACGTGCAAGCCTACGAAAAAATAAAGAATAATGGGTTACGCGTAGGCATACGCGTATGCATATTAATAACTGGTTACTAATAACCAATTATTATTTATTTTTCTGTAAGAAATTGAGTAACGAATCATTTTTAACTCCTGGTAACCAATTCTAAATTAACTTTTAATAAGCGACAAGGTAATGAGATGCAGTGTTGTGAATCCCAATTTCTAAGCCGCTTTTCTTCCAAAAGAAGTATATAAATTAATCCTTTGGCTGCCAAAGGTTGATAAATGTCCCATTTTTAGTTTTTGTCATATTTGGCCCATTTTTTTAACCGATTTTCTTAAATGTGGCTTTTATCGACAAATGATAGTTGTTGTTTTCACCATAAATTCAAAAAAAAAAAAAAAAATATATATATATATATATATATATGTGTATGTTTGCATTTTCTCGAATCCTATTGGACAACACAGGTGATCAATATTTTGGTAGAACATGGCTCATTCCTTTAATTTTAAGAAACATCAAGATATTTGAAATTGTTTCACTTTATTTAATACAGGGTACTGATACAATTTGGGACATATATATGTATCCCATGGGTCGTCAAAGGCCAAAAAGTGGAAGTTTTTGCTCAGTTTTAAACATTTTTTATTCGCATTGAAATTCAAGTAATTTTTTTATGATTTGATTTTTATAGATTTCTTCTCCTGATTCCAAATTTTGTTTCAAAAATTTCCAATCTCTTTATAATTTTAAAAATTTTTATAAAAAGGTTATTTCGGAACTACAGTTAAAACTCGATTTTTTCATAAATTTATAAAATACACACTAATAAATAAAGTTATTACCAATTACTCATTATTATTTATATTAAAATAATAGAAAAGGTATGCCATTACAGGTAACTTATTATTATTTAACTCAAAATAATAAAATAAGTAACATATTATAGGTAATATATTATTTTTATTTTGAAAATAATGCTGAATGTAAGCAGTACTCATTACAAAGTAATGTATAAAGTAATGATATGTCACTACCATGTTTTTCCTGGGATGTTCTCATATCCTTAACTTAAGCTCGGTAATACGCAAGTTTGTGTCGTTATTCTGCCGATGTATTTAATATATTGCTAATATATTTATATTTAATCTAGACGGAGGGTAATGCAAGAAGTTTTCGTATGAATAAATTGTCTATTACGTAAATTTAATATAAAGTGACTCATCCTGTAATTGACATTAGATAGAAAAACGGGGCTCTGTACTTGCATAAAAGTCTCCAAATTAACATAATTTTCTTCAGATCTAATTTTTTTATTTCAGGTTTCTGCATTTTTTTTTTTATAAGATTTTTCATTGAATTTTAAACTTTCGTTAAAATCTCGAAATTTTTCTATGGATGTAAACACAGTATTAAATTATTTGATAACAATTTTGATGATGCTAACAATTGTTGATATTTTGTTTGATTGTTAAAGCAACTGTTGATGATGATGCTTAATATTCTTTTTTTTTTGATATTGTTGTATTTTTCATTTAAAAACTGTTCATTTACATTTTTATTAGCAATTGAATTGCATGCAAACAATTCACTTGAAATTACAAAAAATAAAGAAGAATATTCTAAAAAAAAAAAAGTAAAACGGCATAATATTTAACTATCATCAGTTCATTCAACAGAATTGTCAAAACATTTGTACTTAACAGTGTTGCCAGAAATTTGTTATCATAAAGTATGGAGGTTTTTTCTAAATTCAACAATTTGTATTAAATTCAATATTGTTATTGTTGGCACAAATACTTTACGAATCAATTGTCGGGTGGACAAATTTTTCTTTGGTAAAATTACAAAATTCAATTCGTTAATTCCACAAAAATTTGTAAGAAAGGAAAGTTAATTTAATAAAAATTATTTTCAATTTGAAAAAGTATTGTAGCTGTAGAAAATACTTCAAGAGTGGTTAGTCTTATGGCGTCATAACTGGTGTAAAGATGTGCAGTGTGACTGTCATGGACAAATACCGAACAAGAAATATATAAATTATTATAAAAGTGTTATTACAAAAAACTTAAAACTATAATCATTAGTGAATTACATATATTAAAATAATTATTATCGATTTTAGTTAATTTCACTGCTGTAAATACTTCTGAAAACTTGAACTAGAGTTTGCATTTCATTTAACCGTAATCGCACGATTATTTTATGCGGTTACGGTTAAATGAAATTAATTTCTTAATTAATTTTCTTAAACGATTAAAATTTACTTATTCGATCAGATTGGTATTTGTCTTAAATTTAAGCAGTTATTTTTCATAATTATATCATATTGGTAACCAGCAAAATTTGCATTTGTTCTACAACTTGTTATTTTGAGCCAACACTTGTTCAAATTTTGCGTTGTCACTCATGATTTTTATTCAAAATTGTCACCCTCGTCACTAGTTCTATTGAATCATTTGAGGAACAGCTACTAGTTCAATGGAACGGCTCTAGAACCTATTCTTGTGTTCGTGATTTTTGTATAAAACAGATTTTAAGGAGCTAGTTATTCAATTTTTAGAAAAAATGTTTAAAATATTTTTTTTTTGTTAATTTAAAGTGGAAGAAATATTGAAAATTTCCAAAGGTTTTTAAATAGCTCTATGGAGCTGTTTTGAAACTTTAGTATCAGCTTCTGGTAACCGATATGGAAGTCATTTACATATAACTAGATCTAAATAACTTATTCCTAAAACACACGAAAAATGTTATCTACATTTAATGCATGCAAGACTCCTTTTGGCATAATGAAAATTGCGGTTAAATGCAAACTTTAAATTAAACCATGTCTTACCAACAGTTTAATATCGCATGTTCAATAACCCTTGGGAAAATATGTACCAAAAATTATAAAGAAAAAATTATATGACACCCTTTTCGGTTATAAGATTTATTTTTTTTTTAAATTGTATCAACACTCAGGGGGTGACCCCTATAACTAAATGTGTTGATGTCAGGAACATAGGTTATGGGAAGAAGGAAAGAGGGAGTTTATAGTTCATTAGACCTCTGCAGGGAGTTTATTCCATATACGACTAGTGCGACTTATTAACGAATCCTCCCTGCAATGTGTTGTGCGATTTATTGGACAATCGACCACAAAGGTATGAGCTCTGTTGGAGTATTCCCCACAAAAACCCGGGCCCGGGCAATAAGTTCACTTATCTCAGCAGAACACATCACATGGTAGTATCGATAGAACAGTGTCACACAGCCCACATTATGTCGATGTTCCAATGAATTAATAGAACTGGATATCTTACTGTCATTGATAAGCGCCAAAATAGACCTTGATGCTTATCAATAAACACTTGAATGCTTTTTGCGACACCTCAAAAGCATGTTTACTCCAACGAACATCACACTGGATTCCCATGCCCAGAACATCAAAAGCTTTCGACTCCTCAAATGGTTGGTATGATCTAAAAAGTGAAGAAATTTATTTTAGCACCCTTATTCTACTTGTCGTTATCAATGTCGTCGTCGTTTTTGAGTCAACATCACTTTGCTTCGACGTCGACATCACTTCGACACCAAATTCGTATTCCGTAACAGTGTTGTAACGACGTTTACAGTTTATCGATTTAAACAAAAACACATCTCTAAAAATTGAGTCGGCATATTTATTTTGTTTATTATTATTTTTGCGTAAAAATGTTTTTTGTTGGAAAGAAGACTTCTCATACAGAAATCCAATATCTTTAATCTGCCGGATAACAAGTGAGTAGCAAAATCAAAGTCTGTTACTTTAAAAAATGTTAATCTCCTAATTTTTTTTAAAAGGTTTGAAAGTTACTTTCGGCTGAAAAAAACAGCCTTCAAAGATGTGCTGGAAACAATAGCACCTGATTTGAAAACCGGAATTAAGTCCAAATTTATTTCCAAAACAATAAAGTTGGCAGCTACATTAAGATTTTTAGCCCAGGGGTCGTACTAGCTCAGTGTTGGAAACGACTTTAACTCAGGTTTCAGCTGTTTCTGAAACTGTAGCAGATTTGCCACAGCTTCCTCCAGCGGGCTCAATATAAATTGCTTGAATCTTTCGCAATATAACTTGCTTGAACACTCGGCTTTGTTGGCTACCATTTTTGTTTTAACTTTAAATTTTAAGTCTCGCCAAACCTATAAATAAATTTTGTTATATTTTTCTAATGCATTTTATATGATCATGCTTTCTTTACCTTCTGCCATCCATCTTCAAGTGCATTTAATATATTTTAAATTTCTTCCCATTGCTCTTAAAAATTACTTGGAACAGTGCCTCTGCGAAATCCTATTGCAAGCGACGGATTTTCATCCAACTCTTCTGTGAGTTTTTGAAACTGGTTTGCGTTCGTTACCTTCATTTTTTCAATTTTTTCCGTTTTTTTTCAATCATTACTTTTCCTCAATTCGTTACAAAAATTGTGTCGACAAAATCAGAGTCGTTTCAATACAATATCGGCGTCACATTTTCTTACAGAATACCAAATACTTGTCGACAGTTATCGATTATTTTCGATAACGACAACGGCAATACCAATTTCAAAAAAACCCCAAGACAACATTGTCTTGTGTCGATGACGACAACTAGAATAAGGGTGTAGGTTTTTTCGGTTTCATGTAAATTAATGCCTATTTAATTTAACCGAAGACTAACTGAGCTTCTTTTCATATTCCTAATAGTTTAACCTCAAAGCGACATTTTCCAAAGAGCTTTTTTTGCGCCGATATTTTAATAATTTCAATTAGGAGGCAACCCTGGATGCACCACCTAGAGTATTTGGTTATCAAACTTTTCGTTTCCTCGAGTACTTTAACGCTGTGTACAAATAAATCTAATGTGTTTCATCCAAAAATGGATTACTGATGATGCAGCCTATTCCAATTTATATGTTTTTCTGTTTTTAATTTAAAATTCTCAATCAAAAATTAATTTTTAATATTGGACATTTCTGTTGTTTTTGAGTTCTATAGTTAAATATGAATTGGAATGAATATATTGTCGTTGCTAGCAATTAATAACAATTTTATTTTTTGTGTTTTTCATGTTATACATAAATAATAGTTTTTCTGGTAATATAAGCTTTTGCATTAAAAAAAAAAAAATTAGCTCAAATTGATCAAACATAATGACACATTAAACAATAGCTGTGTTTTCGCCTTATCTATATCTGTTAACTCATAAAAAAATTAAAGTACACACAAATGTTTTATTAGCCAAAAACTTATGTATGCAAGTTCAAGTAACAAATGATTGAACTAGTTTTAAAATGTACTAGTTTTTGGACTAATAATACAAAACTAGTTCACCAAATTATTATTTTAAACCAGTTGTGTACTAATAGTTTAGTACAATCGATGTACGCACTGTTTAAAAAAAAAAGCCCAAATTCAAATACAAGTTTAAACACTGTTTCAAAGTATACAATTTAAATTCGAGTTTTGAAATGCTACATTTTTTCTACATTTTTTATAATATAGTCTGTGTTTGCAAATAAAATTTTGTATTGTATAGAAAAAACACAGCAAAGTTTCCTCCTAATTAGTTCATATATCATCTTAAATTTTACTTTTAGTTAGGAAATGTTTTCTTGGTTTTAAGAAAATGTTGTTTTATTTAAGTTTATTAGATTTCGTTTTTACTAAAAACTAGGACATAACTCCCTAAAAATAAGAAAATATTTGCTTACATCAAGTTAAATAGAACTTCTTTTAAGTGAAAATTATCCTTAAATTTGATCTATATTTTCTAATAAATATGAAACTGTTTCTATGGAAAAGGTAACATATTTTAAAGTACTTTACACTCATTTTCCTTCTTTCGAAGGTCTTCCGCTTTGTGAGGACACTGCTTTTAACAAGCTTTTAGCTATACATTTTTATCTTTAAATTAAATTGAGTTATACTAAACTCATGTATTTAAAATATAAATTAAATTTCATTAGCAAAAGGGTAAACAAATTATAAAAATTGATCTCCGGATATCCTGAAACCTAATAAATTTTGTAATGAATTAACGGTTCTGCTTGAAAGAACTACAAAAAGGGACGCCCTACGTGACACACGAAATTTGAGGCTATGGAACACTGGGGGTCCTTTGTCTTCCTAAATTAACTAATTTAGGGAATTGTTGCAAAAAATATAAAATATCCCAGTTACATTTCTTGTTATTATTGGAAAATGGAAAAAAGTCATACGTTTATTCTGAAGAAAAAAAATTTAGTGCCTTCGATAAATATAGAGTGTAATAGGCGCAACATCAATTATAGGAAAGCCTTTATGCCGTACTGTGTAAAATATGCTTGCGATATTTTGTGTTTTAGTCAGCAAACGAAATTATTACATAAAAGCGCAAAGTTTTAAAATATATTTAAATCTATTTTAAGTTCAATATTTAAGACTGTTAAGATTAGAGATGAGCACGTGAGCGATTTTTGACTCAAGCACGATTACGAACCAAAAATTACAATCATGCACGATAATTTTTTTGTAATTTGTTTTGTGAAATAATATAATTTTTCTTTAAAATTTAAAAAATTCATTTAGTTTATGTTTTTTTTCTTTAAATAATATTGAAAATAAGTTAACTTTTTCCCACAAAAACTAAACATTTCCTCGATTCTTAATTTTTTTTTAATTTAACTGAAAAAATTTTTACGAAAAAATCCTATACCTAAGTTTATTATTTCCCAAAAATTAGAAAACTTTTACTTAGAAAAATATAATATTTTATTAAAATTTTTATGAACTAAGTTGCATGAACATTTTCCCTAGAAATGGTTCAGTTTCTAAAACCAAATTAATTAATTTATTTATTTATTTATTTATTGGCCCATAGGCCAATTAATAAATTACATTTTGTCTTTAATTGCCTGAACTAATTTTTAAATAACAATTCTTAAAAATTAGAAAGTGGTAGACTTAAACACTGAATTTAGAAATGGCTTTCCTAAATTGAGTTAATGAGATAAATCGCAAAAAAAATTAACACACATTAAGTTCAAGTACTTTCTCATTTTAACACATTTTTTGAACTAAATGGAAGTTAATTATGTTCTAAATTTTTTTTAACTAATCTTAGTTTTATTTTGATAAAGTTTTAATTAAATTTGACTTAAATTGAGGAATATTTTTAAACTATTATAAAAAAATGTTAGATTAATTTTAAGTTTATGTCTTCTTTCTTGATTGTAATTATCTCATTTAGAGAAAATGATCGGTCCAATCTACGGTTTATCACAGAAAAACCTTTGTTTTAATTTGTATAATTCAGGTCTTAAACAATTGGTATCAAAGAGACACTTCAGATCTAGTACTGCCAGTATCACCAATAGTACCAGTTTTTCCCTTTATTTTACAACCTTCATTTCAACTAGTGCAAAGTGGGAGTTCGCAAACAATTCTATAGTTTTTTTAATGGAGAGACTTTAGAACTCGTTCTAGTTCTCTGGTTCAAATAAACTACTACATAACTAGTTCTGTGTTATTGTAGTATTTTTTTTTTCTACTGGGTATCAACACCGTTTTTCATTTTCACTTCTAACGTAACTTTTTCGCGTTATTTCCTAAAACGTTTTGCTGACACACGTTTGATTATACCGCAAATATCATGTACAATAAATGTTGAAAATTTTGTATTTTATTTTGTTAATCGGTTTAACGTAGATTTGCTTTTAATATTTAACGGAGATAGGTAAGAGCGAAAGTACAGCTAGTTTGTAATAAAATAAAATAAAATAAAATATTTCTTATACCTTTTACTTGCTTAATATAAAAAGGTAGTGGAAAGGTTATAGACGGGCATGTCGACTATAATGTTACTCTTCATCAAGTATAATTTGGGTAAAATTTTGGGAAGCGGTCCAAAATTCGCGAAGGGTCCAGATCCTTTGTTATGAACAGGGCGGATATGATACCAGTCACAAAACAAATTTCAACCAAATTTCACCGGCCTTGTGACATAGATGCGATATAAGCCATTGGGTGGTAGGTCAGCATATGGACCGATTCTTAGCAAATTTAATAGGGGTCGCGCCTAGGCACGCCGCCTAAAGTTTGATATTATCGGTAGTTACAAACATTTGCACAAACTCATTATACCCTGACCCCGTACGTAGTGGTTTAGGGTATAAAAAAATACAAAACTTCATTAGTAATTGAAAGTTGTATTAATTTCTTTATACGAAATATTAATTTTTTCGCAAAAACTATATATAAATTTCAAATATTCAGTTGAATCATCATTATTTGACGTTCCGCAGACAACAACAACAACAATAGAAACTCTAGAGTACACAGAAACAAACAAATTTTTTAAAACTCATTTTAACATGTTTTTTTCAAAAGATTACATCTACATAAATGATGAGTATGACTTCGTTTTTTTTCTTCATTAAAATGTAAACACGTAATATGCGAAAAATATGTATAATGCAAAATTGCACAATTTACAAGAAAAAGAAATTTATAAAAAAATTAAAACAACGACGTTAGAGAGAAGCGAAAAATGAAGTAGACGTCATTTATTATGTGAAAATATTTGTGTGTACTTTTTTTTTTGTTTAACAACAATAACTTTTTTTTTTACAGGGAAATAGGTTAATATTATTTAAAAAAAAAAACAAATTAAATGTAATTAAAAGCATTTTTATTAGTTGTAATATTGTAAAAAAAATTATTTCAAACATGAATTTTTATTAAAACTACAGGCAATAGCTTTGATTAAAACTTATGTTTTTTCTTGAGTTTAATTCAGACGCAACTTAAAATTAGTAAAAAAAAAAATTTTTCAAAAGAAAAAAATTTAGTTAATAGAACTCCACAAACTATTTAAGTTCAAAGAAAGTCATCTGAAGATCCTTAACAATTAAGAACATGACACTATTTAGTGATCAAATAATAGGAAGAGAATACAAAGTTTAAATACCAACAAGAGAAGAATGGGAACTTGATCCCCTAATGGCTGAAGGGAGATGCACAGAAGTAGTATACTGACGGATCCAAAACTCCTAGCGGAGTTGGAGCCGGTATATACGGACCTAGGTGCAGAAATCACAGACCTCTAGGCAAAGATTTAAATATATTTACTGCAGCATTATATGCTATCTATACAGCAACGAACTTTTGCAAAGGAATCTTGTGAGAACAAAGATAAACTTAATGTCGGACAGTCAGGCTGTAATAAAGGCCCTGGAAAGCCGCATCTATCACCATAGATCGGTGCTAGAATGCCATAAAACTCTTAACCAACTGGCGACCAATAATAAAATAACACTTATTTGGGTACCCTGCTGATGAACACGCGAAACTAGGTGTGGAACTGCCATTTATAGGCCCGTGTCCTCAATTTGGTTTCACGAAAAAGGACATCACAAATATGATATCAAATCTGATCAAGACGAAATACATTAAATATTGAAACAAACAGAAAAACATTTAAAGAAACCACTGAAACAAAGAAAGAGGAGCAGAGAAGCCCTTCAGATGAACAGACCAAATCTAAGACTTCTATGCGGAGTACTCACAGGAACAATACAAGAAACTGGAAGTGAAGAACTTTGTACTGCTACACTGCACTGGAGAACAACTGAAGAAAGTACTAGAGGGTGCACAATAGTTCTACTTGGTCGCGGTGCTGGAGATACAGACTATTCAACTCAACTATATCGTAAATCGTAGTCTATTTTGATTAAATTTTATTCTGCGGAGTTACAAATTAATTATTATTATTAAAAAAAAGTTTGTAGAAAAATTTGTAAACGGTTTTCAATCCCACTTTACTATTTTTGTACTGATTTTTAGTAAACAAATTACTATTTAGCAAATCTTTTTGCTATTTACATGTTACAAATTACAGAGTTTTTACAGAATATTTACAAATTTGTGTTGCTAATTTCAGAAATCATTTCACAAATTTTTGAAAACCGATTTGCTAAAATTAGCAAAAAAAATTACTAATTTTAAAAAAGTGGATATTGTAGGAAATATTATCTCTAATTAAAACTTACACCTACAAACTTAAATTGCCTTAAAATGTTACATAGATTAAAAGAGGGATCGGAAGTGAATATACCGACTGATGTCTAAAAATAGGACATCCACTTAAAATAGCACTAAAAAGTTTTTTTAGTTCCAAAAATCAGTCCTAAAAACAATTAAAATTTGACCTAAAAAGTAAAAACAGAATATTGACTAAAATATTTTTCAAGACAGAAATTAATTTTGTATAAAATAAAATTTTGTATTACTTTGTATAAAATATTTTTTTTTAAAAAATAAATAAAATAAAAAAAAATTTGATGCTCGATAAAAAAAAATTTATTTAAAATTTTACTCATAATATTTAGTAAACTTTTTTGCTGATTTTAGCAAACCGGTTTTAAATTCCGCTTTACAAAAAGTTTGCTAAAATGTAGTAGCGCCTACTTGTTTTTCTACTAATGTCATTGTACTACACGTCAGCAGCCATGTGTTGCTAAGATTAGCAAAAAATACCGCTGGGCTCAAATTAGCGAAATTTCCCGTAATAACAGCTAAATTTTCAGTTGCCATTACAGACTTTTTTTGGTGAGTGTATATATCTGCGCCGGAGCTGAAACCTATATACCAAATTTCAACTTCCTGGGTTCAGCGGTTTTGGCAGTCCGTCAAGGGAAAAATTTTCCCTGTTCTCACCCCTCTCCATAGTATTTTCAAAAATCCAGTTTGCTTATGCCGGAGGATAAACTTTCATACCAAATTTCAACTTCCTAGCGCTACTGGTTAGGGCAGGGTGTTAATGGGGAGGCTTTCTTTTCGTGGGAATTTTAGAAAATTCATCTAGGCGAAAAGGAACTAATAACAAATTTTCATAAATCCTGTCTTAGCTGTTGTCTACACTGGAGAAGGAACCTGCATGCCAAATTTGAACTTCCTATTTCCAGCGGTTTGGGTGGGTCATTAAGGGGGAGATTTTCCCCCTTTGAACCCCCATTTTTATCACAATCTGGTTTCTAGCCAGAAAGGGTTTTGGCAGGCCGTCCAGGTGGTTTTTCCACATTTTTGCCCCACCCCGTAGGTATTTTTAAAAATGCCGTCCTAACGGACCGCTGGAGAGGAACCTTTTTTCAAAGCAATTTTTTTGTTCTAAAACTAGATAAAATCGTATCAAATTATGTATAATTTTATCTAATTAGATGAACCCATTTTGAGATATCATGGGATTAGCTAATGTATGTCATTATTCGGATCAAGCAAGATATGTGATATTTAATTATATATAATACTATGTATAATTATATGATTATATCGCAAACTTTTTCATCGATATAAACTGCCAATTGGCTTACATTTAATGTATACTAACAGCATATAAAATATAAAAATATTAAAAAAAAATGCAAAATGCCGATGCTGATTAATTAAAAAATAAAAAAGTTAAAATAAGCAATAAAATACTTTGTCAAATTATTCCGTTTCCCGTTTTACCCCAATTTTGCTGTTTTTAATATTTAAGAATTTCATAAAGGGCCACTTCTAATATATTAAGCTACATATAGAATTTATTAAGTTTTTAAAATAGGCACAAACATGTCAAAACATGTACACCACTTTCCCAGAATAGACTTTATTTCGCTATTAATTTTATATTGATGGGTATTCTTTTCATAAATTGTAGCCTGTGGCCTTTAGTTTTAATTCTAATTTATCTCTTATTGTACATAATTTCATACAATTAACAAAAAGTCGCACAAGGGAAGATGCCCAACACTTACATGCAGATTTAATTGAAATTTCGATTTGTAATAATCAATCAAAAGCAAAGGATCCCATGTTTTTTTCATATGCTGTCTCCGATACTTAGCGGGTAAACTAAATGCCAGAATTTAACATATTTTTGATGTATTTATTCTACTAGTATTCAAATATATATAAAATTTCTTATATTTGACGGTTTTATTTTTGCTGATGTTCTCTTACTAATATTTAGCAAAAAATTTTCTAGTTTCAGCTGTTTTTTTTTACGAGTGTCTTAAATTGTCAACATGCTGTCGGAAGAAAAAATTAAGCAAAAATGTCATATTTTCCGTCCCTGGTTTTACTCCCCAATCAGCAAATATGGCACATAATAAAATAAAAAATCGATTTGGAAAGTTTTGTTTTTGTTGAATATTGTCAAATATTTTATTAATTTTGAAATATTTGTTCTATAATGAGTTAAGACTCAATGTGATAAGAAATTGATTTTATATACTTATGTCCTAACTGATTGTGAATTAAAAGTTTGAATTATTATGGAATATTTGCGATGGAACAATATTTAAGGAATAATTTCTACAAATCAAAGTTGAGTTTCTGAACCAATAGAAAAACATTTGAATTTTTTGATAAATAAAAATAAACAAAAATTTGATCTATTTTTAGATAAGGCTAAATAGTTCTGAATTTTATTTTTTTTTTTGAAATTGTCCATTAAATGTTCTCTTGATAAATTTAAATTTGTAGCATTTTCCAAATTCCATTAAATTATTATAAATTGTTATGAAAGCCACATATTTAAGTTTCATTCAAAATGCAAACGTTGGGAGACTTCTCTTGACAGTGTGTTATGTATTTACGCATTGTGGGTGATTTGACATTGCCATCAGTAGGTTTATGAGTATTTATATATTTTTTTTTTTTTTTCATTTAACAATAAAACCGTTATTGAAAATTATTTAATTTTATTTTGTATGAATGTTTGTTTTTGTAATTTTTTTTTTCATTTTATATATTTTGTTAACAATTACTTGCTTTACACAAAGCATTCATTGATGAAAGATTAATAAATATATAAATAAAAAACTAGAAAGAGGGTTAAAGTCGGCTATGACGAATCTCTTATAACCTCCCAACGTTAAAAGAAAGTACAACAAATGTCTAAGCAAAAATATCCCCAAAAAAATTTTATTTTTAAGACAACAAAAAAAAAAACAAGTAAAAAAGGGCTAAATTTGGCTGTGCCGAATCTTTGAATACCCTCCACCATAGGGGCTGAAGATGATATACGTATATACTAAATTTTGCATGAACTGAAATATGAATATGTTTTGTCAATTTATGTAACGAACTTTTGTTATTTAGTTTTAGTAATGTTATTTATTTAGTTTAAGCAATGTTATTTATAGAGGTCTGCTCTGTTAGCGACTTTAACATTGTTGATTTTTACGTTAAATTAGTTTTCAGAGTAACACACATATAGCTCTAAGAATGTTAATCGAACAATAAGAAGACTTAATAACATTTTTACTTACTTAACAGAAAAAAAAATAGATACAGAAAAATTGTACAAATTTGTATGGAAAATTTAGAGGTACCTTCAGATTTTCACTCATAACTTTTGAACCGCTTAACCGATTTTGCTCATTTTAAATACCAAACTGCTCGGGAGGATGTTCAATAATCTGGGTAAAAATAGGCACCCCCGCTTGCGTCTTTGCGTCGTGATCGCCATTTCAACAGACAGACAGACGGACAGACAGACAGACGGACATCGCTAAATCGACTTAAAATTGCATAAGGATCACGAATATATATACTTTATGGGGTCTTAAACCTATATTTCGGAATGACAAACTGATATATACCCTCACCATATATGGTGGAGGGTATAAAAAGTACGGAAAAACGTTGCAAAATTGGTTTGTCTGCATTTTAATACTCTCCACAATTATTCAGTTTTAGCTGATATTTTTTTTATAATATTTTAGAGCTGAGAATATTTCACATGTACATAATTTTAAACATGTGTAGATTAGAGCGACTCACCAAAAAAAGTGATCGATGTACCCTCCTAAAAATTAACCTTAGACTTTTTAAGGTGACATTTTAAATATTTCGGCTCCAGCTTTGAAGTCTCGTGAGCTGGACCATTTTGAAAATGGGTCTATTTTTGTACATTTTGTTAATTTGAGAATCTGTTTCCTTACCAACATATACAATATCGGTATCATAAGAAAGATTTTTTTAAGGCGGTTACAACTGTATATACAATTTGTCCAAGGACGATCATCCATGTCCTTTTTTAAGGATATTCTGTAAAAAAAACGGGTTTTGAATTTTTTGTTCGGGGTTGTTTGTAATAAAAATGCCAAATTAACATATGTACATATTTAAATCTTTAGTCGAAATTTTTTCTTTTGCCAGTACATCATCTTTGTATGTAAATAATTTAGATTTTTGTAAATTAGATGCATTTTACATGTGATAGCGGATTGCGAATTTATCATAGATTTAAAATCCTCTTAAAAAGATAAGATGCTCTAATTACAGCAAACTCGCGAAAACGTGAACACTCGAAAAGGTAAACGTCTCAGAAACGTGAAAAATTTATTTTTACACAGACCGTTCTAAAAAGTGAACAAAATGTGGAAGCTCTAAAACGTGAATACTTTTTACGCAAAAAGGTTATAGTGTCACTGGTTTGGCAAAAAAATGTGGTCATGATAAATCATTTAAAAGAAAAATTGGGAATTAACAAATCGTGTAAATATTATCCCTTATGGTACCGGAAAGTGGAAAACATTACGTACTTCTGAACATCCGAAAATGCTAAAAACTCTTTATAAATGGTTCCTTAGCATGCGAAACAAAAAATTGCCAGTAAACGGAAAAAAAAGCTTTTGAAATTAACCAATAAATACAAAAATGAGATGGTCGACCAAAAAAGATGACCGATTTTTTCCTATAACATTTGTTTTACCTTATAAATAAAAAAATATTCCTATTAGTTTTTGTTAATTTTTTGTGATATTTACAATAATTTTTTTTGTTTATCACATGCAAAGTGAACTGAATATATTGCATTTATATTTTTTGTTATTAAAAATTATTAAAATATTTGTTTTGTAATACGTGTTTAACTTTTTTCTATTAAAATATGATATGATGCTGTTGTTTTTTCCATATTTTGGCATTCGATAACGTGAACTGCCTTGGTAAAAATTAGTTCACGTTATCGCGAGTTCACTGTATCTGTATTTTGTAATTGTACTGTGAGTTTATCTTGATGTTACAAATAATTTTCAACAAACAATTACTTGTTTTAGATTTAAATCTTATTTTCGTCTTGTTTTTGTCTCTCCGAAAGACCGTACACCACAAGCAATGTTCGCGGGTGCATATCCCTATATTGGATCAACAACTCAAATTGTTTTGTGTTTGTAATTTTTTACCCTTTTCAAATTTACAAGTACAAACAAAAAATATTTAAAATATTTATAACAAATTATTTTACAATTAAATATACTTACATTTTAATGTTCACGCCTTGTTTGCTTTTAAAAGCTACAGCAACCAAAATTTCGCGGTTGGCAATATAATCACTATTTGGCAACGCCATTGAGGTTCGGTTGCTATCGAAATACGACCCATAAAGGTAGTGCACGTACAGTACACTAATGGCAGTGTACATAATTATAATAATAGATCCTTCAACGGAGTTTTATCACCGACATTGGCTACAAGTTATCAAATTTCTTATCCTATTACAGGTAATATTCAATTGTTTCATAACCCATTGCGTGCTATTCCACCCAAAAAAAACCTGTTTTTCATGTCTCGTTTGGCAAGTGGTACTTCTTCAGATGATGTAGATTATTATAAATTATTATTATTATTATAAAAAATCTAAGATTGGCTTAAATGTTGATGTTATAATACAAAAATTTCAATTTTCTCAACCGAGATCTATTGCATCTTTTAAAATTGCCGTTTATGCCTAATTTTTTAAAAATGTTCTTAATTCAAACTTCTGGCTGGAAAACACTTTGATTCGTGAATATATTTATAAAGAATGTCTTATAATATTGGCGTTCTTCGACAACGTGAAAGGATTAACGCAAAAAACTAAATAGTGTTACCGTTGACTCGTTGTCTTAGGTTATAAAAATGTAATTTAAAAACCCGGATATGTTCATATATGTTATGGATTTTTGATTAATAAAATTTCATTCAACATTCCCCAACGAGTATTCCGTAATTTCATACCTTTATCGGTGAAATTTTTTATTTAAATTTTATTATTCTACACTCAGAAAAAAAAGTTAGTAGAAAAATTTGTAAACGGTTTTCAATCCCACTTTACTATTTTTGTACTGATTTTTAGTAAACAAATTACTATTTAGCAAATCTTTTTGCTATTTACATTTTACAAATTACAGAGTTTTTACAGAATATTTACAAATTTTTGTTGCTAATTTCAGAAATCATTTTAAAAATTTTTGAAAACCGATTTCTTAAAATTAGCAAAAAAATTACTGATTTTAAAAAAGTGGATATTGAAGGAAATGTTATTGCTAATTAAAACTTATACCTACAAACTTAAAATTGTCTTAAAATGTTACATAGATTTAAAAAGGGATCGGAAGTGAAAATACCGACTGATGTCTAAAAATAGGACATCCACTTAAAATAGCACTTAAACGTTTTTTTTAGTTTTAAAAATCAGCCCTAAAAACAATTCAAATTTGAAGTAAAAAAAATGACTAAAATATTTTTTAAAACACTCACCAAAAAAAGTCTGTAATGACAACTGAAAATTTTGCTGTTATTACGGGAAATTTTGCTAATTTGAGCTCTGCGTTATTTTTTGCTAATCTTAGCAACACATGTCTGCTGACGTGTAGTACAATGAAATTTGTAGAAAAATTAGCTGACGCTACTTATTTAAAATCCGTTTGCTTAAATCAGCAAAAAAAAATTACTAATATTTAGTACAAAATTAAAAATTTTTTTTTTTTATCAAGCATTAACATTTTTTTATTTTATTTATTTTTTTCCAAAAAAAAAATAAAAGAAAAATCAAAGGCTTAAAAATCTTAAAAGTTGTTAAATCATGGTAAAGTTATTATTTAATTCTAAATTATTTTAAACTCATAGTAAAGTTATTGTTACATATAATTTTTAATTATTTTGTAGAATGTCTGCAAGGAATAAAGTTCCATGGACAAATAAATTAAATAAATAAATAAGTTTGTATTTTTCTGTTTTATTTTAAATAAAAGTTCTTAATCTCTAAAAAAAACTCCCTATACGATATAAGGCGGTGTGTGGCTGAGTACAAATATTGGCAAAGGCATTTTAAATTTGAATTTTTCAGTGTTAACGATCCAATTATTTTTTGGTTTTTACACTCACAATATTATTTCGTTAAAAATAATCTAAAAAACATATTCAATTAATCGAAAATACAATCAAAAAGAGGACTACTGATTTTTCATTATATTCAGCCCATTTTCTTGTTTATTTTCAATCATTGTTTAATAATCGACATAAGTAGTAAAAGCAATCGAAAGTAGTTTAAAATAATCATCAATTTTTAACTGACAAAAAGTAGAAAAAAACGATTTTTGTGGTTTGTTTTTCAAATGGAAATTTTTTTTATTTGTGTGTAATTTTTCAAAACACAACACACACAGGCATATATATTTTTTTATTTTCTTGTGTGTATCTATATTTGAATAATTTCTTGTAATTTTTATTGAAATAATTTCGTATATAAACAAACTATTTTGGTAAAAAAAACAATAAGGAATTATACACTTAAAAAAGTTTGTAAGTTAAAATAACTGAAAATATCATTTAAAAGAAATGATATTTCATTTAAAAACCGGTCTACTTAATTTTCATTTAAATTAAATGCCATTTGTTATTTATTTTAAAATGTTGATTAATCAACTGACACATCCGTAAGAAACAACTGATATAATCAGTTAAAATAAATGTCAAAATTTTACCCACCAATCCTTAAAAAATAAATGTTTTTTTCATTTATTTGAAATTATTTCCGTTTTTGTATTTTTTGTTTTTTTTTATATACTCGTACAATATAAAATGTATGTATGCATATGAAGCTATAAACACTTTTTGTGTGAATGTATTTGTATATGTATGTGTGTTTATGAAGTTCTTGTAATTTGTATTGAAAAATTTTGTATATATACAACCAATTTAAATAAAAAAACAAATTGAAATTTTTTGAATATTTTGTTTTTGAAACAGACAGCAAAAAAAATTTTAATTTGTAATAACTGTTACGGACACAAATAAACCACAAGTTTCCGTTTTGTGGGTAATTTTTTATTAAATTTCAAACAAATGGAAAAAATAAATGAAACTGAAAAAAATCGGTAAATGATAGTAAATTATTTCGAATAAATGTATAAAAAAGTTAATATAGATTTTTCTTTGAAAAACAAATGATCCTCTTCCTTTATTTTTAAATGGAACGGAAAACTTTTTTATTAAACTACAAACAGTTAACTACATAATATTCTGAGTGTATGAATTTATTTTTTTAAAACAGAACACATAAAATTTTACATTTAACTAAAAATATTAACTCCTACTGAATGTCTGTAAATTTTTATAGTTTGTTTTTAAAATAATTGATTCAAATATTTAAAAAATATATTTCTATGAATTTAAATTGATTCTTCGTTTAAAAACAAGCTTTACGTATTACTTTTTAAATAAACTACATTCGGTTACGGAAAATATATTGTGAGTGTACATTTTAATTTTATAAAAAACAGTTATTTTATTAAAAATTTAGAAACGAACATACTAAGATGGTTTATAGTACGTTATTCATTCGCGAGTATACAAAGAGAACATAAGAGCCATAGCCATACCGTATGCTAATTTTACTCATCATATGTTTTTTGTTTAAAAAAACTTTTAAAATGCGGAAACTCTATTAAGACAATTAGAAACAAAAAATAAGAGAATAAGAAAAAACGTTTTGAAAATAAAATAGATTATATTTCACAACAGCAACGCTCGGCGCGTTTTAGTTGTCAATTTGTATGGGAAAAATACATCACGTTGTTATTCTGGGCCGACACTTAATGTTTTTTTAATATAATTTTTGTACAAACTTATTATTATTTTAAGTGTATAAACTTATATTCAAATTAAATTTTTTTTTACACATATTGTATAATTTCTCTTTAAAAATACCTATTAATTAAATATCAATTTTAAATTGACAAAAAATTGAATGCATTTAAATGAAAATTGATTTTTTATACCTTATAATTTAAAATATAACAATTTAATTCGATGTAATTTTCAATAATACACAACGAAAACATCAAACTCTATTAAATAATTGATATTGATTGTTACAATTGAATTTTGTATATTATAAGTTTGATGTTTGAAAGTGCTATCGATATTATTTATGACATGTTTTGTAATTGATTGATTTTTTTTCTTTTACTCATTTCAAAAAAAAAAAAACAAATAAATAATTATGATTGTTGTTTTAACTTTCACATATTATTATAAAAAACACTATAAAACATTAGGTGAATGTTAAATAAATTCTGTGTTAATAATTTAATTGTTTGTTTGATTTAATTTTAAAATTATAAAAAAACAAATTATGGATAACTAATTATTTAGGTGAATGTTAAGTTAATTATTTAATTGCATTATTAATTATCGATTTTGTTGAAAATGGGAATTTAACAACACTAAATTTAATCTCTTAATTTTAAATTTAATCTCTTAATTTTAAATTTAAAGATTTTTTTATTTCATTTAATCTCATCAACAAACTAACATATTTGAATTTAATCGTTTTAATTTTGTATAAAAGAATATATTTTGTTTACATAAAAAAGAGCATTTTACCAAAAGTCACATTTGTATACAATATGAAACCACACAATAAATTCTTACATTCAGTCACGTTTTTCAATAAAAAAAATGCTGTATATTAAACAAATATCAACAAACATTTATAATATATTTATTTTTTATACAAACTTTAGAGATGCAGCCGGCATATTAAATATATTTTTACAACTTGTATACACTCAAAATACGAAGACAATTAAAAGTCTGTAAAAGTGTTTTCAATTTATTTATTGTAACTAATTGTCAAATATTTTTTTTTAATTGTATTTTCAACAAAAATGCTTACTGTGCCTAATTAAGATCACATGTCTGGAAGTATTGCATTCTTATTTTAAACATTCTTTTAAATTATAAATTCCTAGATTTTATTTTGAAAGTCTATAATTTGATTAAAGTGCCGATATAAATCTCTGTAACGAGTTTTGTTTATTTAGCCTCTTTTTCAAAATTTTCAGTTAGCTGTTAACTGGGACTTTAACTGGTACAATTGTTGTCGTTTCCCATATAAAATTTTATCTCTAATGTTGGTTAAATTTTAGTTAAACATGCAGTAATCGGGCTCTAAACTGATTTTATGTTAACCACAGGCTTAAGTGACTTATGCTTGGTATCGGTACAATATGAATTTTTTAAAATAAAAAAATTTGTATACACCTTGGCTCAATGCAAGGTTGAATGCTCATGGACGGCAACATCAATTTATAATAAATATGTATGAGTTTTCTGTATCTCATATTGGGTCTGAAAGTACTACTCCTGTGTTAGGTGAAAACTTTACATGTTCTCCAAAAAACTTACGACATGCTCGCCTCTAAAAGCCTCTATCACGTGATGCGTTTGAAAATACGAGTCCTGAGATATGTTTTTTGGGATTAGTTGTGTGACATGTTCTTTTAGACAAGTCGCAACTTCTTACACTCATCAAAAAAAGTCTGTAATGGTAACTGAAAATTTTGCTGTTATTACGGAAAATTCTGCTAATTTGAGCCCAGCGGTATTTTTTGCTAATCTTAGCAACACATGTCTGCTGACGCGTAGTACAATGAAATTAGTAGAAAAATTAGTAGCCGCTACTAAATTTTAGTAGACTTTTTGTAAAGTGGAATTTAAAATACGTTTGCTTAAATCAGCAAAAAAAAAATTACTAATATTATTATATTAGTACAAAGTTTTAAATTTATTTTGTTTATCGAGCATCAAAAATTGTAATTATATTTTTTTAAAAATATTTTATACAATATGAATTTATCATTTTGTTTTAATTTGGTAATTTCTGTTTTGAAAAATATTTTAGTAATTTTTTTTTTACTTTTAAGGTTAAATTTTAATTGAGTTGACTGATTTTAAGAACTAAAAATCCTTTTTAGTGTTATTTTAAGTGGATGTCCTCTTTTTAGACATGAGTCGGTATCTTTATCGGTATCTTTATCATTTTAGGACAATTTAAGTTTGTATGTATAAGTTTTAATTATTTGAAATAACATTTCTTTTAATATCCACTTTTTAACATTAGTATCTTTTTTATACCCTTCACCATAGGTGGAAGGGTATATATAAGTTTGTCATTCCGTTTGTAATTTCTACAATATTGATCTTAGACCCTATAAAGTATATATATTCTGGGTCCATATGAAGAGCGAAGTTGATTTAACGATGTCCGTCTGTCCGTCTGTGTGTTGAAATGGGTTTTCCGAAGAACCCAGACATGATGAGGACTTGATTCTTTTTTATTTCTGTTACATGTGATCCATTTCTGTTTGCTATTAAAAATCAGACAGATCGGTTAATAAATGGCTGAGATATTAGCAAAAAACCAGGACTACCTCTAATTTTTCCAGTAAAATCCCTTTGTTTAATAAGAGTGTGAAGATAAATACGTAGGTTAAATACGTTTCACAACTATTGTGAATGATATAAATAAAAAATAAATAGTAGTGTCGCCAACTTTTTTTTGCCTAGAAAATGCCAAATTTGACAAGAAAAGCGCTGAAACATATGGAAAAATATAAATTTGAGATTTTACATGACATATTATTTTGGATTAAAATTTTTGGACATTTAAGAAAAAATAAATGGTGATACCGCTTGTTTGTGGAGAGCTATGAGGTAGTAGATTCCAACGATGTATTCATCTCCTTCAGAATACCATGGTGAAGGGTATATAAGATTCGGCATAGCCGAATTTAGCCGCTCTTACTTGTTTTGCTAATTTTAGCAAATCGGTTTTTAAAAATTTGTAAAATGATTTCTGAAATTAGCAACAAAAATTTGTAAATATTCTGTAAAAATTCTGTAATTTGTAAAATGTAAATAGCAAAAATATTTGCTAAATAATAATTTTTTTACTAAAAATCAGAACAAAAATAGTAAAGTGGGATTGAAAACCGTTTACAAATTTTTCTACTAACTTTTTTTTCTAAATGTAGGACAAGTCCCTGTTAAAGTGACCGGTCGTTTTCATATAAAACAAGTAAGAGCGGCTAAATTCGGCTATGCCGAATCTTATATACCCTTCACCATGGTATTCTGAAGGAGATGAATACATCGTTGGAATCTACTACCTCATAGCTCTCCACAAACAAGCGGTATCCCCATTTATTTTTTCTTAAATGTCCAAAAATTTTAATCCAAAATAATATGTCATGTAAAATCTCAAATTTATATTTTTCCATATGTTTCAGCGCTTTTCTTGTCAAATTTGGCATTTTCTAGGCAAAAAAAAGTTGGCGACACTACTATTTATTTTTTATTTATATCATTCACAATAGTTGTGAAACGTATTTAACCTACGTATTTATCTTCACACTCTTATTAAACAAAGGGATTTTACTGGAAAAATTAGAGGTAGTCCTGGTTTTTTGCTAATATCTCAGCCATTTATTAACCGATCTGTCTGATTTTTAATAGCAAACAGAAATGGATCACATGTAACAGAAATAAAAAAGAATCAAGTCCTCATCATGTCTGGGTTCTTCGGAAAACCCATTTCAACACACAGACGGACAGACGGACAGACGGACAGACGGACATCGTTAAATCAACTTCGCTCTTCATATGGACCCAGAATATATATACTTTATAGGGTCTAAGATCAATATTGTAGAAATTACAAACGGAATGACAAACTTATATATACCCTTCCACCTATGGTGAAGGGTATAAAAACATTCCCTATTACAATGAACCCGTCACGTGAAGTGTCCTGGGATACTGCATTGATGAAACTTTCCAAGTCAATGTACCTGGGAGTTGATAAAGTAAGTGGTTACTAATATGGTTAGGAGGATAGAAAATGTAATTACTACAAATAAATTTTCATTGTTAAAAATATTTTTGATTATTATTATATTGCGGTCACGCGGCGATTTGAACCTGGGAACTCCAATCTTTAGCCGAGAACTATACCCCCTGAGCTATCGATCCTTACCCTATTGCTTGCAAAAAAAACAAAGATATTGGGTTCGAAAGATATTGGGTTCTGTTATTAACAAGTGTTGGTATTTGCTTCGGCTTCTTCCTTAATACTTTTGTAATATTCCAAAAGGTGGAAGAGCTCTTTTCTAGAGTCCCTAAATAATTGTTCCAAGAATTATTTCTAAATTGAGAAACCCTTTCTCGAATAGCTAGATTAAGGCGCCTCATTTCTAATTTATCATACGTATTTCTATAGCGCATCCAATTTCTTCTGAAATTGTTTCTGGTAGTAATCAAATTTTGTATTTGGATTGAAAGTTGTTTATGGTAAAAAGATATCTTCTTCTTTGGTACACTAACATCTATTGCGCTTTTGATTGCATTATTTAAAGACAGTATTATATCGTCAATCATATCTGTGTCTGTCGTTATATTAAAGCTGTGATTTCTGAGAGATTGAGTTAAATGATGAGAGTATCTTTTCCAATTAGCTTTTGAATAAACATATATATAGTTATCTTGATTGTTGCTTTCAGCGTAATTTAAAGCGGTTTTTACTGGAAGGTGATCTGAACTTAAATCACGAGTAATACGAGTAATATATCTAAAAATCGATTTTTAAAAATGTTTTAATTAGTTTTTACGTTTCTAATATATAATCAATCAGTTGGTCATTATTTAATGTTTTTAAATAATGCAGAAGGTAACATGTAATCATTACAAGTTATTTTATATATATGATATGATCGAATTGTTAATTAGATGCCTGAAAATACATTTTAAAATAAATGTTTTAAAATTTATCCCACAAAAATGACCTACAGGATCGAAAGTATCTAAAATCCCCAAATCAAATGGTTTACAATTTTGGATCTATTTTACAAAAACTATTTTAATTAATCATTAAAAACATAGACAAATTAAACCTCCCTGTGGGAAAAAAGGGGTCAGTTGGGAATTGAGACCTGTCCCGGGATACGCGAAAACTGAACCGGTTTAAACAACATATCACGAGATATGTGAAAAGAGCACCTAAAGTACCTATCACGTGACCGGTTTAAAAGTCACGACTTGTCCTTTTAGACCAGTCCTGTGACATGTCACATAGGGCAATTGACCCCCTCCTAGGACAAGCCCATATTAAAGTGATCGGTCGGGTGACCGGTCCCTATCACAATGAACCGATCATGTGACGTGTCATGGGATAGGTCCTTTTTCCGCAGGGTTGTTTTGAGTAAACAATTCAAGTATGAAACAAAAATTTCTACAAATTGTTTAAAAACGGCCTAGATTCACATCTACGGAAATTTACACATAAAATAAATAAAAAAAAAAATATTTATTGAACTCAAAATAGATATAATACTGTAAAACGTGATTGACTCTATAAGCAATTAATTTAATTGGTACTCTTTGTTTGGTTTTTATTTTTGAAATTTTGCAGTGTCCAAGTTTTTTTTTTCCTGAATAATTGTAGTATTTTTGAGTTATGTAAATTTACGAGTTTGAAATAAAAATCCAAAATTAGTCTATTAAATAAGTTTTTTTTTACATTTTGTTTGGCTGTGCTAACGAGTTTTAAAAATAATGTCGTTTAAAATTTTTTAATATGTGTCCAACTTTTTTTTTTGTTTACTGTATATATATCGCATCTACAAGGTGGCGCAAAAGTAATCCTCCTATCAGAAAATGCTATAAATTTTGCGATTGGCCCCTAATGTCAGTTCTGTTTTGACATTTGTGTAGTAAACACATGCGAAATACACGTTAATAAACAATGTTACGCTACACTGCTCCAGAACGCGGAATATTGGTGACTATTTATTTGAGCAATAATGAAGATGATTTTTCATCAAAAATAATCATGAGTGATGAGGCCCATTTTCATCTTAGCGGGTACGTAAATAAGCAAAATTTACGCTTCTGGGGCACTGAAAATCCGCGTGTAACCCACGAAGAGCCATTACACCCGCTCAAAGTCACTGTATGGTGTGCTGTTTTCGCTGGAGGAGTCATCGGACCTTTTTTCTTCGAAGACGTCGCGGGCCAAACGGTTACTGTGAATGGTGAGCGCTACAGAGCTATGATCAACGAGTTCTTTTTGTCGCAACTTGATGAATTGGGATTGGAGAACATGTGGTTCCAACAGGACGGTGCAACGCCACACACTGTACGTGCACAACTGATATGCTGAAGGATGCATTTCCCGGGCGCCTAATCTCCCGTTTTGGCGATTTGCACTAGCCAGCAATATCGCCTGATTTGACCGCTCCAGACTTCTTTTTGTGGGGCTTTTTGAAGTCGCGGGTTTTTGTCAACTAGCCTCAGACTCTTGCAGCTCTTAAAGACAATATCCGTCAAGAATGTGAGGACCTATCGCCGGAAGTTTTGGCCAAAGTGATGGAAAATGCCATAAAAAGGGCTCAAATGACAATCAACTGTGGCGGCGGCCATTTACATGGCATCATATTCTCGACTTGATGTAAAAAAAAAATTAAAAGACCAAATAAAAATAATCCAAAAGAAGAATCAAAGTTTTTCATTTTTTTTTAAATTACAGCCAAAAAACATCGGAAGGTTATTTTTGCGCCACCCTGTATTACCAAATTTCACCTCGGTTCATAATCTCTGAAATATTTGGTAAAAATTCCAAATTTTTTCAATAATCTGGTATGCTCTGAAAATTGAACAGTTTCAACTGTGAATTAGCAACAAAATCTTAAAATTTCTAAATATGTTAATATGCAAATTTTCCAAAACACAATTTTAATCATTTGTTTCTTTTAAGCTAAATTAAAAAGAAAAAAATAAAATTATTTAATTTTTAATCATTTTCCCCCAAATAGATATTAAAACATATTAAAAAATTTCCAAAAAGTTTATTACTATCACTAAAAACGACAACTGACTAAATATTGTGTGCTAAAAAAAATTGTTATATCAACCTTTAAAATAGACAAACCAAAAAATAAATAAATTACACTGAAATAAAAGAAAAATTCTCATAAAAAGTACCCAGGTAGAAAAATGCGAACGGCACAGTGCTGGCAAAGCGTCGGCATAACACTGTATTAACTATTTTGATAATATGGACCTGTAACCCGATTAATAACAGCGGCCAACATTTCCAATGATTTCCTGTAAAATTAAAAAAAATATATATATTTAAAAAAGCGCACAGATAGAGTAGTATCTGTACTTTTGGTTACAAGAAAGCAGTGGCACGGTTGACAATTTCTGCCTGGGTAGATAAATATATAGATAAACAGTAGCATCATCATCGGTATCATCATTGAAAGCAACATTATGATGATCAGCAGCATTACCAGCGCCATTGTCTGTTTATAAAACATTAAAAATTCATAATATTTTTTATCTATGAAAGCAAAAAAATAAATAATAGGTTCATTAGAGGCGTCCAAAAAAATGAAAGTGAATTTGTTACGCTTAGGCTAATTTTTTTTTCGTTTGTATATCAAAATTTCTGATGTGAAATTTTGTGGTGATTGGATTTGGAAATTAACTGAATATTTCAATAACTAATCAATTTCGATATTTTCTGATCCATTTTTCATACGAAAAAGGCAGAGGCAGAAATTATCAACCGTACAAAAAAAAAAAAAAATATTGAAAAAAAGCTAAAAACAGTAGGTAATTAAATTTTCAATTGCCATAAAATTTCATATCGGTAATTTTTGTATACAAACGAAAAAAAACTTGCCTATCGGAAATCTCAAAAATCATTTTGAAAATTCTGCATACATCATTGAACACCTCTAATGTTTATCAGCTTTTTGTATTCAACATTATATTAAAGCGCCAAAAAAAATTAAATCTTTGACTGTCTGGTGAATTTTTATTTTGTGCGAATATTTTTTATACTACTGCGATACTCTACACGCAATTTTTATATTGTCCGTTTGAGAAACAATTTGGACCAGACCAATGTTCTTCCATAATTTTATTAATCTTATACTGAATTTATGTTAGGATCGCAATTAAGTTTAAACTGGATTTGAATCATATGATAGTGTATTATAAACGAATTAGTTTTTGAAATCTAGATAAAACTAATTTTAAACTATTTCAAGGGAACATTAGTAATAATTTAAAAAAAAATAAAAAAAAAATGAGCACGAAAGTTGAGTCTTGTTCGGGAAATTTTGAAAATTTTAAACAAAAGTGCAAACGGGCAGTAAAAGCTTCATTAAAATACCCAGCATGTACTTGTTAATAGGTTGGACATATTCCCCCATATTACTGGGTAATGGCGTCTTTTTTCCCCGTTGCTTATTTTATAGGAATAATATTTTATAGGAATCAAAAAAAAAAAGTTTGTCAAAAAATTTGTAAACGGTTTTCAATCTGATTTTACTATTTTTGTACTGATTTTTAGTAAAAAAATTATTGTTTAGTTATTGTTTTTGCTATTTACATTTTACAAATTACAAAATTTGCTAATTTGTTGCTAATTTCAGAAATAATTTTACAAATTTTTGAAAACCGATTTGCTAAAATTAACAAAAAAAATTTACAAATTTTACACTTTTTTTTATAAATTTATTAAATATTATTGATATTGTAGGAAATTTTATTTTCTAATAATTAGAAGTTATACTTTAAAATGCTACACAGGTTGAAAAAAAGGTTCGGAAGTGTAGATACTTTTCACAACCGACTCATGTTCAAAAAAAGGACAAACACTTAAAATTTAATTAAAATTTAACCTTAAAATCAAAAAATTTGACTAAAAATATTTTTCATTATAAATATAAGCAAACTTAAACAAAATGATAAATTCGCTAATGTTTTAACTATTTTTAATTTTGTCTAAAATATTAAAAAAAAAAAATGTTGCTTGACAAAATAAAAATTGTGATTTTTATTCATACTGAGCTCCAAAATACGTATTTTCGTGATTTTCAATTTTTCGATTTAAAATTTGTATGGAATTTGAAAGTTGAAAACTTGAAAAAAACGAAAAAACGTATTTTGGGCATCGGGTTTAAGGCAATTTCAAAAGAAATTAACAGTTTCAAAGTGCAACATGTGTATTTAAAAATAATTCATTTAATTTGTTCATTTTTAATATTTTTTATTAATTAAAATTTGACTATATTTTACAATTCATTGAGTTTAGTTCACTAAAATTTATTAAACATTTTTGTTAATTAGAGCTTATTTTACAAATATTTAGTAAAATTTGTTGCTGATTTACAATTACAGTTAAAAGCAATTTACTAAAAATTTAGAAGCGCTTACTTATTTTTATACCCTCCATCATATATGGTTAGTTTGTCATTTCGTTTGTCACATGTCGAAATAAAGGTCTAAACCTCATTCAAGTCGATTTAGCGATGTCCGTCTATCTGTTGAAATGGCGAAGACGCACGCGGGGACTTAATTTTTACCCAGACTATTGGACATCCTTCCGAGCAGTTTGCTATTGAAAATGAGCAAAATCGGTCCAGCGGTTAACAAGTTATAAGTGATAATGTGAAGGTATCTTTAAATTTTCCATACAAATTGGTGTATTTTAGTACAATTTCATAGCAGCGACTGGCAAGTTAAATATTTTCACGTGTTTTTTATCAGTCGCTTAGAGGTGAATAATATTTTGTATTCACCTCAAAAATTTTCACCACAAAAAATTTTTTTCACCACCAAAATTTTTTTTTCCTCAAAAAATTTTTTTCACCTCAAATAATTTTTTTTACCTCAAAATTTTTTTTACATCAAAAAAAGTTCCTAACCTGAAAAAATTTTTTTTACCACCATAATTTTCAAAAGTTTTTTACATTATTTGTATCAAACCCAGTAGAGATAATTTTTTTAGGACATTGGTGGTGGGTAATCAAAGATTTGGCACAGCCGAATTTAAGCCTTTTAACTTGTTTATAAAAATTTCGTTGTACTAATATAAATAATATTTAGTCAATTTTTTTTTGCTTATTTAAGCAAATCGATTTTAAATTCCACTTTACAAAAATATTACTAAAATTGTGTAGAGGCTACTAATTTTTCCACTAACATAATTTAATTGTACTTCACGTCAGGCTCAAATTAGCAAAATTTCCCGTAATAACAACAAAATATTCATTTGTCATTACACAGAGAACACAGATTCATCGTGACAACTGAATATTTTGATTGTAGCAACTGAATCACTTAACTGCCCCAATCAAATATTTTCCTGATACAATTAAAATATTTGGTTGAACTAAAATTCTGTTGTATTAACTGAATTTCTGTTGTACTAACTGAATTTCTCTTGTACTAACCGAATTTATGTTACCACAAACAAATATATCGGTGGCTCCAACCAAAACATTCTGTTGGCAAAAAATTTGGTTGTCACAATAAATCTGTTTTCTCTGTATACAGACTTTTTTTGGTGGGTGTATCCTTGTAAGATTAATATGGGGTTTCCACAAGACGTACGTCGCTAGACGAATGAGTGACTACATGTATTTTGTTTTTGTATTGCATGTATTTTGTTATTGCATTTTCGTTCGTGTGAAGCAAAACGAAATCTAGAAACACCACTACCTAAGGCAACCACTTACCTCCATCAAAGTGTAAGTACTTACAAAATTTGTCTTCTTATTCCATTTCCTGGTAATAAAAAGGTTTCCTGAGTATTTTTAAAAAGCTTCCAATCACACGCTTTATCAAATTTGCTAAACATTTTATAAATACATATCAGAGAACTGCAAAATCAACTTTTTTCTTGATTTAATCATACACAAAAATTCTTGTTCACTTTTAATAATTCAACAAAATTCACTGTAGAATAAAATCAGCATCATGTTACTGAACACTGTTAAGTGATTACATTTGCATAAAACATAAACGACAGATGATTCACACTGATTCCAATTACGCGTTCAGTAACATGATGCTAATTTTATTCTACAGTGAATTTTGTTGAATTATTAAAAGTGAACAAGAATTTTTGTGTATGGTTAAATCAAGAAAAAAGTTGATTTTGCAGTTCTCTGATACATATGATAAACGATTTCATAAATTTGATAAAACAATTAAATAAATTTGACAAAAAAGTATCATTGCTCTAAAATTGATTAAGCTCATTCTATCAGTCCCTAAAGTGATGTAGGGTATATAAAATTTGATTAATTCTGATAAAATAAATTTGAAAGTTTGTTAATTTTTTGTTAAATACATTCTACATCCCAGCAAAAACACATATGACCAAATAATTGGTAAAGTAATATATAGCCATAGGGGCCAATGGATTACTTTACACCTTACTTTATTGATGAATTTTACAGGCGATGAGTCTCAAAGTAATGTATATACCCATTACTTTAAAGGTGAAAATGTAAGGGTTACCTATATGGTTACGAGAATGGAAAAAGTAATGTGTCTAAAAATAGATTTTTAAAAAAGAGGAATTTTTATTAAAAAAATTATTACAAATATTTTATTTAAAATATTTGTAATTAAAAATAATGTAGTCAAGATGGGAATCGAATCAGGGAAATCTGGTTGCCAGCCAATAACTCTATCCACATAGCTATCGACGCATATAGTATTTGATTGCTTTAAACTAAAATGAATTGTTGCGGTTCGTTTTTTCGCTAGTGTTATCAAAACAAACATACATTGCCCTTTTGCTTACAAAAAAAAACACAAAGTAATATATCTAAAAATAGATTTTCACAAATATTTCAATTATTACTTTACATTTATAAATCATATATTACGTAATCAATAATAAGTAACTTATTACTTTATGCTTGCAAATAATGAAAAAGGTAACGAGCTATCATTACAAAGTAACGCATGAGAATATTGCACCCATTACCAAAGTTTTATTGGGATACTCGTACATAAATAAACCCTTATATGGTGGTTTGTCATTTAAAAACCATGTGTGTCTGTGTCGGCTCTTTGTAATTTTAATTTTTGTTTTTGTGGTGTGAGGGAGTGGAATGATATAGATGAATTTATGTAGTTTTTATTTTTCCACAAATGTGTATTTTTTTATGTCTTTTAGTTAATTTATTTCATTGCGTTTTTCCATTTAATTTTATTTTTTATTTTTATTTTGTTTTGACTTTGTGAGCCCCAACATTAATGAAATTTTAACTGTAGAAAATTAACACCAATTTGTAAAGCTTCAGTTTTTTTTTAGTTAATTTTGTTTAGAGAAATTATAACAAATTTTAGAGCTTATTTTTTAAAACATATGTACTTTCTCCTTGGTTAAATGGTGTGATCGAAATATATGAATTTTAAAAATATCTCTTAGACTGTCAAGGTTTTTAAAAGAAATAATAAAGAGATTTACTATTGAGTGTAAAATAATCACTTTCGAGCAACACAACTTGGGCATTAATTTTATAATTTTAAAAATGATTATCGTCTAAACGATACGCTTGATCGATATCGTTTTTTGTTTGCTTCCTGTACGCTCATCACTATCGTATCGAACATTCGTTTCGAAGAAAATTTAGTGTTAATTACTAGTTCTTTATACTAGTTCTATACCCTACTAGTTCTAGTACTGTTAAACCCTTATAACAATACAATGATTTTGTATTCTGTCAATATTATTTTTCTTACAAAAGTCCTAAAAAAGTTAAAAAATAATTAAAACAGTCGAAATATTGATACAATTTTAAGTAGACAAGAAAATTTTTTAAAATTTATAGTCAAACGATACCTATTTCAATAATTGTAACGATGATTTTGTGCTTATAGGAAGCAAATTACACTCACCAAAAAAAGTATGTAATGGCAACTGAAAATTTTGCTGTTATTACGGGAAATTTTGCTAATTTTAGCCCAGCGGTATTTTCTTAGCAACACATGTCTGCTGGCTGCAATTTGTAGAAAAATTAGCTGCCGCTACTAAATTTGTTAACTTTTTGTAAAGTAGAATTGCTAAAATCAGCAAAAAAAATTTACTAAATATTATTATTATTAGTACAAAATTTCAAATTTATTTTTTTTTATCGAACATCAAAATTTTTTTATTTTATTTTATTTATTTTTTTCAAAAAATATTTTTGACAAAATTAAAAAAAAAATCAAAGGCTTAAAAATTGTAAAAACAAAGTATCATTTTGTTTTATTTTTTAAATATTTTAGTAATTTTTTTTACTTTTGAGGTTAAATTTTAATTGTTTGTAGGGATTGATTTTTAGAATCAAAAAACGTTTTAGTGCTATTTTAATTTGTAGATATAAGCGGTATATTCACTTCCGATCTTTTTTTATTCTATGTAACATTTTAAGGCAATTAAAGTTTGTAGGTGTAAATTTTATTAAGAAATAACATTTCCTTTAATATCCACTTTTTTAAAATTTGTAAAATGATTTCTGAAATTAGCAACTAAAAATCAGTACACAAATAGTAATGTAGGATTGAAAACCGTTACAAATTTTTCTACGAACTTTTTTTTCTGAGTGTAGCTGCCTAAAACGATAACAAAAATTTCAATCGTCAAAACGATATCTTCAGATGATTATTGTCCTATAGAATTCGGGCCTTCGTGATAGTCAGCTTAATTCTGTCTTTAACAACATCAGAACAGAAGCATCTGGCAACTCTTCAAACTCATTCTCAAGTAGTGATGTTAACTCGATTTGTTGGAAAATAATAAATTCATGAACAATATTAAATTCATTGTTAAATTATCTGGAAACAATTTTCTAAAGAAACGTTTTTATTTCATCTTTAAAACAAAATTCCAGATTCTGAAAAAAAATCTTCTCCCCAAAAATATTTACCGAAAAAGAGAAACATAAACCGATTTTTAAATTTTATTTTTTCCAAATTGGAATTTTTTTCCACAACTTTTATGTAGTTATAGAACTGCTGAAAATTTTCAACTTCGATCCACTCTATTTAAGATATTTTTATATTATAAAAATATTTACAAAAAAAAATGAATAAGTTTGTGTTTGCATGCGAAAATAAACGGAAGTTTATTTTAAATGGTAACCTTATAATGATTTCAATAAGAAAAAAATATTATTGAAAATTGATGTGTATAGTTGCAATAATTTTAAACCGCTTAAAAGTTAAACCTAAATACATTTATACAAAAAAGAAAAAAACTCATTTTATTAATTATTTAAAATTTTGCGGTATTGTAGCAATATAAAAAATAATATAATTAAAATATATATTTCAAAAACTGGTTTGTAAAAAAACACAATTGTCGGCCATTTTTTTAATTTTATTGTACATTTTTTAATTTATTTATTTAACTACTTACGATAACAAATATTATAACGCTAAATAAATAAATATTTGCAAATAAATGAGAATACAGTGATTTGATTTATGCCTATGGTGGTTTTAAGTTTCTTTTACGATTAAGTAGATATTTATAATAAAGACTGACCAAGAAATTGTATTTATAGGATACTACCTGATATGAGAATAATGAAAAGCTTCATTTAATTTTTAAAAAACTATGAAACTTCTTCATACACTGTACGACTGTTTTAATAAATAAATTAAATTTTGAATTACATTCAATGGACGCGTTGCTATGCAACTTCATTGATTTTATGAACACACAGAAAAATAAAGTGCCAAAAAATATAAAACAGTATTTTGGTGGCCATAAAGGAACTAGCATGTGAGAATTTCAATATGTCCTAGAGGAGTTAAAATGGAAAAAACCCCTCCACATAATGATTTTTCACAATAGCTCTGTTTATGCGGCAATCTATCAAAGTTGGCTTATGTCATTCCCATATAAATTTAACACGAGCCAACGTTAAGTGTTAACGCTTAACGTTATTTATGTCAAATATGTATGGGAAAGACACAAGTCAACGTCGATAGCTTCCCACATAAACGCAGCTTATAATGAGTTTCACAAGAAAAATGTGTACAAGTCTCCCAGCAAATAAAATATAAATGCAAAAGCAGTAGAAAAAACACCTGTTCGAAAATGGATCACTGCGCTGCATCTGATGGACATTTTTATTTAGTTTGTGATGCTGATGGTTTACATTTTCGAACGTTATAGAAATAAAAATTGAAAAAACAAATAAATTTAATTTGGGAGTTGGGTTGCACCAATCTCGACTCTAAAAAATACATAAACAAAAATAAATAAATGAAAAAAATTGAATAAATAACAATTTTTATACTTACTCTTGCATTGCATCAGCCATTTTGTGATGCGCTTTTGCCATTTGTTTGCGCTCTTGCTTTGCACCATATGCGTTATTGAACATTTGACATTTGCAGTGTTGTCAAAGGCGATGCATATCACATGCAAAGTAGTGCTGCATTTCCGAACAGGCCCACTCTAATTATTTATACATTGAGTTGTCATAAGAAAGGTAGTAGCACCACTTGAACATTTTCCAGTACTTTTTGTACGAGTGCATCCACAATTGTTATGTAGGAGAAAGCCTTAAAGTTTTTTTTTCGTTTCTCAATATTTATTACACCTCTAAAAAATCGACAATAAGTATCTTACACTCATGGAAACAAAAACCCGTACAAATAGTTGAAAATTCTGCTAAGATAACGGCAAATATTTGCAGCTGCAAATTTTTGAATGAAGTTAAAAATCATGGTTAAAAAAGTTGAGAGCCATGCTAAATAATTTTAGTTAAATTAGCTAAAAATGTTAAGCTCACTTAAGGAAATTGTTTTCTGATTAAAAATAAAGCTTTTGCTAAAATTTCGGTTAAAATCTGAGTTTTTTGAACTCTCCTAAATTTTTGTACATTTTGCTCTATCGCCCTTAGTTCTCGAGATATTGGCTATTTTATGATTCTGTAATAAAAAAAAAATGTGGGAAATAGCGCCATCTATGTACACTCAGAATATTATGTTGTTTACTGTTTAAAGTTTAATAAAAAGTTTTACGTTTCATTTAAAGCAACATACATTTATTTTTCAAAGAAATATCTATTTTAACTTTTTTATACATTTGTTTGAAAAGGATTTACTATCATTTACTGATTTTTTTCAGTTTCATTTATTTTTTTTCATTAGTTTGAAATTTAATAAAAATTTACCTACAAAACGGAAATTTGTGTTTTTTTTTTGTTTCCGTTACAGTTATTACAAATTTAAATTTTATTTTTTGTCTGTATCAAAAATAAAAAAAAAAATTTAAATTCCAATTTGTTTTTATATAAATTGTTTGTTATATGCAAAATTATTTAAATTTCAAGTACTTCATAACATACATGCATTTTGTAAATTAAAAAAACAAACAAAGATTTCAAAAACGGAAACAATTTCAAATAAATGAATAAATCATTTATTTTTTACGGAATTGGTATGTCAAATTTTAACATTTATTTTTAACTGATTAATCATTTGTTTCTTATGGATGTATCAGTTGTTTAAAAAACGTTTAAACATAAATAATACAAACCATTTGATTTAAATGAAAAGTAAGTAGACCGGGTTTTTAATGAAATATTATTTCTTTTAAATGGTATGTTCTGTTTTTTTTTTTTTAACTTCCAAACTATTTTAAGTGCATATGTATGTTAAGAAATGGAATAGTAATAAGTGTGCGGTCTTAAATTATCCTAAGTCAGTACTTGGGTATTCAATCGGTTAATCGTTGACTAATCGAACAATTTTGTTAAGTAATCAAAAATTGGTAGAAAAAATATATAAAAATATTTCATAAAATTTGAAGGTTTTTTAAAATGCAATTTTAAAAGTAAAACAAAAAAATCTAAAATTAATTTGTTTATAAGATTGTACTTAACCACACTTAATGGGAACTCAATCATTTTTCAAATATATAAGCGTTTCAGACGCCAATTCAGCCAAATTTTGTTCTAAAATTCATTACTTTTTGTAAAAATAAATAAATTCCATAATTGGGTAGCAGTTATACACTCACAATATTATTTCGTTAAAAACATTAAATAATGACCAACTGATTGATTATATATAAGAAACGTAAAAACTAATTAAAACATTTTTAAAAATCGATTTTTAGATATATTACTCGTATTACTCGTGATTTAAGTTCAGATCACCTTCCAGTAAAAACCGCTTTAAATTACGCTGAAAGCAACAATCAAGATAACTATATATACACTCACAATATTATTTCGTTAAAAATAAACTAAAATACATATTAAATTAACCGAAAATACAATCAAAAAGAGGACTACTGATGCTTCATTATATTCAGCTCATTTTGTTGTTTATTTTCGATCATTGTTTAATAATCAACATAAGTAGTAAAAATAATCGAAATTGTTTTAAAATAACCATCAATTTTTAACAGACAAAACGTTAGAAAAAAAGACGATTTTTGTGGTTTGTTTTTAAAATTGAAAGTTTTTTTTGTTGACTGTATATGAATTTTCTTAAAAAAACTGGTTTACCCTTCTATTATGCCACGCCCTTTTAACCAGTTATCATGAGAAAAGAAATAATGCAGGTCCGTTTATTATTTCCCTTGTATTACATACAGAAACTCTTAGCGAAATCTGAATTTTTCCTTGCAAGAATGATTTATTATTTCATAAAAACTAGTTTATGTTCATTCTTTATTTATTTCTTACTATTGGAAATGGTGTAAAGTAAACAGTACGAATATTCAACAGTTAAATAGTTTGTTTATAACCAGATTTAAATAATAAATGCTTTTAGTAGTTTTATAACTACAAAATAATATTGCAGAAAACTTGTTTACCTTGCTACTTAACACTTTACAGAGTTATTTTTTATTCATAAATAAACATGATTAACCCTTAAGAGGGCAATAGAGACTAGATAGATGTTCTTTTTTTGTTTGACAAAAATGTATTAAAAGTTCACTTTGTGAATGGATTTTTAGCTTTGAATTTAATAAAAAAAATGCATTTATTGTTGCAAAAAGTATTAATGTTATCAATATAAATTAAAATTAAATTGGTTTTAGGATTTAATTACTTTACGAATTAAGTTAGTTCAATTTAACTAATTTTTTCGCTGTTGTTTTCGTTAAAGTTATCAGTCATCCCATTTTACCGAAAGAACAAATAACAGTTGTACTTAGACAAATTTTCCATGTTAATATTGAGTAATTTGTATTTCTTAATTGTATTTTTCTTTTTACAAGAAAACTAAGAAACACTTTCTGATATACTACAAGAATTATATGATCCTAAGACTTCATTCTTGAAATTTTGAAAAAATTTGTTACGTATTAAATTTTAATTTTTTTTTTTTTTAATTTTTTAAAACATGTTTTTTATAACCTCTGTAGATTAAAAAAAATTCCAACATTTTACTAAAAGTGCTAACGTGCCATTCAATTCTGGAATGTGCCAAAAATGGCACTATTATCCCCGATTATTAACGGTGTTTCATATGAAGGCATAAGTGTTAAATTTTTATTAAAGTATCTGTTAGTGTTGTCAAAATAAATATAATCGATTCGTGCGTTTAAATTCATTCAGAATTCAAAACAGTATTTTTTTGTGTTTTTTAAAAAAGTTAAGTTAAATCAAATTATACCAAATGACGAAACTCCAAAAAACTGGCACTTAATCGTCTCAGCCTCAGACTTTGGATTTTCTCAAAGCTAAAAAGTAAAAAAAGCTTAAATTCGGCTGTGCCGAATCTTTGAATACCCTCCATGAATATCCTAAAGAAATGTTATCTACTTGTTTTGATACAAATAATGTAAAAAACTTTTGACGTAAAATCATGGAGGTGAAAAAAATGTTTTGAGGTGAAAACTTTTGGATGCGAAAACAATTTTTTTGGTGTAGAAAAAATTTTTTGAGGTAAAAAAATTTTTTGTGGTGAAATAAATTTTAGTGCTGAAAAAAATTTTTTTGAGGTGAATACAAAATATTATTAATTTCTCAACTTTTAACTGCTGGAGAGATTTTGCTGATTTTCAATACCTGCTAAGGAGGATGTCCAACAATCTGGGTAAAAATAGGCACCCCCCTTGTGTCTTCGCGTCGTGATCGCCATTTCAACAGACAGACGGACATCGCTAAATCGACTTTAAATTGCATAATGATCAGGAATACATATACTTTATGGGGTCTTAGATCTATATTTCGATATGTTACAAACGAAATGACAAACTAATAGAGGGCGGATCAACATTGCTCCCATCAAGTACCACCTGTTAATAGAATACGGTAAAATTTTGAGCAAGTTCCGTCATTTACTCTGCGTTTTACAGCTGTTCAAAACATACAACCTCAGGCTTTTTTTAAGATGTGAATTTCGAGTGCTCGCTCATTAAACATTATTTTTTGCGGAAAAAAACCCGAAAATCAAACGAAGGAAAAGCTTGATAAATACTTGATTTCAATGGTAAAAAAGTAGTTTACTGACTTTCGTTGTGGTCGCACAAGTACAAATGACGCTAAACATTCTGGACGGCCAATTGAGGTCAATACTCCCAAAAATATTGAAAAAATCAACGATATGGTGTTGGCCGATCGAAGAGTAAAAGTGCATAAAATTGTTAATGTCATAGGCATTTCATATGGCAGTGCGGTTTTGATTTTAAATGATTAGTTAGGTGGGTGCCGCGTTTGCTCTCAATTGACCATAAACGTAATCGTGTGAAAACGTCAAAGGATTGTTTGGAGTTGTTTAACCGCAATTCGAATAAGTTTTTGCGGCGTTTTGTAACTGTGGATGAAACATGGATCCATTACAACACTCCGGAGACCAAGCAGAAGTCTAAACAATGGGTTTTCGAACCGGCTCCGAAGAAGGCCAAGTTATGTTTGTCAACCAATAAGGTGATGGCAACAGTTTTTTGGGATGCACGCGGGATAACACACATCGATTACCTTCAAAAGGGAAATACAATAAACGGCGAATATTATACCAACTTAAAAAACCGACCCCATATGGCCAAAAAAAAGGTTCTTTTTTATCAAGATAATGCACAGGTTCACACGTGTGTAATCTCAATGGCAAAATTCCATGAATTGGTTCCTCATCCGCCATATTCTCCGGATTTAGGAAATAGTCACTGGATTTCCTATTTCCAAACCTAAAGAAATGGCTCGGTGGAAAGAGATTCAGCTCAAACGATTAAATTATTGATCAAACAAATGCATATTTTATGGACCCCGAAAAATGTTATTTTTTGGAAGGGATACAAAAATTGGGGAAACGTTGGACTAAGTGTATTGAACAAATTTTTTTTTGTGAAAAAAACTGTGTTTCTTTGAAAAAGTCATGGACTTATTGATTCGCCATTGTATATACCTTCACCATATATGGTGGATGGTATAAAAATTAGCATGCCCAATTTTCTTTTGCCCATTTTCACTGTCATTGCTTTAAAACAACAACTACTTTCAAGAGCCGTTTAATTTAGATAGAAGAACGATATAACAAAATATTTCTTTTTTGCAACCATTCGCATAAAAAGTAATTCATTTTATGAATCAGATATAATCACTTTAAACCAGAGATTGGATATTAAACAAAGCGAGATTTTGTATGTAATTTTTATTGATTCAATTTTGATTCGTTTGAATAATTTGTTTTCTGATTTAATTCACGTAGTATAAATTAGTTTGATTATTGTAATCAACAAATATCAAATTGATTCTTTGGATTTTATATTGATTGCGTACATTAGAAAATTATTTATTCAATAAAACAAATAATTGTAAAACGATTCGTGGGAACGTCAAAAAAGGATGGGTTTTTTGCATCGCATTGCAACTGGAAATGAAAAGTGGAACCATTACCACTACCCCAAGCACAAAAAATGGGTCGATGATTGGTTTGCCTCAAAAGACAAGTCGTTCTTCCGGGCTCGTATCCGAAAACTTGCCAGAAAGATAGGAAAAAGTTGTGACCAGTGATTGACAATACCTTGAATAATATATTATAAACCAGTTTTGCACAATAAATCCGTAAATTAAAAAAAATCCTCATTATTAATTCGGAAAATTACCTCATTGTCTTTTAATGTTAATAATGAGCTATTTTTTTCAACAAGCGAAAAAGTTTAAAAATTCCACATTAACTTAACTTTCATTATAATCATGTCGGGAAATATTTAAGGGTGCTTTAGGGACCCAGTTAGTATCTTGGAAATCGTCTTTTTGGAATTATCCTGTAAGCTCTTAAATTTGCTTAAAACTTTGGAAATATTAACATTAATTAATAAATCTAGGTCAAAATTCTAAATACGTTCAGTAGATTCAAAAATAGGTTAACATTGTGTATAAAAATTTATGTGAAATAAAGAAAGCAGCAAATTTCGAAAGATTGATTCAGGAGATTTGTTGTATCAAGGAGACCAAAATACTTTATACGAAATCTGTGCAAATTAAAGGATTCGGGTTCAGATAACCAAAATCCTTTGTGTTCAGTAGTGTTGTTAGCAGAGAAGGCAAAAAGGTAAAATTAAATGTATTTAAAGCAAAAATATTAAAAAAAAAGTAAAAGTAAAAAAGTTGTTTTAAAAAAAGACAAATACAGGTTGGTTGAAAAGTTACTGCGCTCGAAATGAAAGAATACTGTTTTTGTTACGAAATATATCTCCTAGAAGCTCAATACACTTGTTCCAATGATCTTCCAATAATTTTATTCCATCCTTATAATGGGTTTCCGGAAGCTCTGCAAAATAACCGTCTACGGCTGCTATGGCCTCTTCATTCGACGAAAAATGCTTTCCACGAAGGAATTGTTTGAGATTTCTGAAGAGATAGTAGTCACTGGGAGCCAAATCTGGTGAATACGGTGGATGTTCAAGCAATTCGTACTTTAATTCTTTGAATTTAGCCATCGTCAAAACACTTTTGTGAGCAGGTGCATTGTCTTGATGAAAAATGATTTTTTTCATCTTTAAACCAGGTCTTTTCTCACGAATTTTTTTATCCAGCTGATCCAAAAGGCTGCAATAATATTCAGAGTTGATTGTTTTACCTTTCTGAAGATAATCAATCAACAAAATTCCTTTTGCATCCCAAAAAACTGATGCCATAACCTTCTTTGCTGATCGTTGTGACTTCACCTGCTTTGGAGCTGAACAACCAGCTTCAGTCCACTGTAAACGTTCTTGTTTCAATTAAGGATCATAGTGGTAGATCCAAGTCTCATCCATAGTTATAAAACGACGCAAGAAGTCGGTTTTATTCGGCTTAAAACGCTCCAAATTACTCTGAGAAATTTGTTTTCGATCCAGTTTTTGTTAAATTGTTAATGTGTGCGGCACTAACTTTCCAAACAGTTTTTTCATACGTAATTCTTCATGTAAAATATGGAGTACTCGTTCGTCTGAGATGCCTATGGCATTAGCAATTTCACGCTAAGTCAAACTTGGATCTTCATTAACCATATTATGTACATGCTCAATGATTTCTGTTGTGGTTGCAGTTTTTGGTCGTCCTTCGCGTGGATCGTCTTTAAGGCTGGTACGACCACGTTTAAATTCACCAGCCCAAAATTCAACGGTGTGTTTTGAAGGTGAGGACTCCTTATACACTTCTAACAATTGTTCATAAATTTCCTTTGCTTTTAAACCCTTCAAAACAAAGAATCTAATGACTGTACGATATTCAATTTTTTCCATATTAAAAAAAATCAATGACACGTCAACTTCAAATGGCTTGTAAACAAAGAAAGAATTGACAGCATGACTTGCAACTTTGCATGTGTTCTCAGGACAGTTATACCAACTTGAGAAAAAAAAGTTTGGAGCTAGCAGTGCCATCTCTTGGTGAGCGTAGGAACTTTTCAACCAACCTGTATACCAGAAAAAATGTTTATTTTATTATAGAAAAGCTATTTAAACCTCAAAAATCTTAAAGCTCAAAGCAGGAAAATCCGAAAAAGCAGTAAAAAGCAAATATGAGTAAAAAAAAGCAAAAAAAAACAATTTTTCCTTCTCTGGCAGGAAAAAGTAGTAAACATTAATGAGTTTAAGTACATTTTTTAAAAACTTCCACTGAAAAGCGATTTGCAATATATAATTATTTTTACTAAAAACCTTTTGTATCAATTTCAAACAAATCAATATCAATTTTAAATATATTATTTTATTTTTTCTTTTCTTTACAGGTAAACATTTTTCATATACATATAAAAGGAAAATTAAGGTAAAATTATCTCTCATAATAGAAAGAATTTCGATAGCAATATTTCCAAAACGCCACAAGGCATGTGTTGCATTAAATCTATCGGAAACGGTTTGAATAAATTTTCTAAAACTCTGGTAAACATGACCGGATTATCTGATTATATACATACAAAACGTAATCTAAATGTTCTATTACGTAAAAGAAAAATTTTCTTTTATTTTTGCATGAATTTAGCAAAAACTTGTAAAAAATTTGCAAGTTTTTAGGTGATAATTTCAAGAATTTGGTAAATTTACCCAAGTTCTTACATCATTTATACATCAAATTTTTGTGTACAGCCTATTATAATTTTTGTTTTGCGAATCGTCTTTAAAAACACATGGGTCCCGCACTAAAGTCGGTTTTTTTTAAAAACGAATTTAATTTATTAATAATTTATTAATGTTATTATCTATCTCGCTATTATAGTCAGAATTAAAGCCAGTTTTAAGTTGAACCATCTTTAAATGGGTATCACATCAAATGTACAAAATGATCGCATATATTTTGTATTTAACAGTCAATCAATGTTGCCAGATCAGCTGACTTTATATTAGATGAAAAAAATGTGTGTAAATAAAGAATTTGCATGGGCAAAATGTGAAAAGGGAAAACTTTATAAAAAAAAAGGAAAGAAAAGTGTATTTTTATTAATTAAAATTTATTAAATTAATATAAATAATTCAAACATTTTTTATCACAAAAATTTTCTTGGTGGAAAACAGCTGTTATAAGTGTTGTTAAATACCAACTTCAGCTTATTTTAATTTTAAAGCAGACTAACGATTAAAGTACACTTTTACTCGTCTTTATTAGGTCTAAAGTATACTTTTAAGAAAACTTCTATTTTTGACTATGATAACGAGCCATTGTTTTTTATTTTTATTGCTTAAGCAGTCATGTTTATTACACAGCAAAACTTTGGTAATGGGTGTGATATTCTCATGCGTTACGTTGTAATGAAAGCTCGTTTCCTTTTTCATTATTTGCAAGCATTAAGTAATAAGTTGCTCATTATTGATTACGTAGAATATGATTTATAAATGTAAAGTAATAATTGAAATATTTTGGAAAATCTATTTTTAGATACATTACTTTGTGTTTTTTTTGTAAGCAAAAGGGAAAAAACGAAGCGCAACAATTCATTTAAGTTTAAAGCAATCAAATACTATATGCGTCGATAGCTCAGTGGGTAGAGTTCTTGGCTGGCAACCAGAGTTCCCTGGTTCGATTCCCATCATGATCACATTATTTTTAATAACGTTTAAAATATTTGTAATATTTTTTTTAAATAAAAATTGCTCTTTTTTAAAAATCTATTTTTAGACACATTACTTTTTCCATTCTCGTAACCATATAAGTAACCCCTTACATTATCACCTCTAAAGTAATGGGTATATACATTACTTTGAGTCTCATCGCCTGTTAAATTCATCAATGAAGTAAGGTGTAAAGTAATCCATCGGCACATATACATAAGCTATACATTACTTTACCCATTATATGGTAATGTGTGGTTTTTGCTATATCTACCTTCTGTATTCTGGTAGTGTATTAAACTAGAACACAATTTCTTTTAATTCTTGGATGTTATAGTTTCTTTTTCCTAAATCTTTGATTTATAATAGAACTGTCAAAATTATATATTTTTCTTATGAACAACATATTTTTTTTTGATCATAAATACATGTTCAAACATGACAAATTCACATCAAAGCAGGGGGTGGTTTAATAACTTTTTTTTTTTGCCAATTTTCTTTGGTACAAAAGTAAAATAAAAATTTTATGATTTTTATTGTATTTCTTTATTACATTCAGTGCAAATGAACTTACCAACCAACCACTACTTTACAATTATATACCGCTCAAATAATGCAAAGGAAGGGCCATAAATCCAACCTTTCGTTTACACACAAAGTAAAATAATTCTTTTTCCAAACTCCGTATAGACATGATTGTTTTTGATGTTTTGTCAAGTGTTAAATTTGTGCAAAAATGTTTCAATTGCATTTTGTTATAAAGAAAACATTTTTCACACTACTTTAAGAGGTAAATAAAATTTATACATTTAATACAAATAAAAATAAGGGTTTTTCCATTATATATTAGATATCTCTTTATGGAGATTCATTTTATAAGGGTGACCTGACCATATGTTTGACCGTACTATATTGAAGTATGGAATTCTTTTGAGGTTTGCTTGTTTATTGCCGACAGTATGGTATGTTACAATTTCTTTAATTAAGTTTGAAAACCATTTTTATTTTAATTTTATGCTATTGTAAGAGTCTATTAGATTTAATACGGGTTGTCTTTAAGAAGAATAGGAAAAATATAATGATTTTAAGTGGTTTTAGGGTGATGGAAGTTAATAAATTGGAATTGGATTGGTATTGTTGGAAATTATTATGTTAACATGTATAAAAAATATTCCCTTTTGACAATTCAGCGTGAAAAAGATATTGCCTAAATTGTATTAAAACTTATGAGCATAATTAGCTATTTTTACAAATATGTTATTCAAAGTTATTTTCATCGTTGTTCATAACTATTTCCCAGTTTTCTGACAATTTTCGGAAACTAGTTCGGAAGAACGACTCGCCTTTTGAGGCAATCCATTCATCGAACCATTTTTTTGCATTGTTCATATAAAATGAACTTTTGCTGGGACAGGTCATGCGTCAACGACCAGAACAACTAGAAGTCGGAAGGAGCGATGTATGGCGGGTGGGGTAGGACTTCTCATTTCAGCGTTTCCGGCCTTAAAACATGCGGCCGAGAGTTGCCATGCTACAAAATCACTGTCGTGCCTTCCTTCGTATTCCGGCGCGGCTAAATCGCATGACATGGGTCCGATAGCGTTCTCCTGTCATCGTTTTATTCGGTTTGAGCAGCTCGTAATAGATCACGCCGCGCTGGTCCCTCCAAATACAGAGCAAAAACTGCATGCCATAAATATTCGGCTTTGCGAAGGATGTTGATGGGTGTCCGGGCAAAACCCGTGACTTTTTTCACTTTAAATTGTCGTAGTGGATCCACTTTCCCTTCCATTTTTGGTGTTCGAGAAGCTGTTCGACGTCGTGCGCCTTCAAATCGCTTGGCGCTCAGTTTTTTTGTTTGGCTTTTGAATCAATCCTTTGGCTTTTAGGCGTTTGTTTACTGTCGACTCATCCACTTCCAATGATTTTCACAACTCTGCGTTTGGCATTCGTCCACATAGAGCAATGATTCCAATTCTTCGTCTTCAAACTTTTTGGTTTGACCCGGCCATTCCTTGTCTTCCAGCTCAAAGTCACAACCTTTAAAGCGATCAAAGCATTTCCAAACAAGTTTTGATACCTAATCTGCATTGTTTTATTTGCAGTGTGACATGGTGCATCATCTTGTTGAAACCACTAAAACCGTCCAGACCTTTTTCACATATTTTCGGGCCGACGTAATGAACCAACATTTATTGATATGGTTTCCCATCGACTTCTATAAGGAAAAATGGCCCAACGAACGTTGTACAAAAATTTAAATAACTTGTTAAAAGTATTTGAGCTCTTCTCAAGGAAAAGGAGTCGGTTTTGTTGACTATAAAATACACACCAGTCTGGTTTAATAGGATAAAATGGACTTGTATTCAATATTTGTCTATAAAGGTGTAAACAAATCTGAAGTTATATACAAATTTTGCCTTCCCGAACGGTGCGTCGCAGACTACAATATGCTAATTTACCTGGACGGATAGCCAGACGAGTTCCTTTACTACGACAAAAAAATTTGAAGACACGTTTAGCCTTCACAAGAACTCATGCATACTAGTACGGCCCGGAAGGTGCACAAAAATGGCGCAATATTTTGTGGAACGACGAAACAAAAGTAAATTTATTTGGAAATGATTGCCCCCGTAATGTTCGACGCCCCAAAGGTAAATAATTCGATGTACGGTTCACAAAAAAAAAAACCGTAAAGCGCAGAGGCGGCAACATCATGGTCTGAGGATATTTTTCGTGGTGTGGTGTCTGCTCATTACATCGAATTACCGATACTTTGACCAGATCCCACTACAAAGACATCTTTCAGCAGGCTAATGACCCGTTCGGGAAGAGATCGCATCACCTATATCTGCAGAAACGGCTCTTGAAGATACGAAAGGATCCTTTTTTGCAAGAGTGAATACGATTATCCGTCGTTGGAGATGTCTTTTTTGGTTGTTCCGCGGGTTTCAATTATTTTTTATTATTATTTTTTAAAAAAATTGATCGGCCCAGGGTTTTAGCAATAGAACGAAGAGTTTGGTCTGCATTTCTTAGCCTCAAAACTTTATTCCTTTTCTCAGAAGTACAATGCTTATTTCTTTCAATCTATGAAATTATTTTCTCTTTATTTTGCTCTAAATTAATAAAAACAGAAATAAACTAACAATATTTTGTAAAAAATCTGAGCTAATTGTTAAAAAACCAGAAAAATTTAAAATGTACATATTATTTTTACCAGGTCTCAAAAGCACTTCAGAGCAAAACACAAAGGAATTAAAGAAAAATCGGGGAAATACCGGTTTATTTTTATTTTCAAATATGTTGCTATATTATTAAATTAAAAAAAGTAACAAACACAAATAATAAGGTAGTTTACTTATTATTTTGACCATGTGTGTGTCTATATAACCATCATTTTTAAATTTAAATGGTATTTACTAAGTCTACCTAAGTTTATTTATAGTTCATGAAAAAGTAATTCCCTTTTTTTTTTGTGAAAAAAACTTAGGTAAATTTGACTCTTTTTTAAAGTTGTCTGCATTTAGTTTTTAATATTCAAAAAACCCCTTACCGAAATCAATTAAAATAATATTTTAAAATAATAAAAAAATTGTTTTATAAGTTTTCAAAAAAAAAATCTCGACATTAAACACTCAATAAGGAAATGCACTTGATATTTTGAATATCATTAAAAAAAGTATTACACGCACTTAATAAATAAGACGCATTAATAGCGGCATTTAACAAATTGAATGCGTTTTTATACTGAATTCCGTTGGAAACGAAAGATAAACAAAAGAGAGAAAGGAAAAAAAAAACAATAAAACCGAACATGATCATGATGAAAATTTAAAAGGCCTATAAAAAATTGTAAACAAAAAAAAAAAAAAACGCAATACCCCTATCCCTCAAACAAACTACGCAAAAAAACTTTAAAAAAGTTTTCAAAGCATTTGGTTTAAATGTCAAAATACTAACATAATTTATTAAAAAAAATTTAATGTAGGTATTTTTTTGTACCAATTTATTGGCAACATTTTATTTATTTTTTGAGTACACAAATTAACGAAAATTTCTATTGCGACGAAATTTTGTATTTTTTGCGTCACTTTTACTTAAGTTTGAAAGCCGGTTTCATAGTTTTTCCTGACAAAACCTATTTAGATAATATTTGGTTCACGCAGAGAAAAACCATAGTTGCAATATGATCACTGCTACTATATTGTGCTTGCTGCAATCGGGTATGGTTGTCACAAGCAAGTTATTTGTTTTCTAATCATCAACATGGTCGCTACCATCATTATTTTGTTAATATTTTACTATTTTATGATTGGCACCTTCTATTTTATATCATGATTGGCTGTAACCATACTGTGGTAACAAAAATTCTGACTGTGAAAAAATATGATAATTATGCAACGATAAAATGCTGCCAACAATCAATAAATAATTGTACATCAAATAAAACATGACTGACATTTACAGTCATAATATTGTCTTGTTTTCATAAAAACCAAAATTTGATCAGTTTGTTTTTACTACAAAATGTCTTAAAAACAATAATATATTGTTTACTAAATCGGGACAAATCTGGAAAATATCTTTTACATGTCATTAAAATATTTCATCTATTGACGCATTAAGATCCAGTTAATTTTTTTTAGCTTTAGAAGATTTTTTTTATAGAGGTTTTTCGAAAATTCCTTGTACACATAACATTATTTACATTAATCAATTGATTTTCAAAAAGATTCTATTAAAAAATTTTATATTTTTTAATTCTTTTCAATAAAAACAATTAGGTTTTTTTTTTGAAATATGTATGTTTATTTATTCATTTCTTGTAAAAAGTTCCCAAAATATTAATAAAATATTTTTTATTAGAAAAAGTCCGTAGAACACATGATTTTTTTTGTATGAAAAGGTTTCTTACACAAAATAATAGATATTTATAAATTTATCTGATAAAAACATTTTAAGATTCTATGGACTTTCCCTTAAACGAAAATTCTCAGATTCTCCAAACAGTTTCATAGATAAAATTTTATATATTCCAAACAAACTTAGATTCTAAGGCCTTTCTTTGAAAGAAAAATTCATAGATTCTGAAGAAAATACTTAGATTCTAAGGACTTTTTCTAGTAGAAATATTCTTAGATTCTAAAGACTTTTTCTTAAAGAAAAATTTCAAAAACTTTCTAAAAAATCCTAATGTCTAAGATTTTTTATTACAAAAAGTCATTAGAATTTATAAAAAAAAAAGTTTTAAGTGTTTTTCTTAAAAAAAGTCCACAGAATCAAAGTTTTCTTGATAGAAAAGTTCTTAGAATCTAAGATATTTTCTTAAACAATTTTTCTTCAAAAAGTCCTTAATATATTTTTTTTTTAGAAAAAACATTTCTGAAGCAAATATTCTTAAATTTAAAGAGCTTTTTCATAGTTCCTAAGATTTTTTCTTTAAGAAATTTTCTTAGATTATGGATCATATTATGTTACTCCAGGAATCATAATATAGTTATAAGAGACAATAATATGATAACATTTTGAGTATAATATGATAACGTGCAATCATATTATGATAAATTCAATATAACATGTTTATTCAGGACCATATGGTAATTTTTGAATTATAATATAACTGTAGGGACTATATTATGGTAAAAATATGGTTAGTTTATTATCATAATATGATAACCATATTATAGTACGACCATGGTTGGCACAACCATAAACCCAATAATATATGATGCTCTTCGAATATGATTGCCCAACCATGTTTTTTTTAGCGTGTTGGCAAGAAATTCGGTTGTTACAATGATTCTGTTTTCTGTGTGTAGAAAATTATTTTTTTGGTTGATTCTTAATTATTTTCAACGTATAATTTTTGTTTAGCTTGATAAACTTCATCCAGCGATTCTCCAATTTCTTTAAGCCCTCCGGAAAGTATATTTTCGAAAGGTCCTCAATATAAGCATTTGTTGCAGAGATGACCTTTCTCATTCGATTCGAGGAAAAAGTCTGTCGAATCTAAACTCAAAGAATTTTGCGTTTTTTTTTTCTTAATTTCTTTTTTTAATTGGCCAAATAATGATGAATAATGCATATCCTAAAAAACCGTTGCCATAACATTACACAGATTCATCGTTACAACCGAATTTCTTGTTAACTTAATATTTTGGTAGCAGCAATCGCATTATTTTGTTGTCTCAACCAAATGTTTTCCTGATACAATTGAAATATTTGGTTTTAACCGAAATTCTGTTGCATTAACCGAATTTAGGTTGCGACAAAGAAATATATCGGAGGCTCCAACCAAACAATTCGGTTGGCAAGAAATTCGGTTGCTACAATGTTTTCTATGTGTTCGAGCAAATTTCATTGTCTTTCGTTGCGAATTTCTGGTCTAGTGAATCCATGTTTCATCGAACATTTAGGTACCGGCGAAGAAATTCATCAGGATTGCGACGGTAAAGCTCTAAACCGCCTACTGAATCAGTCAAAGAATTGTGTTTATTTTCGATTATTAGTATTAGCAAACGTGCGACCATCTTGGTAATTGCTTATTCATACCTAATTTTTCGTGTAAAATTTAAATCACTGAACCATATGTCCGTGCCCTCCACTAGTTTACACCCTTTAACTCGTCGATCACTCAAAACTATATCGTGGATTTTATCAATGATTTAGGATGCATCTGCCTTTGGTAAGTGCTATATCAAGGCTTACAAACTCTTTTTTTAGTTTAATTTTGATTAACATTTAACATATTTACATAATTTTAATTTAAAGAAAATATGCAAAAATATGCAATGAAATACAAAATATTCAAAAATATGCATTAAAATTTTATCAAATATGCAAAAATGTACAACAAACAAATCGATGTTTTAAATTCTTTGATTCAGAAAAGAAATTAAAATCAAAATAAAATTAAAAATATGTCGAATATTTGATGAGATTTTTGTTTATACAAAAAATTGCAAATTCAATAAATTTTTCTGTCTGGTTAATAGTGGTATAGGTGTACCACACTGTTAAATTCAATAGATACAAAATGCCTCTGTTGGCATCTCGTAATTGTATGCACAAAATTAAATTTAAATGTAGAAAGAAAAAAATATATATTTTTAACGAAATTGTGGCATTATGAGAACATTTGTAGAATAAAATACCTAAACATTGAAATTCTTTGAAAAACAACAAGTCAAGGGTTAATATCCTGTAATCAAAACATAAACAATTACTTCACAGTATGTAATGCCCGCGAAATGCACTCACTTTAGAATAACAAACAAATTGTATGTAAATAAATGGTGTTAATAAATTTTAATTAAAATGCTGCTTAAAATCATTTAATTTTAAGAGAAGAAAATAAATTTTAAAAGATAACAATAATAATTTTTTACACTGGAGTAAATATATTATCATATCGTATGTATTTACATACATATTACATTTTTTTTAATTACTTTATATTGTGCCATATATAAAATATATAGATTGCCCGGTAGGCTAGTTGGTAGCGTGCTAGCTTATCAGTGCGGGGGTCGTGGGTTCGATTCCCACCAGAGGCTCTGGTCTGTTTTCGCTACAACGAGCCGATAGCCTTCGTTGCTAGTGCTCGGTTAGTATATAATTTGTAATTATATGTTTAATAAAATAAATAAATAATAAATAAATAAATAAATAAATAAATAAATTAATAAATAAATAAATAAATAAATAAATAAATAAATAAATAAATAAAATATATAAAATTGGATATGATTTGTATGGTAACCCGAGTAAAAAAGTTTAGATATAATCATACGTAGACAGATATTATTATATATATTTACATATGTCAGTATGCAATACCATTAATGTGGTCCAAAATAACAAAAATCAAATTCGCGAGCTCCACAAACCTACAAATATGCCATTATGGAAAAAGTATGGTTTGCCACAGAAATAAAAAAAAAAAGTTTAATTTAGAGGTCGCACATCGCCAATAAAGTTTCAAAATTGAACTTGTTTTATTATTTTAAATAAATTAAAAATTAAATTTTTTTGAATTTTGATCGCGACTCATCAAATCTCATATATTTTTTTTTGGGTGTACATTACGAATATGTAATCAAAAAATGTTCCACTTTTATCAAGAATTTTGCTTATATGTGGCTCTGCGTAAAATTCTTTTTTGAATGATTATCTGTCCACGGAGTGTCTTCTTATGTGAGACAAACATTTTTTAAACAATTTAATTTTAATACGCTAAATAATAACGAAAAACTAAAAAATTAAATTTTACATTAATTGTAAGGATAACTTTTATCTTTTTAACAAATAAAAACAATGTCATGTCTAATGAAGGCCCTTAGTAAATAGATTACAAAAGTAGAAGATATTGCATTTTTCGATGACAACGTATTTAGGCATTTAGGAAAATAGCAAAAACAAAATTAAAGTTTGTTGAGCTTTCATATTTTTAGTGTTTTTTTAATTTCTTTTATATAAATTTTTTTTTACAAAATTTCCAAATTTTAATTTATTTTAGGACAACCCCTAGAAATTTTCGATATAAGATACATATAAAATTATATATGATCTTTGTTACCAAAAACTCCTATAAGTGGTGAAAAATTATAAATTTTTTTGTTGTAAATATTATGTATTTACATTTTTTCTGAGTCCATAAGATAATATTATATTTTATTATATATAATACCATATATAGTTATATATAATTATATAAAATCAGATAAGTACAGATCTAATTTGGTCTTATTATTTGCGCCATAATATGTAGAAATTTTTCGCCAAATTTCCGATGATATATTTATATATAGCACAATAGTAAAGTCAGCCACACTCTGCAGAGTGCTTCAGTCACTACAACTCTGGCCGACCGAGTTCAAATCCTTACGAAGGCAATGTTTGTTAGAATTTTAATATTTTTTAATTTAAAATTTTTAATACGATTTTTAATAAACTTATATTCAGAATATGTATTACATTGTTGGAACTAATCCGATACAATTCAATCTGCCATTTAAATTTGGCCGTATAAATTTAGATCTTGAAAAAGGGCTACAGATTTTTCATTACTAAGGCAACACTCAAAAAAAAATTAGTAGAAAAATTTGTAAACTGGTTTCAATCCCACTTTACTATTTTTGTACTGATTTTTAGTAAAAAAATTATTGTTTAGCAAATCTTTTTGTTATTTAGATTTTACAAATTACAGAATTTTAACAGAATATTTACAAATTTTTGTTGCTAATTTCAGAATTTAAAAAAAAAGTGGTTATTGAAGGAAATGTTTTTTGTAATTAAAACTTACACCTACAAACTTAAATTACCTTAAAATGCTACATAAATTAAAAAAGGGATCGTAAGTGAATATACCGACTCATGCCTAAAAATAGGACATCCACTTAAAATAGCACTAAAAAGTTCTTTAAGGTCTAAAAAACAGTCCTAAAAACAATTAAAATTTGACCTTAAAAGTAAAAAAAAAAAAAATTTAATAAAATATTTTTCAAAACAAAATGATAAATTCGTTTATGTTTTTAAAATTTTTAAGATTTTTTTTTTTAATTTTGTATAAAATATTTTTTGAAAAAATAATCAAAATTTTGGATGCACGATAAAAAAAAATTTATAATTTTGTACTAATACACACAATATTATTTCGCTTAAAATGCATATTAAATTAATCGAAAATACAATTAAAAAGAGGACTACTGTTTTTCCATTATATTGAACCCATTTTGTTGTTTATTTTTAATCATTGTTTAATAATTGAAAAGAGTAAAAACAATAGAAAGTCGTTTAAAATAACCCTCAAATTTTTACTGACAAAAAGTTAGAAAAAACTACTTTTGTGGTTTGTTTTTCAAATTGAATTATATGAATTTCTATTTTTTGAAGCAGAAAACATAAAATTTTACATTTAACTGAAAATATCAACTCCTACTGAATGTCTGTAGATTTTTATATTTTATTTAAATAACTGATTCAAATAGTTATAAAATATATTTCTATGAATTTCAATTGATTGTTCATTTAAAAACAAACTTTACGTATTACTTTTTAAAAAAACTACAGTCGGTAACGGAAAATATATTGTGAGTGTATTAATAATATTTAGTATTTTTTTTTTTTGCTGATTTAAGCAAACAGATTTTAAATTCCACTTTACAAAAAATTTACTAAAATTTAGTAGGGGCTACTTATTTTTCTACTAATTTCATTGTACTACACATCAGCAGACATGTGTTGCTAAGATTAGCAAAAAATACCGCTGGGCTTAAATTAGCAAAATTTCCCGTAATAATAGCCAAATTTTCAGTTGCCATACAGACTTTTTTTGGTGAGTGAAGGAAGTTCAAGCATTTATAATCGTGTTTTATATATCTAAAATGTTAATTAAAAATCGAAAATTAGGCTTTTAAAATTTTAAAAATATGCATTTTTATTTTTGATTTTTTTCAAGGCTTTCAATATTTTTAATTGAATTTTGGTGTTTTTTTCGTTTTTAAAAGCGGCTTAAAAACTTAAAATTACCATTAATCATCAATTGTATTTTTTTTTTTGTTATTTTTTTATTCGATGTAAAACAAAACAAAGTAAAACGATTTTCGGGATCCTGGGAATTCCGAGAAAATTTTCCGCTTTCCCGTGATATTAAAAAGTGCAGTATTTTTCATTCCCTAGTTTTAATACAAAATCGCTTCTTCAATTAAAATTAAATATGATTTTCTCTTTAAGTTATTTATAAATTTACTTAAAACTTCAACATCTATGCTGATTAGAAAATGACCTAATAATTACGATATTTAACTTTTTAAAAGAAAGTTAAAAGTGAAAGTGTCAATTTCACGAAAAAATAAATAAAAAAGGATTATCAAAGTGAAAACAGCACGAACAGCAAACTCATCAAAGGGGTGTTATAGTAAATATGTTCACCACATGAAAAATCTCATATAATTAAAAGGTAGCAGCAGGACTCTAGTTATCAAAATATCCCACACTAAAGGAAAACTCGGAATACATACCTACATACGTAGAAAGTAACTTGTTTTTCCAATTTCATTACAAATTTACCTAAGAATTTAAATTATTAAGTAGCTTGTTAAAAAGTACGTAGTGTGACTTGGTGGTGGGTTTCATATATCCGTTTGCTCTGCGCCCATCTGTAGGTTGATTGTTGCATATAGATTTACAACAAACACATTTTTTTTTAAGTAATTTGATGCCTTTGTACAGATTGAAAAACCCAACACGTGACTCATGTGTTGTTGGCCTTGGATGTTAGATGGTGTTAAATACTATTGGACACTTTTTTTCACTTTTACTGTTTCTGCATTGTATCACGATACAAAGTGAAATGTTGTTTTGTTTAGTATTGCATATTTTGTTAAATAAACAACCCGAGTAAAAAAAATTATGGCGTGATATCATATCCAATTTGATATGATATCTATATGGTATATTTTGGAATTTAGTAAGATATAAATTGACCCGAAAAATGGCAGATCAAACTAGATCCAGCAATATATGTGGGGGATTTAGAAGTATCTCAATTGATCCAAAAAATGGCACATTGAATTGTATCATATTAGATCCAACAATTTAATATATACGGAATGTAGTTTATTAAAAAACGTATACAAAAATTAAATTAAAAAAGTACTTAAATTGTAAAAAACAATGCCTTTGCCAAAGTTATAATTGTGTTACATACACTAGAAAAAAAAATTAGTAGAAAAATTTGTAAACGGTTTTCAATCCCACTTTACTACTTTTGTACTGATTTTTAGTAAAAAAAATTAAAATTTTTACAATTTATAAATTATAGAATTTTTACAAAATGTTTACAAATTTTTGTTGCTAATTTCAGAAATCAATTTACAAATTTTTGAAAACCGAGTTGCTAAAATTAGCAAAAAAAATACATATTTAAAAAAAGTGGATATTAAAGGAAATGCTATTTCTAATTGAAACTTACACCTACAAACTTAAATTGCCTTACAATGTTACATAGGTAACATTCACAACCGACTCATGTCCAAAAACAGGACATCCACTTGAAATATGTAGCACTAAAAACTTTTTTGTTCTAAAAATCAAACCTTAAAACAATTAAAACTTGACCTTTAAATCCAAAAACTTTACTAAAAATGATTTTCAAAACAATAATTAACAAATTTAAATAAAATAATAAATTCATTTATTTTGTTACTAATTTTTAAGCCTTTGATTTTTTTTTTTGATTTTGCTTAAAATATTTTTTTAAAAAAATAAATAAAATTAAAAAAATGTTGCTCGATAAAAAAAATATAAATTCCCAAGTAAAAAAAAAAAAAATCTGGCACAATATTTAATCATATCCAATTTTATATTCCGTAATATCTTTTTTGATCCGAAAAATGGCAGATCAAGATAGACCCAACAATATATTTAGGGATAAAGTAATATCCAAATTTATCCGAAAAATGTTAGGTCGAATTGTATCAGATTATATCAAACAATTAAATTAACAAAAAAAATATTAAAATTATAAAAAAACATTGCCTTCGCCAGGACTTATTTATTTATTTATTTATTTATTTATTTATTTATTTATTTATTTATTTATTTGTTTATTTATTTATTTATTTATTTATTTATTTATTTATTTATTTATTTATTTATTTATTTATTTATTTATTCATTCATTAATTTATTCAACTTGGTCTGCCGAAGTTGTTTTGATGTAAGTACTCAGTTACACACTGATATACATAATGGTTAAAATATCTTGGCCGAATAAATGAAACTAAATTGGTCCTGCTTTAATATAATTATATATAATCATATCTTATGGCTGGGATTTGAAACCATTGACATGCAACCACATATAATCATTTATATTATATATTTTACCATATCTAGAGTACTTTTGATATGGTAAAATATATAATATATGGAACTATTGTATCATATATAATTATAACTTATGACATTTTAAAAAAATATTTCTTATACTGGAACAAATATTAAAATAAATATAATTATATAGATAGCATATATAATTATAAATAGTTCTTTATAAGCCATATATAAGTATATATGGTTCTGTATAAGTCATATATAAATATTTACAGTCCCGTGTAACCCACATATAATTATATATAATGTTATATATAATTTTATATGATATAATATATACCATATCTTATCATATAAATCATACATAATTTTAAAAAGGTCAATATATAACTAGATATGGTTACATATGACAAAATATGAGGTTATTTAAAAAAAATTAGTGTAATATATGTATAATTATATATGGTAATGCATACAGACATATGTTTTTATATATGATAATATATTATAAGATAAGGCCACATATGATTATATCTAAACTTTTTTACTCGGGTTTGTATACTCGAATTCGTAAGGCAATTTCAAAAAAAAAAATTAGCAGCTTTAAAGGGAAAGTGTGTCTAATTCAGTTAGTTTGTCTATTTTAATAAAAAAAAATTTTACAATTCATTGGGTTTAATTCACATATATTTATCCAACATTTTTCTTAATTCGAAATTATTTATTTTAATAAACTTTTTACATCATTTTCCCAGCAAAAACAATGTATCAACTACTTACCAGGCTATTTACTCGCCTAATGTAATGGGTACTCATTATTTTCAGCTGTTTGTAAGCAAGAGGGTAATGACCACCCATTACATTGTGTTTTTTGTAAGTGAGAAGATAATGACCGCTCATTACTTTTGGGATATCGCGATCAAAAGTAATCAAGCAAGTAAATAGCCTGGTAACGTTTTTGCTGGGTTTACCAATCTTTTGTAGCGGTTATTAACTTTCCTGCTATTTCTATTTCACTAATATTTAGTAAAATTTATTGCTGATTTTAGCAGATCTATTTTAAATTGCAGTTTACAGCATTTTCTAAAATTTAGTAGCGCTTACTAATTGTTTACACTAATTTCATTGTACTGATATTTAGTATTTTTTTTTTGCCGACTTTAGCAAACCGATTTTAAATTCCACTTTTCAAAATGTTTACTAAAATTTAGTAGCTGTTATTTTTTTTTTCTACTAGTTTCATTGTACTACATGGCAGCAGACATGTGTTGCTAAGATTAGCAAAAATTACCGCTGGTCTCAAATCGGTAAAATTTCCCGTAATAACAGCAAAATTTTCAGTTGCCATTACAGACCTTTTTTGGTCAGTGTATATTTATATCTCAGTGACTTATATAATTATCAGAAAAGACAAAAAAAGCAAAATTTAATGTATTTAGAATAGAGTATTCAAAAAACCGGTCAACCGGTTTTTTCGGGTTTTTTTTTTTTTAATTTGAATAAAAAGCTTATATAATTTGTTAATTGTTTTTATTACAAAAAAACAAATTTAATATATAAAGTAATAAAAATAAAAAATACATTCTTTGAAAAAAAATATATATACATATATATTCATTTAAATTTAATTTTTTTATTGTATTTCATTTCAACAAAAAATTAACTTAAAACCAATATTTTTTAATATAATATCTTAAAAATTAATATTATAAAACTATATTCATATCAAATGAATAGAGATCATTAAGTTTGTAAATTGGTAAAATTAGGTACGTTAGTAATTTGAAAGTTTAAAACGTTTGGCATTAAAAAAGTTTTTTTAATATTACATTTTAAATATGTAAAAAGAAAATCTATTTTTCACTTCTAAAATAATATTTTAGAAATAATATGCAATTTAAATGTTTCGTTTTAAGACAATTTTTTGTTTGCTTTTGATAAAGCTAGAAGTGGAAAATACTCTTACAATAATAGTAGATGTTGGACAAATAGTCAAAAGACAATTATATAAATTGTCCAACTTTTCAGTTCTTTTGTCGCATTTATTAAGATATATGAAATCATCATATAATGAATGATTTTGTAGTCTCTTTTTTAGGATTTTGAATACTGTTTATTGTGTTATTTAGATCAGAAATTAAACTATTTGAATTTGGAATATCCAAAATTAAGTCTTCATTGGAATTTATCAGACTTACATCTAAATCTTCATAACCAAACAAACTATTATAAAAGTGTTCGGAAAAAATAAAAGAGACCAGGTAACCCAGTTGGTGATGTAATTAAAAAAACCGGTTAACCGAACAAAAAAGACCGGTTTTCTTCGAATTTATAACATATTCGAAACCGATCGGTTTTTAAAAATAAAGAAACCGGTTGACCGGTTTTCGGTTTCGGTTTTTGAATACTCTTATTTAAAACAAAAAAATATTGGCAAAAGGCAAACAAATAAGTGAAAGCAAACCGTTGGAGAAAAACACTTAAAAAAAAAGAATAAAACTAGCAGAATTTTTTTTTAACAAGGAAAAGTAAAAAGTTGGGAAAACTCTTTTTTTTCTTTATTTTTCACTCCTGATTGACCTTTTTCTGGAATTGCCCATATGTCAGAATAATAAAGTTATTAACAAAAAAATTATTAAATCGTTAGATTGATGTAAATGGAAATAACTTTAAACAATTTTTATAATTGAACTGCTAAATCAATAAAAAAATACTGATATTTTTTATAAAATAATTTGAAATTTACGGGTACACCCCGAAAACAGTATCAGTTGTGCCCACCGAATTTGTTGCCAATCGAATTCTGGCTGTTACGACAACTATCTTCATATTAAATTATATTTTTAGTTGTGAAAGCCAATATTTAGTAGTTTAATTTAATATTTATATTCCACATAAATATTATTACGTTCCACAAAATATTTAAAAAAATATTTTTTTTTTAGATTTTTCCGGTATCGAACCTGGACATTCAGATATTCACACACTTGCTTACTGCACCACAATTTATTTTAATTTTCTTTGATATATTTGTAATTTAAACATTAGAATATTTTTTTAAATGTTTGCCTTTACTGGGATTTAAACTCGTAAATTAGGAGTACTAGGCTAGCCTCTACCCACTAGCCCACAAACACTTATAAATTTTAATAACTAATTTTGAATTTAAATAATTTTTTAGGAAAATAAATATAGCAGAAAATTCGTTTACAAATAACATTCTTTAGTGGCTTCTATAAACAATACAATACACAATTCGGTTGGTTCAACTGAAACCCTTATAAAATGATATATTTGATCAGGATAACCGTACTACTTTCGAATATTGACTATTTTTTTTATAAATTTGATAGATTGTACTAATTTTCTTGTACATTTACTTTCTTGTACATGCTTCTACTGTACGAAATTTCTAAACAAATTTTATTCGTAAAGTTGATTGGAAATACCAATAATTTGATAATAGTATCCTTTTTTAGTTCCTTTTTCCGCTTTTTAATTCACAATGCCATATTTTTGGTATAATAATGGATTATAGATTATTTCAAATAAAATAAAATCCTTACAAATAAATGTAATTAGTTTTGATCGAATTGCAACCATTTATTTCTCTGAGTGTAGCTTAAAAAAAAACGCAACATTTTATCTGACTTCCCTATATAACACAATTCGATGTTTCTTCCATAAATTTAACGTATCAAATCATTTCGATGTACCCTGTCAGTTGCCAACAAAAAGTTGTTTCCTTGTTTAAAGATTTATGGGGTTTTTTTTTTTAAACTGCATGCATAGATAATTGCAATATTTTATGGTAATTAGTAAATATTATTATTAATAATAATATTATTATTAATTTGACAAGTTAAATGGCAGCATGGAAGAAGAAATATAAGCGTCGACAACATAGGAACGTCTTTAAAATTGGTGCCAAACTGGGTGCTTTTTTTTTTGATGAGAAATGAAATGAGAAATTAATTTTGGGTACATTTATTTTTATTTTGATATTTATTTTTTTTTTTTGTGTGTAAATTATATGGAAATTTCCACACCTATTGAAAAATCAAAAATTTTCAATTTAATTTTGTCCTTTAGTGTTGTAAGCATCACATCCCCAACCGCAATACTTTGTATATCAATTTTGGCCACAATGGGGTTTACAAGCATAATTATATTTATCCATAGGAGGTGGAATTGATTAAAGATCTAATGAAGCAAACTGCATAAAAAGGGGTTTTAATGTTTGTTACATATTTAGCAATAATTATTTAAATGAATGAACAGCCAAACACAATATAAAAAAATGCACATCGAAAATGGGGTTGATTTAAAGCGCCACTATTTATCATTTGATAAGTAAATCCATACATAAACTACCACCTGTGGTTAAAATGTGGTCAAGAATTAATTGAAAAATTATGTTAGTTAATATATTTTTTTTTTTTTTAAATGTAAATGAAACTAAAAGGATTAAACTTTTAATTGACACAAAACATTATTTAACATTTTTTTTTTCAATTTATTCTGACTTCATACAAGGCATACATATCAAAACAAATTAAATATAAAATAGATTTTTGTGAACAAAAAAAAAATACTTTATTTTATTATGTATTATTGGAAATAGCACTATATATGAGTTTCTAAAAACCTAAATAAAATTGTTAAATTAAAAAAAAAAAAATAATTTAACTAACCTTACTTCGAGATTAAAGATAAATGTCTTAGCAATAAGTAAAATACATCAGCAGCACAAAATTGCTTATTGTCGAGCTTACTTTAAGGGGTTGAAAACAGGTATTTATGTTAACTCGTATTTCAAAAAATTCCAAGAAAAAAGGTTCCCAGCAAAAACATGGTAATGACATATCATTATTTTATATATTACTTTGTAATGGGTACTCCTTTAGCATTATTTTAAAATCAAAACTAATGTCATACCCATAATACGTTACTTCTTTTGTTATTTTACATTAAATTATAATAACCCAGCAAAAATGAAGCTGCCAAAGAAGCAATAAAAGCATCACTACTATGGCAAAGGCATCGCTTCTTTTCTGATGGTTTCATCGATGAATTTAACATTAGCGTGTCATAGGATGGAAGTATTCAAATGTAGCTACTAGCATTACTTATACTTTACTCTAAGGAAGCAATGATAATACAATGATTAGATATTCGGATGCATGAGTGGAAAATGTTCATATACTTTGTGGTATTTAAGCTATGATGAAAATTTAATTCATAAGAATGCAGAAAAATAAGTTTAAAGAAGCGAAATTTATGCATTGATATACAAATACTATTTATTAAAACAAATAAATAATTCTTCATTAGTGAAAAAGCATTTTTGAAGCATTTTTCAAACATTTTAATGAATTTTTAGACAAATTTTAAAATATTTTTGGATAATTTAAAAACTGGTTGTACAATTTTAAAAAATTTTTAGACAATTTTAAAACATTTTTGGGCAATTTGAATTAATTTTTACACAATTTTAAAATTATTTTGGTAAATTCTGAATTAAAACTGGAAATGATGTAGTGTTAAAAAAATACATAATGCAAAAATACAGAGATTGCGTCGTCATAAATATTTGAGGCTGAAAAATTAAAATGACAGGCCAGCTATTTTCAATTAAAGGTTCTTGATTTTTCAAAACTTTTATAAAAATTGCAAAACTGCATAAATTGTAACCCTCATGAAATTTCAAACTAAAATATAAAAAATGATTTAATAAAAAAATTAAAAAAGTTCATCAGAACTATTTTTTCAATTTGGATAAATGCTTAAGATCAAAAAAATATACGATATACTATAACTTATGCTTCAGAAGTAATGAAGAGTGATATTTTAAGATATGCATCGGGTTTATATCCAGATCACTGCATTTGAAATATGAACACATGAATGCTTTTGGAAGTGCCTTAGAATAACACCAAAAAATCATAAAAGAATGTCAACTGAAGTTTAGGAAGCAATGAAAGAAGTTATAGTCACAGAATGACTACCATTTTTTTTGCTGGGAAGTTACCTGTAAGGGCTTACCTTTCCTGTTAAAAATGGTTTGGGTTTTGAAAATTGAAAAAAAAAAACAGAATACTTGCAAAAGTGAATGAAATATTTATTTGGGGTGATAAAAGAATGCCTGCCATTTATTGCATGTAAATGTTGCCCGCGGCAACGCCGGAGGTGGTCCATCCGTGAGCTTCAATTTTTGCATAATTTTTCCCTTACATTTACGAGCAAAAAAAAGTATGTAATCGTCGCACGGTACCTTGCTATATTGACTGTAACGTTGCGATATTCATTGTTCGTGAAAAAGTACGGTCCAATGATGCCGCTGGCTTATAAACCGCACCAACAGTGCATCTTTCAGGGTACTTTGGCAGCTCTTGAACTGCCTCTGACTGCCTTCACGCCAAATTCGGCAATTCTGTTTGTTGACGTACCTCACACAGCACGAATTTTGATAATAGAATTCAATTAATTGCAAGCGTTGTTTGTATGTTAGTCTATTAATGGTGAAATTGCAAACCTTACTGAGCATTTTTGGCATTGCCTTATGTCAAGAATCTTTTTTTTTTGACACTGAAAAAAATTACACTGAAAAACCAAATAGCAAAAAAATCACCCTTTAGTAGAAAACTGTACTCCTACTATAAGTTGGGTAAATTTACTCTGTGTACATAAATGGAAAAAAAAAATACACACATTATGTGTAAATTGGTAAACACAAAATGGATAAAATTCAATTTTAAAGTACGTAAAAATAAAATGAAATTTCAAAATTGAATATGTGTAAAATTGAATTTGTTTAAAAATCCATTGTAAAATACATTAAAATTCCCCAAAAATGCGTATACGTCTACACACGAAATGTGTAAAATTACATTGAAAATCCCTACACAATTTTCATAAATTTTGTACACTTTTACTATGTTATATCGACAGAAAATATAAGAATTAAATCATTTTTAAAATATTTAATTAATATTGAAGAGCTTTTTCCACAGCAAAAACATCATCCTATTTTTTGTGCTTTTTCCTACAGAAAATATCACAAATTTTGAATACTTTTCCCATGTGTACACATAAATTTTACGGATTTTGTATTTAAACTTAGGCATTTTGCATTATATAGAGTGTATATTACAAGAGTCATTATTTGGTAAGGTGTGCTTTTGCTGGGTTATTAACGACATCCTCTTAAGGAATTGGCTAAACATTAGCAACCATCTGGCTTGAGGGGAAGAAAGAGTCCGGCATGGTACAGAAAACGCAAGGAGTTTACCGATGAACCAGCTAGCGTCAAAGGCTACAGCTGGTATACCATCCGGTTGCGGTAAGTTTTTTACGCTGATATCAGCCAAAACGGTTCGAGCTCTGAATAATATCTTGAACATAGTATTGCATACTCTTTCGAGTTCGGGCGGTGGTTAACCCCTTTCCGGGAAGAATAATTTTTTTTGTAAATAACTCAGGTAATAGCCCTGCGGAAAAAGAACCTATCACAGGATACGTCTCGTGATCGGTTTATTGTTATAGGGGCCGGGTTTTATTTTTATATGAAAAGGACCGGTCACTTTAACATGGGCTTGTCCTAGGAGTGGGTCAATTGCCCTCTGTGACATGACTAACCCTAAAGAACATACCAAAGAACCAACGCTTTAGAACATGTCACGTGGTAGGTACTTTAGGAACCGGTCCTCTTTTCACCTCTCTCGTGATATGTATTTTCAGAACCGCTCCAGTTTTCACCTATCACGGGACAAGTCCCGATTCCCAACTGACCCCTTTTTTCCCGCAGGGAAATTTACTCGCTTTATTACTTTTGTTCGTGATGCCCAAAAGAAATGAGTAGTCATGATTTTCTAACTTACAAAAAGCACAAAGTAATGGGTAGTCATTTTCCTCTCGCTTGCAAAGAGCCAAAAAATAATGAGTACCCGCAAACAAACGTAATTACGCGAGTAAGTTGTTTATGTTTTGTCGCCTATTTTAAGAATTGAGATTCGTGATTTTGCGTCTCATTCTTCTCTTTGGATCTCAATCTGCAAATTGGGTCTCGTAGTGTAGAGATATTAATAAAAAAATAATAAGAGCAACTAAGCAAGCTTCAAATTTTGGTGTTGATTAGATATCCTTGAAAAATATTTAGTTTTTTATGCCCGAAATACTAGTTCACCCGATTTCCAAATTTTGGTTATTTTCCTATTGGGGTTTTATGTTTAATTTCTATAGTTCGTTTAATTTCTGTTCACTACTACTCCATCCTCATTTGTTCATTCATTCGTGCTTACTTACATGCATCAGTGGGTTTTTAATGTCACTTCGTTGTATGTATTTAGTTTTTCAAAAAAAAAAAAAAAAAAAAAAACAATAACAATAACAACATATTTACAAAATAGAAATAGTGTTATTGTTGTTACAACTGTCATTGCATTGTACTTTTATACATTTTCATTTAGTTTTTCTCTGATAAAGAATATTGAAAGAACATCAAGTTGAAAGTTTTAGTTTTTAAAAATATACAAACTCTTAATGTTTCAAAGTACTAACTTTTAGTGAAACGACATAACTCCAATGGTCATAATTCCCAGTTTCGATTTGTGGATTATGAATGTTTTTCGGTCATATCCGCTGAAAAAAAAAATATGAAGATTTGTGAAGCCGTTATTTAGAGGTGTTAAGACGCTTCTTCTCCTGGTTATAAAATCCCATTTAACAATTAAACAGCCTTTGTTATCATTTGCAATTTACCAATTTTATGTCCCACAATGTTTCCCTCTCAATGTCCAATATTAGATATATGTTAGTTAGGGTATTTCCCTAGCACCCCGACTTTTGGCATATATTCATTAGTATATGACTAAAAACTATAATATTTGAACATTGTTCAAAATAATAAATTAGTATTAAGAGTTTTGCAGTCGGGAGGGTGTTCCAGACAGAGAGACGTTTTTAGAAAGATTTTAATTACTTATTTATTTGTGCTATTTGTTTTTACGTACTATTGTTATTATTTGGGAATTATTTTGTTTGTACATATTTACTCAGTTGCTAAAATAAAATAGATGTTAGTTTTAGTTAAATAGAATTTGAAACAGTACAATGAAATTGCACAACAATGTACTTTGTGTACTATGTGTATGTACGGTTATTGTTACGGGAATTTTTTCGAAAGAAGATATGTGAGAAGATATGTGGGATTGCTGCAAAAAAATACTCCCATTAAAATAATAAAGATATTCTTTTGTAAATTTATTTTAAGTTGACTATTTCACAGTGGAAGAACATTTTTCATATGTGGAATAAAATTCTCTAGAATTTGACTTATTTTTCACTCCAAAATTTTATGATTTCAACCTTAGGTTGATAACGCTCGAAATCTCGTTTAGATTGGATTTCAAAATCTAGATCATGTACAATTGAAGACAGTACCATAAGAGCGTAAGGTAATCGCATAACATATCTGAATTTCATGAATCAAAATATAAGAACTTATGTGGAAACTTTTTTCTGAATTAAAAAAAAAAATCGGCCAAGAAGTTGTAATTTTTTTATGTGAAATTACTTAAATCTTGAAATTACTTATCTTTATCAGTATCTTAAAAAAATTATACTTTTTCCTAGTGTTCGGAACAATATAATAAAGAATGCTGTGAACATTATAATTTATGTGCTTTTACTTAAGAAGTTATATTGATTTTCCCCCTTAAAAAAATAAAATTTTGTTCATCAACATAGTCTTCTTCAAGAGCAATACAATCACTCTAACGCCTTTCTAATGATTTATAGAATTATTTATCTTTGGACTCTGTTTAAGCAATCACCTCTTCATTCGAACCAAATCTCTTTCCAGCGAGCAGATAAAAATTGCTGGAAGCAAATCTGGCGAATACGGTGGGCGCAGGAGCAATTGAAAGTGTAATTCGTGCAATTTAGCCATAGTAGACATCGACTAGTGACACTTCGCATTGTCTTTGTGAAGAGCACACACGGCACCCATTTCAAAAACTGCTCTATCGATATATTTAAGGTATCAGCTATCTCCCGCCAAACTGATTTTATGAACTTTTTTAATGCTTTTCGTTATCACTACCTCTTTAGGGTGATCAGAGCGTTCGGCGTCATCGGTGTTTCCACGACCACGTTTAAAGTCAGCAAACCACTTTTCCACCATATGTCTCGATAGAGCAGAGACCGAATAACACTTATAAATCAACACATGAAATTGCTTTGAATCCATTGTTTTCAAAATCAAAAAAAGAGTGTCACAAAATCAGCTGTAACGAAATGTCATTCAATTTTAACAGGTATCATCTGAAAGTTGATAGTTTCAAAAAATCATAAGGATTTTTCATTATTGGCGCTACCTATGGATTTTTCAACCGATGCACAGTGGGGTTTTTGATACCAAAAGTGGGAATTAATTTTAGGTAACTTTCCCTGTTTCTGATTTTAACTTTTTTCAGTCAAATTCACTTTAAGAAGTAAAACTAATCAATTTTTTAATATTATTTAATACAAATTTTATTAATTTTCCATTAGTTTATTTTTTTAAAACAAACCTTTAATATTGCTAAAAATTGCAATATTTCCAAAAACATAAAAAGAATAATATTTATTCACACATTTCTATTCCTTATCCGATTCTTTATCATCATTATCGTCAATTATTATCATCATCATTATCACTATAATTAGTATAGGTATACCTATAAAATAAAATTTTTCTTAAAATCAAGGAAACATTTCCTAACTAACAGTAAAATTTTAGATGATATATGAACTAATTAGGAGGAAATTTTACTGTTTTCTAATAAAAATTTATTTCACAGTAGTAAAATTTTTCTAAAATTTTGAAATTTTTAACAAATTTTAAGTAAAATTTGTTTCTTAATTTAAAGGAAAATTTTATTAAATATTAGTAAAAAGTGTCTTTGGCGCCGTTTTCATTTCAATTTTTCCTCCAAATAAGTTAATTTTTCTACATTCTAGTTCATTTTTTTTAGTGTATCATAATTATTGGCATCTTCTTTACCATCGAGATTTGATTCAAATATTAACAATTGAATTGCCTCCAAAGACAAATTATGGGTTTTTTTCTCATTCAATTTTCTTATATTTGATATTACTGGATCTAAAGTAACAAAGTCTTTTAAATATATCTTCATTTGATTTTTCTCTACAAGATTTTCGCGAAAAATGCTCCCTCAAATTTTTGAAAACTTTGTTTCGAGCTTCTTGTGCTTCTTCCGTCAACTGTCCAATTAGTAGTAAAGCGTGGTTTATTATTTTTCGTCCATGGATTAAAAATTTATGGATAGTTGGGGATATATTATAACAGGGATACAGTTGTAAAAAATACCTTGCGGTATCAAGAGCTAAATCTCGAAAGGCATTAGTATTTATTTGAAAACCACTAGAAACGGTAACCATAATTTAATTCAGTTGTCTTATCAATTTTGCATCCAAATTTGTAATTTGCGCTAAAATCTCCAAATTTTGAAAGAAGTGACCAGCTGTGTTTCCGTCATTCGAATTTCCAAAGCCAGGTTTCTGATGATCAATAATAAGACCAGTTTTATTTTTGAAGTCCTCTTGCTTTACGTGCTTTATTTTTTGCAACAACTTGTTTTTCGATGTCCGATCTAGCTTGCCATTTCTTTATTGAAAGCTTATATGCCAAATGAAGCAGGCAATCAAAAAATCTGATCCATACATGCAGAATCGACAAACCGAACTCCAAATGTTCTGTTTTTACTTGCAAAGAAATCATTTTGTCAATATTATTAAATTCTTTGGAAGAAGAACCACACAAAAAGCATTTTGTGTACTAGTAGTTTCTGTCAGTGCATTACATATTTTTCCATTAATCATGGATAGGACCAACTTATGATTGACTTTCAACCATTTTTCTTCATAAGAAATGACAGACTCTTTAAGGTTTTTTTTTATATCCTGATCTACTATATCTTTTTCGTTTTTAGCAACATCGTGATTTCTTTTATAAATTCCACTTTCAATGGCCTACAATATCTAGGAGATGCTGGACGAGGATTTTGTCATATGATTATGATGTTGCACATTAATTTTATTGGCACAATTGTTGTAATTAGAACCGATAAGTCAGTATCATTCGGATCGTGGAATGTTTGCTTATAAGGTGTGTGACCAGAACTACCATCAAAGCCCCATTTCGTGTATAGACAGAAACTGTTTAACTCATCACTCTTTAATGCATCAATTAGACTGTTTTTGAGTGATATAATGCGCTCTACGGTATGGTCCAAAAGAGCCTGTAAACTTATTTTTGCTGAAGTTTCACAAATCGTAAGGCACTCATGAAAACAAAAGCAGTAATAACACTAATGTTTGTATTGCTTTTTATAAAAGGTTGATTTTTTATATGTAGGTGCAACAATATATTTAAATTTTAATTTAAAATGTGCAAAAAAGTGCAGACAAATTTTTCATAAATATTTTCAAAAGCGTTTATAATTTTAGAAAAAAATAAAGTTTTTTTCTTAATTTGGCTTTATTCACAACTTTTTATCGACATATTTCCTGAAATCCACTAATTTATAGGCTTCCGCGTGAAAATTAATTAAAAATAATAACACAAATTACACATAAAAACAAAAAAACATAAATTAATCTTACTTACCTGAGGTTGAAGGTTCCATTAAAATTATTTTAATTATCAATTTAGAAAACACTTAAAACAAATTTTTAAGACACCAAAAGTTGAAATTTATAGTGCACACGAGGAAAACATCAAATAACTCAAACTTTAAAATTGTATAGTGACATAACGTTAGCTGTCAAAAACAAAATTTTTGAACTAGTGATGTGTAATGTTGTGTACTTTTACCGACTACAAAAATTTATTCGGTTCTCCTAAATTTAATTTTGCAATTAATTCCCATTTTTGGTATCAAAAACCCCACAGTGCGATGTGTTTTATAATAAAAATTTGAACGTTTTGTAACTCATAAGTTAAAAATTTATTCTTTCCGCTAAGTTCCATAAAAATCCGTCTATTAGATTTCATGATAGAATTCTGTGAGTTCTTGGTTCAAAGTAGGAACTAACTTTAAAATAAAAGCTTAATTTGGGTTTATAATAGTATGATTTTACTGAATAAGCCCTGGGGTATGTGCTTATTCACTAACATAAACAAATATTTTTAAGGTCAGACTTCTAGCCGATGGTTTTTGGGGCTGAGCACATGAATGGAGAGATTTCCCCCTTTTTGTTCCTATCCCCAAAAATTTCAAGAAGTCCCGTCTCAGCGGATGTCTACGCTGGTAGATGAAACTACATGAAAAATTTCAAAATCTTAGCTCTAGCGGTTGGGCTGGTTGATTACGGAGACACATCATTTCGTTCTTATTCGGTAATGCAAAAAGTATTTCATCAGTGAAAATAAAAAAGCACCTTATCAGTGAATGATGTCTTACATCATGGTACATATACTGGGTGATCCATTTCGAGGTTTCCTACTTTTTTGAGTCCAATTTTCGATGACTCGTTCGAGCATTTCGACTGGTAACTGCGTGATGCCTTCCTCCAAGGCCTGAATCGAAGCGGGTTTGTCCGCATAAACTTTAGACTTTACATAACCCCACAGGAAATAGTCTAACGGTGTGATATCAAACGATCTTGGTGGCCAATCGACCGGCCCAAAAGGGAAATTATGTGCTCACCGAAGTGTTTTCTCAATAAATACATTGATTGATGCGATGTGTGGGAAGTGGCGCTGTCTTGTTAAAACCAAATGTCGCCGAGATCACGAGCTTCAATTTCATGCATCAAATAGTCGGTTATCATGGCACGATAGCACCGAATCGACTCTCCACGGTCTTCGTGTACACTCTCAGCTACGGCCACTATATTTTCTCCACAGCGTGCTGGACGTGGTTTATTCGGTCGAATATTTTCCAATAATGAATGCTGGGTCTCAAAATGGGTGATGGTGTTGCGAATAGTACGCTCAGTAAGTAAAGCGAAGTGCGCCAAACACATTTTCGTAATAAAGTTGAACGATTTGTAAACGTTGTTCAGGCGTAAGTCTTTCCATTACGAAATGCCAAACAATACTAAACAAAAATAACATGACAGCATGACACGACTCACACGTGATTAGTCAATGAAATAGCCCATACTCGTGGAAACATATAAATTCAAATTTCCGATTTTTAGCCAAAGGTGTTTGGGTTGGACAATATACTTTTTACTGCCACCCGTCAAAAATTTCGAAATATCCCAAATATGACTACACACTGAAGAAAAAAAACGGCCTGTCCTAAATACATGTTTGCTGGTGCAGTAGTAAGCCGATTTTTTTTTATAAAATACATTTAATTTTAAATACAAATAGTGTCTGATTGAAATTATCGTTTTTCACGATAAAATGTGGTTCGAAAATTTAAGTTTTTCACTTATTTTATTGATGTCAACTTCTAAAGTCGATGCATCTTTGTTTCGCATTTTTATAACAATTCTATATAATACAATAAAATCTATATCATATCGATTTTATTGTTGTCTAAAATTTAATAACAATTTGTAGCACCCCTGCTAAAGAATAAAAAAAAAAACTAAATCCTATAAACTACCCTTCGAAAATTCCATCAAAACAATGTTACTTACTTTCATTCAAAGTGTTAATAAATTCATTTTGGATTTAAAAATGAACAAAAATTGCATTAAATAGATAAAAGCTGATTCGAGAGCAACAGCAGCCAGCAACAAAACAATGTAACCGAATATTTTGTATTTACCCAGCAAAATCTTGGTTCTTTACCATTTGCTTTACTTTGAAACCTAAAGTAATGCGTTACAAATATTGTGTTATATCACTATATATTTAGAAGCTATGGAATAATTAGTTACCATAATTAATATATATCCCTACTTATTTAGAGGCTTAAAGGCGTGCTGACATTATATTAATGAATAATTGATTAAGAAGTATACAAATAATGAGCTTTTAGTATTGTATTATAAAACTACTTACAATAAGAAAGTATGGTTTTATATTAAACAGTTGGATTAATAAACATAAATGAAGAAAAATAAATAAATTTTTGTTTATAACTATTACCTGATATTTATAAATTATTACTTTTATTGTACATGACTTATTTTACTCATTACAAGTATGTTCTTATTATAGCCCTTATTGCGAACCACATATTTCAGTACTTTCTTGCTAAGGACATATTTTTTGTTTGTAAGTTTTGGGTAAACATTTGTGTTATTTGAACATGTGTTACATATGTACTTACAACTTTTGTTATCTTATTTCATTCCATTTCCGATTACTTGCCAACACCAAGTTTTGTTGGGTAGCGCTAATGCAATTTGTTGTGATAGTTTTATTGCTTCGAAATAAAAAAAACTCACATTTTTTTAATACGATACAAATGCATCCCTTGAGAAATATGTTATGCACATAAATCTTTAGACCGGGGTATTAAATGTCAATAGCAAAACATAAAAAAATGCTCAAATAAAAAATATTTTGCTGCCAAAAAAACAATATCTTTGACATAGAATCATGTCCAGTTGTTAGTTAACTTGTGGCAATAGAAAAAATTCGCCGTAAGGTTTTTTTCGTCATGGTTCGTTTTAGTTTTTTTTTTTTGAATAATAAATAATTCTATTTTTAGCTGTCATTTTATTTGACACTTAATTTTGACATTGACATCCTTTAAGTGACATTGTCATTTAGCAAATCCATTTTAAGTGTTTTTGTAATTGTTTATATCATACCATCATCACAAATAACATAAAAAGCATACACAAAATTTTGCTACTTGGGTCTTCCTTTATTTTTTCCTTTTCTCATCTTATTTTAAATCTCCAAATAAGTGCATTTAAGTATTTTTCTTTTCATCAATAATTGCTTACTCCACAGGATATCTTACTCGACTTAAATACTTTTTAACAAAAAATCTTTAAATTTTCTTTTCAATATTTATATATGTTTGAATTCTGAAGACTTTAGTAAATAAAAATTGTGTAAATAAATCCATAACAGTTTAAAAGAGAATTTTTTCAACCCCCCAATTTCTAATTTTTGTTTTTGTACAACCAACATAATTCTATTTATTGAAGTATCAACAAAGAACAAAGAAAGTTTGTTTAAATAATTCCGTAATGTTTAATTACAAAGAAGGTATCCCGGAGCGGACCGTCAGAACTCAATAAGACTTGAATATGTGATAGAGGGAGCAAAGGAAATAAGAATTTAATAAGAAAAATGTCTGCCAAATCTTCTTTTTGGGGGCAACAAATGTATATCGAAATAATTCGAAAATTCGATACCCAATCTGACATTCACTTTGTGAATGGATGCATTTTCGTGGTCCGCAAAACTTATTGTATACAATTGGTTTCAACAAAAACCCTTGAAGTTGCTAAAGTATTTTCTAATATCAATAAAATATGTATAAAAATGGTATAACCAACAAAGAAGGTATCCCTATGGTTTTCACCGATCTTAATTCGGATGTGATAGAGCGGAAAAAAATAAGAGACACGCATTTTTCAGCCTTTTTTAAATGATTTCTTATAATTTCAAAAAACTGTAGACAAATTGGGTATCAATTGAAAGGTTTTTTAAAGAATAAATTATTGTTGGTTTGAGTTCAAAATTACATTTAATAATGCTTATTAGGGATGACCTGAAATTAAAAAATGAGAAAACAAATTTGTTTGAGGACACTTGTAGATCACTACCCCATATTTTATGTTGGCCATTGTAGAGTGAGAAAAATATCAAATTTTTGAACTTCAACAATTTCGCCAACTCTCCATCGGATAGCCATCAAGAACTGTTCTAGAATTTATCATCTCGTGTTGGCCTCAATCTTTCACCCACCACCTGTCATCTTTCCCTTTCCGAAGAAAGCAACACATTAATTAGTGGGAAAAATTTCCGGAGTGTTGCTTCTGTTTGTTATCATATATATGGCAAAATTATTTATAAAATTTCTATATTGCGTGATATGGAGATATGGTCCCTATCGACCACATCAGAATATCATCGTTTCTATTGATTAGTCTGGAAAGGTTGACTGAATCTTACTTGCGGGATACCAAGCTGCATACTGTTCGAAGACAACATGCATAAAATACGGGCTTTGCATAAGACTGTAGGTGAAAAAATTTGGCAAAATCGTCTCCTAGGGCATAGAGAAGACTTTTAATAACATCGACACGTAAACTACAATTACAGCATTATCGAGTCTGGTGGTTGACTGCCCATGTAAAAATCGAAATATATATGAACATACATGATCATACATGGGCTTGTATATGATCATACATGGGCATACATGGTCATATACGTCCATACATGATCTCATATGTGACCATATATCTTCGGATCCGAAATTTGAGGGTATATGGTGATATATGTGCATATATTATCATTCATGCTCATAAATTATTCATGTATGCTCGTATATGATCATATACGTCCATATACCTTCAAATTTCAGATCCGAAGATATATGATCATATATGAGATCATGTATGGTCACATATTGAACAATGTATAGACGTATATGACCATGTATGCCCATGTATGATCATATACAGGCCCACGCATGCTCATATATATTTCGATTTGTACATGGGTGACTAGGAGGTTGCTGCCCAATAGACACCTAATGGCTAAGTTAGGTGGAACTCGTTTGATCCTATTCATGAACAGAGGGATGCCTATGGGGGTTTTCTATCTCCTCTTTTGTTAAATCTTGCATTTACTTCTGTAATCTTCTCCTTAGAAGGCGGCGGTAAGGATTTGGTTGCCTGCGCTGATGACGTGTCGATAGTGGTAAAGGGAAAGTTTGCGCCCACCTTGAGAGAAATTATGCAGATGCATCTGAGGGATTTGGTTATCTGGGTCTGTTCACTTGGAATCAATCCTAACAAAACGAAGCTTACAATCTTATAAAAGGGGGCATAACGATCCCGCTTTTCGCGCTTCTTAATCTAGACGGTGTGGAAAACCAAGTATCTTGGTGTAATACTGTATAGGAAATTGTTATTCAAACACAACGTTCAAGTAAGAGTGAAAAAGGCTTTGAGTGCTTTGTACTCTTGCACGGAGGCCATTGGTGGTGGTCGAGGCTAGATCTCAGATTCATTCGATATACATATACACGGTAGTTGTCCACTCATTCTTGGGGTATGGGGATTTTACGCCGAATGTGGACTATATGACCTTGTACACTGTGCATGGACGCCTCTTTGCCGTCCATGAGCAGGACAGTAACTCCTGGGCGGGTGGCGTATCTGTGAGGAAACCTGGCTTGGACTTTTATACCGAAGGATTGAAGCTTGACGAACCGAGTTGTGTTTGGGATATAATCCAGAAAGCTTGGTTTGGATCTGGCAGATCACTGCAACGTGTTTCGGGCTAAGATGATGTCGGTACGAGAGGTTGCCGCTTCGGTTTTGCGCTATATTCTGTCCACTACAAGTTTTAACATCTACTCTTAATATTCAAGCTGCGGTAAAGGTTTTGAGATCAACGCCTCTGACTATGGCGCATTCTTAAATGAGATGACTAAGCAGTTTGATATGGGTATCTGAGCATATAGACCTACCGGGGAGCCGTAGAGCAGATGAACTTGCAAGGCTGGAAAACAACATTACATGTTTTTGAGTTGGTCTTTCCCAGGCAACTTGTAAGTTAGGCAGCCGACTTTACTCCGTGAGCGAAAATAATCTCAAGTGTGCTAATGGAGTGAATTGTGTGATTGTAAGGCATACCTGTCCCGCGTTTGATTTCGCACGCAACAGGTAGTTTCTATCGATATCCAAAAGGGATGTTCCGGATATAGTGCCGGTTATAACAGGCACTCACAAAAGTTTGTGATCGCTTCACTCGGCTTGGTTAGGAGCGGGCTGCATATGTAGATAAGGCGGAGGAAAACATTGAACACTTTCTCTGCTCGTGTTCGGCGTTGGCGGGGCGTAGGGCTAAAATATTGCACTTCTTAAGCTTCGTAGACTCGCAATAGACCTTAGAGTATAAGTGTGCTGGTTCACATGAAGACGGCTGCCATTCCATCCTAACCTACTCTTAAAAAGCAATCAACTTTACATTATGATACAATAAATTTGAAGAATTTTTAATCTCTTGGAAAAATAGATAATTAATCGCAATGTCACTCAAGTGGCATTCCGATTAATTACAAATATATTTTATATTAAGCATGGATGTTTAAACTTATTTTGAATTAGTAGCGGTATTTTATGAATAACGCTTGCCAACCTTGACTATGATGCTTTATGTATATAAACATTCTAAATTTTCATTTCTGTTTTATGCATTGTTTTAAAGCCTTTTAATTTGATGTTTCATTTTTTCCTTTTTTTGTTCCATCACTATTGTCATCAGCATCATTACACCCAAAGTTTTATGATTCTGTTCGTTCATTTTGTTCATTCACATTTGATGTATGTAGATACAACACTGTATGTACAAACAACACTTCCTACTGACCAGCCAAAAAGAGACGTTGTGTTTACTCGTTCATACATTAATAATTTTTTAGACTAGACAGACAGACAGCATAGTCTGTTGCTACAAAAGTTATAAGCCACAGACTGTATGGCAAGTTTAAGGACGTATTACAACAAAAAACTAAATACATAGTTTACACCCAAAAAAAGGATGTATGGAAAAAACTCGACTGCACTATATGCCATGCTTCATTTCCTATTTAAAACCTTAACAAAAGAGAATATTTTATAGTTTCATGAACCACTGACTAATATAAAATGGCTGAAGTATGATAGAACGACTAAAAATTTATAAAATACATTTATTTATTTATGTGTGTAATAGTGTACAATATCCCAATATACCATATAGCAATCAAACAGCAATACAACTTGAGAATAAGCTTACATAAATTGTGTGTTTTAAGCTTTTCTTAATTTCGTTTATTATAATGTTTATGAAATGTGAATTCACAAGCAGTATTTAACAATGCTTGAGAAAAGATTATCAAACATAACTTTTTCTAAAGTATACTTATAAACAACATTACATACTGATCAACGCAATATGACGTTGAAATATAAATATTTCACAATACATTCTAGTCTTGTTGTCTTTGTTCTACATTTGCGTGTACATTAGGTTGTAAATTTTATAAAGTAAACGTCCAATTGCATATTAAATTTAATAATTTTTATAATATTTGTTATTTATGGTTTAAATTATTTATTATTTATATTTATATTTAAAATTAAAATAAAATAAAAAAAATTAAATTAAATTAAATAATTATGATTTCTCTTTTTCAACACTTAATAATATATTATATGTGAAGCTTATTCTACACTAATGTAAAAAAGCTTATAAATATATTGAATCAAATAAGCTTTTCTATAAGCAAGTTAGTACTATATATTTTTTGTAAGCTTATTCTACAATTGCAAGAATAAGCTTATAGTAATCATACACATGTATTATTTCCACAAGGGTTCCGTTTTGATTTTTCTACAATTGTTACGATAGCCTTTTTCATTATATTCTCAAGTCTTTTTCAAGCTTAAGGCTTGTGTTTGTAAGCTTATAATAATACTTTTCTCAAGTCATTTGGTATCTTGGGATATGACTACAGATGAGCACTCTTGGAACAAGTAGTTTTTATTATATTGAGGCAGACAGTTTCATGTAGAACTGCTGTAGACATATTTACAAAAAAAAAAAAGAAAAAAAACACCGTCATTATAAATACACCTATCCCTCGACTTAAACGATACTTTTGTATATGGTTTTATTATTACACGTGTTTTTAATACTTTAATATTACTTGTTTGGTGCTTTAAACTTAACAGATGTTTCTTATAGATTTCGTTGTTCTATTCTTACATCTGCTCTTAATTTCGAAATAATTTACGTAATAGCTCTTAAAGTAGAGCTGACCCGGCAAAACGAAATGCATATTAAAAAAGCACCAATTCCGCGTAATTCCAAATATTATTGGGTGGCATTTTAAATCACTATATTTCTTAAAAAAGGACAGATATAGACAAAGGTCAAACTTTTTTGAGTTCACTATGCCGTATATTTTATAAAAAAAATCCTTATATTTATAATACAAATCCAAAAAAACTCGCTTCTAAAACTTTGGATTCAAAAAAAAGTTAAAAATGATTTAAAATTTTTTTTTTTGGGGGATAAATCAAAACCCAGACCTGGCCTAGAAAAACCAATCACATTTTCGAACACCCAATGCATTAGTTACTGAAGAGTCGATATGAAATCCGAGGTCCGGTGTAAAAAAAATCAGATGTCAACAGATCTCATTAGATCTGATCCAAGTCTACACAGATCTGGCGTACCGTATATAATCCGGTCCAATTTGATCTGTATATTATAATATCTTAACTTTTTTACACGGGGTATTTAAAATAATGCATTCCTCAGTGTTTATATTCTTATACTACTTTTTTTTTTGTTAAATACGTTTTAAATAAATGATTGTGTAAATCAAGGTATAGGTGTTCATATAACATGCTGGATTTGACTGCTAATTCAATTGATTTTTGAATTTTCTTGCATCATTTACCATAAATATCAATAATTATTATGATAGACACCAGTTACTTTCCGACAGAATAGTTTGTGCGGCGGAAACTTTTTATTTTTAATTTTTTGTTAATACTTTATGTGATCAAGGTCACATTTTTAAACTTTGAAAAAATTATTAAGCACCGCCTTTTTTATTGCAGTTTTGTTGTAAAGTTCCAACTATTTTTATTAATAGAAAAATACTCTAAAATTTTCCATATCTGATTTTTTAATTTAACCAAAATGAAACAAAAGTTTTGTTTACTAACTATTGCTTTTGAAATGCAGCAGACTGACAAAAGTTTTTTAAACAGCTTTAGGAAAAAATGGAAAGACAAACCTTAATTTTGGGAGGGGACCAATATAATCTTTAAGTATAAAAAAAAATTGACTCACTCGTTCACTCACTTACACATTTACTCAATGTCGCCGCTTGAGGTGGTAACTTGAAATTTGTCAACGAGATTTTATCTCCGGCGTAGGTGGAATTTTTGGAAATTTCTACGGTAAGGGAAATAAGGGGGAAATTTCCCAATTGACGGCCCTCTCAAACCGCTTTGTCTAGAAACCTGAAATGTCTTCTCTGATATACCGTTAAGTTTTCTAATGAAAATGTTGTAAAATAGAGAAAATTGCCCTTATTCGCTCGGCCAAAACACTGGAGCTGGGAATTTTTAATCTGGCATGTAGCGATTTTTGAAATTTAAAATATGTGTGTAAATTCGCTGAGTTTATACAGGGTACGCCATATTTTATGTCCGTATTTATTTAATAACTTTAGCATTTGGGGAACGGACAATCAACACGAGATCCAGGAAATCCCATTACATAACCAAAAATTTTTGGGTGGGTGTTTGCATCAAAACGAGCATTGGACCATTTTTCGTCAGAGAAGGCGATTTTGGCTTATTAAGTCTGGCCAAGAATGTGTGATGCAAAAAATGGGTCGATGATTGGGTCCATGCCTCAGAAGACAAGTCTTCAGAGCTGGTATCCGAAAATTGCCAGAAAGATGGGAAAAAAATGTGGCCACTGAATAACATATTTGTAACCATTTTTGCACAATAAATCCTTAAATTTTGGAAAAAATAAACGCTTATTATTAATTCAAGATAAATACTTGTATATGTACTCTCTTGATGCGGAGTAGTTTTTTTTAGCGATAATTTTCCTTAGATCCTGAGGAAATTTTTCTTCGATTAAAAGCGTTTTTGTTAAACTCTTGATCATACCTCCAATAAATAAGCAAAATTGTGGTATTTTATGGAGAATGTTTGTCCTTGTCCGTCACAGTTTAATGTGGAAATTAAGCATAATCTGTCGAGAGATTCAAAAGTTATAAGTGAATATACATAAATGGATATGACATCTAAATTTTTCAGATATAAATACTGTTTTATGTGGATCTTAAAAATTTTATTTATATATTAAAATTAGCTTTCAGCAAAAAAAATTTCTTGTCTCTTGCATTTCAGTAGCGATATATATTAAATTTATTTAATAAAAAATTATAAAAAAAGTTACATCAAGATTATCTTTTGTAAATCTATGTAATAAACATCTAAGCAAAAAAAGTTCATGTAATCAAAATGACCATTAACACGTAACAAAAACATGATTTTTTTTTGTTACCGATTTTAATTTCGTTCTTACATAAAAACAAAACCGACTTCCCAGGCAATTGCAATTTTATAATATTACAAAAATAAAAAAAAAGAAAAGCATTACAGCACAAACCCACACCCTCATTTGTTAATAATTATAATACTCGTAGAATTGTAATACTCATGAAACCACCCTCTACCATTTATTTACAACCTACAAACAGAAGTTAAATTATGAAAAATAGTCAGAAACTACCAGTTTGTAGATCTTTATTACTGACATTGTTATTTTAATACCAAAAAAAAAAATATGGAAAAACGGCAAAATTAACAAACACAAAAAGATCGTTCATCTGGTTTCCAAGCCAAGGGCAAATGATGTTAAACTTAAACACTGAAAGAAATTTGTATATCATTTGCAATAAAATTTGAGAGATATTTTTCAAATTCTTCTTCTAAATAAATCCTGGAAAAACTTTCATATATGATTAGATATAACCATATATAATTGAAAAATCCAAATATATCAGAGTTCGAAAATGTTCATATAAAACTTTAGATAGATTAGTATATTATTTTATGTATGTTTATTTATTCATAGATATGTATGTGTATATATAGGGTGGTTAAATTTTAAGGGTCGATGTTGATTTTGAATAAAAGACAAATTATTAGGAAATTATTGTCATTTCTTTTTGTTATGATAATAGGGTATGGTTTAATTATGTATGGAACAAAATATCGCCCAAATGGACGCCGCGATTTCGGCGGCACGCCTCCATCCGATGGTCCAAATTTTCGATGACGCTGAGGCATAATCCTTTAGCTCTTGAATTGTTGCTGGCTTATCAACGTACACCTTTTCTTTCAAATAACCCCAAAGAAAGAATTCTAACGGTATCAAATCACATGATGTTGGCGGCCAATTTACATCGCCACCACGTGAGAAAACACGGCCATTGAATTTGTCGCGCAAAAGAGCCATTTTTTCGTTAGCTGTGTGGCAAGTGGCACCGTCCTGTTGAAACCACATTTCGTCCAGGGTCATATCCTCAATTCCTGGCCACAATAAGTTCGTTATAATCTCGCGATAACGAAAACCATTCACGGTAAATGCTTGGCCGACCTCATGACACACTATCGCGAACAACAGCAATGTTTTCCGCAGAACGAACTGGGCGAGCATACACAGGAGTTTTCACAGACCCGGTGAAAACTCCGATTGTGGACACATTTGGTCGATTATGCTGACCAAAAAAAATCACGAAGTACATGAAATGCATTTTGTTTTGAACGACCATTTTCATAATATGCCTCAATAACTTTAACGCGTTGCTCAATTCTGTATCTTTCCATGGTTCAAATTGAGTTAGTCTGAAATTGAGAAATGTCAAATGAAATGCAGAAAAAACTTGACGTTTAGGTGTGGTTCACATTCAACATCGGCCCTTAAAATTTATCCACCCTTTATTTATATATATGGGGTTATACATAAGTATATATGGGCTCTGGTTAAATTGGTTATACTTAAAATTGGAAAATAATTATATTTGATCATATATAATTTTAAATGATTATATACACTTTTTTCTACATAGGAACGATGTTTCGATACAATTTGAGGTTAGCCTTAAGTTTAAGCAGAAGCCGCAATTATTATGCCTCAAAATCGAAACTAATAAAAGCCAAAAATGCCGGTCTTACTAAATATTAATGTTTTGATTTAAATTTGATAAACTGTGGTTTATAAATGTTTCGGTTGAAAGAACCTCTATTTCAGATGACATTTTCTTTTTCTGATTTTGAAAAAAAAACTTCTTAGAGACAATATTTGAGGTAACAATTCGAAAATTAAAATACATGGACTCAGGAAAACTAATACAATTTTTGCTATTTGTAAGACCGTTTCGCTAAAGTCAAAGTAAATTGTCGACTTTCAAAAAGTTCCACAATAGCGGTTACTTGAGATTTCAATCCATAATTTCGCTGTGTCGAATATATTGAAATAGAAATTTTTTTTGAAAAAGAGCAGGACAAAATAAAATTTTTTATATATCGAAACATGGCACCCGCTAAAATATTTCATATTTTTCTTCGAATTAAAATTTTGTATTCACACATTTTTAAAGGCTGAGTTTGAAACATTTATGAAATATTATAGTCCGTCAAGACCGACCATTAAGCACGCTACACAGGAAAATTTGTTTTCTAACAGAACTTTTTGCTAACAATTGTTCCACTAGAACATATTCCACGAAACTAAAACAAAAGTTATTTATGACCGGAAACTAGTACGAGAACTATAACCAAGTGCAATTATAAAGCAACCAAGCCACCGAGCTAAGTTCGTATAACATGGGGCAAGTTGGCTCGATGGCTTGGCAGCTTTATGATTGGCTCGATGATTTTATCTCTGCACATCATTGTTACATGATCCTTGTTAAAACCTCAACTAATTTTAGAAGACACGGTTGTTGTAAATAAATGCACCAAATACCTGCTGGCAAGCAAGAAATAATCAGTCCTGGAACTTGGTCCAAATAAGGACATGGTCCAATCACCCAAAAATGTTAAAGAAATTTTTTATTGTAAAAATTGTATACAAACATAAATTGAGTAAAATATTTGAGGTTTTCTGGATTCAGACGAATAGGGGATATAAATAGCCTGAGTATAACCAAATGAAGTAGTTAAGAAGGATTAACAATCAGCGATGTCATACAAAAGCGCCTATGAAAAGATCTGCATGAGCAAAGAAGTCAATCCGGTAAAAATCGAACTTTTTTTTAAAAGGAGCAGTTTGATCTCTTTAGATAGTTGTTAGAAACCTTCAACTTTCAAAGTAGGCAAAGTGTCATTCTGAACCCTAAACTTTCCTGGAAGAAGAAAACCGTGAGGTGAATACAAATGGTATGTGCTTTTGAAGGTATAATGACTTGGTTGTCTGGATGTCGCAAAGGCCGTCTGTTTGTCAACGCAGGTGTTTTTTGTAGGTGCTGCTCGGTATCCCGCTGATGGACATATATTTCAGGAGCACGGCGGCAAAGGCAACTCTTAGACTGAGGGAGATGCAGGAGCTGAGATTGAGCAGTTGGGGCACAGTACCATACTACGTGAGGTTTGTGGTGTGCAACTGGATCGTGGTATGGGCAACAAGTTATCGATCGCGAACCTCCGGAGCTCTTTTAAGGGGATTGTACCGACCAGGTAGGACTGGGCCGCTACTCTGTAATTTTATGATGAATACAATGACAACATCGGGTGAAACTTCTAGCGGGTTTCCAGACATCAGTCAATGGAATTAAGAAAGCCGCGTGGGAAGCAATGAAACGATCATTCATAAGCATCTTTGTGGAACAGTCTTCTTGGGAAGACTTAGGCAAAATCAATGGGCCTTATGGCCTTCGGGTGAATTTGCCGCTTATTGTAGTTTCACTACACCTATCTTAAGGTAGAAGGGACTTAGGTGTTAGTTGTACCTCCATTTATATAGGAAAAACCATTTGCATATAGAACATATTTATTATGGACTAGGTCAAAACATAGAAAGATTTTAACAATTTTCAATAGGGTATATCTCAAATACAGAGTGTGGAGCAAAAGTAATGTTATGTCATAAAGTGAATTTGGCTGCCATTTTTTTGTAAATGAAAAAAATGGGATCTGTTTTCACGGAAAATTCACTTACTTAGTCGAAAAAGTAATATCGGTCAAATGACCACCTCCTGCGCTGATGGACATTTGTGTTCGTTTCAATTAATTTTTAAATGTTCCTCGCAAAATATCTATGCCTAAATTCTATGAGACGAGCGACGATTATCGTCCACTTTTAAAGTTAACATACCATCGTTTTTAATATGTTTCTTATCGAATTGTTGAACTATAAGATTAAAAATTACTGTCGTTTACCAAATTTGTAACAACAGTTTAAAATTTTAATGTAATATGGTAGATATTTAACTTTGAATGGGGACGATAAATGATAATCGTCCTATAGAATCTGGTCACTGGCTTTAAATTGGAGATTTTTTCTTTAATGTTGCCCATCAAGACTTACAATATTTGTGTTTTTTAATAAATTTAAAAAATTTCCTTATAAAGAAGTCTGGCTCATTCAGATCTAAAAATTTGTTAATAGCCCGGAAATTAGTCAAATAAGTAGTAACATTATTCTTCAGATGTATTTATTAACTTATTATCAGTCTACAATATAAGTGTCAAACCAGAACGACATACCGTCATCTTATTCTTGGTTTGACCCATTGAATATTTTAGAAAAAAAATGGCTGAAAGTAGATTATAAATAATGTAAATATCCTCTACCTGATTCCAACCCGCGTTTTTTGATATCTCGTATCGTATCTGAAATATCCTAGGTTTTTGTATTTTTCAAAGATACAATTCCCTGACAATTTAACATTAAATTTTGGTTGTTAAGTTGACGGTTTACTGACTTCTTTTAATGCTTATATCTACCGAATTTTGTTCCACAGATACCATATATCTTTTACACATTTTATTAAACTGAAATCAGAGGATGATCTACCAATTTTTTGTATAAAAAGTTCTGATTGTTCCAGCAAAACAATTTCTTTAGTAATCAATTAATAGGAAACTAAATTAAATTTTTAAATTTTATTTAATAGACTTTAAAAATCCAAATCAAATTTCTATCAGTGTAGTCAAAAAAAAAAATGTAAAACCACGCATTACCCCTGAACTGCAATTACAAACGACTGACAACAACAACTACATAAATTATGGCGCAATATTTAAAGCCAAAAAAAAAGTGAAAATAAAAATTGGAACAAACAGGGGTGTAGAGACCATGCAATGACAACAAAAATAAAATAATAATAATAATAATAAAAACAAAAAACAACATTGGCGTTTCATTTAATAAAAACGCCTCAAGAGTAGACCGACAAAAACTAAATACATTTGATGTTAAAAATGCTTAAATGGTTTTTAACCCCTGTTTGCAGTCATTGCTATGGGATGGATGGTGCTTATCTGACTGCTATAGTTATTGACAGCACAAATGTGGCATGAGAATGATTTTAATTCTTAAATGGGACTCAGACTATGACAACGATTGCTACAAGTACTAATAATGAGCTCAAGTACAAATATATTTTGTGTTTCAGGGGAAGTCTTTTGTTGAAATTGTATTCTTCATTGGAATACCAAACAGAAAACATTTTCCCTACAGGTATATTTATTTATATTCATAGCATAAAGGAAAGTATATGAAATATCTGCTTAGTATTGATGGAATTCTAAAATTCAATATTACGTATTTTGTATATGTCTATATTTGTTAAATAATTTATTAGTCTTTTATAATATTTTATTATTTACCCTCAGAATTTGTTATGTTTTCAAATTTATTTGAAATATTTTTAATTAATCCTTAACAGTATTAATTTCATTTGTTCTTTGATATGTTTATTTAGTTTTACAATTCATTCATAACTTGCTATGTTTTACCCTGTTTTTATTTGTTTTAAATTTTTATAGTTTTTTTTCAATCCAATAGGGTAAACACTTTTTAAAAAAACATTTGTTTTATGTTTTAATAAAACAATTTTAATTTATAACATATGGTTTTATAGGGTTTCTGGTTACTTAGAATGTTATTGTATATGCTGCGTCTAAAAGTTTTTTAATATCTGTTTTTATTTATTTATCCTTCCAGGTAAGCAATCCGTAAAATAATGTAGGAAGTTGTAAAGTAAAAAAGGTAATATTAGTTTTTAAAATTTATAGTTTGGTAATAAAACAACGAAACTAAAAAGTTAAGAATATCACATTATTTTTTTTTTTAATAAATGTGAAAAACTACAGTCATTTGAAAATTTATTACAATAATTAAAAAACAATGTTGCGATATCTAAAGTTTAATTTTAGAGTAGATTACGTAAAATAGCACTACGCACTGCGAACACATAGGACTATTGTGCTTCCTAGAGCTCCTCTAAAGGTTCACGCTACCGATAAAGCTAAGAATCCTGCCAGTTGAAATATTTTAAATGTCGACCAGTCAGACACCTGAGACATCCTAGCACAAAGCCTGGCACATTTGCGGAGAACATGCTCCGACTTCTCCGATTCGAATTCACAAAATCTACATATATCAGTGTCCGACAGACGCTACTTGTACCGTTGGTACTTGAGATCGCTGTGCCCAGTAAAGTACGCCGTCAAGGTCCCCAAGTCCTTTCTGCCAAAGGCCAGTAGTCGCATCGATCCTCCACTGGACAGATAAATTTCTTGGTCTGGCGTTGGCCGCGAGAAATTTTCCAGTAGTCAGAAAATTTTGTTTTTCTTCAACCTGGTCTTTTCCCGAATACAGCACCCTACAGAATTGTTCAGGGCCGACAGGCTCCACAGTTATTCCTACCAGTCCAGAAGACAGCTCGTAGGCCATAAAAGCCCTTAGTACCGCTTGACTGTCACAGAGAATGTAGATGCGAAATCTAACTGTACGACTCCGCATAAACACATATGGCGAAGATTTCGGCTTAAAAAATGGATGGATATATGCCCATAGAAAGAGCATGCTGGAAGCCGCGTCCAAAACCGGTCGCACTCGTTGCCTGTTTCGAGCCATCCGTATATCATCTCTGGGCTCCCAGTTTGGGCTCCCAAGACCGGTTAGTTGACATGCTCCTATCAAACAACATCATGACAAAATTCCTGACGAGAATTTGTTCCGGTAACATCGGTGTCCTTTGGCCACCATGCGATAGCTGCATAGGTGATCATAAGAGATCATAAGATCCAAAGAGCCTCTGGCAAGGACAGAATGTTCTGGTGGCTTTTTGATCATTCCAGGTGGGGGATTTGTCAGGCGTTACCCCAAAAACAGTCAAAACTCTCAGCTTATATTTATGAAAAGGCTCGTTGCAACAATTTTTATCAGAAATTTCCCTATAAACTTTGAGGATTTTCACGATCATAATTTGAGCACGATGCAAAAAAGCTCAGACTGATACTTGCTCAGCCTAGAGTGTAGTTATAACTATGCAAACTGAGCTTTTCTGCATCGTGTGCAAAACAACATCGTGTATACCCACCTCATTTTCTAGACAAAGGAATTGCAAAAATCTTGGCGAACTTGATTTTGTTTGAAATGAAACTCTTTATTCCATTACACCTGCTTTAAAATTCCTAATTCCCTTAAAATTAAAATTATTAAATTATCAAAAAGTCCGTGACTTTTCAAACTTCCCTTGTAGTTATATAAAATGCATCACTGCTCCTTTCAAGTAACACCTGTTAACAGACTACTGTCATATTTTAAGCAAGTTTCGTCATTTACTTTGCGTTTAACAGCAGGATTTTTCGAGGTCCATAAAATAGGAATTTGTTTGATCAATAATTTCATCGTTGGAGTTAAATCTCTTTCCACCGAGCTATTTCTTAAGGTTTGGAAATAGGAAATAGTCACTGGAGGCTAAATCCGGAGAATAAAGCAAATGAGGGGGCAATTCGTAGTCTACTTCATCGAATTTTGCCATGGAAACTATGCTGTCACACGATTCCGTTGGTGGTCGATTGTGAGCAAACGCGGCAGCCATTTTGCGGAAAGCTTTCTCATGCCCAAGTGATCTTTCAAAATTGAAACCACTGAGCCATGTGAGATGTCTTCCACAATATATCGCACATTCAATATTCGATTGGCCAACACCATATCGTGAATTTTTTCAATTGTTTTGGGTGTAGAGACCTCAACTGGGCGTCCAGAACGTTCGGCTTGTAAGGCCACAACGAAAGTCAGTAAACCACTTTTTTACCATTGAAATCGATGGTGCAGAGTCTCCATAGTATTTATCAAGCTTTTCCTTGGTTTGATTGAGGGTTTTTTTCGCAAAAATTAATGTTTAATGAGCACTCGAAATTCACTTTTTCCATTTTTAAAAAAATCCACGAGGTTGTATGTTTTGAACACAAATTAAATGACGAAACTTGCTCAAAATTTGACAGTAGTCTATTGAAAGGTGGTACTTGATGGGAGCAGTATTGCATGTCATATAACTACGAGGGAACTTCGAAAAGTCACGGAATTATTGATCCACCCTCGTATTTTACATGGCCTTCTCAGACTTGAAACTTTACTAAAGACCAAAAATCTTTTTCTTGTTCATTGCATCAAAAAAGAGATCGTCTTTGAGGTCCTACATTGAATACTGGCCGGACTACTGTTCATGAATAAGATAAGCTTCGATTACATATAAGAGGCTAGGAAATGTCTTTCCCATCCTCTAAAGGGAATCAAGTTCTCCTCCTTTTCATTATGCGTAAAGAAAATAGAGTCTACGCGTCTTTTATAGTACTCAACAAATCTTATAACTATTCTGATATCACACTCGAATTTATCAGACAGAAGGACAAATTTTACGCCAGTTAAAAAGAGCTATACTAAGAATTGGATAAACAGCAGTATGTATTCTGAAAACCAGATGATAGAATTGAAATGATGGAGGTCTACTAGTTAAAATTTGATAACTCGGATAACATGGGCTTAGGTAAACGACATTTATTTTTTTTAAATGGAGAGTGTAGACACAAGAATTAAAATCCAAACTCTTTGTTTTCTGCACTTGATTTCTCTGCTTCTGCGTTCATTCGCCCATCACTAATGTAAATTCTTAATCCGCTTGTAATCATTTGTAAGTTTTTGTATTTCTTTAAAAAAAAATATTTTAAACTTATAATTTTATTCAACATAGTTCATCACTACAACACTTAATCTAAGGTTTAAGGTTGAATTACTGCAAACAACTTGTACCTACTTGCATGTATAAAACATAGACTTACTGTATTCAAATTTTAGTAAAAATTTATGCAATTTTGATTAAGTAAAATGCATTTTGTGTTTTTCACTTAACATGCCTACAAACTCCCTCTCCATGTGCATGGTGCAAATGTGCACTAACATGTAACATGAGAATGGCATACAAATATTTGTTGTGTTGTTTTTTTTATTGTATAATGTGCCCAACATTTTTCCATGCAGCAACATTTTACCCATATATTTTTCCGGTTTCCTCTTTACATTTTAATTTTTCCATTTTACTCTTCTTACATATATTTGTATTTTTTGTTTGCACACAATTACAAACAAGAAGTAAATAAATGAATAAATGTAAATGTTTTTGTTTAACAATATGAAAATGGAGTTACTATATGTTTGTTTTTAACATACTCAGCCAGTCACTTACACACAGACCTTGAAAAAGATAAATCTTTATTGAATTAATTCGCGAAAGAAATAACTCTTTTTGTAAATTAGCGAGTTGATTTAATATTTTATAAATCAATTTATTAAATCAGATTTAAAATCGTAGTTGATTAATCAATTTCATTTGAATATTTTTTGATTCAATTTAATCAAAACATTTTAATCATAATTCTTTTTTTAATTCGCTAATTAAAAAAGATTGATTTGATTTGTGAATTAAAAGAAATTAAATTAACATTAAACTTGACTTTGCAAATTCCGCTTAGTTTTCTAGATATATGCCATTTTTATAAAATGGAAATTTGTTTTATCGGAGTTTGTTAATTTATATTATCATATAAATTATTAAAAAAATAGTCACCCTGTGGCTATTTTGTAAAAATTCCATGAAACTTTTCGGGAACCTACCGAATCTATTCTATCGAAGGGTGGCCCCTGTCGAGCTTTGCAAAAATTTTGTTCGTCTTGCACTATCTTACTTAGTTTCAGAGATATTCGACAATTTATAAAATGGCCATTTTTCAAAATGGCCGGTATCTCGAAAACTAAGTGAGCTAGGGCAAAATGGACAAAATTTTTGTCCGTTTTGGGATAATAAAAGTAAGCCAGTTCCGGAAGACATCCCAAGGTATCTATTTTTATAAAACAGAGACCCATTTCCGAAATATTCGCCAAATTATAGAAAGCCCATTTTATAAAATGGTCGGTATCTCGAAAACTAAGCGAGATAGGGCAAAACGGACTAAATTTTTGGTCTAGTAGAGTATTAATATACTGCGATAATAAAAATGGGACAGGTCTGGAGACATCCCGAGGAGGCTGTTTTATAAAAATTCCATGCAACCCTTCGTGTTTAAAATTATATTAATCATGATTTAAAGAAATATATTTTAATTCGCGAATTAAATCATATTCAAGAATCAAAAAATTTTATTTTTTATTCGCGAATCAAATCAAAATTGATTTGATTATTTGATTTAAAATTGAATTATTTAGTTCACTCACCAAAAAAAGTCTGTAATGGCAACTGAAAATTTTGCTGTTATTACGGGAAATTTTGGTAATTTGAGCCCAGCGGTATTTTTTGCTAACCTTAGCAACACGTCTGCTGACGTGTAGTACAATGAAATTTGTAGAAAAAATTAGCTGCCGTTTCTAAATTTTAGTAAACTTTTTGTAAAGTGGAATTTAAAATCTGTTTGCTAAAATCAGCAAAAAAAAAATGTACTAAAAGTTATTAATATTAGTACAAAATTAAATTTTTTTTATCGAACATCAAAGTTTTATTATTTTATTTATTTTTCTCCAAAAAAATATTTTTGACAAAATTAAAAAATTGTAAAAACATAAACGAATTTATCATTTTGTTTTAATTTCTTTTTTGAAAAATATTTTGGTCAACGTTTTCTACTTTTAAGGTAAAATTTTAAGTGTTGTTAGGGCTGATTTTTAGAACCAAAAACAAACTTTTTAGTGCTATTTTAAGTGGATGTCCTATTTTTAGACATGAGTCGGTATATTCACTTCCGATCCCCTTTTTTAATCTATGTAACATTTTAAGCAATTTAAATAACATTTCCTTCAATATCCACTTTTTAAAATTAGTAATTTTTTTTTGCAGATTTTAGCAAATCGGTTTTCAAAAATTTGTAAAATGATTTATGAAATTAGCAACAAAAATTTCCAAATATTCTGTAAAAACTCTGTAATTTGTAAAATGTAAATAGCAAAAAGATTTGCTAAATAATAATTTTTTTACTGAAAATCAGTACAAAAATAGTAAAGTGGGATTGAAAACCATTTAAAAATTTTTTACTAACCTTTTTTTTTCTAAGTGTTTGTTTATAAAAAGAATAATTTAAATCAGATTGATTATTCTAATAAAATAAAGATTGAATTTTGGTAGTAAATAATTCAATCAGAATTCGCGATTTAATTCGTCAAAATTTAAATAAGATTTGAAAATTGATTTAAGAAATTATGTCTTTTAAGGTCTGCTTACACATACTTTTATATATGAGGAAAATATTTCAAGTGTCACCAAACACGAATAATGCATTTGTTTTGTTTTATGCATATTGTCAACACCCTTCACAATAATCATTATTTTCTTATGGCTTTATTATTTCCTTCTTTGGATGTGTTTGTCTAAAGAAAAGATAAATGAAAATTGAATGCAATTTTCATTTCTTATTAAATGTTTTTCTTTTGCTTTCAACCAATTTAAGCCAAATAATTTAAGATTAAAAGGATGTTGCTCATTTTAAAAATTTGGATGCAAGGATTATGGCCGTAAATTGTTCGGATTGATCTACCTACTTTTTTAATCCCTACTTTAGTTTTAAAGGTTATGTGCGGAATTTTTATTATGCCGAATTTTCCATTATGCCGACTTATCATGATCATGTTTTATATAGGTTTCACAAAAATAATCAGTTATTTTGTAATGAAACCGAACAAAATCTGTCTTATAAAAATTTGTTTAAATGTGTATCAGCTGGTTGATTTTTAAAATTAATTAAATTGTTTGCAGCGATCATAAGTAACGGGTGAAAATTTAATGAGACCATCTTACATACCAAATGGTTTGTGTGTTTTTCTTCTTAAGCCATTTTTCAGTCAAAACATTTTATTTATTTTTTTTTTTTTGCATTGTGCAGGGTATTCGGTATTGCTGCATATAAAATGTACGATTCTTTAATTTCAAATTCATTTTTGCAATGTCGTCTGGTAGTGATTGTTTTTTGCATATACTGTTTTTCTGTATAATGAATTGTTTTTATTACTTTCAGTCGTTGTTTCAAGTTTCCAACAAAAAATCAGATTATTTGGTTTCATTATCAACTGACATTGGAGATTATGAGATTTAAAATGTTTTCAATATGATGGAGAATTTGTTTGGCGTGCTTATTTTAAATTTTTAAATAATACCAGTAAAAAGGTGCTAACTTGTGATTGGTGCACGTTTTTTTTTGGCACAAAATACGGCATTAATTTTTTTATTTCATTGGCATTTTATTCAAGGAGACTATATAAAAATTTGATGTTGATGCAAGTAGATCTTTAAGAGGGTGCCTTTAGAATTTTTTTAAACTCTTTAGCAACCCTGCCTAAAGACATAATCATTATTATCAGTAAAGGCTAAAGATCCATTTACAATTATGGAGTACTTAACTCTTAGTATGGAGTATTTCTTAACTGTGAATCTGGCTTTAAAATGTGTAAAGTTTAAAATTTACATAGAGCTTCCAAGGTGTTCGAAAAACATTAATTGTTTCAGCGAACGACTCTTAAACATCTCTCGATAGCACATTTTTATATAGTTCCTTTGGATCAAATACATAAATTAAGCAACTAAATGAAAAAGTACAAATTTTTTATATACCACCCAAAGCAAAAATTAAATTGAGAAGAAAAAAAATTTTAGGTGAAAAATGTTTTTGTGTGTGAAAACAATTTTTATGGTGAAAACAAATTTTGGGAGCAAACAAATATTTGTGTTGAAAATCAAATTTTTATGGTGAATATAGAATATTACTCACCTCTTAAATATGACAAACTGTTTTATTCAACAGACGATATTAGGCACTGGTTCTTAAATTTGTATGAAAAATTGTTGGGGTACCTTTACATTTTAATTTATAACTTTTTACCGTTGGACCTATTTCGTTTGACACACCTAATCGAAACCTTTCGACAATCTCCGAGAGAGTTCATGCGAATATTGTCGGCTTTATTACGCGCAATACCCAATGTTGTAATCTATCCCCTAGGGCTGTGGGGTCGGCATTGACATCTCTGGATTTTTTTTGGATATTTTTTGGATATTTTTGGAATTCCAGTGATTTTCACTGGAATTAACAATAAGCATTTAAGTGCCTCGGATTTTCTACAACCATGCCGGAAGTAATACTTTACTCCATCTGATTTGCTCACTATTTTTACCACATATGTTAATCCGGAAAAAAATAGAATACAATTACTATAACAAAGTAAGACAAAATCAAATTTTTGAGTACACATGAGAAATGTTAACAGAATATGAAAATAGGCTTAAAATAAAGAAATATGTGTTTCGGCGTTTTCATGTAGCACGTCAGAATTTAGAGAAAATCGATTTTTAAGCTTCGAAGGACCGTGGAGGTGTACTTGTAATGTAATACTATTATAAAAAGTTCTATAAAAACAGAATGGGTGAACCGATTTAAATGCTTGAGCCAGTTTTGAAAAGGGAATTAAATTTGGATTTTATTTATTAAAAAAACAATTTTTTTTCCACGGTCCTTTGAAGCTTAAAAATCGATTTTCTCAAAATTCTGTTCTCTAGATATGCCCATGGGAAGTGTTCTGCTTTGTCATTGAACTTTGTCATTTAAGAATGCCACACAATATTATTCATATGATTACCACGACTGACTCGGCAGTCAGTTTCTGCTCGATTCTCTTCAATGGCAACTTCGATTTCATGTTTCAACGCTTCAATTGTCTCTGGATGGTTTGTGAAACATTTATCCTTAATGGTTCCCCACAGAAAATAATCCAAAGGGCTCAAATCACAGCTATGAGGCGGCCAATTGACATCACAATTTCGGCTGAATATTCGATTTTTTTTACAGTGCGTAAAACATCGATGGTTGCGCTCTCTGTATAACATGTGGCCCGGTATTGTTAAAACCAAATGTCGTTCATGGCATTCTCTTGAATTTTTGGAAACAAAAATTCGTTAAGCATGTCACGGTAACGCTAACCGTTGACGGTAACGACGGCTCCTTGCTCATTTTCGTAGAAAATGCCACCGAGATGAAAATGAGCTTCATCTGAAAACATGAGTTTTCGGTAAAATCTCCTGCCAAACAATCTTCAGCCCATTAGGCGAATCAAAAACGCATCGGATGGTCATGAAGCTTCAGTTGTTCGACCAATGGAATTGTGTAAGCCTTCATACTGAGGTCTTTATGCAAAATTCTTCTCAAAGTAGTGCGAGAAATGTTCAGTTCCTGAGAAATGAACTGGATGTTCTTGGACATTCTCAGCCGCAGCAGTAATGTTTTCGATTGAACGCGAGAATGTACACGTGTTGGTGTGTTAAATAACGATCGATTTTCATGAACTCGCTTCACAAATTGACGCACAAACTGAACTGAAGGCCATTCTCTTCTCAAAAATTTTCCACGTAAATTTCTTACAGTTTGCGTTAAAGACTCAATACTTTGGAAGTAAGATTTTAATATTTCCCAATTTTGTTCGAGCGTATAGCGTCTCATTTTGCAAATGTCAAACATTAACCTGAAACATTATGTTTGAAAAGCTTGTACCACTTGTAAACATTTTTTTGACTCAAAGTACAATCACTATATGCTACTCCCTAATCTTTAGAAAAAAAAAAATAATATTTTCCGATTATTTAAAACTACCGAAAACGTAGTATCGGGATTATAAGCTAGTCCAATATAATTACTTGTATTTTATCGACGATTTTTCACGTGACGAACTCTTAGTCGATGTTTTGAGTAGAGAATAATAAGAATAAGCGTTTTCTAAACTAACTTCGTCCATAAAAGATTCTCTGCTCGCTTGTTAGCCATTTTACAGTATCCTGGAAGTGATGTTATATTAAAGTTTTTTTTTCAGCCGCAGCAGTAATGTTTTCGATTGAACGCGAGAATGTACACGTGTTGGTGTGTTAAATAACGATCGATTTTCATGAACTCGCTTCACAAATTGACGCACAAACTGAACTGAAGGCCATTCTCTTCTCAAAAATTTTCCACGTAAATTTCTTACAGTTTGCGTTAAAGACTCAATACTTTGGAAGTAAGATTTTAATATTTCCCAATTTTGTTCGAGCGTATAGCGTCTCATTTTGCAAATGTCAAACATTAACCTGAAACATTATGTTTGAAAAGCTTGTACCACTTGTAAACATTTTTTTGACTCAAAGTACAATCACTATATGCTACTCCCTAATCTTTAGAAAAAAAAAAATAATATTTTCCGATTATTTAAAACTACCGAAAACGTAGTATCGGGATTATAAGCTAGTCCAATATAATTACTTGTATTTTATCGACGATTTTTCACGTGACGAACTCTTAGTCGATGTTTTGAGTAGAGAATAATAAGAATAAGCGTTTTCTAAACTAACTTCGTCCATAAAAGATTCTCTGCTCGCTTGTTAGCCATTTTACAGTATCCTGGAAGTGATGTTATATTAAAGTTTTTTTTAATAAAAATTTATTAATTCAAAGGAATTTTTCCAAAAGATAAAACTTGAATTACGAATTTCGATATGGTAGACTCGTGTTTTTTTTTCCAAAAAAAGTGCATAACATTTCAGAACAATTCTTGACTAAGGCATCAACTAAAGCCTTTATAAACAAATAATTAACTTAAACTGCGAAAAATTTTGAAATCCATTTTACAACTATAAACTTTATCCTATTATAGCCATACTTAGACAACGCATCATAATTAGGGTGACCATTCGCACACATTTAATCAGTACATCTGCTGATTTATCGTCACTTGTAATGAATAAAAAAATCAAGTAACATATTTTTTAGAATTATTGAATATTATACTGGATTTTTACATTTGAATTTTTTATGTTTTGATTTTGGCGAAAAAAATTATCAAAATCTGAAGACTTTTTGCAGAAAAAGTACTTCGTATATAAGATTTTTTATTAGACATATTCTCTAATTATAAAAGTTTTTATATAAAGCTTATAGGTTTTTAGAATCTAAAGATGTTTTTAATTTTCTATTGATTTCAAGTTAGAAAAAGTGGCCACCCTTATCATTTTGGTTGGTATCTATATCTAAAGTGCAACGCCACCCAGTGCAACTGTTATAGCAGTTTGTTTTTTTTATGCAAACTCATTTGAAATGTTTGTTTGTTGACTTTGGCATAATGATGTAAGCGAAATGCTTTTAAATTTTTCAAAACAAAAAAAATATATATCATTTTGACATAGGAGCGTAATTTATGTCTTTTTTTTGCGAAACGTTTACTTGTAAGCATACAAGCACACACACACATGTCTGTTTAATATCCGGCTTTTAAATGCTTAGCATAAAATGATGTTGTTTATTTTTCGCGGTAAAAAGATGATGGTTGATGACGTTAATGATGAAAATGACGACAACGATAATGATGAAAATTTTCATGTTCTTGTCAATTAAGATAAATGGGCGAGCTTTTCTTCTTACATTGCATTTAAACAATAAACAGGAAATAAATTTCTGGTAATATATAATCGATTTTTGATGTAAGTGTCTTTTGCCACAAAGAGAAAACAGATTCATTGTAACAAACGAATTTCTTGCCAGCCGAATGGTCTGGTTGGAGCCACCGATATATTTGTCGCATCCGGAGTTCGGTTATTGCAACGGAATTTTGGTTGAAATCAAATATTTCAATTGTATCAGGAAAACATTAGATTGGGACAACTAAATATTCGGTTTCTGCAACAAAAATATTCAGTTGGGAAGAAATTCGGTTGTCACGATGAGTCTGTTTTCTCTGTGTAAAAATTAAATATTGTTTAGTTTTTTCATTATAAAATTTTTCTTGAAATTACCATCATGTAGCAAAGTGGAAGCTCAAAATCTCTAATAAAGAAGCACCGTGGATGGGATTCCGCCGATTGCAATGAGATTTGGATATGTTAAGTGAGAGAAAATAACAAGATATACATATTTTTGATATGTTCAATCCTATAAAATGATGCCAAAAATTACCGCATGTTAGGATGCATTTTTATCGAACTAGAGAAAAAAACAACTATTTGTATCCCAATAAATCCATCAGCCTCACTACATTCCTTCTGAAGCCATTAGAGAGAATCTTTGACTTTATTTCAAGGGCAGCATGGGTCAGACATTTCTTTATGCCCACCAGCACACTTTTATGAGGAGCAAATCTGTTGAGACTACTTTTCGTTCAGTTGTCTCACAGATTGAGAAAACTCTTCATTTCAGGAAATTTGCTTGAGATTGCTAGCGCTTTTTTACATTAAAGGTTTAATAGTTACTTACAATACATGATACTCTTAACTAACAGGATCATATAGATAGATAAGCCTCAGCTTATGTAGTTGGGTCATCTCAATCTAATTCTGAAACCTCAATGTCGGAGTGGAAACGCAATGTTGAGGATTGGGCCAAAAAATAAGATCTGCGTATGTAGCAAAATGCTAGGCAATACTTGAGATCTAATATCACGCTTATTCTATATTATGGAGCACTATTTTAAGGGCCTTATGTGTTTGGGAAGGTCATTCTGGGAGGCCAATTTTAGAAGAGAATACATTATCCCGACGATAAGCTTAACTGGAGGGAATATGGATAGTTGCTGATCTTGCTCTGACCACAGAATGTTTAATTATTCTTGAACATTTCAAAATGTAGGGGGTAGTGGGGACTACGCATTTCTGTCGGAAGCTGGGTATCGAAGTCTCCTATAAACTTTCCAAAGCCTTTAGCATTTTTCAGGCGCTTTATACCTGAGACGGTAGATGCTTACGTTAATTTCTACACTGAAAGTCAAGCGGCTATTAAGACAATCTCCGCCAATCTGATATACTCATCAATTGTCCAAGAGTACAAGGACTCTTCAGGTAGGCTTGCTTCCAGCAGCAGTACACATCTATAAGCTTTGTGGATATCGGGGAATTCAGAGTAATGAGATTGCCGTCGAACTGGCGAAATGTGAAATCCAGTTGCCTACCGAAAGGCCAAGTCACTTCGATTTTTGAAAGGGGATTTTGTGTAGGTAGGGCTGAGGCCGTTTAGAGAAATACTAAAATGTGCAGAGTGTCGAAAGTTTTGTTAAAATCCTACTATCGTAAGGTAAGTGATGGGTCCCTACTAGACTGTGATTTTTGCTAAGAGGTTTTGTGGTGTACCGGGAGATAGGGAGACTAGTTGCTGGGGAAATTATCTATTCCGAGAACGAGTTCTACAATAGACTTATATAGAAGATTATAAGGGTTGTGTACCATAATGAAGTATACTACCACTCGGAGAACCCTAGGATCCATTGTGATACCCTTTGGAAAAGGTAAAGAATTGAGAGCCGCTGGCCTAAAAAAGCGGAGAGGAATTACCGCTCCTAGAATAGCCAGCATATCCCCCCGACGAAACCCAATAGACCGCCTAAATCATATCTAGCCACATTACCCAGTTCATCGTGAAATCTTTTCCCCAGCTGTCTAGGTCTCAGACCCTGTAATCTAGGACAGTTGCACAAAATGTGCTCTATTGTCTCTAGATCCTCAACATCCTCGCACAACCTACAAAAGTTTTGTGTGCCTCGTTCCCATTTACCAATGAAGTCTCCAATAGAGCAGTGACCGGTTATTACCCCTACTAAAGACCTGATAGTATTTAGTGTAGTCCTAGCGCTCCAGGATTGATTAGTACAATCACGGAATCTTTCGGAGATCAACCTGTAATAGTGACACAACGGGGGTTTTTCCTCACAATCCCAATATATATGGTCCAGACCTTCCATCCGCTATCTCATTACCCTGTATTTTACAGTGCCCAGGTACTCAACACAATCTGATTGTGTTGAATTCCATTACCGCTCCTAGAACCCTTCTACAGTCTATCACTATGCTTGAATGTACAGAATGACATTTCAAAGCCCTAAGTGCTACCTGACTATACACATAAATTGTGAATACAGAACTTTGTTCCAAGTTTGGCACTCCAGATCGCTAGGATCTCTGCCTGGAAGACACTGCACTCATCTGAGAGCCTGTATGACACTCTAATGTCACCATCCACTAGATAGACTAGATGACTTAAATAGGAACTGATTTAAAAATGTGTTTGAATTTATTAAAATCATGTTTCGGGAAGGAATCTGAACCTTTGTATAGAGACAAATGTGGATTAAATTTCAACAAAAATTTGTAAAAGGCACTAAGTTATGATTTATAGTCACATTCATAAATAATATAATACAATGTATCCATAGTTTTGAGCGTTTTAGAACAATTTTATTTGAAGTTGGTAATTTTAATAGAATTTCTACAATTAAATTCATAAACAATAACTAAATATTATATTCCGACCTGTGCGAAGGGATATCGCTTATTCGTCTGCGAAAGTGTTTATGTGTCGATCGGTATACTATAAGGTATACACAGAGAAAATGGATTCATTGTGATGACCGAATTTCTCGCCAACTAAGTAGTTTGGTTATAGCAACGGATTTGTCACAAGCAAATGTATTCCTGTTTGAATTGAAATATATGGTTTCAACCGAAGTTCTATTGTATAAACCGAATTTTGTTCACCAAACTATTCGGATGGCAAGAAATTCGATTTTCACAATGAATCTGTTCTGTGTATGTTCAGCATTTTTGATAGTTTCAAACACCAGCTTAAAATCAATATACCTTGTTTCACAGGAGGTATGTGTAGGAAAAATAATAATATCAGGCTTCCCGATTCCAAAAAAAAATCCGCAATTTAAAATACACCAGTAAATTGCTTTAAGTCAACCTGACTAGCAATTTTCGATATTGGATTATTTTGGGCAGAGATTTTTATTGTAATTTGACCGGTAGCAAATGAGAAAATATTTTTTTAAACAATTGCATGACTATTGATTTATTAATTAATTTATCATGAATAAATATTGATGTATATTTAATGGATAAGTTCAATTCGCCCTGTACATACATAAATAAGTACATGCATACATATATTCAATCATTTATTTTAGCAAGCGCCAATTAAACAAACAAAAGGTGTTGAAATGTCAAGTGTTTTTAATCAATAGTCAAAATCATGTACAATGTATGAACAGCACTACTGCCACAAACAAAAAAAAACAAACTCTTTATCTTACATGACTCTGTTGTTTTAACATATAGCAACATGCAAATTAATACTCTACCCGTATACGTCTGGATTTTATATGTCTGTTTAACCATTTATTCATTTATCCGTCCGTCCGTCCGTCCGTCCGTCCGTCCGTCAGTCCACCATATCAAATTAACTTGACTTTGTTGATTTTTTTGTATGATGACAGCAAGGGTTGCATTTTTTTTCGTTGGTTTTGGTATTTAATCATTCAATAGGTCTTGGACGCCTGTCTGCCTTGAAGCCTTGAAAATACGTTCATGCATTTTTTAACTTGAATTTTTTTCATTTTCAAATTTATGTTGCACTTTTGCTCGAGTAAGCTTGAGTTTTTGTTGGAATAGTATTAGCGTATCGTATCGTTATAATTAATATTATATACGGTGTATTAACATGCAAAACCATGTCTTATTTTGCTGCATTGCATTGTGTGGACAATACTGTAAATGCATTTTTGCATGATTTGGTTTGTTTAATTTATTTCAGTACTACAAAAATTGTTGTCAAAAATGTGTGAATTTTTGTGGTCAGAAGTGGTGAAGAAGGAGTATATTTTTTTTGTTGCATAAATATTTTTGTTTTTAATTGTTTTTTATCCTGCAGCTTTTAAACATGTGTCAAAATTTCTGTCAAATTTAAATTTATGATGCTTAGCTGTGATTTAATGACATTGGGGGAAGAGGAAAATTTTCCAAATGTAAATTTAATTTAAAAAACTTGAAGAGAGTGCAAGAACAAAGAAGCACAAATGAAGTACGAATGAAGTACTACCAAATAGGCACGACATCAGGTCAAAAAATAATTCAAATATAAAGCTAAAGAAGTGATTTAAAAAAGCATAGATAAGTGTACAAAGTATGGCATATTTTTAGCAAAGATGTGGTCGGAAATACCCAAAAGTAGAAAACTCAAAGGTCAGCTGCCCAGAAGGGTATATTTTAAGCCAAGCCTGCATTTTTTTTAAGAGAAACAACACTCAGGAAATTCTTCCTATTAATTAATGTGTTGCTTTCTTTTGGAAAGGAGGGATATAGGAGAAATGAAAGGTGCTGAAAGATAAAGAGCCTCGAATATAGCAACACAGCAAGCAAGCGAGAATATAAATCTTAGAACAGTCGTTGAAGAATTGGCGAAATTGTTAATTTTTTTTGTTCCCCGTTACGTTATTTTTACTTTGGTGGGGTTAAGTGCGATGGCGGCCGTTGCGATATGTATGAGGTATAGAAAACTCATACATATTTTTTACAATTTTATGTTACAGTCATTGGGGATCGAACTTTTAACCTTCTGTGCAACAGTCCAACAAGCTTACTATTACACCACAACGCCCAAAATACCCAGAGTAAAAAATCTCTAAGCCCCAACAAAGGCCGGTTTTATAAAACGGTTCAGAAATATTGGACAAAGTTCTGAAAGTCCTTCAAAATACAATGACTTGTGTTTCAAACTTACTCGAAGTTCTTTTTTCTCCAGTGGCATCGTAGCAATTATATCACCTCTTTCTGTATACACAGAGAAAACAGATTCATTATGGGAACAAAATTTTCGGTTGTTGCAATCAAATGTGTTGTTCCAATCGAAATTTGTTGTAATAACCCCAATTCTGTCGCCTCAAACAATTATATCGGGGGATGCAACCGAACTGTTCAGTTGGCAAGAAATTCGGTTGTCACAATGAATCTGTTTTCCCTGTGTAATATCAGGGTTTAGGTAAAGCATTTGTTACATCAGATAAGTTATCTGTTTGACTAAAATAGAATAGCTTTCAGCATCGTTCTAGGTTTCCTCACATATAAATGTATATTACGATGAGACTTATAATTGCATCATTCAGAAAACGGATCAGTGCTGACAATTTAAATTATTGCCAATCGAATTGTTTGTTAGCAGAAATCAATTTTCCCATTGAGACTACTGAATTTTTGTTGGAACAAATGTAATTCTAGAGTCATTCTGTTATCTGAGAAGCATATTGGACAAAAGTGGTGGTTCTTAGGCTGACATCTCAAGCCGCATAAACATAGCAAGGCAATCATTCGAACAACTTAAGCCGGTGTGGAACTCATCGTACATATCAAAACGTACAAAGGTAAATCTTTTAAACTTCCAAATTACACACTGGATGTGAAACTTGAAACGCAGCAGGACCTGACGTACAATCCGTACAAGTTTTTGTAAACAAATGCTTAAGGAAGATCCTAAATATGTATATACTGGCCCAGAACAATTTCGGACATTGAGCTATGGTCAGAAACCAAACAACAACCAATCTATTTGGAACATCTTCAAAAACGTAAATAGTGTTGGATCGGACATACATTGCGGACATATCGAAATTGAGACATCCCATCTTCGCTGGAGTCAAATAAAAAATAGTGCATCAGATCTATAATATTGGAATAGTCTTCTTATGGCCCTATGCTCCTTGTATGAGTTAAAGGATCAAATATATTTAAGATCAACATATATATGAAATATATGAAATTCTATTGTAACAGAAGAATACCTGTTGATTCAATTTAATTTCTGTTAACATTGCCAAAAAATTTAGTTGCTGAACTCCATTCGATTAGGAATTTGTTCGGATGTATTTTCCGTGAAGATAAATCCTACACGTTTCATGTCCCAAATCCTTCCAAGGACCTTCCGACACTGTCAGGAAATCTGCAATTCCTGAGAAACTAGTATCAGCTAAATGCGAAGGCGCCTTTTTCTCTGTTTCTTGTCTTAATAACTGACCGAGGTAAACGAAATTGGTAAAATCGTAAAAAAAAAGTAAGAGAATTACACTGCAGAGTAGACAAAAAGGTAAAAAAGTTAGAAAAAAAAACGCGTTAAAAAACAATAAAACTAGTAGAAACAAGTAAAAAAGGGCTAAATTCGGCTGTGCCGAATCTTTGAATACCCTCCACCATAGGGGCTGAAGATGATATACGTATATACTAAATTTTGCATGAACTGTAATATGAATATGTTTTGTCAATTTATGTAACGAACTTTTGTTGTTTAGTTTTAGTAATGTTATTTATTTAGTTTTAGCAATGTTATTTACAGAGGTCTGCTCTGTTAGCGACTTTAACATTGTTGATTTTTACGTTAACTTAGTTATCAGAGTAACACACATATAAGCTCTAAGAATGTTAATCGAACAATAAGAAGACTTAATAACATTTTTACTTACTTAACAGAAAAAAAAATAGATACAGAAAAATTGTACAAATTTGTATGGAAAATTTAGAGGTACCTTCACATTTTCACTCATAACTCTTGAACCGCTTAACCGATTTTGCTCATTTTAAATACCAAACTGCTCGGGAGGATGTTCAATTATCTGGGTAAAAATAGGCACCCCCGCTTGCGTCTTCGCATCGTGATCGCCATTTCAACAGACAGACAGACGGACATCGCTAAATCGACTTAAAATTGCATAAGGATCACGAATATATATACTTTATGGGGTTTTAAACCTATATTTCGACATATTACAAACGGAGTGACAAACTGATATATACCCTCACCATAAATGGTGGAGGGTATAAAAATATATTTCTTTACCCATGTAAAAATCGAAATATATATGAGCATACATGATCATACATGGGCCTGTATATGATCATACATGGGCATACATGGTCATATACGTCCATACATTGTTCAATATATGACTATACATGATCTCATATATGATCATATATCTTCGGATCTGAAATTTGAGGGTATATGGACGTATATGATCATATACAAGCATACATGAATAATATATGAGCATGTATGATAATATATTATGATAATATATGCACATATATCACCATATACCCTCAAATTTCGGATCCGAAGATATATGATCATATATGAGATCATGTGTGGACGTATATGACCATGTATGCCCATGTATGATCATATACAAGCCTATGTATGATCATGTATGTTCATATATATTTCGATTTTTACATGGATAGTTAAAAAACACACTTATGTAAAAAATAGAAAAAAGTCTCAAAACTGAAAAATCCATTAAAGTCAGAAATTAGGAAAAATGTGTTAAAAAATGCAAATAAGAAACATTTGTCTTTTTTGGTTATAACGAATATTTTAGAATAAATAATTTCTTTCCATATTAAATCACTTCTACAATATTTAATAAATACATTAATCTCAAAGTTCCTTAAACATCAAATAATAAAATAAATTTTGTCAACACATGGCGTAACAGGGTGACTCTATATAAAAATTAATTAAATCTTCCAGCGATAATAATATTAACTCATTCAAATTTCACCAAAATGTGTACATGAACATAATTATATTAATTATATTATCTCTATTTAAACAAGTAATTTGAGATTGTCTTAAATACATAAGAAGGAAGTAGGAAGTAAACAAGTTGAAAAAAATAATTTATGTCTACATTACTGCCCAAGCATATAAGTAGCATCGGTGCAGTCCTGGCATGGTTGCAATATTGGTGGAAACGGTATACAATATTAATTGGTAATTCTTCAAACCTACCCTGGTTTTACATGAAAAAAGTGGTTTGCCAGTATTACTTTTTTGTATGGTTAGCAATTTCTAACTGGGTGCTTTAATTACTGACTTTTAACTGTAACAATAAATGTATTATTTCTTCACAACTACCAAATACTTACTACGGTCAGGATGGTGTAGACTACGAGTGTAAAAAAATTTTATATTAAATGTGTTGGTTGCTTTAGCGATGCAACTCTTAATATACAGCGTGGGGCAAAAACCATCATCTGGTTTTATGTCACTATAACTTTTGTTAAAAGTGAAAACTTTTTGGATTTTAACTGATTATGTTTATTCGTACTTATAAATTTTTTGTTACAATTAATTGTGGAAAATTATGTCCAAAAAATGGCCACAGTTGGCGTTGATGCAAATTTTGGCATTGTGATTACATTTTACATAACTGTGCGCGGCTCAAATATTGTTCTTTAACTCCTCCAAGGTGCGGGGCTTTTCGCGAATACCAACGACTTCATATATCCCAGAACTTCGTGACAGTCAAATCAGGGGATGTGTCCCGTGCAATATGACAAGTGGTCCGTCCCGTCCTATTGGAACCACATGTTCTCCAAATCAACATTGTATGGCTCTGTAGCGGTCGCCGTTCACCGCTTGTCATCTCATTCGAAAAAATAAGGTCCAATAACTCCTGCCAACGTAACTGCACACCACACGGTGACTTTGAGAAGGTGTAACGACGCTTCATGAACAGAGAAGTTTGCTTATTGACCTAGCCGCTGAGATAAAAATGAGCCTCGTCACTCATTTTGATGAAAAGTCATTCACTTCGTCGTGGAGTTACATAATCATACGGCTTAGGCGTATTGCGATTCATTGTTATTGACTATTGATTTCGCATGTGTAAACTTTACGAATGTCAAAACCAAACTGACACACGATACCATTTGCAAAAATGACAACACTTTCCAATAGAGTGATACTTACTGCCCCACCTTATACAACATAAACTTTAATGCAACAATGATGCAAGATTACACAGAAAAATATGATGGAGAAAAAGTTTTTGCTGTTTTCTGATGTAAAACAAGTTATTAAAAGTTTTTAGAAGAATAAGGCAACAACTAGTAGTAATTGACTTTAGAAGTTGTTTTATATAATCGTGACTATACACTCAGAGAAAAAACTTCATCATATTTATTAAAAACTTCATACAAGGTAACACTTTATATGATAAAACTGTTTGATACAAAATGCATATGGATGACATTTTCATCATATTTATGAAACCTTTCTGAAATGTGATGAATATTAGTGAGACTTAACATTAAAATTTCTTTTTCATATGTATGAAGAGTGCGCGCCCCGCTGAACTAGTTGGAGTCGTGGGTTCAATTCCCACCAGAGGCTCTGGTCTGTTTTCGCTACAACGAGGCGATAGCCTTTGTTGCTAGTGCTCGGTTAGGGTATTAGGATATAATTTGTAATTATATAATAAATATAAAATATATAATATTTATGAAGAATTTTCATCACAATTTATAAAAAAGTTTCTTGATAAAACTTGTAATTATTTAAGTAACTTAAAATTCAAACTTAATAAAAAGTACAAATTTATAAGAGTTTTTTTAGATTTATAAAACTATTGTCATTAATTTTTATAAAACACATTCACCAAAAAAGGGTGTAATGGCAACTGAAAATTTTGCTATTATTACGGGAAATTTCGCTGATTTGAGCCCAGCGGTATTTTTTTTGCTAATCTTAGCAACACATGTCTGCTGACGTGTAGTACAATGAAATAAGTAGAAAAAATTATTAGCCGCTATTAAAATTTAGTAAACTTTTTAAAAAGTGGAATTTAAAATCGGTTTGCTAAAATCAGCAAAAAAAAAAAAAATACTAAATATTATTAATATTAGTACAACCAAGTTAGTATAAAAAATTAGTAAGCGCTACTAAATGTTAGTAAATTGCTGTAAGCTCAATGAATTGTAAAATATACCAAAATTTTAATTTATTAAAAATTATTAAAATGCACAAATTAACTCAATTATTTTTTGGTTCACTTGTTACACTTTAAAGCTGACAATTTCTTTTGAAAGTGCCTTACGAATTCGAATATAAAAATTTATATTTTTTTTTATCGAGCAAAATTTTTTTTTTTTTAATTATATTTTTAAAAAAATATTTTAGACAAATTTAAAAAGAAAAAAATTTTAAATACTTAAAAAAATAGTAAAAACAATCGAAGTTATTATTTTTTTTTTAATTTGCTAATTTTTGTTTTGAAAAATATTTTAAGGTAAAATTTTAATTGTTTTTAAGTCTGATTTTTAGAACTAAAAAGTTTTTAGTGCTATTTTAAGTGGATGTCCCATTTTTGGACAACACTCGGTTTTTAAAAGTATGTATTGCTTTTTGTAAGTATAAGTTTTAATTATTAGAAGGAAAATATCCTTCAATATCTATTTTTAAAATTAGTATTTTTTTGCTAATTTTAGCAAATCGGATTTTAAAAATTTGTAAAATGATTCCTGAAGTTTGTAACAAAAATTTGTAAATATTTTGTAATTTGTAATATGTAAATAGCAAAAAAGTTTACTAAATAATATTTTTTTTTACTAAAAATTAGTACAAAAATGGTAACGTTAGATTGAAAACCGTTTACAAATTTTTCTACTAACTTTTTTTTCTGAGTGATCTTCATCATATTTATTAAAACTTCATAAATATAATAAAGAATTGATGACATATGATTTATCAAATAGTTTCATCAATATGATGGAATTTTTTTCTCTGAGTGTACTTTATATTAATTTGTTTTTAAAAATTATTAAACAGGTTATTGGGAACTATTAAGGAGGCTCACAGTCAAAAGCCATAACATAATTAAATAAAATTGCATCATATATTTTCCAAAAAAAACAAACAGTGGGTAACTTGTATTAAAAAAATAATGATTTTCTATCAGTATCAGTAAGAACTGTAGGTTACAAATAAAAGCAAAAACAAGACACAAAAAAAAATCGATTAAAAACTAAATACCCGAGTAAAAAAAGCTTATATATAATAATATATAATTATATATAATTTTATATAATTTTATATAATTATATATAACTTCACAGTTCAACATAAAAAAATTACGGGGTTCCGTGATTGATTCTTATTAAGGAGACCAAAAAAAATATACTTGTTTCGGCGTTTTGATAGTTTACATCGGAATTTCATCTTAGAGGCTTTGAAAGTTTCCCAGCTCTGGCCAGTTCTTGCAGCATATCGGTATATAAAACTATGTTTTGTTTACATCTGAGGTGTAGGGTATGTTTAGCAACTTTGTAGATAATGGTATGATAAATATTTTTGTAGAACATATTAACTCTCTAACTCCCCCTCATAATGGCATTTTTTGGCTTTATTTTAACAAATTGTAAAAAACACCCAGAAAAAGGGGAAGGGCGGGGATGAAATGTTCTACAAAAATGTATAATCATACATGGTTAAAAAACTTGATATGGAGCCATATATAATGATATCCCATATCCCAAATTAAATTATATATACCATATTAAATTATATATACTAAATTATATATTACTTTATGCGGAAATTGATGGATATAGTTATATATGATTATATATGTGTATATATAATCATATATAACTATATCCATAAATTTCCGCATAAAGTAATATATAATTTAGTATGTATAATTTAATATGGGACTATATTTATATCATTATATATGGCTCCATATCAAGTTTTTTAATCGTGTTTTTAAAAAAATCTCTCAAGTCTTTAAATGTGAAATGTTACGTACATAGCTCCTCAATGTGGCTACTCTTAATATTTTAAAGCAAATTAAAATTCTTTTAATCTTTAAAGAAAAAATCTCTATAAATCTTAAAGACTGTTAACAACATCTGTGTTTCATATGTGTGATATTCTACAAAATATGATGACACAACAATGATAAGAAGGTAAACCTTAAACCAATACTCCATTCGACACTAGAATTCCCCAAGAAAACCACCCCCTTTCTTCTTACATCTCCCCTTGTGTAGCAAAGAAAAACTTTTTTTTAACACCCCTATTGGATACTCATCATATCCAGACACAATCTATATTCATTCCCATAATAATAAAAAGGAAGAAAACAAAATCATAATAATAAAGAGAAGGGGAGACATGTTTGCCATAGCATTGAACATAAACATCATTAGTAACGATACTTTGCTGCCATCGCATCGAATCATATTTTTCTTTCTTTGTACAGCAAATTTATATCATGAGTTAGTTTTCTTTAATGTTACATATTTTTTCTTTAAGCATAAATGTCCCAGCAAGCTTATCGATTTTAAAAGTTCAAGTGCTTTAAATTTAGCTTCAAATAAAGAAGATTTTTGTTTGTTTTAACAAAAATTTTGTCAAACTTGAATTTTTGTTTTGTTTTTGCTGGAGTATGATATTGAAATAAAGTTGAATAGAAATTGCTTTCAAGCCTTAGAACTGGAAAACTGATGGAATTCACTTTCAATTCAGCTTGATTTCTAGCGAAATTGTTTACAGGGTTATATTTTAAGGAAAACGAAAACTTCAATTGAATTTTTAAGCAAAAAAAGTTTCTTCTCTGCAGGGAAGTTGAATATTAAATCAAGAGGAATATACATATATAGAAACTGAGTTATATTTACCCTTAAAATTATTTGTTTTCATAGTAAAGAATTCAAGTGATTTCTTCTTTAAATTGTACACTGGTTGACACAAGGAAAAATATGAAAAAAAAATCCGAAAAATTTATTGGCGCCCAATGCAGGGCATGAACAATAAATTCTTCTTCCCGATATCCCAATCAATGAATTAAATTTCGAATTGCTTCATTACGCATCTTATTCGCAAGATTTAGCTCTCTCGGATTTTTTTCTATTTTCAAACTTGGAAAAAAAAGCACGGTGATAAAAGTTTTTCGGTTGATGGATATTTTAAGAAGCTCGACAGTTCTTACTATAAACAAGGTGTCGATTCTATTGAATATTGCTGGGAAAAGTGTATCATGCTTAAAGAAGATTATGTTGTGTTTTCTTTGTTAGTACGCCCTCGTACTTGTGTATAGGGTATTTGCTCACTAATTTTAACCGTTGAAGAACAGAGGGACACACAAGGTAGGGCAATATTGATCACCCTACTGAAAAGTGCTGCCATTTTTGCAAATGATTTCATTTTAACCTTAATAAAGTAGCCACATGCCGCATTTAAAGTGAATAACAATAAATCGATATACGCCTTAGCCGTAAGATTTTGGAACTCAACGGCGAAGTGAATAATTTTCCATCGTAATTGATATGAGCGAATAGGCTCATTTTCATCTCAGAGTCCGGATCACTAAGGAAAATTCTTGGTTCTAGAGAACAGTAATTCCACGCATAGTTCATTAAGTGCCGTTACACCCTTTTAAAGTCACCGTGTGGTGTGCAGTTACATCAAAAAATGTGATTGGAGGAGTCGATGGCATCACATTTGCGGTGAACGGCGATCGCTATAAAGCCAGGCTGATTAAATTTTTCTTACCGGAACGTGACTGTCTTGATTTGGGTGACATGAGGTTCCAACAGGACTGGGTCACTTGCCATACTGAACGCTATACAGGGCCTTCCCAACTCGTGTAATCTTGCCTTTCCCAGCAAAACCACACATTACCAAATAATGGGAAAAGTAATGTATGTATAGCCATAGAGGCCGATGGATTACTTTACACCTTACTTCATTGATGAATTTCACAGGCGATGAGCCTCAAAGTAATGTATATACCCATTACTTTAGAGGTGATAAGGTAAGGGGTTACTTATATGGTTACGCGAATGGAAGAAGTAATGTGTCTAAAAATAGATTTTTAAAAAAGAGGAATTTATATTAAAAAAAAATTATTTAAAATATAAATAATAATAAATAAATTTATTTAAAATATTTATAATTGAAAATGACGTGGTCAAGATGGGAATCGAATCAGGGAAATGTGGTTGCCAGCCAATAACTCTACCCACTGAGCTATCGACGCATATAGTATTTGATTGCTTTAAACTTAAATGATTTGTTGCTCTTTGTTTTTTCGCTAGTGTTGTCAAAACAAACATACATTACCATTTTGCTTACAAAAAACACAAAGTAATGTATCTTAAAACAGATTTTCAAAAATATTTCAATTATTACTTTACATTTATTAATCATATATTACGTAATCAATAATCAGTAACTTCATATTTTATGCTTGTAAATAATGAAAAAGGTAACGAGCGATCATTACAAGGTAACGCATGAGAATATCGCACCCATTGCCAAAGTTTTGCTGGGTTCTCCCGATTTGACTGTATCGGTCTTCTTCCTATGGGGATATTTGATGGCGAACAAGCCAAGTATTTTGGAGGAGTTAAAGAACAATATTTGGGCCGAAATTTGCGTGACAATAGAAATGCTACATCTAGTTACGTAAAATGTAATCAAAGAGCCCAAATGTGCACCACCGCCGTCGGCGGTCATTTATTTTATATAATTTTCCACAATTACCTGAAAAAAAAAATTATAAGTGCGAATAAACATAATCAGCTAAAACCAAATTAGTTTTCACTTTATAGCGAATTTACCTTTCCAAAGGAAGCAAGACATTAATTAGGAGGAAGAATTTCCCGAGTGTTGCTAATATTTCCAAAAAAAAAAAAATGTAAAAAAAAGTGTATGTTAGAATCGCCTTTGTCGAATACAACTCTGAATTTTCAGAGAAATCTTAATTGTGTGTGGCAACGCTAGAATTTTGGTAATTGTTTGACGTTTAATAAAAGTGCAAAAACACGTGGCCACGTGCATAATACATTTGTATGTGTGCACAATACATTTTTATGTGAAATACTAATGGGTGATTTTTTAAGAGCTTTCGGATTTGATTAAAAAAACATAAAATTTAGAGAAATGTATGAAATCTTTGAGTGATATAACGGTCTATATGTATAATTCAATGTTTAAAGATGATTTCATGTGAATATTGACTGCGGCAACGCCTCAAATGGTTCATACGTTGGGTCCAATTTTGGCATACTCTCTTTAATATATCGGCAGTTATCTCACAAATAAATTCTTCAATATTAGCTTCCAGTGCATTTACTGTTGCGGGCTTTTCCCTATACACATGAGCCTTAACATAGCCCCACAAAAAATAATCTAAAGGCGTTAAATCGCACGATCTAGGTGGCCAATTGACCGGCCCTAAACTGTTCACCGAACTCGCCTCTCAATTGGGCCATTGTTTCGCGTGCTGTGTGGCATGTGGCGCCAAATCGATAATTCACGGTCATTAACAACACTAGTGGATACAGTTGCGATATTTTCCTCTGACCGCACTCTACGTATGCGTGTGGTGGTTTAATGTCCAATAATGTAAATTTGGTGCGAAATTTAATCACAAAATTCCGAATAGCCGCCTCAGATGGTCGCCCCAACTGACCATAAAATGGAAGAAGTGCACGATGCACTTTCTTAACAGAGCATGAATCTTTATAATAAAATTCAATAATCTGCAAGCATTGTTCGTTTGTAAGTCGATTCATGGTTAAACTATAGACCAAACTGAAAATGCTTAAAATAACATGTTACACGAAAACAGCTGAGCTGCCAAAAAGAAAGTTGCTAAAAAATCGATGTATGTGCCTTTTTCTTTTTAACAAATGTCCCATGAAATTTTTCAAAGAAAATGTAGTAAAAATTCACTTTTATACAGAAACGTTGGTTGGAAAAAATGCAAATTTTCCAGCAGTATAAATTCAAAGAGTAAAATCCAATATGTTTTTTTTTTCCTAAAACCCCACTGTACTTAACGAAATCAACCAAAACTTCACTTCTTCGAAACATCTTCTATAAGTAAAGTTCTTTAATGAAATGTTTATTTATTTTTACTTTATTTTTTTCAAATCATTGCTTCGCAATTTATATGATTTCACGGAAAACAAAAACTGAAAGCATAAAAAAACTACAATTAATCACTTTAATGAAAACCGCCTTTTTCCAATATCAAAATAGAATCTAGACAATTTAATGCAACACCCCACTCATTTGCAAATTTATATGGAGTCTGTAAAAAAAAAATTCTTTGGTACTTTGCATTACATTCTATAAATAAGCCCTGGGTATAAAATTGTTACTTTATTTTTGCAATAAGTATAAATTTTTATAGAAACTATTTCGAAAATTGCAATTTCCTGTTTTGAATTTTTAGACATAAACTATTAAAATGATTTATAAGAAATAATTCTTAAATTTTAATGTGTGGTTCTGATTTTGAAATAATCAACACTTATATTGTATATTATATTTTTATTGCAGAATAAAATCATAAAGAAAAATATCTTTTAATTCGGCAAAAACACTTCTTCAATAAAATATTAATGGTCATAAATTGGCAACTCCTAAAAGACGAAAAAAATTACTACTTGAGATAAGAATGCCAAATGGCTTTACTATGATGGAGAACGCATTTGGCTGGCACAGAGAGTATCTAAGTGCTATAAAATTACATTTTTCACTTTAACAATTAAAAACTTTTCTTCACAAAGTGAACATTATATTTCTGAAAATTAATAAAAAACTTCAAACTATTTATAGGGCTATATTTTTAATGAAAATTCTTTATTAATTTTATGACATTTTTTATTAATTAAATGAAATTTTTTTTATAAAATTTTACACTATGAAAAGATTTTATTTAATGAAAAGTTTCAATGGTAGAGTTCTAGTGCAACCTCATCATTGCTTTTATGCAAAAATTCATTAATATTATGAAGATAAGCGCCCCGGTAGGCTAGTTGGTAGCAAGCTAGCTTATCAGTGCCGGGGTCGTGGGATCGATTCCCACCAGGGGCTCTGGTCTTTTTTCGCTACAACGAGCCGATGGCCTTTGTTGCTAGTGCTCGGTTAGGGTATTAGGATATAATTTGTAATTATATGATAATTCTCTCATTTTTCTTAACACAAGTTGAAATTTAACTATAGTTATGAACATTCAACTTATGACCATCAATATAAAAAAAAAGTTCAAAGTATATATTTCTCTTCATGGTTCGATACAGTACAAGTATTATTTTTGCCATTCCCTTAATAACAATTAATTAGTTGCTCTGAAGTGTGCTACTCACGTGTTTTTTATGTATGAGTGTGTTTGTAATATGTGGTATGTATGTGTAAGTGTGCCTGTGGAATTGTACTGTATTAACAGCAGGGATTAGTACTTAAAAGATTTTTCAACGTTATTTTACATTTGACATTACTTAATTGATAAATTATGTTTTGATTTTGAAGTTTTGTTTATAGCAGTGACAACAGTTATGTTGAATTGAAAATATCCTTAATATTTTCAAAAGGTTTAGGGATCAAAATAAATGATTGATAAGCTGTATTTTCTTAAAAGGTTGACAATATCTCAAGAGAATTTTAAATATTGAATAACAACATTTTCAAAACTTTATTTCCTTTGCACTTTAGGCATCAATCGATATTTGTTTGTTGCTATATGTAAAAACTAAGCAGACAAAACAAAAAATTTGGCAAAAAAACAAAAAGTTGGGGAAAAACAAAAGTTGTTAGAAAAAAAATTTATTGGAAGAAAGCACTTTGAGGCAAAAAAAAATGTGAAAAAAGCAATTTAAAGATCAAAAATCGTAAGAAAAAGCTACTTTAAAGTTAAAAACTGGTTAATCCAAAAAAGTAGAAAAAAGCACATATGAGTAAAAAAAAATCAAAAAGCAAAAACAGTAAAATATGCAAATTTGTCTTCTCTGCTAATAAAAGGCTTAGCGAGTGATTACGATTAAATTAAAATTATTTTGCCTTGCTACCATTAAAAGATTTTTTAATCGTTTAACAAGCAAAGTCAAATATGATTGCCCAAGAGTTTTTTGGCACCCATTACTGTCCCGGTAAAAGATAGATTATATATTTCCAAAGGTAGAAGATAGGGAAGCAAAAATGTTGAGGACAGTAAGCCTCAATCTGGTCCCACTTACACAAAGTTGATCAAAAAGTATTCTTTATTCAAGGGAAAAATAGACTTTATTTGACAAGAGAAATTATGGGTAAGGAATGTCTCATTGGAGACAATTTTTTGTGGTACAACAAAAAACGAAACTATCAGAATTACTGGATGATCTCCAATCGAGATCTACTAGTGATGGGCACGAATATTTTTTTTTCTACTTACGATCACGTGAGTAATTTAAATTTTTGCTTACGCTCACGAAACACGCTTCAAAAACTTAAAATACAGTCTAACAATTCCATCAAAAGAAAATAAGATTCGGATTCGTTTTCACCTAGTAGTACAGTACGCCCCATGACTATTTTACCAAAAACCAGTATTTTACAAAAAAAAACAGTATTTTACAAAAAACCAGTATTTTACTAAGAACCAGAATTTTTTTACCAAAAATCAACATTTTAGCAAAAAAAAAAACAATATTTAAATACTAGTATTTGAACAAACAAATAAAACAGTGTTTTAAAACCTGTATTTTAACAGAAAACCTGTATTTAAAAAAACAGTGTTTTAGTAAAAAAAAAAAACAGTATTTTACAAAAAAAAAGGAAACAGTATTTTACAACAAAAAAAAAACAGTATCTTGAAAAACAGTATTTTAACAAAAAAATAAACATTATTTTGTTTGGAATAAATTCGGCACTATCAACCAAATTTTTTTTTAAATACAAAAATAATTAACCATGAATAATAAAAGCTGTAAAAAATTAACAAATTTCAAATAATTAAACAAGAAATAAAGCAATTTTTAAGAAATAAAAATGGTCATAGAATTTTCTTCAATCAATTATAAAGAGATAAGAATATAAATACATCTATTTGTTAAGAACAATTCTGAAGATATCAATTTAATTTTATCTATCATTTACGTCAGTAAAGATTGAAACATAATCAAATCCTAGGTCAAGTACTTATATAAATGTGAATTTCACCCCCTCCCAAAGTCAATTGCATGCTCGGATGCTAAAAAACTTTATTTATAATTTCGTATTTCACTTCAATCTATCTCGCTGTAGTGATGCATTCGAAGTCTTTTGCTAAAACGATAATGGAATTAATTCTTTACTTTTCTATAACATCCGAGGTTAAAAAGAATTATTAAAAAATGCCATTAGCAGAGGTATAAAGAAATAAAGATTCTCAGATTATGAGAACTACATTATATAGAATCTAAGAACTTTTTCAAGAAAAAGCAATCGAAAATCAAAAAGAACTCAAAATCTTGTTGGCCGTTGGATCATAAGAACTTTTCCACAGAAATCTATCTTAGAATTTAAGTATGTTTTAGATGGAAAAAGTCATCAGAATTCTACTAGAAAAAGTCATAATTTTCTTAGGGCTTTTATAAACTAAAAAGTTCTTAGAACCTGAAAATTATTCTTTGGGAAAAATTTCTCAATATGTTTGTTTGGGTTTTTCTTAATGAAAAATTCCTCAGAATATGATAATTAATCTTTAAAAGAACTCCTATAAATCTGAGAATAGATCTGCAAGAAAAAATCTTCAGACTTGAAAAGTTAATAAAAAATCCTCAAGCTTTCAGGGTGATTCTGACAGTTTTTCTAAGGTTATAAAGGTTTTCCTAACGGAAAAAGTACTCAGAATCAGAGGTTTTTTCTTCAAAAGATTTCTCTTAATTTGAAGGCTTTACAATAGGAAAATACTCAGAATCTAAGGATTTTCTAAATGTAAAAGTCATCCAAATCTTTGGATTTATTTTTATAAGTATCTGATAATTTTCATTTATGGAAATAAATTACAAAATTGTATGAGGCCGTTGAAAAATTCGTCTCTCTATTTTCCTCCTCTATCGCATACTCGAATTTCTTTAAGATCGTAGAGAATCAGTCTTAATACTCTTCTTGTATGATCTTAAAATATTATATGGAATCTCTACATTTGATTTAATTTATTTTTGGAGACGGTGTGTAAAAATTAATTGCAAAAAATACCTTCGAAATTTTTTCCTTTGACATTTTTAATAAAAAACATTAAATCTTTCGATAAAAATTTGTTGCTGACCTCTTTATGATGAAAGTAAATCTGATTTCAAAATTTTTAGATTTTTAATATGCAATGCAGTCTCGGTATATCTAACAAATATTGAAATCTTATTAATTTCTTTTTTTCCTTTTTCTTTTCAGGTAAGCATTATTATATTCATTTAACACAAAACGTAAATCTTTAAGTAAGTATTACTTTATAAACTTAGAACATAAAAAACAAACTAATTAAAATATTATTAAATCTGGAAGCAAAATTATATTTGCCAGATTTTTCTAATATTTAAATTCTGTAAAAATTATTCAATTTTAATGAATATTTTTTATTGGCCATTTTACAATAATACTGCTGCATATCAAAATAACTTTAGAAAACATAAAATTTCTTTTGCCAGACTTTAAACAACAATTAGAGTTCTATCTTCAGCATTAAGTGATGCCAAAGATACGAATATGTACATTGTGAATTGTACATACACATTAACAAAACTGTCTGGCATCACTAGCAAACAGTTAGAAATGAAATAATTTATAAAAGAAAATAAGAAAACTTTTTCAAGTGCATAATATAGTAATGCTACAAACAAGAACAGCAATAAAAACTAACTATATACAACGAAAAAAAAATTACTACATTACCAGACATAATCAGCAATTCGTGTTATGCTGCTACTAATGTTCTGGAACACACTCAACACCACAAAACAAAGCATTGAGCAGCAAGACCAGCCAAACCAAAGTAAAGCAAACTGAATCAAACGTTCATTGACAGCATGTTTAGTAAATGTCTACCGACGACTACTCCATGCTAACATAGAGGAGTTATGTGCAGCATAACTCTTTTTTTTTTGGTACTTTAAAAATAGTTGATGGAAATTACAAGTAGTCTAAACCGATATGATGGAACCCTATAATAGTTCAGCAAAAAATACCGTAATAATATTCATACGAGGGCAAATCAATAAGTCCGTGACTTTTCGAACTTCCCTCGTAGTTATGTGAAATGCAACACTGCTCCCATCAAGTACCACCTTTTAATAGACTACTGTAAAATTTTGAGCAAGTTTCGTTATTTACTTTGCGTTTAACAGCTGTTCAAAACATACAACCTCGTGAATTTTTTTAAAAATGGAAAAAAGTGAATTTTAATTGGAAAAAAACCGCCAATCAGACCAAGGAAAAGCTTGATAAATACTATGGGGACTCTGCACTATCGATTTCAATGGTAAAAACTGCTTTACTGACTTTCGTTGTGGCTTTACAATCACGTAAGATGGCGAATGATCTGGACGCCCAGTTTAAGTCTCTACACCCAAAACAATTAAAAAAAAATCACCATATGATGTTGGCCGATCAGAGATTGAATGTGCGATAGATTGTGGAAGACATAGGCATCTCACATGACTCAGTGGTTTCAATTTTGAACGATCACTTGGTTATGAGAAAGCTTTCCGCAAGATGGCTGCTGCGTTTGCTCACAATTGACCACCAACGGAATCGTGTGACAGCTTAGTTTCCATGGCAAAAATCCATGAAGTAGGCTACGAATTGCCCCTTCGCATTCGACTTATTCTCCGGATTTAGCCCCCAGTGACTATTTCCAAACCTAAAGAAATGGCTCAGTGGAAAGAAATTTAGCTCCATCGATGAAATTATTGATCAAACAAATGACTATTTTATGGACCCCGAAAAATCCTGCTGTCAAACGCAAAGTAAATGACGGAACTTGCTCAAAATTTGACAGTAGGTAGTACTTGATGGGAGCAATGTTGCATGTCATATAACTACGAGGGAAGTTCGAAAAGTCATGGACTTATTGATCCGCTCTCGTAGTTTGAATAGACTGTATCCGATTCGGTTCACAAATCGATAAAATAGATCGATTACAAGTCCAGAGCAAAGCTTTCTCTTCAAAGTACTTTGGTACTGATCAATGCTGTTGACAATTTTTGAACGATTCATGACTAATTCAGATTATTACAAATAAAAGTTTTCCAATTATTTTCAATTAGGTATAAATGTGCACCATAATGCACGATTATTACTTTCACAATATGAAGAAGAACTATAAAAATATTCACGACTAGAATGACAAAAAATATTTCGGTTAGGTCCACGTAGTGTTTCCAATTCAGTTAATCGATTAACCGATGCCTCGATAATTCGCCTCTATTTCGGTTAATGTCGCACCATATATTAAAAACTCAAGTAATTATTTTTTTCCGTTATTTTTTCTTGAAACTTCCAAATTTTGTAACTTTAGGTAAAAAAGTCAAGAAAATCTCAGGAAAAAACAATAACTAAAACGCAAGCGAGTTATTTAAAAATCGCGTGAAAGAGATCCTTAAGGATTTGATAGCTACTTAAGCAACTCAAATCAAGTCTTTTATATGCTTTGAATAATACTATAGACAATTTTTAATTTTTGTTTCAATTCATTTAAAAATTCTAATTAGCCATGTAAAAATCGAAATATATATGAGCATACATGATCATACATGGGCCTGTATATGATCATACATGGACATACATGGTCATATACGTCCATACATTGTTCAATATATGACCATACATGATCTCATATATGATCATATATCTTCGGATCTGAAATTTGAGGGTATACGGACGTATATGATCATATACGAGCATACATGAATAATATATGAGCATGTATGATAATATATGCACATATATCACCATATACCCTCAAATTTCGGATCCGAAGATATTTGGTCATATATGCGATCATGTATGGACGTATATGACCATGTATCCCTATGTATGATCATATACAAGCCCATGTATGATCATGTATGTTCATATATATTTCGATTTTTACATGGGTAATCTAAATTATATTTTTATATCTTTCACGACAAGGTTGCATTTTTTATAAATCAATGTCATATAACAATCAACTGATATTTTAATTCTCTTACATCTCCCAATTTTTTTTTTACAAAAGTTCACACCATAAAAAATTTTTCTGTTAAATTGTTGCTTCAGATCGATCATAAGAAACAAAAATCTGATTCTGAATCTATTACAACTTTGGAATAGGCAGAGCGTAAACAAAAAACCTATTAAAAGGTATATAGTTTGCTTCTTTGTAATTAAACACGTGCCTAGGTATTTTCCTAACAAGCACTATGACGTTACTTAAGTTAAAAAAAAATAATAGAAAACTACCTTAAATTGTAGAATTTTCCTTTTTGTAACTTAGTTTCGTTTAAAATTATAAACAAAACATAAACAAAAATAAAAAATAACATAGAATTTTGTAACTTATTCAAAGTTGATTCATCAGAAAATTTAAAGTAATTCAAAAAAAGGTTTAAGAATTCGCTTATTTCAATCATTAATTGCACAAAAAAAAAATCATTACAATTTACAAGGTGAGGAGGTTCCTCTTTAGTCTTACGAGTGTTTAAAAGTCTTGCAAAATTTTCTTAAGTCGAGTTTTTGTATTCTAAGGCATGAATCTTTAAAAAGGCTTCTCCGACGCCTTGCATCTCTGCCCTAAAATTTGAAAACAACTGATTACAAGGGGAAATATTACTTTTTGTTGTTGTTAATTTTCACGAAAACTTTGATATTTTAAATCAAATTTTAATTAAAAGTTAAAAAATCGTGATTCGCATTAAAGTTTAAAACATAATTTGCTTAAGTGACTTGAAACATAATTGGCTTATTGACTTAAGCTTTGCGTTGGTATGGAGCTATATTTTTTTTTTTTTTTTCATCGAAAATTGATTGATTACCCCACCATGTTGTCCAGCGGATATATTTATTTTCAAGCAAAGTCCAAATGTTGACTGGCTAAAATTCTTAATTGGATCCAAATTTTTTCAAAATTCAATTTTAAATTTGTTCTTTAAATTCTAATCCTCCTAAAAATTCATATTTAAAAAAAAATTAATTAAAAACTCAATATATTTCATCAAAATATTGAATACATTTAAAAAAGTTCTGTATAAATTTTTTTTTTTGTTTCATCATAGGGTCATATAGACCCCAACCGCACTTGAGTCAAATCGGTGTAGCACTTTAGAAGTTGTGAGTGAAAATTTGAGGACACCTTTCGTATGAAAATTTTAGAAGTGTCCCCAAATTTTCACTCACAACTTTTAAACCGCTTAACCGATTTTATTCCTAAACTGCTCAGGAGAATAACAAATAATGTGGATAAAAATAAGAAATTTATCTTGGATTTTCGCGCCATTACAACAAACATTTCAGGATGTCAGACAATTATAATACACTGAGCTACATCTTTCATCAATTTGCAAAGATGTTAACATCTTCCCATAAATTCTGCATTTTTCTACATCTAGAAAAGATGATCCTTTCTCATTTTGTTCCATCTTACATCTTTCGTTATTTTAAGTGTCATCACTAAAAAAATTACAAAAAATCGATTTTCTTTGTGCCATCACTATGAAACTGTCATTGCCGAAAATAAACAAAAAAAAAATGTTATCAACAAAGGAAAATGAGCGGCACATGTAAGAATATCAGACTTATGTCTACCAAAAATTCTTCTTCATCATCATCTTTCAGAATCGCCTTTGATTCAGGTTTGTTCTTGCAAAGCAACAACTAATCCAATGATTAATGCTTTCTCTAAATCAATTTTTTATTTTTAACAAAAATCATGCTTCTTTTTCTTTTATTTTTTTTAAAGCTGAATAAATAACAGATGAAAGATCTTGCCAATGAAAACACATGTTTCACGTTTTCATCATCTTCCATGCGTTTTACAAAGATGGTAAGAAGCCTATAACTTTGCAAAACCCGTTGGGGTAAAATGTTTGAATTAGTGAAACTAAAACTACTTGTTTACTGTGTAACTTGTTGCAAGCTTTATGCAATTAAAACTTAGTTAACCTACGAGTAGGAGTTTATTTGTATTAGTCATACCAAAGGTCCAACTACTATTTGCTTAAGTTACTTGAGTTTTATTTTGGTATGAAACGAAATTTTAGAAATACAAATTTTTCATTTAAAACAATATTGAATTTCGTTTCATACCGATACCTCTTCACTCAGAATATTATGTTTGAAGTTTAATAAGAAAGTGTTCAGTTTAGTTAAAAATAAAGAAACATACATTTATTTTTCAAAAAAATATTTATTTTAACTTTTTATGCATTTGCTCAAAATGATTTACATTCATTTACGAATTTTTTTAGATTCATTTATTTTTTCATCAGAATTTTGTGGTTTATTTGTTTCCGTTACAGTTATGTTATTAAAAATTTTAATTTTGTTTGCTGTCTGCTTCAAAAAAAAAGATAATCAAAAAGTTCAAATTTGGTTTTTATTTTAATTGTTTAAATAATTTCAATTAAAATTACAACAACTTCATAAACATACACACGTACACTCATATGGTCATTCACACATTTTGTAGATTAAAAAACAAACAAAAATACAAAAATCCGAAAAAATTTTAAATAAATGTATAATCAGTTATTTTTTACGGAAGTTGTAGTTAAAATTTTAAAATTAATTTTTAACTGATTAATCATTTGTTTTTTTACTGATGTATCAGTTGTTTAAACAACATTTACAAATAAATAACAAAAACCATTTGATTTAAATGAAATGTAAGAAGACCGGGTTTTTAATGAAATATTACTTTTTAGTAATATTTTCTGTCATTTTAACTTACAAACTATTTTAAGTGAACCTTAAGTCACTTAAGCCAATTTTGTTACTGCCTCAAGTGTTGGTAATTTTTGAAAATTTATCCTTGATTTTTAAATAAGTCCCTAAGTCTTTTTTTATCAAACTCTTTTCATTTGATTTATCTTGAAGAAATGCGTTAATATATGTTTGATTCCTTCATGAAATTAAAAATGAATTCGCAAAAGCATTCGTTCAAATCTAACTCAACTTTTTTTCAAGGAATTAACCTTTTCCCTTAAGTAATAAATATAATATTAGGGAATTCATTAACAAAGAAATTAATTCTTCTTTGCTCTGCTGTAGGGTATTAAACAAAAGAAGTAACAAAGGATTTTTTTTTTGAATTTCTTAAATTCTTTGTACCAAAAAATTTTATAAATTTTTGTTTGAATATGTTACTTGCTTGACCAAAAAATGTCTGTAATCTTTTCCCTTTTTTTCCTTATTTTTTTTTTTTTGGTTATATATATAATTCTTTTTTTTTGCTATTTTTGAGATGGTTCTTCATTTCTCTAGAGTACCTAAAAAGTTACAAAAGTTAGTTGGTTTGCTTCTACCAACACTTAGGGGCTTGTTAACTTTTTTGAGCAGTAGACTGTATAAGAACGGTGCCCAGAAGAGTAAAAACAACTGAAACAGCGACAAATACAAATCTGACAACTAACAAGCGACAAATTAACACCCGCGCCATATTGTTTTGACACTATTTCCGGTTTGTTTATAACTGAGCATTAAACTGATTTTTTTATTTGTATATTATTCATGCTTGTTCTTGCTGTTTTTTGCATTTTACAAAATTTATTAAGTTGCAATTAGTGATAATGGTTGTCCCGTTGTAATGTAACCAACCATTTGCTATCATACTCCTACATCATCATCAACAGTTGTTGTATTTGCTATTATAACTCTTCTAGTGCTGTAGCTGTCAGGGCATATTCCTGTTTGTACATCCCTCAGGTATTTATTTGTATGTTCATTGTCTGGCTGTTAAAAAGCACCACTCGTGTTGTTTTTGTTGTATTTTTTTCATTCTTTAGAACCCAACACCCTCTTCTTCCTCTATTGGTTAGGGATTGGGTTTTTTTTTTTTTTTTTTTAATATAAATCCTGTGTTTTTACCTTGTTCGCTATCCATTGTGCTTTCTAGGTGCCATATTGTCATAATACCGGTGTGCAATTATATGGTTGTTAAGTTTTTGTTGTGTGTAATTATATTTATTTTTTAACTCCTTATTTTTTTAATGGAATTTTTCTTTGATAACAAGCAAAAAAAGCAATACTGGAATTACTCCATTCTTTTTAAAAAAAAATTATTCTTTATTTTTAATTCAAATTATGGGATATTTTTTGGTAACTGCAGGTTTTTTTACACAGATTAATGACCTAGAAACATAATGTAAAAACAACCGGTTATAGAACAACTTCTATTTCTTCAAAATCCCTTCTTTTATCGGGTAATAATTTTTGTTTAAAATTTTTCTAAAAGCAACCGGTTCTTTTATCCCAAAGTAGAATTGGTTCTGCAAAACAGTTCTGGAGATAGTTCTAGAAAAAATTCTGTGTCAGTTATACTTTACATGTAAGTTCGGTGGAAAGGGTTCAATATTTAGTTCTAATAGGTAGGTTGCATGCGAACCGTCTAAAATAAAAGGCGCTAACAGTCGGGGGCACATACATACATATTTCAAAATAAGAAATTGCAATACATTGGATTTTTAGTTGCGTTATTGATATGTAGATGTCGGTTTTACAAGAATATATTCCAAAAACACTTATTTTCCAATATATTCCCTTAAAATAGAGATTTCTCTCAATATCTGTTCGGGTTTCCAATCCGGAAATGGAATTCGAAGTTTTATCTATCAGTCAATACGGGTAAAGTTTTACGGAGGGTTTAATGCGAATCAATGCAGCCCATTGTGATTCCCCCTAGTCCCTCAGCCATTGGAACCGTGACTTAAAACCATCTGAATTGTCTCCAAAAATCCACGGGCCCGACAAAAAAGTATTCCTTAAACTGTACAGATCGCAAAAAATTTGCTTTATGTTATTCACAGAGTAGATGCTTCATTGTCTTCTGCTTAACCTACACCCCCATAGTCTATACAGTAATCCCCACGTGTGGTACCCGGGCTCACAGCCTTCCCAACTATCGCACAGTGCCCATTGAGAATAGACCAACCCTCAGGGGATGCCCCTACTAATGCAATGCATTGTATTGGAATTAGGAAATAGGTTATGGGAAGGAGAAATGAGAGAGTAGTGTTTGTGGACATTTGACTTAAATTTCTTCATATTCTAGACCTTCGAGGGGAGCTTATTCCACCAAGAAAAGTTTTGGTTCCATTAAGTACGGCATATTGTCTGAGATACCTCAGAAGTAGTCAAAACCATTCACCTCGGTCTTGTATCCCCATTTGATCTGACCCTATTTATGCGGAATAAATCTACGAAAGGATCAATACATTCATTCGTATTGAATCCCCGATCGATTTAGACTCCTTCGTAGATATTCAACAGCAAATTATTCGTCATGATCCCAACGTCAAGGATATCACGTAAATCTTACCACTTCGCTCGTTAGTCTTATTAAAAATCTAGTGTAGAGTTTCGCTACATAGACTATCTAGCCAGTCCACACATAAATCATCAAGAAGCAAAACCTCATTTTTGCGATTGTTAGAATCGCTGCCAGACCTCAGTGGTCGGTAATCTCATCTGAACGTTAACGAAAACATTTGCAGTTGCCTTTCTTGTGGGCCATAATTTGAATGTCTGTACCGTAATCGCACTTCAATCGTTTTAAAAATGAAAATAAAAATTGTTTTTTAAATTAAAATCAATATGGCGGCAAATAATTTGAATTGTACTCCAATCAAGTTAAAATTCTATGTCAAAGTAGTTTTATGATTGAAGTTGTTATCGGAGTTTAAACTGCAAATAATATTGTTATTTGCAGTTTAAACTCCGATAACCGGTGGCAAAACTGTGATTGATGTTTAAGAAATAGAAATGGCGAATTAGGCGAAATGACAACACCAACGGACAGTTTCCCAGTTTCCGGTTTTGGGATTATGTCCGAAAATGTTTTGAAGGTAACCCCCTCACTGGAAGTTAAAGACTATGATCAAAACAGATACGGTCGTAATTCCTAGAAGAAAAATGACATAAAGCCCAGAATATGTTTTACGCTCATCCGCTGTCTCGTTTCCAGAAATATTTTTGTAATCCATTACCCAGCATATTTTCAATGATGGATTGTTCTGTAAGAACCTGAAGCTCTTGACGACAACGGTTGTCTACCATTAATATTACAACTCCTACTCTTACTTTTAGTACACTACACTGTATTTGCATCATTTGAATCCTTAGCCCCTGTTCTCGAATATAAAGATCAAGTTACTTCATAAATATAAAGCTGGATAAGGTTACTCATTCTCTCACTGAGGTCGGTCCAGACTTATCTGATACACTTAAGACTGCGTTCCCCAATTCTTGATGCTGGCGAACTCATATTTCTCATATTTTCCCACCAAAAAAAAAATGGAAGTGATTCTTAAGGAATCAAGTTTGATTTCAATTGATTTCAAAGTATTATTTAGTTCTGATTTTCCACTTCTAAAGCAGTCCTTTAACACAATTTCCAAAAACGTGATTTTTAATGATATTAATTTTTTTTAAATCGGTCATGGGTAACTTATTTAAAAAAAAATTATTTATGAACATCAAAAGATCTTATTTTCACTAAACCATAAAAACAGCTTTAGATGCAATGAAAAAGGATCATAAAAGAAAACTTCCACAAGATCCAAATGTTTACAACATCGCAAATTTCTTCTCTTTTGGTAGTTTTTTGTTTTGCTGGATAGGGCTACTAGCGCCCTTATGGACTCACTACTTAACTCGGACTCTGTCATGTGATTTTAAAGGACCGTCATTAACCATTATTGCCTAACTTCCCGAGACTAGTTGCCTTCGACTTAGCTCTTAAAGGCTTCCTTTATATCAATAAATAACGCCTGATCGTATTTTTCATAGTTTAGAAAAAACAAAAAAACTTAATCCAAAATTCCAGCGAAGATTTTCTTTTAATTATTTGGAGTTTCTTTACAAATTAAAAGTTTTTCTTTAAATGTATGAAAATTGGTCATAAATTTACGGTGAAACGAAATAAAAAAACATTAATTTTAGAAAATTTTAAACCTTCTTTGTATACCCCTTAAGTCACTTAAGCTTATTCTTTTAAGGTTGATTTTAAGAATAGTAAACGTTTGCTCTTAAAAATTGTAAACACTATTAACCTTCTAATCAGACTTGTTTCTGATTTTTTTTTACTACGGACTGGCTTCATCAATGATTTTCAATTAAATTGTATGAATTGTTTTGTCCCTGTGATCATTTTTCAACCACCCATCGGCTGTAGGAGTTGAACATACATCTATTCCTAAGGCGCGGCTGCTTAACGATCTCACTTAATTTCCTATTCAGTGTTCTGTTATTGTGTTTTTTCCAGAAGCTTGTTTAGATTTTAATCTCCTGCGTGTCTCCTAATTCGCAAATGCTGCTAGATTGACGTATGATTTTTACGTTCAAGAGTAGGCAGATTGCGTTTATATGAGGAGATTATTGCAATGGGTCAAATTTCGCAGTGTATTTAATTACGGTTTTATTTTTAATTCTTGTAGACAGTGTCAAATAATTAATATGTCTTTTATCAATTTTTTTTTATAATAAAATAAATTAGTAAATTGTGCATGATTAGCAGCATCATTCAAAATATTTTCTTTCATTTGTTTCCAGATTTACAAATTTTCCTTATTTAATTTTCATTGCATAACAAAACTTGTTAACTTTTCAATCAAAACCTATTTTACTGTCAATTAAAATAAAAAACATTTTGCATAAATTAAATTTCAACAGACAGGTCCTTTGATATGGAGCAGTTTATTAAAATATCAACATATCATCACCGTCAACAACAAAATCATCATCATTGGCATATTCATATCAATGCATATCATCGCATATAAAGGAAAAATTGAAAAATGAATACAAAATTAAATTAATCATGCACGACTTTGCAATAACACAGTAAGACATAAAAGAAAAATAAACATATTCTAAAAATAACTATAGAGAATAATAATAAAGTCAGTGATTTTTTAACTTCCGGGTTTAAACAGATCCACAAAAAAATGAGAGAAATTAGAAACAAAAATTGTTGCCAAAACTATTGTAGAAATATAAAATCATTAACGTTTTGAGAATATTTATAAAGACCGGTGAGCAACAAAAAAAAAAAGAACGACAAAAACTTTTCAACAGGATATTTACTTTTCAATAGTTTTTATCAATTGGAATATACATAAAAAAGGCAAACACACATATACCAAAGCATTTATAGATAAAACTTTTACTAATACTTGTGCATAAATATTAAATTTCATTAAATTTCTTTTACCCTACAAAAAGCTCCTACGCACATACATACACGCAGCTAGATAAGAACCTAACCTTATTGCATTAATATTCTTTGTTATACACAGCTCTCCACTCTTTTGAATACACACACAATTACAATTGTGTAAAGTTTGAAATAAGGAACAAAACGCGTGTATATAACAAAAATTTATTGATTTTTCCAAAGTTTCCAAAAAGACCCCCCAACATCATACATTTTAACCACTGTTGCTGATTTTTTGTTTGTTTGTTATTTGTAGACATGCTGTTGCTATTTCTACAAACAATTGTTTATTTTGACTTTAACTTTAAGCTTTAATTTTACGATGGGATGAAAATTTAATTTTTTTTTGACTTTATGAATAATCCAATGTTGGCCCCTACAATAGCAGAAATTTCGAACCGCACAAAAAATATTTCTGGCAAAAGAAATAATTAAAGATACAACTAATATTCGTCTAGGAAAACACTTTATTGTTGGTAACATTACTTTGTAAAACTATTTCTTTTTTATTGTTGGTAACTTTGTAAAACTATTTCTTTTTTATTTGCCAGCAGCATCCTTCTTCGCCAGTACTGTTTTCACTCATATTATAACCATTCAGTTGTATCATAATTATACCTTCCACCATATATGGCTTGTCATATATATATAGTACCTTCCACCATATATGGTTTGTCATATATATATAAAATGCAACACTTAATTACCACCCGTTAAAAGACTACTCTCAAATTTTGAGCAAAATTCGTCATTTACTTTCCATTTAACAGCTGTTCAAATCATACAACCGAATTTCGAGTGCTCATTAATCATTATTTTTTGCGAAAAAAAACCGTCAATCAAACCAAGGAAAAGCTTGATAAATACTATGGGGACTCTGTACCATCGATTTCAATGTAAAAAAGTGGTTTACTGACTTTCGTTGTGGCCTTACAAGCACGGAAGATGCCGAACGTTCCTGACGCCTCTCTTCACCCAAAACAATTGAAAAAATTCACGATATGGTGTTGGCCGATCGGAGATTGAATGTGCGATAGATTGCGGAAAACATAGGCATCTCACATGGCTCAGTGGTTTCAATTTTGAACGATCACTTGGGTATGAGAAAGCTTTCCGCAAGATGGCTGCCGCCAACGGAATCGTGTGACAGCTTACTGACAAGGAAAATATTTTCTCTTATTTTTCACCCGACGCTTAGAATTGAATAATAATTTAAATATACCTAAAATATTTTTCACCTTTAAAAATTTTTTCACCACAAAAATTTTTTTTTGCGCTAGAGGGAGTTCACACTAGCGCTGATCCTGACAATTTTTTCGATTTATAAAAAAGTGTTTATTTTTTGTTAGCAACTTTTGATTATGATCTCGTGCCTTTTTTTTATTACATACTTAAACAACAATTGTTTATGTAAAAGACTAAAGTCTTAATTATCCATGTGCTACTTGACTCCATATCGTTGTCTCTTTTTAACTTATTAGCTTAGATTGAATAAGCTGATTCGTTGAGTTACGTTTAAGTAAGATATTTCAGATATCTTACTTAAACGTAACTTAACGAATCACCAAATTTTTTGGTGTATTTCACATACTTTATTACTAGATTTTGAACCTAATGTAAACACACCGTTATAAATAAACCCTCCAATTTTTTTTTTACTTATATATCAAAATAAAAAAACACATTGAATTCTAACAACTTTTCACTTTGAAATTTTCAAGATTTTAAGCCATACACAATTTCTAAATTTATAAAACTTTTACGTCCTAATGCTTTAATTAAAATGATCAAATTATAAAGCATTCCAATGTACAATTGGAGTCCGAGAAGAATCACAAAAGAGTCTTAAATCATTCTGAAAGGTTTTTCTGGCTACTAAAGAGTGATTTTTTTAACCGTTTGTGTTTTGAAAATTAAAAAAAAAAAAACAGAAAATTTGCAAATGAAATATTAGTTTGAAGTCATTGTGAATGAAATATTAGTTTGGGGTCATTTACATTTTAATGATTATTTTATGTAAATGTTGCCCGCGGCTACGCCGTAGGTAGTCCATCCGTGAGCTCCAATTTGGGAATACTTTTGTCAGCATTTTGGCAGCTGTAATGTTGTCTTCCAGAGCTGGAATTGTGGCTGGCTTGTCCCTCCACAGAAGAGAGTTCACGTATTCCCACAAAAAATAGTCTTGTGGGGTCAAATTGCATGATCTTCAAAACGTGAGCTAATTGCTCACCAAACTCGCATCTCAATAGGTTTATGGTATCACGTGCCATTTGGCGCAGTCTTGTTGAGACCACACGTTAACCAAGTTCTTCCATTTTGCGCAAAAAAAGTCGGTGACCATCGCAAGGTATCTTGCTCCATTGTTATGTTGCAATTTTCATTGTTTTTGAAGATCTACGGTCCAAAGATGCAACCGGCCCACAAACCGCACCAAACAGTGCATTGGCAGCTCTTGAACTTCCTCTGACAGCTCCACCAAATTCGGCAATTCTCTTTTTATGACGTATCCATTAAGCCAAAGATGAGCTTCGTCGCTGAAGACAATTTTTCGATAGAAAAATGGACCTTCATCCAATAAAAAAGAATTAGCATTTCGAAAAAAAAAATTGTCACTTTGTTCGAAAATTTTGTAATCGGAATCTGAAGACGAATACCGTTGTAATGAAAACATTAATGCTTTTTGTCACGCACGACAATCTTTTATTCACGTCCATACGTGAATTAACTGTAAATATCGCCAAATTGATTTAGTCTATCTGTTTCGACTAAAGTATTCGGTTAAAAAATGATTGTGTGAAAATATGAGTTTTATCTAATGAATATTATGTTTTTTTGAGGTATTTTTGTCACACTTAAAAAAGTTTGTAAGTTAAAATAACTGAAAATATCATTTAAACGAAATGATATTTCATTTAAAAACCAGTCTACTTAATTTTCATTTAAATTAAATGCCATTTGTTGTTTATTTTTAAATGTTGATTAATCAACTGACACATCCGTAAGAAACAAATGATATAATCAGTTAAAATAAATGTCAAAATTTTACCTACCAATCCTTAAAAAATAAATGTTTTTTTTTTCATTTTTTGAATATTTTTTTTTTTGAACAGCAAACAAAATTTAAATTTGTAATAACTGTTACGGACACAAATAAACCACAAGTTTCCGTTTTGTGGGTAAATTTTTATTAAATTTCAAACAAATGAAAAAAATAAATGAAACTGATAAAGAATGGTAAATGATAGTAAATTATTTCGAATAAATGTATAAAAAAGTTAATATAGATCTTTCTTTGAAAAATAAATGTTTGTTTCTTTATTTTTAAATTGAACGGAAAACTTTTTTTATTGAACTACAAACAGTTAACTACATAATATTCTGAGTGCAGTTAAGAATAATTTGTAGATCTGTAAACATATTAATGTTTAGAATAATCACTCTTATTTTTAAAATACTACTTTTTGTTGTATGAAACATATGAAATTGAAGGACAAAACCGAATATTAATCGTTTTAATCGCCTTTCTTCCGTACTGCCGCATAGTGTGCAGTGTTAGGTGAATTTTAATTTTTGTGTATGTATGTGTTTTTTTTTACTTCTCCCTTCGTAAACACTTCAATTTGAGCTTTTTAACGTACAACCAAAATTAAAGATTTTGCTTGTTATTTTTCTGTAAAGAAAGATTTTGAAAACATAATACACCTCGGTTACTTTAGTTTTGTATTTGTTCCAAATTTTCCCCCATTTTTGCGCCCATATAAGAAAAGCCAGCCAAACATAAAAATGTTTAACAACAACACATGCTGCATGTTGTACATATCTGATGACAAAATCTCATTTTCTTAATTTTTATGTTTTTAATATCTGTTTACAATCTGTTCTCTGTGTTTTTTAACTCTTTTATTAGTTTTTAGTTTTCTTAACATCATTTCTTATCCTTAATGTTGGTAGCCGGTTGGATTTTTTTTACTTTTTTTCTGTTTTTTTACTTTCTATTTTAACCAGGTTTCTTTGTTTCCCCCAAAAATTATTGATGTATTGTAAGATTTTGTCCCCTCCCCCCCCTTTGTGCATTGACTTTACATTTTCCAAATCATAGCAAATTATTTTTTTTTATATTTCACATCAATATGAATTTAAAAAACTATTTTTTGGTCTAAAAACAAACTAAGAGTTTTTTTTACGCTAATATTCAGAAACATTTCTATTTTAACCCTCCAATGCTTAAGGCCGCCAAACAGCGGTCTTCGTATCTTAAGCTTTTGTTTTGGCTAATTAGCTTTTTTTTATAAAAGAAATAATATTTTAATAGAAAGCATTATTATTACTTTTTTGTTTTCGACATTTTTTCTGCAATGGACGATTTTCAAGCGAGAAGGATGTAAAGTCAAAACGAAAAAAAATATTTAAAAAAATCGCCAAAAATATATTTGCACTCTGTCATATATGATTGATAATAACAAAGCTAGTTTAGGGTCTTTACTTGTAAAATGAGTTATTATTTTTGCTCCAGAATTCACAAGATACCGTTAGGTAAATATTACATTTACTCGAAAACTAGCTAACAGTTTTTTTTTTTGAATTTAGCACGGCTGACATGCTCAGAGGCAAGCAAATCCCATTTCCCATTTCGTTAAATTTCGCTATTTTCAAAAAAGCGAAGATTGCCATAACTCTTAAAATATAAACACTAGATCAACAATTTTTGATATTTTATTTTAATAAATGGCAAAAATCTAAATTATTTGATTATTGGATTTCTTGATTTGTCTTCAACTTTTATAGGGCTATATCGTCTAAATAAAGCGATAATTAAATATTTTAGTATTTTTATAATGCCAAATACATATATAGTATAAATATTATCAATATCAGAAAATAGAGCATAAGAGATTTAAGGGATCCTATATGTCGATCAAAACAATTTTATTTCATCAATTGTGCGAAGTACGTCCAATGAACTAATAAATATACTAGAGTTTGCATTTCGGTTTAAACCTTAACCGCGGTTAACCGCAACATTAAACCGTAACCGCATAAAATAATCGTGCGGATACGCTTAAAATTAAATTCTTAAAAACTCAGGTTCTTATAAGTTTTTACGCTGAGTTTTAGAGTGGGTTAGCTATTAGTCACAACTACACTTAGAATATTTTGTAGTTTACTGTTTTTAGTTTAATAAAAAAAAGTTTTCTGTTGCATTTAAATATAAAGGAACATACATTTATTTTTCAAAGAAATATCTATTTTAAACTATTATATATATTTGTTCAAAATAATTTAATTTTTGTCCGTTACAATTGTTTCAAATTTGAATTTTGTTTGCTGTCTGTTTCAAAATTGGTTGCTTATATACAAAATTATTTCAATTCAAATTACAAAAACTTCATAAACACACATACATACAGAAACACATTTACACAAAAAGTGTATAGTCATGCATACATACATTTTGTAGATTAAAAAAAAACAAAAAATAAATTTAAATTAACAGAAACAATTTCAAATCAACGATAAAATCATTTATTTTTTAAGGAATTGGTAGGTAAAATTTTAACATTTATTTTTACTGATTAATCATATTTTTCTTAGGGATGTGTAAGTTGTTTAAACAATATTTAAATAAAAATAACAAATGGTTTAAATGGAAATTGGGTAGACCGGTGCTTAAATTAAATAGCATTTCTTCGAAAATTACATTTTCTGCTATTTTAACCATGGTTGGCATTCAATACTTTTTCATAATAACGGTAGTTGACAACTACAGCTATTTTAAGATCGATAAGAAAATTTTACAATTTCTATTTCATTAAAGACATGTATCTTTTTGTATAACCGGTTTCATTGCGCTATTTCACCGGTTTATTTTTGAAATATCTTAAACTACCGTTATAATAATGCTAAACTACCTAAACACCGAACGGTATTTTGCAGATATAACAAAATTTAACATGTACAACTAAGAACTAAACCCCATAATAATAGAAGAAACATGTCACAATTGAAATCGCAGGTTTAAAATTTTCGTATCGGTATTGATCTGAGTGTGGTCGACAACTACCGTTATAATGACCAACCATGGTTATAATGGCCAATCATGATTTTAACTTAAAAACTATTTAAAGTATATTTATACACACAACTAGATATTTTGAGCCAATACTATGGAGTTTTAATTTGGCGTTGTCACCCTCGGCAATATTTGTGTGGAATTGTTAGAGGAACAGATCCTTTTCTTGTATCGGTGATTTTGCTATTAAATTCTCACGCTCAGAACTAGTTATCAGATCGAATTTAAAACTTATATTTTATTATTTCAAGAACTATAAGTCCAAACATTTGACAAAAATATATTTTACACGAAAAAAAAAATTTCGTGTAAAATAATTTTTTAATTATTTCCAGAAAAAATATTCCAAATAAGTCATAGCGGTAACCCTGAATGAAGCAATCTTCATTACGAAAATCGGAACGAAACAGATTTTGTGGAGTTATATTACAGGTTGGTTGAAAAGTTCCTGCACTCACCAAGAGATGGCACTGCTAGCTCCAAACTTGTTTTCCTCAAGTTGGTATAACTGTCATGAGAACACATGCAAAGTTGCAAGTCATTCTGTCAATTCTTTCTTTGTTTACAAGCCATTTGAGGTTGACGTGTCATTGATTTTTTTTATGGAAAAATTGAATATCGTGCAGTCATTAGATACTTTGTTTTGGAGGGTTTAAAAGCAAAGAAAATTTATGAACAATTGTTAGAAGTGTATAAGGAGTCCTCACCTTCAAAATGCACCGTTGAATTTTGGGCTGGTGAATTTAAACGTGGTCGTACCAGCCTTGAACACGATCCACGCAAAGGACGACCAAAAACTGCAACCACAGCAGAAATCATTGAGCAGGTACATAATATGGTTAGTGAAGATCCAAGTTTGACTAAGCGTGAAATTGCTAATGCCATAGGCATCTCAGACGAACGAGTACTCCATATTTTACATGAAGAATAACGTATGAAAAAACTGTTTGGAAAGTTAGTGCCGCACACATTAACAATTCAACAAAAACTGGATCGAAAACAAATTTCTCAGCGTAATTTGGAGCGTTTTAAGCCGAATAAAACAGACTTCTTGCGTCGTTTTATAACTATGGATGAGACTTGGATCTACCACCATAATCCTAAATTGAAACAAGAACGTTTACAGTGGACTGAGAAAAGACCTGGTTTAAAGAAGAAAAAAAATCATTTTTCATCAAGACAATGCACCTGCTCACAAAAGTGTTTTGACGATGGCTAAATTCAAAGAATTAAAGTACTAATTGCCTGAATTTCCACCGTATTCACCAGATTTGGCTCCCAGTGATTACTATCACTTCAGAAATCTCAAACAATTCTTTCGTGGAAAGCATTTTTCGTCGAATAAAGAGGCCATAGCAGCCGTAGACGGTTATTTTGCAGAGCTTCCGGAAAACCATTATAAGGATGGGATAAAATTATTGGAAGATCATTGGAACAAGTGTATTGAGCTCCTAGGAGATTATATTAAATAAAAATATATTTCGTAACAAAAACAGTATTCTTTCATTTCGAGCGCAGGAACTTTTCAACCAACCTGTAAGTTGTCTTTTCTCCTGCCTCTCGGTAACGTTTTATGTTTTTATAGGAGAAGTTTTTTATATTTTTTTTTGTTAATTGAAGATGGAAGACATTTAAAATTTTCAAAGTTTTTGAAATAGCTCTACGGAGCTGTTTTGAAACTTAGTATCAGATTTTGGCAACCGATGCGGAAGTCATGTTCTAAATTACTTGTTCCTTAAATACACCAAAAATGTAGTTATAATGCGAACATGATTTCTTCGTATGGGTTCTTTTAAAGAATATGTAGTTATTCCCTGAGTACTAATTCTAGAATTAATAATTCTCTATCATCAGTGATTTCTGTTAAGTTCAGGTCAAGTCTGTGATTTCTTTCTTCCAAATTTATGTAGTAATAATCAGGTCTTCTCCTGGAGTTTCTCGAAGTAAAAACCAAATCATTATATAAAACAGATAGAGTTGCCAGATTCAAAATAGCCAATAATAAAAATGGATTTAAACATAAATTATCGATGATTATAATTTGTGTTTGCAACATGAATTTCGGTTTTATTTTTAAATTCTTATTATTGAATTCAGTTTACTTACTTAGGCCGAAAACAAAAACCATGTTCTGTTAAATTAACAGATTTTTATTAATTTGAAAAAGATTTTAAAAAGTAGGCTATTTTAATTTATTTTTTAATAAAAATATCTTAGAATCAATATCAAATACTTTATCTTTTATTTGCAAAAATGTATCTTGTTTGTGACCCACTATATGTACCTACTATTATTGGCAAACTCATTTAATAATAATAAAAAGTTTATTCCTAATAAATTTCAACTTTTTCTTTTCTATTAATAATGACACTCTTTCCTTTCAAGCAAACTTAACAGAGATTTAAAATAATGCATTCAATAACATTAAAAATGAGTTCATATTCATTGGTGATATTTTTTTTTACTCAAATTTAAAATGTTTTTACATATTAATTAACCCTTTCATGATCACTGTTTAATAAATGTTCTATTTTTTAATTTAATTGTATTAGACACAGAATAAAAAATTGTTTTGAAATCAAGCAGAAACAGCATTAAATCAAATACAAAGAACTTTCAAATCAATTTAAATTTTTCTTTTTAATCTAAAAATTTTGCCACTTATTTCTAAAAAGTGAAAACAAAATCTAAAATATTGGCATATAAATTTAAATACGAAAAAGTTTATTTTAACTATAATCATATTTGCTTTAATGGGATTCGTACTTAATTTAAAAATGCCCGTAAACAGCTCATCGTTTTTAACGGGTTTTTATTTTAATTTTTTATTCCGCACTGATTCTAAATGTGAATACATACTTCGTATTATAGAAAAAAAATTTCATTTACATACTGCAATTTTTTTAAAAAATCAAAAAAATTTTAACTTCAATGAAAGCCTTCACAATTTGCATAAAATTGCTTTCCAATGAAACATTTTTATTTAATGCCTAATTTTTTTTTATAATTTTAATAAAACTGTTTATAAATATTATGAAAAAATTTACGATAGTGTTTTCAGAAATTGAGAAAAAGTTTTAAATTTATGGGGTTGCATCGTGTACTACATGAAATGAAAACTTCGTGGCCTTACAATGAAAAAACAGTTTTTTTGATTTGAAATCAATTTAATTCTTCAAGATTTGTCAAACTCTTCAAAATAGACTTCCGTCTGAGACATGACTCCTTCAATTGTGGAAAATACCTTTGTCTGGATCCATCTTTTCATACGAGGTGTGGGCAAGCAATTCGAAATGTAAGGACTTCAATTTTTCTGAAGCCAAAGCAGATGAATGCGCCGGTGCATTGTCATGATGGTACATAATTTTTTCTTATTTAGATAGGGTAACTTTTTCTTAATTTCTTCATCCAATCTGTCCAATAACTCAACATAGTACTTGGCATAGTACTTGACTCAACAATCGGCTTTCCAGCCGATTGTTGAGTCTTTGGCCGCTTTGGTCGGCTACTCCGTAGATTGTCTATTGGACTCCGATGTAAAACAATGAATCCACGTCTCATCCATTGTTATAAATGAAAGCAAAAAGTCTGTTGAATTTACTTCAAACATCTCCAAAACATACTTTGTATCATGAACTCGTTTGTATCATGAACACGTTTTTGTTCAGCTGATAAAAATCGCGGCACCCATCGAGCAGAAGGCTTTTTCATATTGAAATGATTATGTTAAACAATATAGATCTCGTAATACCACTTTTAAACTATTGAATATAATACAAAAAAACAATGTTTAATCAAAACACGAAACTCTTAGCAATCCATTTTTTTTCAAACTTAAAAAGCAGCATCATTTTTATAACGGTAACTTTTTTTATAAATAATGAAATTTTGACACAATATATTGGCACTTATCTCTATGTGAGATCACGCAGTTTCAGTTTCTTTCCCATTCCAGGCCACTGCTTTGACTGTGCCTTTGTCTCAGGTATGAAGTGTTGGACCCATGTCTCATAGTTTGTATGTTGCTTTTACTAGTTTTACCAGTTGAACTTTTTAACAGTTAAAAATAACTACAATATTGCATTTGATTCAAATACAAGTGTAGTGTACATCTTTTCAACTACAAATACAGTTATTTTAACCCTTTCAGGACGGAGTTTTAAAACACGAAACTCGTTGCAATCCATTTTTTCTTAAACTTGAAAAGCAGCATAATTTTTATAACGGTAACTTTTTTCTAATTATTGAAACGTTATGAAATTTTGACACAATTTTTCTAACAAAAAATCACGCCATCTCTATGTGAGGTCACGCACTTTTCACTCCATGTAGTGGTGTTGGCCAAAATTTTTTTTTTATATTTTGAACTAAAATACTCTGAAACCTGACGAGCTAGATTATTTTTGAAACCTAAAAGATCTCAGCAAAATCTTGAATTAATAAAACAAAACTTTTTACTGCTTATAGTTCGCCATCAGTACTAGTTATTTTTGTTAGACAAAGACGTTTTTAATTTACTTATTTAATTGCCAAAATATTGTGTTATTGGTAACTAACTAACACGAATAATTATTTATTTTGTTAACTACTTATTTTATATATTTTCGTAGTGCATCGGGTAAATTAAATTTTTAAGCGCTTTTTCCTGCAGCGCAAATATGTACAACTACTTAAAAAAATTAGCAGAATAAAAATAATTAGTTTTGACATCTAATTATATGCGATAGACCCTATTTATACACTCAAAAAAAAAGTTAGTAGAAAAATTTGTAAACGGGTTTTAATCCCACTACTATTTTTCTTTACTGATTTTTAGTAAAGAACATTTTTATTTTGCAAATCTTTTTGCTATTTACATTTTACAAATTACAGAGTTTTTACAGAATATTTACAAATTTTTGTTTCTAATTTCAGAAATCATATAAAAATTTTTGAAAAACGATTTGCTAAAATTAGCAAAAAAAGAATATACTAGTTTTAAAAAAGTGTATATGAAGGAAACTTAATTTGATAAAAATGTTACATAGATTAAAAAAGGCGTCGGAAGTGAATATACCAATTTATGTCTAAAAATAGGACATCCATTTAAAATAGCACTAAAAAGTTTTTTTAGTTCTAAAAATCAGCCCAAAAAACAATTAAAATTTTACCTTAAAAGGAAAAAAATTACAAAAATATTTTTCAAAACAGAAATTACCAAATAAAAACAAAATGATTTATTCATCAATGTTTTAACAATTTTTAAGACTTTTAAGCCTTTGATATTGTTTTTAATTTTGTATAAAAAATTTTTTGAAAAAAATAAATAAAATAAAAAAATTTTATGCTCGACAAAAAAAAAATAAACTTAAAATTTTGCACTAATATTCACAATATTTAGTAGATTTTTTTTGCTGATTTTAGCAAACAGATTTTAAATTCCATTTTACAAAAAGTATACTAAAATTTAGTAACTGCTACTAATTTTTCTACTAATTTCATTGTACTACACGTCAGCAGACATTTGATGCTAAGATTAGCAAAAAATACCGCTGGGCTCAAATTAGCAAAATTTCCCGTTATAACAGCAAATTTTTCAGTTGCTATTACAGACTTTTTTTGGTGAGTGTATTATTTATTTTTACTGAGATTTTATTAAGATCCTCGAATTTTCTTTTCTGTAATTATAGAATTATGTTCATTATTTTTGAATATTTAATTCTTTTAAGGCCCTTCTTTTTGAAATCACTTCACACAGATTGTTGGCAAATTATGTGGAAGTAGTTTATTAATTTACATATTCAAAACATGAATAGCAAATAGTATACCACAGCACCAGCAGCAACAATGAAATGATATAGCAACATACATAATGAACACACTCAGAAAAGTTCAGAAAAAAATTAAATGATTTTTACAGTTGTTTTTTTTACCCAAACTTTTAAAAATTACTGCATTTTGGTAAAATTTGAAATATACGTCAGTAAAATAGTAATAATACAGCAGATAGGAAAATGGATGAAATATATAAAAGTGGACTTAGGTGAGGCACTTTAGAACCTCAGAATTTTTTAAAGTTATATCTTATACAATTGCTCATTTCTCGAAAATAAGGCGAGATATAGCATCCATTCAACAAGCCAATTACCTGAAATACATTTGGTATTAATTGATTTAAATTAATATTCTACTCGAAATCATCAAATTGCTTTAGATCGCCGCGAATTGTCCATTTATGTTCGTTGTATTTGATAATTTTCAACATTTTTTTTGATAATTTCTTATATAACATTTCTTGGTCATTGGCTCGTTTTAATTTTTTCCGTTGCAAATATCATAACTATTAAAGTAATAAAGATATTTTAAAAATTAAAAAAAAAAAAAAATGTTGAAGAAAACATTTTCGCCTTTAAAACCGTATATCACATATGCTGCTTTAAAAATCAAATTCGAAAAATATCTTATATTAGATTTTTATTTGTATTGCAGATGCATGTTTTTTTAAATATTTTTAATACCAGAAATCTAATTATAAATATATGTATTGTATAGTTTATTATTTTTAAATGTCTTTCTTTCTTGCTTTCAATGCTAGCAAAATTTTTTTCATTTAAAGAGTTTTTTATTGGTTAATTCTTTACAAAATATTCATCTACATTAGAAGCGATATCTAATAAACTTTGTCTTCCAAATCTCTAATGTCTTTGTGCTGATATAAGTGGATCTGATAAAGCTGCCATAAATTATGTTCAGGGCATGAGAATTCAGTGTGATATCCGTTGGAATAAACACATTTTTGAAGTGTCGAAAGACGCATCCGATCTTCTTACTATCTAAACAGCCTATATCCAGCCAAAAATGGAGTAAAACTTCCATATGTGCGCAGGTGCTTCAAGATCTATTTTGGAGCTTTTGGACCGTGTTCAAAGAAAGACTTCGACGCTTATCGATGACAGTAGGATATCCAGTTATATTGATTCATTGGAGCATCGACGCAATGTGGACTGTGTGACACTTTTTTATCCGGAATACATTACAGGGAAAATTCGTTCATAAGTCGGACTATTCGTATGTGGAATAAACTCTCCGTAGAGGTCTTCCCTGACAACTATAATATAAGGGAATTCACGTCTCATATACAAAAACACTACTCCCTCTTTCCTCCTCCTCATAACCTATTTTCCTGACAGCAACACAATGCACTGCATTCATAGGGGGTAATCCCTAAGTGTTAATACATAAAACAAAGAAAGGTGAAGCATTTGGTGGCGTAGGTATACTTTACTTTATCCTGCGATCGCCTGAAGTTGCTGGATGAGGCAGTTCGAAGTATAATTCATTGATTTTGGCCATCGCAATAGTACATAGACGTGTAAACTGGTGCATTGTATTGATGAAACAACACTTTTTTGTTTCGCCAAATGCGGACTTTTTTCTCCTTAATTTCATCACTTAAACACTGTATAATGTTAGCCTAATACTCGCCGTTAATTGCTTTTTCTTTGGGAAGATAATCAATTAAAATTAGGCCACGCGCATCCCTAAAAGCATACACCATGGTCTAGCCTGCAGATTGAACTGTCTTCGCCTTCTTTGAATACGATTCTCTCATTCCAGGCCACTGCTTTGACTGTTCTTTTGTCTCTGGTAGTGTTGGACCCATGTCTCATAATTTGTATGTTGCTTTTACTACCTTTGCCAGTTGAATTTTTTAACAGTTAAAAATAACTACAATATTGATTTTGATTTAAATACAAGTGTAGTGTACATCTTTTCAACTACAAATACAGTTATTTTAACTCCTTTCAGGACGAAATTTTATTTTTAAAACCGAGATATTTTTGGTGTAAATTTTTTCATTCGCTAAAAGATATGGCTAAAAAACGTATGTTCTACATACTGAAAAATCCTGAAATCATTCTGTTATCCTGGGACATATAATCCCAATAAGCATTTTTCGTGGGACATAAGATTTCAATAAACGTTTTTCGTGAGACATATGATTCCAATAAGTGTTCTTAATGGAAGAATTATCGACCAATAATGCTTAAATTTCATCAGTTTCGTGCGTCAGTAAAATATAGAAATATGAAAATTTGAAAATTATATTCACTACAAAAATTTTAGAAATTCCTCTTTTTTTTTTAAAAAAGACCGTCGATTTATATTTCAATTTTATTTACAATTCAAAATTAAGTAAAACGAGCTTTTGAAAAGCACTTTTTAAGCGTTTGAATTGAGATCGTGGTTTTTTAACTGAAGAATATTTTGCAAAAAGCATTATTTTAAAAATTGTGAAAGCATTTCATTTAGTGCATTGCCAATGTTTCTCTTTGTAAGATCAGTGCTGCCTACTAGTGCTTTGCCAATTCTTTATTTTTATTACCACCCATAACTTCGACGGGGTACGTCATATTAAAATTAAATCAACGCATTATGCATGTTATTTCTGTGAGTGTCGTTTATATAAAAAAAATGTGGGGGAAATACAACTATAACAATAAAGTGTGTTTGGAAATGTATTATGCATGCGTTTGCAGATAAAAAAACCTCAAGGTTGGTAAACGTAACGATGCAGTTATCGGTAAAGGAAACGATGTTTTGGATTATTCGGTAATATTTTTTTAATTTATTTCTGTATTGATATTTTAAGGATAACGGCATTTCATTAATTACGGTAAAGCATTTTAAGGATAACGGTAATTCACTAATTTCGGTAAAGCATTTTAAGGATAACGGTATTTCGGTTATTTTTGTAGTCAGTTATTTCGGCGCAAACCGCTAGTTTTTAATATAAAGAAAAGCAACACTCGAGAAATTCTTCCTATTAATTAATGTGTCGCAAATAAAGGCGACATGAAAGGTGGTTAAATATGATGGAGTTTCAAATGTAATTGCACAGTTGTCAAACTTGTCGAAGCTTTTTAGTTCATAGACCAGTTATGTTATTTCTCTTCGGTGGGGTGAAGTCCTATGGGAACACCGATGGAGGATGATGCGATGTGTACCATAAGAGGGATAGAAAACTCACCATATTATATTTTTAAATTGATGTCGTCGAAGGGGATCGAACCTGCAGTCATCTGTATAACAGGCCGATGCGCTAACCATTTCACCATAACGCCCTCACCATTAAACCACAAAACAAATTTATAATCGATAACGTTATTTTAAAGGTATTACCTGCCAACCCTGCTAAAAACAAAGTTTAAAGATGCACTTTCAAGTATGCATAATTTAGTTAAACAAAAAAGTGTGCAAATATGCAAAAAAAAAATTGGAAAAAATAGAATGAACACAACGATTTGAAAATGAGTTCTGTAAAAGTAATTTTATAAATTGTTGAGTCTTCGTTAAAAATGTTCTTGAATGATTTTTTTCCACAAAATTAATGCACTTTTTCATTCATATAGTCGCGATAGGGAGATAAAAATGTCAAAGTTTGCATGAAATTTCTTTTGACACTGCGAAATTTATATACTTATATGATATAAAAAAAAATTTCTTTTAGTTTCCTTCCATCTTCTTGATTTATATATTAGTTTTAATTGAGCTCAAGAAGTCACCCAATGTGGTGACGAAATATTGGGATAAAGAAATATTTATAATTAATTTTTATAAATAAAAAAAGATCTTTTATTTTTTATTTATTTTATTTATATTTATTTATTTATTAATGTCATATCCTGCACAACAAGATTTAATCTTATAATTACAGTACAGGAATTACCAAGCAAAAATAATAATGACAATTGTTAAAACATATTTAGGAATAGGTTGCAATTAGGTAAAATATTTTTAAAGCTTAAATTTAAATTACACAAGATTAAAAATAAAAATAATAATAATAATAATAAAAAAAAAAATATTTAAAGCCAAACAGGAAAAGTAAGAAAATATCAAGAATAATTTAGAAAAACAATTTTTTTAAAATGAGTAACGTTGCTGTTAAGTTGTTGGTTTTGTGGAAGCATATTCCAGAGACGAATTGCATTTATATAGAATTGCCACTCAGATACTAGACAATGATGTCTTGGTAAAATAATCTTTTTGCCCCTATTAGACTGAGCAAAACGAAGTTTTTCATAGAGGTATAAAGGTTTTTGCGTATAAATGATTTTATGTAAAAAGAGAAGTACTCTTATCTTCATAAGATTTATAAATGAAACACCAAAAATTTTCTTTGAGAAATCCGAAGTTCCATCACGTCGCCTTAATCCAAAAACATAACGAACAATGCTATTATACGCCACGATAAGCTTAGATTGGCTTGCGGAGTCGCTATTGGCATAAAGTTCACAACCATACACAACCATACAATCTTAAGCTAAATTTAAACTAACAAATAAATTTTTTAATCAATGAATTTTTGTCGAATTTCAGCAATACGTATTTTGTATTTAATTGATTATTTTTTTTTAATAATCAATGAAAATTGATTAAAAATTTTTTATGATTACTGAATATTTTAGTTTTACCAAGTTTTTAAACTATTTTTCGATAATTTTTAACTTTTTACTGTAAAATATTCACTACTGATTTCTTCTAGTAGCAGAGTTGTATTTTAAGTAGTATTGTAAAAGTATTAAAAATTTAAAAATGTTATGAAAATATCCTTTGATTTAAGTTAACAAAAAATTTTCTGTAACTTAAAAAAATAGTGAGGCATTTTCCTTAATATTTCTTTCTTAATTTAGATTAATGTTCCTTAGAAATGTTAACAAAGTCAATTCTTTTTAGTGAATCTTAAAAAAAATTTAGGAAATATAAAATTATATCAAAATATGGAACTTTTAATTAACTTTTTTAATTTAAGGAAATGTTTTCTTTTGCTAACAAATAAAAAATATTTTAACCTATACAAATATCATTTGGTTTATAGTTTATATTGTATAACTAATTTAGTTTATTTAATTTAATTTATTTATTTAATTTAATTAAGTCCATCAAATTTTAAGTAATAAATTTTAAATTGAAAATATTTTTATGTATTAATGAAAATAATATTATAGTTATTTTCTTTATTATTCATATAAAAAATAATGAAATTTATTACTTATATTTAAATGTTTGATTTTTATTGGTTTTACAAATTAATAAATAAATAAAATATGGTTTATAATCTGAAAAATAAGTATTTTTCTGCAATTAAGAAAAATTTACTTATTTAAAAGAAATTTTTACTAAATTCTATAATAAATTTATACAAAATTTAAATAAAAAATATACAAATTTTACTACGAAATTTACTTAATTTAAATAAATTGTTTGTGAAGGTAAATAAAAGAAATTAAAAAATAATAAAATAAAATAAAAAAAAATAAATAAAATAAATAAAAAAAATAAAAAAAAAAATAAAAAAACAACAAAATAAAAAATATTTAAATAAATAAAAAAAAAATAAATGAATGAATAAATAAATAAATTAATGAATGAATAAATGAAGGAATGCATAAATAAATGAATGAATAAATTATTGAATGAATAAATAAATAAATGAATAGGTAAATAAATTAATAACTAATTTATTCTTAGTTTGTTTTTTACAAAAATTTTATTTATTTTTCAATATTTCGCTACTCTATTGTGTAGCATCTTCAGGAAATAATAAAAATCATAGCTGATAGAAGCAGGTTTGTAAGAGATTACTTTAATTTTTTCCATTACAAACCTGCTTACAGTTAAGAACCATTTTTTTACTGGTAAGTCATTCAAAATTGGTCATGAAATGATTGCAACTAGTCTCGTTCTTAACTTTTGGTATGATATTTTTGTGAAAAGTTCTATTGATTTATTGGGTGCCCTAAATCAGGCTATCCCCTGAATTCCTTTAAAGTCCTGCCCAAAAACAACAAAGTAAAACAAAATATGTATATTAAAGTAAATGCCACATTAATTTGTATAGAAATAAAAATTTGCAGTTTAAAAATAGGGGAAAATTAGTGTTAGTTTTTTTCTGAAAAAATGTTTTAACAACAATTTTTTTATTATGCTAATGTGCGATAGTTTCCTCTAACTAGGAAGAAGTGTTTGTGTCAAGTAGGAAACCTAGAGTTAGTTATTTTATGCAACAATAACAAAATTACTTCATTATGAAATAATATTATACTTGAATGCAGCTTAAACCAACATTCGCACAACATTTCCCATGTCAACGGGCATAAAATTTTAAGAGTATGCTAACATTTAAAACACTGTTAACTGGCTCTGACTGACATTTTAAAAAGTTTTAATCTAAGATGATATGTTGCGTTGGGTTGAATGGTTAAATTTTTTTATAAATGTTAAAAAGTGTTTCAATAAATATGAAAAATATTAAAAAATATATTCACAAAACTCAATGGCAATTTAATTTATTGATAATCTCTGCCAGAGCCAATGGGAGAGCGTTTTACAGTAGTGAGCGAATTGCATATTGCCTGCCCGATAAAAAAAACGTCTGTTCTCTTGAACGAATTAAGAGTACAAGCGGTATTATTTTTCAAGTGGATTTATGTTTTCAAAGACGAAAATTCTGTAATGAAACAGTGCGGTAAAAAAATTTATTAAATCAGCCACTAACAACAACGGTATTCCGATGAGTTTGATCGAGGATATTCAATCGCTTAATGTCTATTCGATTAAATGAACAATTTTTAATAACAAATAATTTAATTAGTTTTATGCAATTATTTATTATTTCAGTTTATTAAGTCAATGGAATATATAAAATTTCCTTACAGACTAGATACAACATGTATTATAGTTAAAAAAAAAATTACAAATTCAAAAATTCAAAAAGTAACAATTTAAAGGTTTCTTTCGAAGTGCAAAATTCAATGACATGGTTTGGATTTTTATTGAAAGCAATCTCATTAATAGAATTTATATCATTACACGCTCGATTTAAAATACTATTTTGGGCATAGTTAGTGCGATGAAAAGGAATGTTAAAAATATAATGCTTATAGCGAAGTATTCTACGTGGTACATAAAACGATATCAGCGATAACAGCTTAGGACAGTCAATTCTCCCAGTAACTATATCATATATAAGTAATGCAGATTGAAATCTACGTCGATTTTCTAACGTATCTAAACCTAAAAATAAACTCTGACATATAAGAAGGTAAAGGGTTATCAAACGTAAACGATGAAAGTGCATATTTAAGAAATATTCGTTGCACTCTTTCAATACGAGAGATATGAATTCTACAATATGGACTCCATACTACAGATGCATACTCCAATTTCGATCTAACATTTCTGATCCCAATCTTAACGTATTGGGATCAGAAAAATCGGAACAACTTCTCCTAATGAACGCAAGCATTGCATAAGCTTTCGGAATTATGTAATTAATATGTGGAATAAATGACAAGGTGGAATCAAAAACAACACCAAAATCGGTAATTGTGTCAGTTTTCTCCAAAATATAATTCGCCAACCTAAAAACTGATCGAATTGGATTTCGAGATCGGGAGTAAGAAACGTGAAAGCATTTCAATAAATTTAAATAAAGGCAATTTAGCTCACACCAGTTAAGGAGATTATTTAATTCATTTTGCATATCCAAAACATCAGCAATGGAGCATACTTTATGAAATATTTTTAAATCATCCGCATAAATAATAAAATTGGCTTTAGAAAAACAATTTGTCACATTTAATCGATTAATCAAAATTGGTTGAAAAAATATATAAAATTTTTTTAAATATAAAGATTTTTAAAGTTCATAATAAAACAACGCAATCTAAAAATAATTTATTTACAAGATTATCCTTAGTCACATTTAATATTTAATTAGAGCTAAATAACTTTTTAAACATATGAGCGTTTCAGAAGCCAACTAAGCCAACTCACTTTAAAAACAAATTTTAAGAATATTAATTAAAATGTTTTTTTTTTTTTCAAAATCCACTGCGAAATATTTACAAAAATCAAATATATCTAGCGAAACTTTGGTAATGGGTAGCGATGTACTAATACATTACCTTGTAATGATAGCTCGTTACCTTTTGCAATATTTGCAAGCATTAAGTAATAAGTTACCGATCATTGTACGTTATCACTTGATTTATAAACGTAAAGTAATAATAAGAATTTTTTCCAAAATCAAGTTTTAGACTCATTACTTTGTTTTTTTTTTGTAAGCAAAAGGGAATATATGCACATTTTGACATCACAAACGAAGATACGAAGCGCAGCTATTCGTTTATGTTCAAAGCAATCAAATATATGAGTCGACAGCTCAGTGAGTAGAGTTCTCGGCTGGCATCTAGAATTCCCAGGTTCGATTCCCTTCATTACCATGTTATATTTAATAACTTTTGAAATATGTGTAATAATTTTATTTTTTAGGAAAATCTATTTTTAGACACATTACTTTTCCCATCCTCACAACCATATAAATAACCACTTTATTTATCACCTGTAAAGTAATGGGTCTATACAAATATTTCCAATTCGTTTAATCGATTAACCGATTCCTCGATTAATCGCCGTTTAATATCGGTTAACGAATAATGTAAAACTCAAATAATTATTCCACCCGAAGAATTGGTTAAAATAGGTCTATTAACCGATTAAACTTTTAATATAGTTTTTTTTTAATTATTTTTTTTTTAAACTTCCAGATTTTGTAACTTTGGGTGAAAAGAAAATCAGGAAAAAAACCTTAACTTGAATACAATAAGATTTTTTTAAAATCGACTGAAAGAGGTTCTTAAGGATTACATAACTTTTTGAAGTAACAGAAAACAAGTGCTATGTAACCTTTAGGACAGTTCAAACTAACTTTTACTTCCCCCAAATTTTAAAATTTTTATATTTAAATAAAAACATTTAATTCAGAAGATTTTCAGAAAAGATAGTAGTAGTAATAAAGATGGAAAAAGGTTTTCATTATTGCAGAATTTACTGAATTTTCAAGATTAAATTTTTGTAAGAATCTTTTTACTAAATTACCCTAGAAAACTGGAAAACTAGGATTTTCATGGGTTTTCTATAAAAAAAAAACTTTCCTAGTATCTGTGATTTTTTAATAGGAAAAATTGATTCTTAAACACACTCTTATGATATTTTTCGAATCTAAGAACGCTCTCTATATGAGAAATTTAAAAATAATGTGTATTCAATTTAACAAAAAAGTTTCCGGAGTCGGATATTTGATTACCCCATCTTTTTATCAGAGTTTCTTCTTAAACTACACGTAGTTCTTATTTCCTTCAAAAGTTTTTAAAATCGCGGTTTATTCATTACTTTTTAGATTTTTAAATATAATTATGGCAACTGACATTGGAAGATTATGTATTATTTATTACCTTTTTGGAGGGTCGCAACCGCCCATTTGGTAACCTTTGCTTTAGGATACACGATAGACAATTTTTAAATTTTGTTTTGATTGCGTAAGCCAAACTGATGTTTTTACATGTTGTATGTCTATTAAATCTAATGCTGTTGGTGTGGACGAAATACACCCGAAATTTCTTAAAATTCTTCTCCCACAAATTTTGCCATTGATCACTCATATATTTAATCAAATTATAACAACTAGTTGCTATCCTCAAAACTGGAAGATCTCTAAAATTATTCCAATACAAAAAACGAAAAATGAATATAGGCTAATTGCTATCTTGCCTTTTTTGTCAAAAGCGTTTGAGAGAATAATTCATAACCAAATGTCGCTATTCCTGAACGAACATAATCTTTTAACTGATCGACAGTCTGGCTTTCGGAAAAAACACAGCTGTATTACTGCCCTAGTCGATGTCACTGAGGATATAAGAAAAGAGATAGATGAAAGTAAAACCAACATTTTAATTCTTTTGGATCACTCTAAAGCTTTCGATACTGTTGATCACAATATATTATGTTATAAGCTTAGGAATATGTTCCGATTTTCTAATACTGCTACACTTTTAATATCGTCCTATCTTTGTAATAGATATCAATTTGTTCAAAGTATCTCTGTCAAATCTAAATCATTGCCAATTAGAAGAGGTGTTCCACAGGGATCAATTGTGGGGCCTCTTCTGTTCTCAATCTACGCGAATGATCTTCCGAATCAACTCCAGTGCTGTAAGGTGAGAATGTATGCTGACGATGTACAACTTTATATCAGCTGTGATGTATCACAGACTCAGCAATGTGTAACTGCTCTAAATGCAGAACTACAAAGGGTTAATGTTTGGGCTACAGCAAATGGTCTTAGTATAAACCCTAAGAAATCTAAATGCCTTGTTATTCAGCCGCGATTGAATAGAACAGTTTTGATTCCTGATGTTTATCTGAATAATGAACGTATAGAAGCTGTAAAATCAGCTAAAAACCTAGGAATTTTTTTCAATAGGACTCTCACTTGGTCCGACCACATAAATTATGCATGTGGTCGTACTTTTTCGATGCTTAGAACACTTTGGTCAACACAACATTGTACACGTGTCAAAATTAGATCTCTCATTGCTGAAACCTATCTAATGCCAATTCTAATGTATGGATGTGAATTGTTTGCCGAATGCGATGCTGTCAGTAGAGATAAACTTAACTCCGTGTTTAGAAATATAACACGTTACGTCTACGGAAAGAAAAGATATGAACCCATTTCAACAACAACAACAGCCAAACTCTATGGTTTACAGTTTGATGAATTACTCAAAACAAGGGTCTTAATATTTCTACACAAGGTTGTGTACACTAAGCAGCCTGTATATCTGTACGATCGTCTCATTATCTCAAATTCCGAGAGATGTAAAAGAATAAAACCACTTAAACGTCGTAGTTTAATTTCCAACTGGCAATTTTTCATAAATGCAATCCGGCTTTGGAATTCAATCCCATACCAATTACAAATTATAAGTAACGCACAAAATTTCAAAACTAAAATTAATATTATATATGCTTTTTGATAATTACTTATTTAATTATTTAATTATATCCTTTTAACCAAGATATAATAATTTAAAATTATTATTTGTTCTAAAATTTAGTTTATTTTTTATTTTTTTTATTTTTCAATAATTGTATCACACAAATGCATAATTCTATACTGTAATAAGAGACATTGGTCTTGTGTATAGAATTTCAAATAAATAAATAAATACATAAATACATAAATTCCTTTAAAAATTATAATTAATACAAATTGTTCCTTTAAGTCATTCACTACAAGGTTAAATTTGTGTCAAATCAATGTCATATAATTGACTTTTTCATTCCGTAGGAATTTTTCCTTTTCTTCTCCCAAGAAAATTTTACAATCGCTTGCAACCACATAAATTGTACAGCATATTCCACTGGAACCAATTCCATTAAACCCGAACCCATTTATATAAATAAAAATGTAAGATAAAGCCAACAAAGACTAGTTCCAGAAGTTGTCCTAGGAGTAATAACAGATTTTTCTATAAGGAGTTCTTTGGAACTGAAAATTTATCTGATAAATTATTGACTAGATTATGAGCAATAATTAACTTTCAAAAATACGATTCTGAAGCTATTTCAACCTTAAAGAAAATTTTTTAATTTTTTGAATAAGCCGAGCTTGAACAAAAAATCTATTAGAACTTATATTTTGCTTCTTAGCAAGGTATTTGTCTAACAAGCATTTGTCTAGCAATTGCTTGCAATTCGAAAATTTTATTTTCTTTAAAAAATTTCGTTTAGATTAGATTATAATGGCCCTATGCACCGTGACCAAAAGAAGTTGATATTTTGTGAAGCCTAATTTTTGTGCCCTAAATATTGAGGTTTCCAATGAAGCCAATCAACCTACTAGGCACAGATTTCCAAGGGAGATAGTGTATATCCACCAAGAAATTTTAGTATCCTGCCGTAAAGCATCGGACACACGCAGAGTATATGCTCCGCAGTCTCAGCGTTAAATTCACAGAACCTACAAGTGTCCGAATCAGACAGACCTCTAATCCTCAAATGTTATCTGAGATTTCAGTGTCCGGTGAAAAATCCTGCTAAGGTTCTTAAATTTTTCCTGTTCAGACAAAGATGTCTGTTGCATTTTCTACTAGAGGAGACGATGAATCTCTTAGTGTGCTGCTGGCCAATTATAGCATTCCAGCACTCAGTGGTCTTGCATTTTTTTTAAATTCTAAGTTTTTCTCTGGGTACACCACAGAAAGGATCAAGACCAAAGAAGTAATTACGAGCCCCGCATTTGGTTAACCTTACGGCCCTTTCGTGGCCCGCGTGCCCCTTATGCCAAGGAACTCATATTGGGATTAATTTGTTGGTTCCACCAAGTCTATTGAGAGACTCAATGCAGTTCATGACAAGCCAAGACGACACGTCATAGGGCAGTATTGCCCTGAGTGCTGAAAGAATATAAAAAAGTACCTTGTAGCCCTTCAAAGACACTCCGATGCGCATACAAAGGGAACGTTAAAAATTGGGTCCAAAGACCCGTTAAAAATTACAAAAGAAAATGATAAAAATTTAAAAAAACATGGAATTTTGTGACTAATTTGACTTTATTAATTTATCTAAAAATAATTAAATAGTTGAAGATGTTGAAAAAGTAGAAACTAATTGTTTCGTGAAGATTATTTAAGAATTCTCTTATTTGAACAATTTACAAAAATCAAAGTTTTATTGATTTTTATAAATCTTGGAAAATTTTCTTAGGTCGACTTTTTGAATTCTAATTTCTCGACAGTGATTTTAAGTTTTATTTTTCTACAACGTCTTTTTGTTAGCGCTTAATGCTTTTTAGAACAAGCAAATGGTGTTCATTTGCTCGTCTGAGTTTAAAAAATGCACAATAGAGTTATGGGAAGTGTAATTTCTCTATTAGGTTAGTACTTTTATTAGTTTGCTTTATGTTGATTTTCTTTTAATTTTAAAGTATTTCATATTTAGATTTTTAACTAAACGCCTTATCAGTTATTTTTTACAACTGACTGGCTAAACAAATGTAAAAACGTCGCTGTCCTTGGTATGTTTTTTTTCAGTTATTTTCTTTTCTGATGTTTTCAGAGTGCTGAGAATGACCTGTATTTAGATTATAATACTACCGGTCGTTTATAAGTAGTTTAATATTGCAAATAATGCTTGTTAAAGATGACACAGTTTCGACTTTGTTCTATTTTTTTTTAACAAATTAAATAAATTAAGTGAAAAAATAAAAATACACGTTCAAAGTAATACAATAAAAGAGAAAATAAGAAACTTTTTATTTAACTTTTGCATAAAATATTTAATATAATAATATTTGTTGTACAACAAAAGTTGTTGTTTTCAGTATGTTTTTGTTTTTCTCTAAAAGTAGAATAAGTTTTTGTTTTGCAACAGCAAACTAAAGTTCTTTTGTAAAACAAACATTTTGTATGAATATCATTAAGTTCGAAAAATATACATCCCAATAAGCACTAAAGTTTTAACAATTCAAATGCTTTAAATTTAAGTTGAAGTTAAATTTTTAAATTCCAACTTTTAGAAATTTTTTAAAAATATGTCAAACCTAGATTTTTGTTACTTGTTGTAAGTGAAATAAAATGTTATACAAATTGTATTCAAGCCTTAAAATTAAAAAAAAAAAAACAATGCTGGAGTTCAACTTGAATTCCAGCAAAAATTATTTATAAGGATATTTCTACAAAACTTCTACTCACACATAAAAATAAACGTATAAAAATATCTTACAAAGGAAATGCAAAAGATGATTGAAAAAATGCAATACATACAGTGCCCTGCAGAACTAAAAACAAACCCAAAATTTATTTTTAATGTAAGGTATTTAATTTATTTTTAATTAAAAACATTATGACCTTTCATATTAATATTACCTCACGATATGACAACGCAAAACTAAGGGCACAATTTTTGTTTTTATGAAAAAACGGTACATCAGAAATTACAGACAAGAAAAAGTCTGATGTATTGTGCAAGCACCATCGTAATTAATGTGAAAAACATAAATTATTGAAACTCCTTAAGTTTTAACTTTAATATAAAGGGTGGTCCAAATACAAGTATCTTTTTAAAAATTTAATTAAATAAAATAAACTAAATTTATTTTTGTATGTAAATTTTGTATATTATTCGATCTATCAGTTTTAATTATATATTTTTAATTTTATCAGGCTCGAGATCATAATTTAATGTTACTAACGAATAGTAAACACTAATTTTTTATTAATTGGAAAAAATTGTAAGGATCAGCGCTAGAGGGAGTGCACTTTTTCGACCCAAACGACCAGGTCATCTTCAGCCTCCTTTTGAAACACTCAACCCACAAATAACTCATGGTTTTGAACAGGCTTATATATCACACACTCTAAAGAAAATGACTATGTGAAATTACATTTTTCAGTTGGTGAATGATTACTCGTACAAATGAGCTTTTTCCATCTATTTATAGAAATACCCTTTTGCAACCATCTTCGCTGATCGTTACAATTTTTTCCATTTAATAAAAAAATTAGTGTTTACTATTCGTTAGTAACATTAATTTATTTTTTTATATTATGGATTTATTATAATTAGCAAAAATTCCCATTATTTAAGGAACACGATTTTATTCATCTGGCTGCCGCGGCTGGCTTCGCAGTAAATGATCCCGTCCAAGACTTTGTAGGCAGTTTCTGGTTCTCTCGATTGACTCTGACGATATAAGCCTTAAGGATGCCGATCGTTTCTGTGTTATTCGAACAGCATCGGTCTTTAACGGCACCCACAAGAAAAAGTGTAAGGCGTCAATTGGCCAACGAGGCGGCCAATTGACATCGTCAAGTCGGCTGATAACATGATTACCGACCTTAGTGCGTAAAAGATCGATTGTTTGTACAGCTGTGTAACATTTCTGCTGAAACCAAAGATTACACAAGTTCATATCTTTCATTTTAGCCCATAAAAAGTCTGTAGTCATGACTCTGAAGCTATCGCCGTTGACAAAACAGCATTTTCGAAAAAAGGGCCAATGATGCCATCACTCCAAAATTCACCTCAACCTGTCCCTCTCTATGGATGCTTAGGCTCCCCAAGAAAGACGTGCGGGTTTTCCGATCCCCAGATGCGGCAATTTTGTTTGTTGACATAGCTGCCGAGATGAAAATACGCCTCGTCAGAGAAGATGATTTCCCGGCCAAATTCGATGTCCGATTTTAGCTTATTCAAGCACCAAACTGAGAAGCCGTAACCAAGTGATTTATTGTTTGCCTTCGGTTGCTGAATCAATTGTTACCGAATAATCTGAGATCTTTGTGCATAATACTTAGAAAACAAATCTTATGATAAAATAATATCGTTTTACGGCGGGAAAAGTAGTCGGCCACCAAAGATGACCGAAAAAGATAATCGATATATAATGCTTACCGTTGAGAAAAATGCGTCACAAGTGGCTTAGAAAAGGAAAAGCTATGAATTCAAAAAGTATGACAAAAACTGTAAAACATTGAGGTTTAGATGTTAAGGCAAGGGGCTGCATGTCGGGTGTTGGAAATTGTGTATATAATGAAAATAATATGAACCAATATATTTATTTAGGTATTTTAAAAAATAATTTGCAGGAAACTGCGTCAAAAATGGGTTAAGCTGACGACTACTATTTTTAAGAAGACAACGACCCAAAGGACACAGCATACAAAGTAAAAACACTCCGCATGTGCTAGCAACATCTCCAAAAAGTCCTGACCTCAAGCCCCTTGAGCACATATGGGTAGTTTTGGAAAGATATGTGCGAAAACATGAAATACGAAGCAAATTCCAACTGAAACAGGTTCTTCTGGAAGGTTGGAATAAACAAGTGCCGAAACAAAGTTTTATTACACAATAAAATATTAAGGAGGTATAATTTTCGTTATATTTGCAATTTTTTAAAGTAAATCTTAATATTGTGTCCTTACTTTTGTGGTGTAAATTTCAGGTGTTACACTAATGAAATTAAATACCTTATTTTTTAATTAAACTGAATTAATATATTTTTTTTGTGCGTTATTGAGTATTTTTGGTTGTTTTTTTTTCCTTAAATAAAAAAAAAATTAAGAAAACCTAAAATAATTTTTATGTGTCCTTACTTTTCGCCGGCCACTGTTTATTAAAAAATAAATGGAGCTAGAAATAAGAAGCGCATTTGCTTGCTACTTTACCATTCTCTTTGTATATTGTTGTAGTACACCGAAATTGTTTATATTCATAATATTTGCATTCGCTTTTTATGAAAACATTACCCAGTAAACAATTTGAGAACTAGTAGAGGAAACAAAGTAAGAGATTTTTACATAATATAAAGGCAATTTAGTATTTATATTACATTTAAACTTTACCAAAAACTAGTTTCAGTTTTTGAAAAATTCTTGCATTTTAATATGCAAATTTAAAGCATTTGCAATTATTGCTACTAACAAAACATATGTATTATAAGTTATTGTTGCAGGATTGCAGATTTATATTTAATAAATTACAAAGGCATAGTTGCCATATAACAATTTCAAAAAATAGTACAAAAATATGGGTGGATATCCATTTGTAAATGATCAACTTTTTATTTTTGTCAGTATTATAATTTTTATAATTTAGTTTTTGGAAAAAAATAATTTTGAGCATCAACATCGGTGACTCAGATTTGCTGAAATATGTCGTGTTAACGTTTGTGTTCCTTCCTTTTGTAACGTTCGGAATAACTTCAGATACAACGAAATACCATACATTAGTGAGTTCTATCGAAAGTAACATCCGTTAGTCACGAGAGTCAGATTATTAAAAAGCCTCCAGCAGAACATAAATATGAGACTATATAAGCCATGATATTTTTTTTAGACCAGTCCTGTGACATGTCACAGGGGCAATTGCCCCCATCTTATAACAAGCCCATGTTTAAGTGACCGGTCCCTATCACAATGAACCAGTCACGTGACGTGTCCTGGGATAGGTCCATTTTCAGCCATGTTAGGGCTGGTGATAAGAAATACACTACTCTGTTAAGAAAGTTGCGTTAGTTGGCTGACGGTAAGGTTTATGAGGATCTTAAGACTCTGTGGATCCAACTACTTCCAACAACAACAAGTTAAATCAGTATATTGCCAGTACTTTAAAAAATCCTATTATCACAAGTCTGAAGGGACAGATATTCAACTTTTAGATAATATTTTTGAAATTTTACCATTCTCTATAAAAAGTATGAAATATTTAAAAACCTGAGTGAAAATAACCTTTAATTAAAGAACCATTTAGGAAAGTGTAAAAGTAGCGTTTCCACATTGTCACAGCTGATATTTAGTAAAAGTGACTTATTGAAATCGGCAGAAAATCTTCTAGGATAACCCATAACAATATTTTGGCAAAATTGGACTTTACTTATCAACTTAGTCTCCTTCAAGAGCGATATAATTACTCCAACGCCTTTCTAACATTTCGATATACTCTGAAAAAAAAGTTAGTAGAAAAATTTATAAACGGTTTTTAATCCCACTTTATTATATTTGTACTGATTTTTAGTAAAAAAAATTATTTACAGTTTACAAATTACAGAATTTTTACAGAATATTTACAAATTTTTGTTGCTAACTACAATAATCATTTTACAAATTTTTGAAAACCGATTGGCTAAAATTTGCAAACAAAATTTACTAATTTGGAAAAATGGGATATTAAAGGAAATATTATTTCCAAGAAAAAAAACTTATAAAGTATGGTGCAAAACTATAAACAATGAGTAGTTTTTAAATAAAATCGTTCGCTACAAAAAAACAGTGCACTATTTAAAAAATTTAAATTAGGCAAAAACATTGTTAAAGTGTCCACTTGAGAAAGGCTAGACAGTATTTTTTGTTTGCACTTTTGTTTTCGTAAAATTGTTGTTATTGTGCGAGTGCCTATTTTGCCCCATGCAAAATAACGGTGCATAACTATGAATATCTGAATATCATTTATCAAGCCATGCTTTGGCTTGAACGGTGTTTTTCCCCCATTAAAAAGCAATAATAAATCAACACACAAAACTACTTTGAATCCACTGTTTTTCAAATCGCAAAATTAGCGTCACTAAAACAGCTGTAACTTGTTTACTAATGAACGAATTGTCATTAAATTTTGACAGGTATCATCTGAAGGTTGGTAGTTTCAAGTAAATATCATATGGATTTTTCACATCAGCCAATGTGATATTTGTAATAAAATATTATAATCTATAATAAATTTTAGCATTTGATTATATTAGACATATTATTTGACCTCGTTAATCTTAAGGAAATCATTTAAAGCAAAATCAACCCTTTTCATTTCAACACAATTCGAAAAACTGCCAAGAAAAAGGGTCAATTACCAATTACTGAGTGGTCTTGAAAAATAAAACCTTTGATTTTATTGTCCTTTTAAAAAAGGATACAACAAAAAAAAATCAACAGATTTTTTAAATTGTTATTAAATTTTCCAAAAAAATTTTTTGTGTTGTTAAGAAAAAAAAAACAACAAGTTAAAAACAACTAAAGTCATGACCAGCATATAAATTTAAACTGTATAATGTGGTATTTGTCTACATAGTGAGTACATTTGCAATACAGTACAAACAATTTTATACTAAACGCAGTAACAATCTCGGTTTTATTTAACTTGTAGTTTACATGTAGAAGTGCAAAAAAAATGTGCAACAATTGCACGTTTTATTTTACTAGTAGTAGATATAGAATTCACATAAGGGAGACACTTATTTGTTAACACTATTGTAATGTCAACAAACAAAATTGTTGCATCTGCGGATCGGAAAACTCGCACGTCATTATCGAGCAGTCAATGCATCCAATGACAGTTTGGGGTGGATTTTGGAGTGGTGGCATCATTGGCCCATTTTTTTTCAAAAATGTTACTGGAAACACCAACCGATCTTTTGCGGACTAAGATCGATAATACTGTTATCAGCCGTCATCATGATATCAATTGGCCGCCTCGGAGCTGCGCCTTTAACTTTTTTTTGTAAGGTGCCGTTAAAGTCCGATTCTTTGCCAATATTACAGAAACGATCGGCATCCTTAAGGCTAATATCGTCTAAGCCGTTCAAGAAAACCATAAACCACCTACAACGTCTTGGACGAAATGAGTTACTTCGAAGCCAGCCGCGACAGCCCCATGAATGAAATCGTGTTTCAGGGCAGGCAGAATCTTGAAAATCTTTTGCAATCTTATCAAGAAACTGGTTATCCATCAGAAGATTCTTCTCGAATAATAGTATGTATCTCGAATGCAACTATAAGTTCTACTATAGAGAAGAGTAAAATAAAATTAATAAAAAATGACTCCTTGGTTGAATAAATATCTACTAAAGTTAATACATTATAAAAGGCAGTTATTAAAGATGCGAAGAAGAGGTTGAAAAGACTGAGTAATGTTATTAGGAAGGCTTGCAGAGAATGTATGAATAGCTATTATTTTAACAATTTGAGTCAAATTCAACAGGAACCAAAAAAATGTTGGAAGTTTTTAAACGAAAACCTTGGTCGAAAAAGAAAAAGCGAAATAAATATTAAGGATGATAATGGGTATCTGATTGCAAAAGATAGAAAAAGTGACGTTTTTAACCAATATTTTCATCAAATTCCAAGTACCTTGAAGCAAAAAATTGGGTACTTACCTGACTATTGCAATAGTCTGCGAACACTAAATCAATGCCGATATAGTTTTAATTTAACCCATACATCTGAACTAGAAATCTCGGAAATTATTTCGAAATTGGATCTTACCAAGAGTTGTGGATACGATAAAATTTCACCAAAAATGGTGTTTCAATGTAAAGATATAATTTCTCCTTATTTTTCAAGAATTTTCAATAGTATAATTGATACTTCAGTTTACCCTGATAGTTTGAAAATAGCTAAAATTGTTCCGATACCTAAAGAAAATAATGCTACACTGGTAGAAAAGTTTAGAGCAATAGCACTGCTGCCTATAATTGATAAAGTTCTTGAAAAAATTCTTTACAAACAACTATCATGTTATTTAAATGAACACAATTTGCTATACAGGTTGGTTGAAAAGTTCCTGCGCTCACCAAGAGATGGCACTGCTAGCTCCAAACTTTTTTCTTTCTCAAGTTGGTATAACTGTCCTGAGAACACATGCAAAGTTGCAAGTCATTCTGTCAATTCTTTCTTTATTTTCAAGCCATTTGAAGTTGACGTGTCATTGATTTTTTAAAAAAAAAAAATTTAATATCGTGCAGTCTTTGTTTTGAAGGGTTTAAAAGCAAAGGAAATTTATGAACAATTGTAAGAAGTGTATAAGGAGTCATCACCTTCAAAACCCACCGTTGAATTTTGGGCTGGTGAATTTAAACGTGGTCGTATCAGCCTTGAAGACGATCCACGCGAAGGACGACCAAAAACTGCAACCACAGCAGAAATCATTGAGCAGGTACATAATATGGTTAGTGAAGATCCAAGTTTTACTAAGCGTGAAATTGCTAATGCCATAGGCGTCTCAGACGAACGAATACTCCATATTTTACTTGAAGAATTACGTACGAAAAACTGTTTGGAAAGTTAGTACCGCACACATTAACAATTCAACAAAAACTGTATCAAAAACAAATTTCTCAGCGTAATTTGGAGCGTTTTAAGCCGAATAAAACCGACTTCTTGCTACGTTTTATAACTATGGATTAGACTTGGATCTACCACCATGATCCTAAATTGAAACAAGAACGTTTACAGTGGACTGAAGCTGGTTGTTCAGCTCCAAAGCAGGTGAAGTCACAACGATCAGCAAAGAAGGTTATGGCATCAGTTTTTTGGGATGCAAAAGGAATTTTGTTGATTGGTTATCTTCAGAAAGGTAAAACAATCAACTCTGAATATTATTGCAGCCTTTTGGATCAGCTGGATAAAAAAATTCGTGAGAAAAGACCTGGTTTAACGAAGAAAAAAAATCATTTTTCATCAAGACAATGCACCTGCTCACAAAAGTGTTTTGACGATAGCTAAATTCAAAGAATTAAAGTACGAATTGCTTGAACATCCACCGTATTCACCAGATTTGGCTCCCAGTGACTACTATCTCTTCAGAAATCTCAAACAATTCCTTCGAGGAAAGCATTTTTCGTCGAATGAAGAGGCCATAGCAGCCGTAGACGGTTATTTTGCAGAGCTTCCGGAAAACCATTATAAGGATGGGATAAAATTATTGGAAGATCATTGGAACAAGTGTATTGAGCTTCTAGGAGATTATATTGAATAAAAAAAAATATATTTCGTAACAGTATTCTTTCATTTCGAGCACAGGAACTTTTCAACCAACCTGTATTGTAATAAAAATAAATTAATAAAAAATAAAAAAAAAATAATAATGGGAATTTTTGTTATTTATAATAAATCTATATACAAAAAGAAATGTAGTCTATTGAATTTAATTACATTTTTAAAAAGATCCTAGTTTTTGGTCCAACCTTTATATTGAAGTTATAACTTAAGGAATTTCATCAATTTATGTTTTTTATATTAATTAAGATACTGATTACACAATACAACTGCCTTTTTCTTGTCTGTGATTTCTGATGTACCGTTTTTCCATATAAACAATAAGTGTGCCCTTAGTTTTGCGTTGCCATATCATGAGGTAATATGATTCTTCCTAATATTTTTTTTTATGAATTAATATAAAAGTTCATTATGTTTATATTAAAAATAAATATGGGTTTTGCCTTAACATATTTGCTTAAACAAATATAAATTGGTAAATCCTAAAAAATTGTTGATGTGACCTTAGTTTTGCGGTCCACTGAATCGATGGCTTAATGTAGAAAGAGTCTAATTCGATTTTTTGTTGATTTAGAGTTAAGGAAGAAACCTCAATGAGATCAGGAAAACTTTTAATATAAAATTTCTTTTCATGAAATATTTAATAACTACGCCATCCTATATATGTAGAAGTCGTTTGTTTTAATCCTTTCAAAAAGAAATCTTTTTCACATCATTTTCTTTAAAACAGCCTTTAAATAAGAGCCCAACAAAATTTTTAATTTTTTTTTTGTTAAGTTGTATTGTTTTTTTTTTCTTTGTTTCATACTATTACAAACTACTATTAATATGTATGAGTGCAAGGACCTCTACGAATACAAATATATTTGTAGTTTATTGTACCAATAGTAGCTCGAGGTTATAAAATAATAAAAGCGGAAAATTATAAAATGCTTAATACAAATAGTTTTAATCGTTTAAGTGCAAATATTCATATATGAGGGTAAACATAATTTAGTACCATCTACAACTACCAACATGTTTTTTTTGTTTCAACATTTTGTTATTGTTGCTTCTTGTGGTACGTAACATAATGATTTTAACCTGATTTTTCTTAAAATTTATAAATATTTTTAAAACATAATATGAGTGGGATTATGATGTATGTATTAACTAAACAATAACAACACACTAGCCGATTATATATTTGAGGGTACTTTTGGAATATTTTCAAAGAGAAAAAATTTTTTAAGTACTGATTACAAATTATTTTATTTGTTTTGGAAAATAGTTGATATGTTGTTATTATGATAACGATTTTGTGTTTAAAAAATTTTAATATTGATATAAAAAATCTTTTATGTCAGAAACTGGGGTAGTGTCCTGGTTTCTTTTAATATATTGTAGCATCTTTGTAGAATGTGGCTGTATGGTTGGCTATTTGTTTATTTTGCGGTGCATAGTGGGACAAATTGAAAATATTTTGGAAATAATTAAGCCATTTCTTGGTGACCAAAACTAACATGGTCAAAACTTTAGCTCAAAATTACTTAGTAAAACTCTATGGAATTGATTTTTATTGTTACGATTTTATCTTTTTAAATCGTTGATTTATTTTCTTAAAGTAGAGTTTTTTTTATTCCAAATAATACACAACAATTTAAATTTTCTAAAGCAACTCTTTATTTACACAATCTTAAAAAAAACTACGATTAATTAATTTTTAATACAAATACTTTTAAAACAATTTATTCAATTTAATCACCAATGTTTTTTTTTGCTTAATTATGTTGCCGTATCAATGTTCTAACTAAAACTGATTCACACCATAAGGTATTCTCGTATATCTATACGTTGTGCTCGTGTGGGTTTGGTTAAAATGACCCTTCCATTCGTCCTTCAGGATCACCGAAAAATTCGTGACATACACCTATGCCAGAGAATCGGCATATTGTGCGATCTTTAAAACTACGTAAATAAATATTCTAGTCTACTGGAGGAATTCAGTATTCCCTTAAGGTTTGCCAAATCAACACCCCACTAGCACTCTGATGTTGATTTGATCAAGAAATTTACAAAACAAAAATTTGTTTTTGAAAATACAAATTTATTTGGAAAATATTTGAAAACAAAATCCATACAAATTTGATTTTTATAAAAACCCAGAAACAACAAAGTGAATGTAGTGAGACACTACACGGCTTACCCTACTCCTTGCGAAAGCCGTGCAAAACAAAGGAAGTGCTCCAGAGTCCCATCGTTCTCCTCGCAGACCCTACACACCACAGAGTCACTTCTTTCAAATTCTGAAAGATGGTAGTGTAGAGTGGCCTGTGAGAATTTCCATAATATTGGCCAGTTCCCGTTTCCCTAGCCTTAAGATTCCCTCACTTTCGGGTCACCCCACCGAACCTTTGTGATCGCACCAACATTATCTCCATTCCAGATATCCTTGTGTATGTTGGTGGCCCATTGTCCAAGCTCCGTTTTGTCATCCGAAAAGGTCTCGGATTTTGAAGGTTAATAGAGAACAGGATTGATCCACCCCCGGCCAGCACGTCAGCCCTCACAGTCCCCTCCATTCCACAGTGTCCAAGTATCCATATCAACCTCAGACGTTTTCTGCCAGAATAAGAGTTGCAGTTTAAAACCGTCTTCGATTTCACAGATTCCACTGACAGAGCCCTAACCACAGCCTGACAATCAGTGAAGATGACTACAGCTCCAGAATAATCACTCGCACTTAAAAACCTAATGTACTCCGTTAAAGCGACAACCTCCACCTGAAAAACGGTGTTAGGATCCGGAAGCCAGAAGCACATTTCCATTTTCATATCTCCACAAAATAAACCTTAACCAGTTCTCCCGCCAGTTTGTAGACATCAGTGTGAAATGAGTGCTATTGGTGTCATCCAAAATACCTTCATCTCTACACCACTCACTATGAGGAATAAGAAAGTCTGCGTTGTTCCACTACCCTATCACATTCCATATCCAAAAAGTAGTACTGTGGCAGATTTTCGACGACTCTTAGATGTTGGGTACGCCGGCCTCCCAGAGACCACTCCCCGAGCACCATCAGTCTATAAGCCGCAAGTGCAGCCTCATCCTTAACCTGAACATCTATCGGTCTGATGGAGAGTACGAGGGCGAATCAATAAATCCGTGACTTTTTGAATGAAACACAGTTTTTTTTTTGAAAAAAAAAAAAAATATTTTTCAACATAATCTCCTTTTAGCTCAATACACTTAGTCCAACGTTTCTCTAATTTTTGTATCCCTTCAAAAAAAAAGGTTTTTCGAGGTCCATAAAATACGCATTATTTTTCAATGTAATCTCCTTTTAGCTCAATACACTTAGTCCAACGTTTCTCTAATTTTTGTATCCCTTCAAAAAAAGGATTTTTCGAGGTCCATAAAATACGCAATTTTTTGATCAATAATTTCATCGTTGGAGCTAAATATCTTTTCAACGAGCCATTTCTTTAGGTTTGGATATAGGAAATAGTCAATGGAGGCTAAATCCGGAGAATAAGGCAAATTAGGGAAAGCTTTCTCATACCCAAGTGATCGTGAGATGCCTATGTCTATCACACATTCCATCTCCGATCGACCAACACCATATCGTGAATTTTTTCAATTGTTTTGGGTGTAGAGACCTCAACTAGGCGTTTAGAACGTTCGGCATCTTCCGCTTGTAAGGCCACAATGAAAGTCAGTAAACCACTTTTTTACCATTGAAATCTATGGTGCAGAGTCCCCATAGTATTTATCAAGCTTTTCCTTGGTTTGACTGACATTTTTTTTCGCAAAAAATAATGTTTAATGAGCACTCGAAATTCACTTTTTTCCATTTTAAAAAAAATCCACGAGGTTGTATGTTTGGAACAGCTCTTAAACGCAAATTAAATGACGGAACTTGCTCAAAATTTGACAGTAGTCTATTAACAGGTGGTACTTGATGGGAGCAGTGTTGCATTTCATATAACTACGAGGGAAGTTCGAAAAGTCACGGACTTATTCATCCGCCCTCGTATTGTCTGAAGGTTCCCCGAGATTAACTGGAATCTACAAGCGATTTTTAATTGGAGAGATTCTAGTCAAATCTAGCCAATTCCAAAACCCTTTAGTTTAGCAATTGGCGGGGGTAGATGTTGGCGGTTTGTGATCGTCATGTTGTTTAGGTGGCGGCTGTCTTATACGTAGCTTATTACTCACAAAAAGTTACTGTTTGGTGCGGATTTTGCGCCGGCGTCGTCATTGGTCCGTACTTTTTTAAAAACGATGCTGGTGAGGCCGTCACTGGCAACGACGAGCCTTACAGAACGATGATAATCGATTTCTTTTGACCTAAGTTGAACGATATGGACGTAGATGACATGTGGTTCCAGCATTTTTAATAGTAATCTGTAAGGGCTATATGTGATTGGTTGTGGTCACGTATATGGGTTAAAAAGTGGAGTAAAAAATTTTTGGCATTGTTCCTGCACCATACATTTAAGAAAAGTTGATATTCATATCGTTAGGTGAAATAAAAGCTGATTTAACTAAACAGTTTTAGAAATGTACAAACAAATTTTACAATCGGTTGCCAACCTCGTCTTTTTATTGTAACTGATGGATAACTAGTTGCAGAATTGGTTTCATTTCTTGATTTTGTGACCATTTTAAACAAAAAGCACTGCCATTCAAACCCTGTTTTTTAAGGCCACATATGTTTAACAGACAAATTTTCTGAGTTCATCTATCAATTTTCTTACAATTTTTCAATCTATTTTAGATATATTTTATACTCTCCGTACATATATTTAGTTTATCATTACACATCGATATAAATATATGTTATAAGAACCTACAAAGCGTATACTTGATCACGGGGCGAGTATCCAAGCCGGGTTGCTCAAATTTTTTTACTCAAATTTTTTTATTTTTGTTGAAAATGTGAAGGTACCTTTAAGTTTCCCATACAAATTTGTGTATTTAAGTAAAATTTCTTATTATCACCTGGTGAATTGTCATTTTTTTCACCAGATGGCTAGAGGTGCATAATATTATATAGTCACCCACAATTTTTTCACCTAAAAAATATTTTTTTACCGCCAAAATTTGTTTTTAAATCTTAAGATGAACTTTGTCGGCTATGTTTGTTACAAAATTTTTTTGGTGTAATTTTGTCTTATCTACTATTACACATTCAAATATCTTTTATATCTGAAAAAATTTTCAAACAGATTCTGTTTGTAAGCTATTTTATATTAAATATTACACTAAAAAGTTTTTTATTTTAATAGAAATTTAAAAATTATAAGATTTATATTTATTTAAAAAAAATTATTGATATGATCGTTTTTTTTTTTTTTTTTCAGGTATGTGTGCATCTTTTTTATATTCCAAACCTATCAACTACATATTATTAAAATGAATTAAATCAACTCTGTAAGTGATACTTGAAGATATTCATGAACTTTAAATATTCCAACTAAAAGACCGTAATAAGTCAAGTACAGATTTTATGCTTAAATATAAGTTTTGGCGTCATAAAAAGAAAAGAAAAGAAAAGGACTTATTCAAATAAAACAACATTAACAGCCTGTTTTTGTAAAAAACAAAATAAAATTGCACTCTAAAGAATCGTTTACAAAGGAACGCTTGAAAATTGGTAACATGATATATTCCAATTTTTCGGACATAATTTTCAGTCGTAATCCCAAGACAATAATGAACTTAAAGCCCAGAACTATGATCATAATATCAAAATTATTTTCGAATTCTCTATTATGTTCATCGACTATTTTGTGGATGATCGGCCTTCGGCTGGACTTAAAGATTTTCTCCTCTGCTTTAAGCTTTTCTATACATAAATGCAAATATAACTTACATTTCAGGCATAATCCCAACACAAATGGTCATTATACCCAGGTTTTTCAGGTTTTTATAAGCAACACGAATTTGTGGCTACTTTTTTAAATTTTTATTTTCCATTTTTCACAAATCGTCAAAAATAATTTATCTTACGGTAAGTGGGTTAAATTATTCCAAATCAATACTAATCTGTTTATATTAGTATATTTATTATTTTTTTTTATTAAAAAGAAATCACACAGAATCTGAGTGATCTTTGCTTTAGTAAAGATATTTACTTTTGAGACAATTTTTATAAAAATAATATTTAGATTCTGAAAAATATTTAGACCTTTCTATGCCATTCCTTTGCTAAATGAATGTAGTGTTTTTCAATTGGCGCAGGTAGATGTTGGCGGCCTGTGACCGCCATGTTGTTTTGGTAGCGTTTGTATAATCTGTTGTTTATTATTCAGTTACTGATGCCAAAGCACCGTAAGAAGTTACACGATTGAGCAACACGTCCAAATAATAAAATTTTATTATCAAAATGAGTGCTCGTTAGTGCAAACTTTGCGCGCGTTTTACGGCAGACGCTGAGTCCCTTCACAGTCGACTCTCCAATGTTTGGTGACGAAATTGGGGACGTCCGTTAAAGGAACGCCAGATCGGTCCAAAACATCGCCGCGGTCCGTAAAACTGTGCAGAAGAACCCGAGACAGTTAATTCCTCGCCGTGCACAAAACTCGGCCTTTCGCAGACTTCATCTTGGCAAAATTTGCATCGAGACTTGGGCCCATACCCGTACAAAATCCAACTCACGCAGGAGCTCAAAATTAATGATCATAGACAAAGCCATTTGTTCGCTGACTGGGTTTTAGAGCTCTTGAAAGAGGATCCCAATTTTGCCCGAAAAATCATCTTTAGCGACGAGGCGCATTTTTGGATGAATGGTTATATTAACAAGCAAAATTTCCATATATGGGGCGACTCCAACCCACACGAGGTTCACCAGGTGGCAATGCATCCACAAATAGTAACAGTTTGGTGCGGTGAGACCATCACCGTCAACGGCGAGCGCTACAGAACTTTGATAACACCGTAAGAAGCCGTGACAGACATTTAAACGATGTTATATTCCCTACAAAAAAAAAAAAAAGAATTTCGTTAATACCTCACACATAGCTTGATTTATTCCATTTCAACATCTAACCGCCAATATTGAAAAACCCTGTATAAGGTTAGTATAGTAAAACCCCCAAATTGTTTGGCGATGTGTGGATACCGTCATATTATATGGCCGTTTAATGTTTTTAATTATTGACCAACACTATATTAAATAAGACGCAAAAAAACAAAGTTCATTTGAGCTTAATTCTGTGTTTGGATGTAAAATTAAATTTCATAAGATTTTTTTTTTGCAGAACATTTTAACGCTATATATACTTCTTTTATAAAATATTTTATTTTTATTACAAGAAATATCAAAAACACGTCCCATAAATGAAAATCTTAAGGATGTGAAATCCTAAAAAGCTGATTTTTAACTTATTACTTGTAGTTCTATCAAAAAATATTTTGTTAGAAATGTTGATAATCACAAATCCATCAAAATTAAAATTTTCAAGCAGTCAGAGGTTTACTATTTAGAAAATTATTGTTATTTGTTTTTATTATGATAATATAGTATGGTTCAATTATGTATGCCGCCGAGGTCGCGGCACACCTCTATCCGATGGTCCAAATTTTCGATGACGCTGATGTATAATTAAGAATATATGCAGTTAATGTGCCGAATTATCTCATCCTTTAGATCTTAAATTGTTGCTGGCTTATCGACGTACACCTTTTCATTCAAAAAACCCCAAAGAAAGGAGTCCAACGGTGTCAAATCACATGATTTTGGCTGCCAATTGACATCGCCACCACGTGAGATAACACGGACATTGAATTTGTCGCGCAAAAGAGCCATTGTTTCGTTAGCTGTGTGGCAAGTGGCACCGTCCTGTTGAAACCACATATCGTGCACATCCATATCCTCAATTTCTGGCTTCAAGAATTCCGTTATGATCTCACGATAGCGAACATCGCCGGCGAGTCGAGGTTAACGGCTATTCTGCTACACTATCGCAAACAACAGCAATTTTTTCCGCAAAACGAACTTAGCGAGCATGCACAGGTGTTTTCTCATTTCCTACAGACCCGATTTGCAGAAATATGTGCACAATTCTCCCGATTGTAGACACATTTGGTCGATTTTGCTGACCAAAAAAATCACAAAGTGCACGAAATGCATTTTGATTTGAACGCCCATTTTCATAATAAGCCTGAATAACTTTAACGCGTTACTCGATTGTGTATCTTTCCATGGTTCAAATTGAGTTAGTCTGAAATTGAGAAAGGTTAAATGAAATGCAGAAAAAAACTTGACGTTTAGGTGTTGTTCAATTCAACATCGGCCCTTAGAATTTAACTGCCCTTTATAAAACCCACTTCTTCATATAAAAATTTTACATTTTTTAAAAAAAACTAGATGAACTAAACTGAAAAAAAAAAATTTTAATTTCTAACATAATCCTAAAAACATCCTTGAACATTAAAAATGTAATTACACTCAAGTGAAAGCTCATCTTCCGTAAATTTTAAAACCAAAAACAGGCAAACAGAAGAAACCCAATGTGTTCAGTGAAAATCTTAAAAACGAAATGTCTTGAACGATTTTTGTTAACAGCCATCTTATTTTAAGGAAAGGAATGTGAATTTATTTTTATAAAAACAAGCTGTAAATCTTAATACGCCATTGACTTGTAGATTGAAGTATACAAGTAAAACATTTTTTAAATCTGTTTTTTTTTATAGCGATAACATACAATATTATACACTTTGTTTAAGCACTTTCAATGTCAAAAAATATTCCAACAAACAAAAGATATTTTAATGTTACTATGGCGGATTTGTTTTTTATTTTTCATCTATTTTATATTCAATAGCAAGTATAAGAAAAAATAAACAACAGTTAAAATAAATCTCTAGTTTTTTATACAACTATATATTGTATACAATAAAACGTTTCCGGTAACATACAATTTTCCGTTTTGAGATGTCCCTAAAGGAAGTTTGTAACAAAACAACAAAAAAATCCTAAAAAACAAGCTTCACAAAATTCACAAATAATTGTATAGAAACCGCAACTAAGGGAGAAGAAAAACTATACATTAATTTATAGAGATTTTTTTTTCAAAAAAGGAGTTTGTTTTATTTGGAAACTGTTTTTCTTTTTTTTTTTTATTTTGTGCTAAGCCATGAATAAATATGCATGAAATAATATTTTTTATGGTCCAACAAATAAGGACAAAAATATAATGGCTGTGTATGTATACTTATTCTCGTAATTTTAAACTAAAGAATCTACAAACTAGAACATTACACAAAACTTTTTTTTAAAGATTGCTTTTATTGAAAAATTCACCAAAATTGTAGTGTGTTGTAGAAGCAGATTTTCTTTTGATTTAAGTTTTAACAGCAAGTTAATTGAAAAATGTTGCAGTTTTTATTTCAAAGGTTTATTATAAACATATGGAGCGGTATATAAGATTGTCAAAACGTTTGCAACACAACGAATTGCAGGTTTAAGAACGTTCTTCATTATCTTTATTCGAAAAATCTTCCTTCTATTTGGTTTATTTTTTTTGGTATTGTAATTGGTTGATTTTTGTGAAATGTGAACAAGCAATTTAAAGCTCAAAAATTATAAGAAAACAAGTAAAAAAAGGCTTAAATTCGGCTGTGCCGAATGTTTGATACCCTCCACCAATATGCCAAAAAAATGTTCTCTGAAGTAAAATTATGGAGGTGAAAAAAATCTTTTAAGGTGAAAAAAATTTTTTAAGGTGAAAAACTTTTTTGGACGCGAAAACAAATTTTTTGGTAAAAAAAATTTAAGGTGAAAAACAATTTTTGGTGGTGAAAAAAAAATTTTATGGTGAGCGCCCCGGTAGGCTAGTTGGTAGCGTGCTAGCTTATCAGTGCGGGGGTCGTGGGTTCGATTCCCACCAGAGGCTCTGGTCTGTTTTCGCTACAACGGGCCGATGGCCTTTGTTGCTAGTGCTCGGTTAGGGTATTAATATATAATTTGTAATTATATTATTAATATAAATATAAATAAATATAAAATATTAAGTGAACTAATTAATTGATAATTTAAAAAAAAAAAAAAAAAATTGTTTGAGGTGAATACAAAATATTATTCATGTATAAAGCGACTAATGAAAAAATATGAGAAAATATATTGTGTACCAGTCGCAACTATGAAATCGTACTAAAATACACCAATTTGTATGGAAAATTTAGAGGTTCTCTCACATTTTCACTCATAACTTTTTAACCGCTGGACGGATTTTGCTCATTTTCAATACCAAACTGCTCGGGAGGATGTCTAATAAACTGAGTAAAAATCGCCAAAAATCGCCATTTCAACAGACAAACAGATGGACATCGCTAAATCAACTTAAAATTGCATAAGGATTACGAATAGATATACTTTATGGGGTCTTAGACCTATTTTTCGACATGTTACAAACGGAATGACAAACTGACCCAGCAAAAATGAAGCTGCCAAAGAAGCAATAAAAGCATCACTACTATGGCAAAGGCATCACTTCTTTTCTAATGGTTTCATCGATGAATTTAAGATTAGCGTGTCATAGGATGGAAGTATTCAAATGTAGCTACTAGCATTATTCACTCATACTTTACTCTAAGGAAGCAATGACAATGCAATGATTAGGTATTCTGATGCATGAGTGGAAAATGTTCATATACTTTGTAGTATTTAAGCTTTGATGAAAATTTAATTCAAAAGAATGCAGAAAAATAAGTTTAAAGAAGCGAAATTTTTCAATTAAAGGTCAAAAAATCAGTTTTTCTTGATTTTTTCAAAACTTTTATAAAAATTGCAAAACTGCATAAATTCTAACCCTCATGAAATTTTAAACTAATATATAAAAAATGATTTAATAAAAAAAAAATCATCAGAACTATTTTCTCAATTTAAATAAATGGTTAAGATTCAAAACAATATACGATATACTTCTTTTTTTGCTGGGGATATATACCCTCACCATATATGGTGGAGGGTATAAAGATACTTTAAAGCTAAAAACTGAAAAATCTAAAAAGCAGAAAAAAGCAAATACACGAAAAGCACTATCACGTATTTAGTCTCCTATATGTTCGGATAACATAGGGCCATATTTTTTTAAATCATATAACCCAGCAAGACCACACATTACTAAATAATGGGTAAAGTAATGTATAGCCATAGGGGCTATGAGGCGATGAGCGTCAAAGTAATGGGTTCATTCTTACATTTATGCTTATGAAAAGCAATGGGTTAATGCTATTTGAAAAGCAATGGGTTACCTTTTTGCAGATAGGGGAAAAAATAATTGGTTACCTAAATGATAACGAAGTGGTTAACAATAATTGGTTACTTTGACTTATCATTTTTTAACTTTAATGGTGTACAATAAGGTGAGGAGTATACATTACAAAGTAATGAATTATGTAACCAAATATCGGTAATTCATTACTTTTTGTTGAATTATAATAATATACGAGGGCGGATCAATAAGTCCGTGACTTTTCGAACTTCCCTCGTAGTTACATGAAATGCAACACTGCTCCCATCAAGTACCACCTGTTAATAGACTACTGTCAAATTTTGAGCAAGTTCCGTTTGAAACAGGAATTTCGTGTAGTAATTTTCCTTAGAGTGTGTGATATAAATATTATTTTGGTTTTAAAATAATGATTTCTTTAGGGAATTAAAAGAAAAGGTTAATTCCTTAAGGGGATTAAAGAAAAATGTTGTTCCTTCAGGGAATTACGCTATGTAGTATATAATTGAATGCATTCAGGATAAACTTATTTAGTAAGAAATGTTTTCCCTGAATTAGCTTGTTTGAATTAACTAGATTTATTATTCGAATTAACTAGATTTGAATTCGTTAATGAATGCATTCGTTAGTGAATGAATTCGTTAGTGAATGAATTCTTTAATTTTAATATTCAATATTTTGGCCAGAGAATGCTAAAATTTAAATATTTAAATTTATACATATAAATTCTGTTTACTTTTTAATGAATTCATTTTTTAAATAATAAATTAAATTTATTTTTTAAGGAATTTATTACAAAAATCATTAATTGTTCCAAGGTCTGAGAATTTACAAGTGTCACTCTAAAAATTATTAATTTGTTAGTTTTTTCTTCTCTCAAATTTAACAGCCATCAGTATTTATTCAAAATGATTTTTTAAGCTGGAAAACAACTATGTTAACATAAGTGTTTCCAATTCGGTTAATCGATTAACCAATTCCTCGATTAATCGCCTCTATTTCGGTTAATGTCGAAACAAATAATTTAAAATTCAAATAATTTTATAAAATCATAATATAAAATTGCTTTAAATTCGAAAACTGTATATTCTAAAAAAACAGTTTCATTTAATATTCTATGAAAAATTTTATAAAATCTAAAAAAATAACATGGAATTTTGTTTCTAATTTGATTTTTCAACAAATTTTGATTAAGTAGGAACTTCAGTAGAATTAAGTTGTTTAGTAAAAAATATTTAAAATTTCGCTTATTTGAATTCTTAATTGCACAAACACAGAGAAATTGGTGAGGAATATGCGTGACCAGGTAGTGAGTCAGCTAACAATGGCAGTTCTATAGAAGTTTGTGAAGCTTGCAAAAACTATTAATAGCATATTTTTAAGAAGCCAATGTATCGACTGTCTACACTTCGTTTTTAAGGATTTACTTCCTCTGACATTTTCTTTTTAAAGAGTCCTCTGAAAAATCCGACGATTATAAGGCATGATTCTTTAAAAATTCTCAAGATTCTTTGAATTGTCCTAAACAAACACTTTAGAAACCAACGCAATACACTTAACTTGATATTTCAGCATAAACAGTTCTTTGTGTTCATCTTGATGAAAGAAATATAGTTTTTTGCATTAAACGATTAATCGCCAATTTTTCCGATTAATCGACCCGACTAACCGATTACTTTCGAATAATGACTTTACCGATTAATCGACAGGGTTGAATAATTGGAAACACTAGTTAACATAGAAAAAAAATAACCAAAAATCAAATAGAAAGAAATTTAAATTAAATATAAACAGCTTTTAAATATATTACTACTAATTTTTAAAATGTAGACCTTTTAATTTAAATACGATAAATTTTAAATTAGCTACAATCATACTTACTTTAATAAGATTCATACTTAATTTAAAAATGTTTATAAAAAAAAAATATATGTAATGGTAATAATTAATTTAACTACGATTTCTCGGTGTAGTAGACTTAACTAACTATTAACCAGATTTTTTAGTGCAGGGCACATAAAGATTCTTCAAAGTCGCTTAAAAATGCCATCGCAAGTTTTTAATTTAGTTCCTCTTTGTGACTTTAACACAAAAATTAAAACATGTCAACTTTATTTTATATTTTCATTCATATACATACCTAAGCCGTTGTTATTTCTTGTTTTATATATTTTCTTCTATTTTTTTCATATTCCTACCATCATTTAGCTTTTTTCTATTCATAAATGTCCTTTCAAAAAGATTCAATTTAGATCCCTCTTTTTGCTTTTCTATTCATGTTTAAATTGGTTTCTAAAAAACACATCGTATACAAAAAAAGTGCTGTTATAAAATTGAGCACAAGTAAACTTTGAAACTAAACTACCAACTAGTTGTAATAAGAACTTGGAATATTTGTTTTAGTTGAAAAAATATTCATATACTCACCTTTTTGTGATTAAGATACATCTATAGTTTATAATGAATATATAAGAAGTTAAACTAAACAAAAGTTAACTAAAAAGAGTGTTAAATATGTTTGATTTGACAGAAATTTTGTATCGTCTATGTGGATCATACTAAAACAAGAAAACAAATTGCTTAGACGAAATTTAAACTTCATTCTTTTCAGATATAAGTTATCAACAATTTCTATGAGAAAAATCTTTTAATATAAACATCTTGAGAATTCTTTTCGGGAAGGACAAAAAAATTAATTTGAACTTATCTGAATATTGTTCGGGGCAATCTGGCACAACGAGCTGTTTTGAAAAATTCAACGAAAAGTTTCATTTATTGTATTCTCTTAACACAGAAAGTAATAATATTAACCAATGTATATAATAAATACGAGGGCGGTTCCAAAATTAGTCGAACTAACAAAAAAAAACAATAAATTTGAGGAAAAAATTTTTTTTTTATTTCTCAACATAATCTTCTCTTAGCACCGCTGACTCCACCTCTTCATTGTTGCCAAATCTTTCACCACCGAGCCATTTTTACAAGTTTGGAAATAAAAACAATCCGAGGAAGCTAAATCTGGCGAATAAGGTGCGTGATGAAGCAATTCGAACTTTAATTCAATGATTTTGGCCATAGCAGATGGCAGTGGATGTGTGAACTTGTGCATTGTCTTGATGAACCAACACTTTCTTTTCGCCAAATGCGGTCTTTTTTCCTTAATTTTATCACTTAAACGCTACAAAAAATTAGCATAATGTTTTTTTTTCTTTTGAAGATAATAAAATTTATCCCACGCGAATCCCCAAAAACCGACGCGACGACTGTTCCTTTGTCTCAGGTGTGAAGTGGTGGACCCATGTCTAATCCATCGATGCACAAATTCGACTTTATTGCGGTGAAACATCGCCAAACACTCTATTAAAACATATTAACAACGCTGTTTTTAATCTATTTTGAGCAAAGGCGGCAACCATCTTGAGCACAGCCTTCTTATTTTAAAATTTTCCGTCAAAATGTCTATCATTTCAGCTAGCCCACGCACCTTCTGCCGAAGATCATCCAATACCATTTTGTGGATTTTCTTAACCGTTTCTGGCGTGGACACTTAATTGGTCGATCTCTACGGTGTTAGACTTGGCAGCTTGTACGACCTCGTTTAATCTCCGCCACCCAACATTTTATAGTCGTAAACGAATGAGTATACTCTCCCAGAGTAGAATCGAGCTCGGCTTTAATATTGGTTGGACTGAGACCTTTCAAATGAAATTATTATATTTATTACGTAACGGTGACCAATGAGATTGTTTTTTTTTTTAATGGCTACAAGAAAAATAAAATGAAAGACGAAAATAAAATATAAAATCTTAAGAGCGCCCCGGTAGGATAGTTGGTAGAGTGCTAGGTTATCAGTGCGGGGGTCGTGGGTTCGATTCCCACCAGAGGCTCAGGTCTGTTTTCGCTACAACGAGCCAATGGCCTTTGTTGCTAGTGCTCGGTTAGGGTATTAGGATATATATTAAAATCTGAATGAAATTGTCTAAAAAGTGCATATTTGCTATATCGACTTACATGCCAAATTTTGTGTAACTATCTTTAGCAGTGAGACCAGAAGTTTGAATTGACTCAAAAAGTTATTTTGTGTCGGTCGTTGTGCTAAAAGGTGGGTTCGGGTCTATTGTTTTCGGAAGTCACAAACATCAGCACAAACTTATAATACCCATACGCTATGCTGGGAATTCTAACAGCTGTCAGATAAAAGGAAATATAGCTGTCTAAAAATGTGAAATAAAAAAAATTAACAAGTGGTACAAAATATTAAAAAAAAATATTTTTTGTCACAAAAATTTAAATATAAAATAAACTGCATATGAAGAGCCAGATAAAATGATGTACAAAAACTATTCAAATCAAAACTGTTGCATATATTTGAAAAAAACAAAACATTATACATTGTTGTAAAAAAAAAAAAACAGTAAATATCAAAAGTACCCAGTTGCAACAAGGATACAGACTAGATAATAAAAGGGGACTAAACACAAAATTTTGACTATATTGAAAGTTTGTCAAATCGAGAGGTCAGAACTTGGCTCGGTGGACTGTTGTCTTTTTGGCTTGGTCACTTTTTGATTGGCTCCATGATTTTAATTCTGCACATACATAGCCCTTGGTTTAACAAGGTGTTGCCACAAGTAGTTCGTCGTGAGACGAATAAGTGCTAGCATGTATTTTGTTATTGAATCTTTGTGTGTGGCCACACACGAGTGATTTGTGCTTGTGATTCGTTCGTGCTCGACGTCTTGTTACAAGTTAATGGGGCTGTGATGTGTTAGTGGTCTTGTGCGCGTACATTTGACAATATTTTTATTTAAGTTTACAACTAAACGTCAAATTGTATGTATAACGGATATGGGTAGCAAGCAAAGAAAAATAAAATTATAGTGTTCTGGAGTTGTAATTTTCATATTTTTTTAATAATATTACATGTGAACGCCTATTTGTTCTTAAAGGCCAATCCCTCGTTCATTTGATTTTTTAATTTTATTTTTTTGCTGCGTACACAAATGAGCTATGAAAAGAGCAATTGCATCATCCGCCTCACAATTTATGTTTTCTTTTTACGTTTTAGTTTATTAGGATTTGTTCGTCCTGTGTGGAGAAATGGTACTTGAACAAATAACATTCGTGTGTGGCTACCTTAAGTTATTAAATAATGAAAGTTGACTTAATTTTAAGTTGAGTTTATTATTATTATTATTATTATTATTATTATTATTATTATTATTATTATTATTATTATTATTATTATTATTATTATTATTATTATTATTATTATTATTATTATTATTATTATTATTATTATTATTATTATTATTATTATTATTATTATTATTATTATTATTATAATTATTATTATTATTATTATTATTATTATTATTATTATTATTATTATTATTATTATTATTATTATTATTATTATTATTATTATTATTAAGTCAATATTTGGTCCCACGGCCGGCACTGAGACCCATATGGATCTTTTGTACGAGGGCAAATCCGTGACTTTTTGAATGAAACACAGTTTTTTTTTTGCAAAAAAAAAAATATCTTTCAACATAATCTCCTTTTAGCTCAATACACTTAGTTCAACTTTTCTACAATTTTTTTATCCCTTCAAAAAATAGGATTTTTCGAGGTCCATAAAATAGGCATTTGTTTGATAAATAATTTTAACGTTGAAGCTAAATCTCTTTCCACCAAGTTATTTCTTTAGGTTTGGAAATGGGAAATAGTCACTGGCGGTACCAATTCGTAGCCAAATGCATGGAATTTTGCCATATAAACGAAATTGTCACACGATTGCGTTTGTGAACAAACGCGACACCCATTTTGCAGAAAGCTTTCTCATACCCAAGTGATCATTCAAACTTTTTTCCATTTTTAAAAAAATCCACGAGGTTGTATGTTTTGAACTTGCTCAAAATTTGACAGTAGTCTATTAGCAGGTGGTACTTAATGAGAGCAGTGTTGCATTTCATATAACTACGAGGGAAGTTCGAAAAGTCGGTATTATACTCCCTACGAACTTTAATATAGAAGATGGAGAAGGGTTCCTAATATCCTCTGGACCTAAAAATTCCCTATTGAAAAACTTTTCTTCTGTTCCAACGCAATAAAACATACTCACACAAAATGTGGTTGGTTGTTTTGTCTCCCTCAAGACATAGCCGACACAGAGGCGATTTCAACAGGTTCATCTTCCACAAATGGTAGTTCAATCCGAAGTGTCCGGTAAGAAACCCTGTTAGTAACCAAAAGTCGTTTCTAGCAAGGTCAAAAATTTTGCCATTGGTAGTTCGCCGTTCTTAACCAGGTCTGCTATGATGGGCCTGTTTACTCCACAATACGGTTCCGGTCCCACCAAAGGTGGGGAAGAACCAATTTTACCTAGTTCGTCCGCTACCTCGTTACCAACATGTCCACGATGACCTGGTAAAACACTTCAGAGCTATTTCTGAAGTGAATGTCCAAGATGACAAAGCCTAGAGTGCCGCTTGGCTATCAGAGAAGATCGAAATATATGCGCGCTTTAGACCCTTACCAATATTCAGTCTAGCGCATATGAGTATAGCCTGTAGTTCAGCTTGGTATACCGTTGAGTTGTGTTAAATTGAATCTGAGTTTGGGTACGAATTGAGTTACATTTAAATTGAGAATTTCAGTTATGTTTCATAAGTTTTGAAGAACATTTGTTATGCGCTCTAAATATATTTTTTCGTCTGTGTTTTTCTTTTGTACTTTACAGCGTATAAATAATATTTATGCATAATATAAACACTTTATGTAAATCAAACCAACAAGTCTGACTCCATTTTTTTATAACTTTTTTCCAACGGAAGTGTATATTTCTTTAGGAAAAATAAAATGTTTTTAAAAAAAACATAAAAAACAGAAATACTTTATTCATAAATACTCTCCACACTTTACTCGCACTTGAATACTTAAAAATAGTACGCCATTTATGTATGAAAACAACTGCAGCAAAAATAGCAACAGCAATAACATAGAAACATCAGCAACAGCAATAATACGCAATTATGTCTGCAACAGTAACAACGACAAAAGCGTACAGCAAAAACAAAAGTGCAAGTAAAATTACAACATTTTGTCACTTTGAACAAAAAAAATTAAAAAAAAAACTGCAACATCCATAAAACATAAAACGCTGCTGGTTACAGTAAAAATAAAAAAAATTCCATAAATAAAACTTGTAAAAATGGCATCTGTAAAAAACTAGATGGCAACTGAAATAATTGTCGATTACGGTTTTTGTAGCGGTATAACTTTGTTTTTCATTTCTATAACAGTTAAGGTACATTAAGAAATAACGGTTAAGGTATTCATTTTAAAACAATATTTTAGCTGTTATCGTTTAACAACACATGGTGACTGAATCTAATATCGGTTACGAATTTTGTACCGTATAATTTTATTTTTTATTTTGGTTACGGTTTTCAATTGGTTATATTTCAATTTTTATTTGTTATTTTACCGATTATGGTGTCCATCCTTGGTAAAAAAAAAACAAAATCTAAAACAAGTAGGTACATGTAATGCTTTAAAAAGAAAACAGTAAAAAAACAAAACACTTTTAAACGCATACAAGTATGAGCAGACCTCGAAAAAGATAAATCTTTATTGAATTAATTCGCGAAAGAAATAATTTTTTTTATAAATCAGAGAGTTGATTTAATATTTTATAAATCAATTTATTAAATTAGATTTATAATCATAATTTATTAATCAATTTCATTTGAATATTTTTTGATTCAATTGAATCAAATCATTTCAAGCAAAAATTTTTTTTAAATTCGTGAATTAAAAAAAGATTGATTTAATTTGCGAATTAAAACTAAATAAAAACATTAAAATCGACTTGCAAATCTCGCTTAGTTTTCTAAATATTCGCCATTTTTTAAATTTAAAATGGCCGGTATCTCAAAAACTAAGCGATAATAAAAATTGGTCAGATTTCGAAGACATCCCGAGGTATCAATTTTTATAAAACAGCCACAGGGTGACCCATTTTTATACGAACAAAATAGAACGATAAACGAAATTTTGTATTATCGGAGTGTGTTAGTTTATGTTATAATTATCGTAAAAAATAATTATGGTTTAAAATAAAATTAATCGTGATTTAAAAAAAAAATATTTTAATTCGCGAATCAAATCATATTCATAGAATCAAAATAGTTTTCTTTTTTGAATCGCGAATCAAATCAATTTTGATTTTTTGATTGCAAATTGAATTATTTCGTTTGATTTTTTAAAATAATTATTTATATCAACTTTATTCTTCTAATAAGATAAAGATTGAATCATGGTAGTAAATAATTCAATCAGAAAAATTAATACGCCAATTAATTGGTCAAAATTTCAATCAGATTTGAAAATTGATTTAAGGAATTATGTTTTTAAAGGTCTGAGTATGATGAGGTTTTTTGCCAATCCCCAACTCAATCTCTGTTTAACTCCTCAACATATTCATCACAAAATTGTTAGGGGAGGTTGTTTTTTTTTTGTATTTGTCATTTTTACACAAAAAGAAAACTACAATAAAAGTGACCTAAATTTTTTTTTTTTTTTGCTTTTTTTAAGCAAACATTTTTTATTACAGTTTCATTTTCATTTTATGTTAGCAAAAATAACGTTTTTTTTTTGTTAAAGTTTTCTACTAAAAACCACATAAATGTAAATTTTAAATATTAGTAGAAACATTTTTGTCTTGAAATCCATAGAAAATGTTTGCAAAAATTTTAAAAAAATTAACCAAAATCGAGGAATTTTTAAAACTTTAACAGAAAAAAAAATTGCCTTGTGCATCCATTAAAACTAAAGCGTGGTTCAAGTACCTTTTTAAACAAAGCTATAAAATGAACTAGACTTGATTTCAACAAACATTCCAATTTTTTATGGAATATGATTTCATTTATGTGACTGCCGCGGTTGGCTTCGCAATAAGTCATCCTGTCAGTCTAATTTTTTAAGACTTTGTTGACAGTTTCTGGTTCCATCTCACAATCGGGTGTGGATCGTTTCTGGATTATTTGCATAGCGCCGGTCTTTAACGGCATCCCATATTAAAAACCCCACATGGGGTCAAATTTCAGCTCCGAGACGGCCAATTGATATCATCACGGCTGATGATAGCAGTATTACCGAACTAAGTGCGCAAAGGGTCGATTGTTTGATGAGCTGTGTGACATGGTGTGCCATAAAAATGTGATGCATTTTATTTTCCAGCTGGGGTATAGCTCAGCTGTCCAGATTCGCCAAAGGTCTGCTTCCTTTGAGGTAATTATAAAATAATACACGATAACTCAACCCTTTACAACGATGGCCGACAATACGACACGGAGTTAGAGGAAACCACGTTTTGGTGTTCGAATAGCGAGATTTACTTTAGAACATTGCGCGAGTTTTGATCGTAAATGATCGGCACTACCGAATTTTAGAAAGAGTTTCGGCTCGGCTAGTTGGATTTATTAGCAACCAACGGGGATAAACAGTGGTTCCCGTACTTGAATAATATGACTAACTACAAACGAGAATAAACAACGGTTCTCGTGTTCAAATAATACGGCCGGCTAACGACGAGAATAAACAACGGTTCTCGTGTTTAAATAATACGGCCGGCTGACGACGAAAATAAACAACGGCTCTCGTGTTCAAATAATACGACGGGCTAACAGCTAGAATAAACAGCGGTTCTCGTGTTCAAAAAATACGACTAGCTAATAATGAGAATAAACAACGGTCCTCGTGCTCAAATAATACGACTTGCTAAAAACGAGAATAAACAGCGGTTCTCGTGTTCAAACAATACGAATAGCTTATAGCGAGAATGGTGTTGGCAGCAACATTGCCAATGATGCCACCACTCCAAATCCACACTAAACTGTCACTTTCTGTGGATGCGTTGGCCTCTCGACAATGACGTGAAAGTCTTCCGATTCCCAGATGCGGCAATTTTGTTTGTTGATATAGATAAAAATGCGCCTCGTCAAAAAAGATAATGTGATGTCCGATCGGAGCTTTTGTAATTCCCAAACTGAGAAGCTGAAAGTGGATGGCCGTTTACCTTCAATTGCTGAATCAATTGGACCTTGTATACGAATAATCTGAGATCTTTGTGCTGGTGCGCAAATTGCCGAGTTGTTGAGATCGATGACGAGTCGATGTTCTTGGATTGAGTTGCACACTCTCGGCCACAGCAGCCACATTTTCATCGGTACGCACCGTTCTACGACGGGGACAATGAGTATTGTACACTAGCATGCCAGTCTCACAAACTTTTTGCACAAACTTGTTAACATTTTTCATTAGGCAAAAACTTCTTTTCAAGAAACGCACATTTTGGGTAGCACTCACTTTGGAAATAAGTTTGCAATATTCCACAACGTTGCTCAAGCATTTAAGCAGCTCATTTCCGTCCGGACAGGAAAGATTTATCATTGATTTTAAAAGATACATGTATTTGTACCATCCTGTATATAATCACACATAAAATTCATTTTAAAAATCAATTTTAATTCCTTATTTTATTCTAAAATAATAACTTTTCTTTTAATTTACGTAATTTAGACTTTTTTTCGCTTCTAAAAAAGAAAAATTTATTTACAGGTGTAACATAAAGACAAATTTTTATATTGCGTTTCATTATTTATTAATGTAATGAAAAAATATGAATAAGATTCATAAATCTAGTTTGGATTTTAAATTTTCGAAAAAATTGCAAATCGTAGAAAAGTTTAGCGATATTTCGCGTTTTTGAACAAAAAAAAAATAAAATTTCCCGAATATGTTTTAAACAACTATAGCTTGCTTATTTTTTTTAATTTATAGAAATTAATCTGATAATTTTCTATAGAAAAAGTACCTTAAAATTTAAGATGTTTTCTATATTAAAAGGCTCCTTAATATGCGGGTTTTTTCTTACGGGAAGATTTCTCAAAATTGGTATCTTAAGTACTTTTTTCTAGGGTAAAAAAAATCTTAGAATCCGAAGATTTTCCTGTAGGAAAACTTCTCAAAATCTTAGAGTTTTTCTGCAGATAAAAAGTACTTACTATATGGGAATATGGGATATTTTTTAATTGATAAATTCCTTTAAATCTAAAGACTTTAGAATCGCAGGGTTTTTTCTATAAGAAAAAGTCCTCAGAATCTGAGTTTTTTTTTTTGAGAAATTTAATAGTTTTCTATGGAAAAGTACCTCAGAATCTGAGGGTTTCCCTAAAGAAAAATGTTTTCAGTACAGGAAACTGTCCTTAGAATCTAAGGGGTTTTTATAAAAAAAATTCTTACAATCTGAGGCAAAGGCCTCTAAAGCTGAGGGTTTTCTTTTAGGAAAAAATTTTCTACTTTTATTAGAAATTTTGCTCAGACTATTGAAGCTCAAGCGGCTATTAGGCGATCTCCACCGATTTGATATATTCATCGATTGTCCAAAGATGCAAGGACTCTTTAGGTAGACTTTGTGCAGATCTGAGGCTTTTTGGTGGAATAACGGAACGTGCATGTTGTCAAAGATTATGTGGAAGTCTTACGATCCTAAGGTGCCGGATCTTCTGTTATCCTTACCCAGAAGCCATTGTAGAATTTTAAAGGAGGGGGAAACTGAGGTTATTGCCAAGAGAGCGGGAAAGCTGGCGAGTGATAATATGTAGAGTACCGCGGACAGAGAGTCGGTGGATCATATTATTCCGCAATCTGGAGGAAATCTCCAGAATCGAAATTCTGAGACTCCTGGCATTTGCTAAAAGAGTGTGGTACAACTTGGTTGCCATCACATCTGACCGATCCTTTTTTTCTTTTCCCTTTCTGTGGTTAAGCTAGTGACTAAATTGATCTATACGAAGTTTTTTTGGCCTGCCAGCGTAACCGAACCTAACCTTGCTCAGAGGTTATAACAGGAAAAAGTTGTCAGTATCTTAATGTTTTTCTATTGAAAATATCAATCATCTAGGGATTTTTATATAAAAAATTCTAGGAATTTAAAAGTTTTTCCATACCATCTGAGGGGTTTTTCGTAGGATAAAAACATTAGTATTGTAGGGTTTTTCTAAGAACAAATCTTTTGTCTTAGGGTTCCTATATGAAAAATTTCTAAGAAATTGTGAAAAAAAAGTCCTCAAAGTTTGAGGCCCAGCAAAAACAGACATTACCACGTAAAAAAGGGAGTAAGTAGCGCACAAAGGGTTTCACTAGTTACCAGAATATTTACTCGCTTAATTACTTTTGTTCGCGATGTCCCAAAACTCATGGGTGGTCATTAACCTCTCGCTTACAAAAAAAGTGAGCATAATGAATTACCAGTATGTTTACTCATAGTGAAGAAATAAGTGTTTACCTATCATAATAAAGTAAGTAGTTGTTCTTAATAAAACAGTAGTGTACCTTAATCAAGTAAAATTTTTTTACTTATAGAAATCGACAAGAATAATTTGTATTTAAATTTTAAGAAATCTTTAAAATATCTACTTTTTGAACTCAAAAATTTTAGTTTATAATTCAATGCTATTTCTCATACAAAGGCTTTAAAATATAAAAGATCATTTTATCTTTTGTTCTAGTTTTTCAAAACAAATTAATATATATAATGGTAAAAAAAACTACACACAGTAAATCATTATTTTGCGTATACATATAAGTACTTATTTCACCCATTATCAGTAGGTCTTTATTTTGTTGTTTAAAATAATGAAAAAAGTAACTACCTATCATTACATGGTAATTACACAGTAATGACCTGTCATTACCACGTTTTTGCTAGGGGATTTTACTATATGAAAAAGATTTCCTATAGAAAAAAGTCTTGAGAGTCAGAGGAAAAAGTCTTTAGAATGTAATCGAGAATTAAAGGGCTGTTCCCCAAAAAAAATTGCTCAGAATCGAATGGATTTTTCTATAGAAAATAGTCCTTCAATTTTTGAGTTTTTTCTATGAGAATAATTCATCAAAATCGGATCGATTTTCTATAAAATGCTTTTAGAACCTAAAAGTTTTCTATACACTAAAAAAAAAAAGAAGTTAGTAGAAAAATTTGTAAACGGTTTTCAATCCCACTTTATTGTTTTTGTACTGATTTTTAGTAAAAACATTATTATTTAGCAAATCATTTTGCTATTTACATTTTACAAATTACAGAGTTTTTACAGAATATTTACAAATTTTTGTTGCTAATTTCAGAAATCATTTTACAAATTTTTGAAAACCGATTTGCTAAAATTAGCAAAAAAAATTACTAATTTCAAAAAAGTGGATATTGAAGGAAATGTTATTTCTAATAATTAAAACTTATACATACAAACTTAAATTGCCCTAAAATGTTACATAGGTTTAAAAAAGGGATCGGAAGTGAAGATACCGACTCATGGCTACACTCAGAAAAAAAAGTTAGTAGAAAAATTTGTAAACGGTTTTCAATCCCACTCTACTATTTTTGTACTGATTTTTAGTAAAAAATTATTATTTAGCAAATCTTTTTGCTATTTACATTTTACAAATTACAGAATTTTTTCAGAATATTTACAAATTTTTGTTGCTGATTTCAGAAATCATTTTACAAATTTTTGAAAACCGATTTGCTAAAATTAGCAAGAAATTTTACTAATTTTAAAAACGTGGATATTGAAGGAAATGTTATTTATAATTGAAACTTACACCTACAAACTTAAATTTCCTTAAAATGTTACATATATTTAAAAAGGTATCGGAAGTGAATATACCGACTCATGTCTAAAAAGAGGACATCCACTTAAAATAGCACAAAAAAGGTTTTTTAGTTCTAAAAATCCGCCCTAAAAACAATTAAAATTAAACCTTAAAAGTAAAAAAAAAAACTGACCAAAATATTTTTCAAAACAGAAATTACCAAATTAAAACTAAATGATTAATTCGTTATTTAAAAAATATAATCAAAATTTTTGATGCTCGATAAAAAAAAATTTAAAGCTTTTTACTAATATTAATAATATTTAGTAATTTTTTTTGCTGATTTTAACAAACAGATTTTAAATTCCACTTTACAAAAAGTCTACTAAAATTTAGTAGCGGCTACTAATTTTTCTACTAATTTCATTGTACTACACGTCAGCAGACATGTGTTGCTAAGATTAGCAAAAAATACCGCTGGGCTCAAATTAGCCGAATTTCCCGTAATAACAGCAAAATTTTCAGTTGACATTACAGACTTTTTTTGGTGAGTGTAAAAAGAGGACATCCACGTAAAATAGCACTAAAAAGTTTTTTTAGTTCTAAAAATCAGCCCTAAAAACAATTAAAATTTAACCTTAAATGTAAAAAAAAAAATTAATTAAATATTTTTCAAAACAGAAACTACCAAATTAAAACAAAATAATAAATTCGTTAAAAATTTAAAACTTTGTACTAATATTAATAATATTTAGTATTTTTTTCCTGATTTTAGCAAACAGATTTTAAATTCCACTTTACTAAAAGTCTACTAAAATTTAGTAGCGGCTACTAATTTTTCTACTAATTTCATTGTACTACACGTCAGCAGACATGTGTTGTTAAGATTAGCAAAAAATACCGCTGGGCTCAAATTAGCAGAATTTTCCGTAATAACAGCAAAATTTTCAGTTGCCATTACAGACTTTTTTTGGTGAGTGTAGGAACAAGTACTCGAAATCTAGTAACTTTTATTAGAAGAAAAAATTCTTAGAGTCTTGACTGCCTCAAAATCAAAGAATTGGCAAGAGCTTTTTAACTAAAAATGCAAGTCCATAGAATAATATGAAAAAAAATCTGTGGATTTTTTTTTATAGGTAAGGTCCTTACAATCTGACGGTTTTTCGTTTGGAAAGAGCTCCCGAATCTAAGGGTTTTCATAAAACTATGATTGTTGTAGGCAAGATACTTCACAATATATTAGCATTGACATTTTAGCTTTTTATTTTACAAAACAGATTTTATTAAATCTGAAAATCTCTTGCTTACAACAAACAGAATTTTTAATTGTTATTATATATCAAATAAATCTCGTCATAACAAATCTAATATTTTATTTAAAACTTGAAATGTTGCAATAACATTATACTTGACTCATAACATATAAGAGAAAATTATGATATTGCCATACATATTTAAAAGGTAACACAACTTAAGGCTATAGGTTTATAGACATCATAATCATAGCCATAATCATCATCTTCCAGATCAAAAGAAACTACAATACATATAAAATAGAAATGCATTTTATATATGCCTTTAAGCCAAACATACATACATAAACTTTTCTATAACACAACTTTTCTATAACAAAATAAAACATCAAAGCCATACCTAGTAGGTCTATAGAGAAGTTATGTGGCGAAAAATTTTGTTGCCATATAAAAATCTATAAAAAAAAATTATAGAAATTTCATATGTTTGCAAGTAAATTACAGTGCAACCTCGCTTAAGGCAACTAATAGAAATTTTGGCAGTTGCGAAAACTGAGGTTGTTGCGATAACCGAGTATCTATATTTTTACAGTTTAAATTAAAAAGAGAAATTTTATCACACATTTATATAATTTATTTATAAAATAAATTTATTAATTTTATTAAAAATAAATTAAACAACGGATATATAAATTGATCTTGTTAACTTAATGGTAAAAATATCAATTAAAAAAGTCAGAATTTTTTTACTATGTTTTATTGCATAAAATATTTTTCTGCACTGCAATTTCACGAAGATTTTGGAGAAACATAATGTCTTTTAATGATATTCTATTTTCCTCGGCATTCTGATATTTAATTTTAGAAACATTATCAACATTTTCGATCTCGTCTTCGCTTTCAATTCCTTCCAAAGGAATTTCTTTTTCAGTAGGATAATTAGAGTAGTCGGTTTAACATATCCAAGCATATATATCTTCATTTGAATTTTCTGGAGTGATTTCATGAAGATAATTAGCTACAGTAGTAAACGTCGATTGTTCATTAAGAAGTTCAGCTCTTATTATGTTCAGTAGCAAATCGTCTTCATCGGTCCACTGGATATTAGGAGACATTAACATGTTCCAGCATTTCGTTATCATGTTACATGGTAGTTTACCACAAACATTTGATAAAAGGCAAACTGCATTCCGTAAGTTAAATAATTTTATTTTTTCTTCAATATCTTAACCGTTACTTCCAATAATATAAGTTAGAAGATTTTTCTCTAATGCAGTTTTGTTATGTTTATGACATTTTGGTCCATTGGTTGGTGCAGTTTGCTGGAAAGCACATGACTGTAATTATTCCATCATCACTTTATTATTCCCCATCTTTGGGATGAGACGGTGCATTGTCCAAAAGTAATAGAGCTTATAATAAAAGTTCCTTGGAGGAGAGGAATGATCTTACCTGTAATAACACACGCAAAGAAAAACATGGTTGGGTCAATCATATTCGAAGAGCATCATATATTTTTGGGTTTATGGTTGTAACAACCATAATTGTACTATATTATGGTTGTCATATTATGATAAACAAAATAACCATATTTTTACCATAATATGGTTCCTACAGTTATATTATGATTCAAAAATTACCATATTATATTCCTTAATAAACATGTTATATTGAATTTATCATAATATGATCGCACGTAATCATAGTATGCTCAAAATGTTATAATTGTATGGCCTCTCATAACTATATAATGATTCCTGGATAATCTTAAAGGAAAAGTTCTTAGAAGCTATGAAAAAGCTTTTTAAATTTAAGAATATTTCCTTTAGAAATGTTTTTTCTAAAAAAAAAAAAATAATATTAAGGACTTTTTGAAGAAAAATTGTTAGGGAAAAAATCACAGACTTTAAGGACTTTTCTTTCTTTGATTGTATAATTATTTATTGATTGTTGTCAACATTTTATCGTTGCATAATTATCATATTTTTTTCATAACCAGGATTTTTGTTAAAATAGAAGGTGCCAATCATAAAATAGTAAAATATTTACTAAATAATGATGGTAGCGTCCATGTTGATGGTTAGAAAACCAATAACTTGGTTGTGACAACCATGCCCGATTGCAGCAAGCACAATATAGTAGCAGTGATCATATTACAACCATGTTTTTTCTCTGCATGCAAAATTAGCATTACAATATGTACATATACAAATTTTTTTTGTGTTTATAGATATCTCTGGAACAAAAGTTTCGTGAAACCATTGTTTAAAGAATATTAACGTCATCATTGGCTTTTTATTGGCTTTGTAAACGACTGGCTTCTAAACAACTGGCTTTAAATGGTCTGGAATTTTGTGCTTTAGTGCAAGCGGAAAATGTTATTCGCTTCTTGCTCACTTTTTGACCAGGAGCAGATGTTCCTGAAAGCTTACAAGTGTTTTAGCTGGCATTATTTTATAAAATAATCCGGATTCATAGCATTATAAATTTGATCCGGTGTTAATCGAAGATTATTTTCCCTTTCGAATTTTTTTCAATGCATTGATTTGTAAAACTTTATATTCATCGCAAATCGCTTTTGCAGATATGCCTCTATCAAGTTTATTAAGAATATCACTTTTTTGTTGTATTGAAAGTTTTATAAATTTTGTAATCACTGGCATTTTATTCAATACAAATAGAAAAACCTTTCAAAGAAAAAAATATTCTTTCAACTGAGTATATATCTTTAAAAAAAAACAAATGCAATACACATATTTGAATATACTTGAAAAAGCGGAAAGTCCAAAACTAATTTCAAACGCGATAGTTTTAGGCAGCAGTAACATTTGAAAGCAATTTCAATAAAAAATATGTAAAAAAAACACAAACTCATTTTTTTTTGGGAGGAAAGTTGCGATACTGAGGTTTTTTTTTTTTGAAAAGTTGCGTTAACTGAGTCAACAATGCAAACAAATTACTAGTTGCAATAATCGAGGAGTTGCGTTTATCGAGGGTTTCGTTAAGCGAGGTGGCACTGTATTTATTATAAAAGTTTCCTATAAAAAAAACGAATAAAATAGAGATGTATGTTTTTATAATTTTGTTTGTTAACACTTGGATTTTTTTCTTCTCTCGTCTGATGCCATTACTTTTGTATTTTTTTTACCACATTTAGTTAGCGATATGGATGACATTTTTAAACATCATTATAACATTTTGACAGTTAAACTGATACTGACAAAACTTGCTGAGTTAACAACAGACCGTCTGTACCCAGCAAAAAAATGGTAGTCATTCTGTGACTATAACTTCTTTCATTGCTTCCTAAACTTCAGTTGACATTCTTTTATGATTTTTAGGTGTTATTCTAAGGCACTTCCAAAAGCATTCATGTGTTCATATTTCAAATGCAGTAATCTGGATATAAACCCGATGCATATCTTAAAATCTCACTCTTCATTACTTCTGAAGCATAAGTTATAGTATATCGTATATTTTTTTGATCTTAAGCATTTATCCAAATTGAGAAAATAGTTCTGATGAACTTTTTTAATTTTTTATTAAATCATTTTTTATATTTTAGTTTGAAATTTCATGAGGGTTACAATTTATGCAGTTTTGCAATTTTTATAAAAGTTTTGAAAAATCAAGAAAAAGAGATTTTTTTTTTTTATCTTTAATTGAAAATAGCTGGCCTTTCATTTTCATTTTTCAGCCTCAAATATTTATGACGACGCAATCTCTGTATTTTTGCATTATGTATTTTATTTAACACTACATCATTTCCAGTTTTAATTCAGAATTTACCAAAATAATTTTAAAATTGTGTAAAAATTATTTCAAATTGCCCAAAAATGTTTTAAAATTGTGCAAAAATTATTTAAAATTGTTCAAAAATATTTTAAAATTGTCTAAAAATGTTTCAAAATTGTACAACCAGTTTTTAAATTATCCAAAAATATTTTAAAATTTGTCTAAAAATTCATTAAAACTTTTGAAAAATGTTTCAAAAATGCTTTTTCACTAATGCAGAATTATTTATTTGTTTTAATAAATAGTATTTGTATATCAATGCATAAATTTCGCTTCTTTAAACTTATTTTTCTGCATTCTTATGAATTAAATTTTCATCATAGCTTAAATACCACAAAGTATATGAACATTTTCCACTCATGCATCAGAATATCTAATCATTGTATTATCATTGCTTCCTTAGAGTAAAGTATGAGTAATGCTAGTAGCTACATTTGAATACTTCCATCCTATGACACGCTAATGTTAAATTCATCGATGAAACCATCAGAAAAGAAGCGATGCCTTTGCCATAGTAGTGATGCTTTTATTGCTTCTTTGGCAGCTTCATTTTTGCTGGGTATATATTGGAAAAAAACTTATTTTTCGTTTTTGTTTTTTTTTTTTTTGAGTAAAGAACTGATGACATACGCAACAGTGAGATATGTCTGGATAGTATTTTTTTTTTAATTCTTAAATTCTTACGATTTTTAAAAAATATTATTGGAATTATTGTTAGAATAAGCACTTTGTACAATTTTAAATTGTTTAAAAATTTGGTATAGATGTTGTTAAAAATGGATTTTAAGATTTTAACAATGTCCAGTTGTATAATTAATATTAATTCTAAAAAAGTTAACTATACATTTTAATAAGTTTTCATATATTTTTTCAACAAGAATACGAGGGCTTATCAATAAGTCCGTGACTTTTCGAACTTCCCTCGTAGTTATATGAAATGCAACACTGCTCCCATCAGGTGGTAATCCTGCTGTCAAATTTCGAGCAAGTTCCGTCATTTACTTTGCGTTTAACAGCTGTTCAAAACATACAGCCTCGTGGAAAAAAGTGAATTTCGAGTGTTCATTAAACATTATTTTTTGCGAAAAAACGTCAATCAAACCTTCAAATTCCTTGAAAGGGATACAAAAATTGGAGAAACATTGGACTAAGTGTATTGAGCTAAAAGGAGATTATGTTGTAAAATATTTTTTTTTTTTTTTTTGCAAAAAAAAACTGTGTTTCATTCAAAAAGTCACAGACTTATTGATCCGTCCTCGTACAATAAATCCTATATACAGTTTAATTTCTGTCAAAATTTATAATAAATTATGTACATGAAAAGTAAGAATTAGCCAATAACTTTCCTTTTATTTAATTTTCAACAAAAATATTGTTTTTTGTTTGTTTTATTATTAAATTTCCTTCTGACCACTATACTATGTTTAAATTTTAATTATACTGCAATATAACAAACTGTTTGAAGTTTTAGTTTCTTTTGTTGTTTTAAGTTTTAATTAATTCCACTTGAATCCATTTTACTGTCTGAGCTTAAGCTTTACTTGGCACTACAATGCCGCTGCAACTAAAATAAAATGTAACACAACAACTAGGAGAGCTATTTTCAACAAACTAAATAAGAGGATTAAATACTGGACATCTAACTAAACAAGAAGTGGTAGCATAATTAAACAACTGGAAAATGAGAAAAACTTAAATAGAGAAAAAAAAAGTAAGAAAGCTAAAAGTAAACATACAAAAAGAAACATGAAAACAGCAAAAATGTTAACAAAAAAAGTACTAAATTAAAATTGACTAATGGTTTGAAAAAACAGCAAATTACCATAGCTAAATGTATATGAAAAGAGGAAATTGTTGTAATAAGACTTTTAACAAATGTGTTAAGCTTTGTAAATATTGTATTTACTTGTAATAGTAGTCTAAATAGAAAACGAAAAAACAAAACTGGTAATTAACTGGTGATAATTAGATGGAAAGTCTTAAAAATACTTCTTAGAATTTCAAGCAAAAATAAAAGATTAACGCTGTCTGTGTGTACAATCATTTAAAAAGTAACCAGATCAACTGAGCGTATGAGTGTTATTTGTTGGGATTAATATTAATCATACGCCATGTGGTAAAACATCCTATAAAAATAAAATTGTTAAAATCGGTTTGGGCGTTGCTCTGGCAAATATCGCAGAATGAAACATTTTTCATTTTATATGTAATTGAAACTAAAGAAAAGTATAACCACAAAAAAATATTTCTTCTTTATAAATAAAACATTTTGGTATTTCTTAATTTTAGTATCATCATTGTGCCTGTTAGGAAAACAACTTAACCGCATTTGTGATTGCTAAGAAGACAGAAATGTAGCAAAGTATTGATTGAATAGCTTATTTGTGTAGGCTCTGTCTTCTTTTAGAGGTTCTAGCTTGTCTAAAACTTTGGGTTTTGAAAAGATCTTTTGCCGGATCGAAATACATGTAACTAAAAATCGTTAATTTGCTTTGTTTTTGAAAATATAGGCAGGTTAAAAGCTCGCTATAAACTAGGAATAGTAACAAACGAAAAACCTCGAAGTATATAAAAACTATAAAACAAAAAACTCTTATTGTGAGATATTTTTCCTCACAAAAAATCTTAAATTTTGGTAAAGGAAAATATATATTTTTTTTAAATGTCCAACACAATCGTTGGAGCTAGAACTTCAAATTTGGCATTGTACAAGGGTGGATCAATAAGTCCGTGACTTTTTGAACTTCCCTCGTAGTTATATGAAATGCAACACTGCTCCGATCAAGTGCCACCTGTTAATAGACTACTGACAAATTTTGAGCAAGTTCCGTCATTTACGTTGCGTTTAACAACTGTTCAAAACATACAACCTCGTGGCTTTTTTTAAAAATGAAAAAAAGTGAATTTCGAGTGCTCATTAAACATTATTTTTTGTCAAAAAAAACGTCAATCAAACCAAGGAAAATCTTGATAAATACTATGGGGACTCTGCACCATCGATTTCAATGGTAAAAAAGTGGTTTACTGACTTTCGTTGTGGCCTTACAAGCACAGAAGATGCCGAACGTTCTGGACGTCCAGTTGAGGTCTCTACACCCAAAACAATTGAAAAAATCACGATATGGTGTTGGCCGATCGCAGATTGAATGTGCGATAGATTGTGGAAGACTCAGGCATCTCACATAGCTCAGTGGTTTCAATTTTGAACAATCACTTGGGTATGAGAAAGCTTTCCGCAAGATGGCTGCCGCGTTTTCTCACAGTCGACCACCAACGGAATCGTGTGACAGCTTAGTTTCCATTGCAAAAATCCATGAAGTAGACTACGAATTGCCCCCTCATTCTTCTTATTCTCCGGATTTTGCCCCCAGTGACTATTTCCTATTTCCAAAACTTAAGGAAATGGCTCGGTGGAAAGAGATTTAGCTCCAACGATGAAATTATTGATCAAACAAGTTCCTATTTTATGGATCTCGAAAAATCCTGCTGTTAAATGCAAAGTAAATGACGGAACTTGCTAAGTAGTCTATTAACAGGTGATACTTAATGGGAGCAGCGTTGCATTTTATATAACTACGGGGGAAGTTCGAAAAGTCACGGACTTTTTGGTCCGCCCTCGTATGTTAAGTTCCTCCTCCAGCGTAGACATCTAATAAGACGATATTTTTGGAAATATTTGCGGATAGGGACCAAAAATAGACAAATCTCCACATTAATGTCCGGCTCAAATACCTTTGGCTAGCAATCTGTGGTTAAAAATATGTGTACCCAGTGATATTATTCACTAAGTCCAAAAGTTTACCTCTGTAAACCGTTTTCAATCCCACTTTACTACTTTACTCGGAATAACGAAAACGCGATATAACGTACGACTTAATTGTTTGCATTAACTACCTTATATAATGAATATTTCTGAAAATTTATACTCAATATGTATAACAAACAATTGGTAAAAAACAATATTGAAAAAAGTTTAGAAAATAAAAATCTTTTTTTTTTTCAATAACTTTATTTATTACAACTAAGCTTTATGTTTGCTTATCTAGTAACTTATATTTACACAGTTAAATCACGTTTGGTAAGGAAATAACCCAATGGTTATTCCTAAAGGGCATCTAGACATTATTCATCAATCGCAGATCAGATGGTAATGTTCTTCTTAATCTTCTGTTTGCTATTGGATTACGCAGTATTTCCTGTAGTTCTTCATTACAGTGTTGTTGTAATTTCACTTCAAGTTTAGTTGCTATTTTTTTTAATTTCATCTACTATGGTTGGTACTTGCAAGTCTCCGTGAAGGTTATTGTTTTATACGTACCATGGGCAACAAGTGATACTTCTTAGCACTTTATTCTGGAAGGTTTGTATTTGTTTTAGGTTTATTTTTTTAGTTCATTCCCAAAGCTGAATTCCGTACGTCCACTTAGGCTTAGTGATTTGCTGATACAGTAAAAGTTTATTTTTCATTGATATATCAGATGTCGAGCTAAAAAGCCAGTACATCTTTTTGAATTTTTTATTAAGTTCTGAGGTTTTCTTCTTTACGTGCTTTTTCCACTTAAGTTTGGCATCGAGTGTAAAACCCAAGTATTTTGCCGTATTAGCGTATGGCACAATAGTGTTATTTATATAAATCGGTAAATGTTCTATTTTCTTATTTGTAAAATTAACGTGTGTTGATTTGGATTCATTAAGAAGAACTCTCCATTTTTTGGTCCATTGAAAGATTTTGTTGGTTGCATTTTGAAGCTTTTTTGGAGGTTCATTTATGTTTTTATCAGATACAGAATAGCTGTATCATCAGCAAAGGTTGCAATTTTTGTACAGTATATACAGTATGGGCCCTGGTACGCTTCCCTGTTGGACACCAGCATGAATTTTTGTCAGTTTGGAGTATTCTCCTTCATGATTCACTCTAAAATCACTTCCAGAAATATAACATTTGAGCATGTCACTAAACTGGTTAGGCAAATCTCTTTGTAGCTTAAAAGTAAGACCTTCATGCCAAACTTTATCAAAGACATATTTTTTTGCAGTTCAAAGTATTTTCTATTGTGTTGGTAACTCTGTCAACTTGTTCAATTGTTAAATTTTTACTACGAAAAACAAATTGGTGTTTGGGAATTAGACATATTTCTTCAAGTATTGGTTGTAATCTTTTTAATAATATTTTTTCAAACACTTTTTCCATTGTTGGGAGGAGAGATATCGGTCTGTACGATGTTTTGTCATGAAGCTGTTTGCCAGGTTTAGGTATCATAATAACTTCTGCAACTTTCCATTGGCTAGGTACATATTTTAAACGAATCGAAGCATTTATTATATATAAAAATAGTCGCATGCCATTTTCCGGGAGCTCTTTTAACACTTTGCCGGTGATGAGATCATACCCAGGTGCTTTATTGGGTTTAATCTCCAGTTTTACCAAGGCTAACTTCACGAAGGGTTACTTTAGAAATTTCTTTGGAATCAGCTGTATATATTTTCATCTGATGTTAGTCTCCCAACAAAACTTTGGTAATGGGTGCGATATTCTCATGCGTTACCTTGTAATGATAGCTTGTTACCTTTTTTATTATTTGCAAGCATAAAGTAATAAGTTACTCATTATTGATTACATAATATATGATTTATAAATGTAAAGTAATAATTGAAATATTTTTGAAAATCTATTTTTAGATAAATTACTTTGTGTTTTTTTTTTTTTTGTAAGCAAAAGGGTTATGTATGTTTGTTTTGACAACACTAGCGAAAAAACGAAGCGCAACAATTCATTTAAGTTTAAAGCAATCAAATACTATATGCGTCGATAGCTTAGTGGGTAGAGTTCTGGCTGGCAACCAGATTTCCCTGGTTCGATTCCCATCTTGACCACATTATTTTTAATTACAAATATTTTAAATAAAATATTTGTAATAATTTTTTTTAATAAGAATTCTTTTTTTTTAAAAACCTATTTTTAGACACATTACTTTTTCCATTCTCGTTACCATATAAGTAACCTCTTACATTATCACCTCTAAAGTAATGGGTATATACATTACTTTGAGGCTCATCGCCTGTAAAATTCATCAATGAAGTAAGGTGTAAAGTAATCCATCGGCCCCCTATGGCTATACATTACTGTACCCATTATTTGGCAATGTTACTGGGCTAGGCAGCGGTTAAAAGGTATCTTCAAGGTGTTTAGCTCAGAGGTCAACATTGTCTTGTTGACTTTTTGCCCATGTACCATCACATTTTTTATAGGTGGAATAATCTTGGGTGTATTTTGAAACTCTTTTGTTATCTTCCATAATGAGTAATCGATATCTTTTGCAGAAGATAAACTTTTTAACTGTTCTGTCATGTTGTTATTTTTAATGTTGGAAAGCATTTTTTTTAATCTATTAGAAAGATTGTTTAAAATATTTTTGTTTCCTGGACTTCTTTGTTGTTGCCAGGTTTTTCTTGCTTTACGTTTTTCAGAAAGTAGATTTCTAATTTCTTGAGGATATTTGTAAGCTCTTTCTTTGTATATTTGAGCTGCTGTTCCAGGCTGATGCCTGTATGACTTCTATCAAATCGTCTAAGATGACTTAAGAGACACATTTAGTTTTATATTTGTATTTATATTAGAGCGACAATTTTGCCAGTTGGTTTGTTGTTTACCAGACATGGTGGCTGTGGAAAATCACTTACAGTTTCATTTACCAGTAACTTGACTGGCGAGTGATCTGATGACAGATCCTCTGCATTTCCAACCTGTATGTTACAAAAAAAAATCAATGAGGTCAGGGATTTTATTTGGATCTGCTGGCCAGTAAGTAGGCTTACATCCTGAGTGAAAAAAAACAATCCATTAAATAAAAATCTAAATAAGAAAACAATTTGAGAATTTTTTTATTTCTGAACTTTCTAGTGTAAGCGTGTACCTTTATTGCAGTCCTTTTTAAATTTTTGGTAATCTTAAAAATTTTAAAAATGCTACAAGGTGAAGTAAAATTCATACAAAAATATGCTTCGATATAACAAATATTTCGGTATAACGAATGGGCCTGACAATATATCATTCGTTATACCGGGCTTCGACTGTATTTTAAAATAATAGAACAACTTTGAAACTTCAATGACAATATGCTACCTTTAAATAAAACTTTTTTTTTTAAATTTTTTTGGCAGACCATATTTTTTTCCACAATGGAATATTTGTAGGGTTATAAACGTCGTGAATGAATTCGAATTTTCTTTTTTTTTATCACCTTAATGGACATGTATGACTGTGAAGAGTTTAAATTGTATTTATACTATAATGTTCCTTATTAATTTAATTTTTACTTCCAAATAGTTTACAGAGATTTGTGTTTTATTTTAGTTATTTTATTTCTTGCCTTTAGCAGATAAATAAAACTTATTTTGTCACAAAAAAACCAAAAAATTGTATACTTTTTAATCTTAACTGCAACAAGACAAAGTTTTAAATTTGTGGTTATAATTTAGTTTGTAGTTTTTACAAAGTTACCAAAAACTACTACAAATACAATGTTGTTATTTGTGTGTAATTTTAAAAGACACTTTAATGTAAACCAAAAAATTGTGGTGTAATACGTAAAGAAACTTAATGTAAAACAATTGTTTTTAAGTGAGAAAATATTTTAAAAATAGTACATATTTAAAAAAAATCAGAAAACTATTCATCTAGAAAATAAAATGATACAGAAAAAAAAATGTAGAGAAAAATTTTCAATGAAACAAATATTTAAATAAAATTATTAAATTCCCTGAAATTTCCCAGAAATTAATATGATAAAAATTATCTGCACAACAAAACCATTATGTTGATATTCATTTTAGTTTTGATTTTTAATTATTAATTAAATTATCGTGTAATCCGGAAAAAATGTAAATACTTTTTTATTTATAAAAAAATGTTTTTTTTTAAATTGGGCTAATTTAACATTTATATAAGGTGTTCAATTTTTCAGTTATAACTAAAATTAAGTTCATTTATTTCAAAATATTATGCAAGAATTTGTTTAAGCACTGAAATAGAAATAAAGATAATCGACCATCTTACCGCAATAACCGCATTAAGAATTAAAATAATACAAAAGAAATACAAGTTAAACCCCAAAAAAAAACTAAGTAGTACGAGGTGTACATGCAGTAAATGGAAAACGCATTGAAGCACAAATACGTTTGTACGTACATTAAAACCACAATTACCACTAACCTCAAATTTTTACATAAAAAGGTGTTTTCAAACAACACACATTATTTGTATTAACCCAATAATTTAAATGGTTTTAAGAATTACAAAAACAACAACAAAAACATTAAAAAATTTTCAAAAGAAAAAACGAAAACAATTGTAAAACTTACGCAAAATTACGTTACTATTTGTATACAAATACTGTAATTAAAAACAAAAAAAAAAAACATTGTTGCTGCAATTTAATTTTAAATGCATTTGTGCAAAACTTACATTTAAAAATCACTCAATTTAAATATTACAACACCTTTTAGCCAACATTGCATTTCATACTAAAAAAAAACATTGTGTTTAACTGAAAATGAAAGATAAAAACAAATCAGAAAAACTACTGACTATTGGCTATGGACATTAGAGGGATCCAAAAAAAAAAATATATTAGGTGAATTTCAACATTTGTTCGTATGCATAAAAAAAATAACTGGTATGAAATTTGTTGACAATTAGATAAAGAAAAGTCGTGCCGAAAATCAATTTAACATTTGATAAGTATTTATAAGTCGATAAGTATTTATAAGTTCAACTTGAGGTTTTTGTAAATTTTATTAAACCTAAATTAAAATTTTTAGATTTGCACTTTTGGGATTTGATAAGTACATTATAGAAAGACAAAATGATAAATACCTCAGGAAAAACAAGACCTTACCAAATAATAGGTTTTAGAACCAGCAGTAACTGCTTGAAGTTTGCCTGATAAGCTCATTATTTTTACACAGGTATTTCATTGGAGGTATCAGTTGCCACTAAGCATACTAAGTTACTAAAATAACTAGTTAATGGTACGGTTAAAGTAATTAGTTATACACTGTGGTGCAAAATTATAGCCGCATGTACTTTTTACCAATTTTGTGCATTTACATAAAAAATTGCAGAAATCTGTGTATGACATCTGAAAGACCTTGAAAAATAATAACAAAAACAACAAACAAATATTTGTTTTTGTATATAAAAAAACAGTTACAACAAATTCTTATTTTTTTTTTTGTTGGTGCATAATTATAGCCGCAGATTATAAAAACAATTTACTCAGCTAACGGTTAAGCCAGTTTTAGTTTTTTTTCTTTTATTCTTATTTGCTTTGATTATTTATTATTCGCTAATTTGCAAATAATAAATAATTTGATAATTTTCGAAATGCCACGCGGTTGTTATTTGTCCGATATTGAAAAAGGCAAAATTTCTGCTTTTCAAGAAGAAGGCGTTAGTTTTCGAGGAATTGCTCGGAGAATAAAGCGATCTGAAAAGGTGGTACGCAATTTTTTAAAAAATCCTTCAAATTACGGACAAAAGAAAAAAATGCTGGACGAAAACCCAAACTTTCAGGTCGTAATAAACGCGAGATTATCAGAAGCGCTAGCAACTCCACGAAAAATGCCAAACAAATTGCACACGAATGTGATTTAAATGTGTCCCGTTGGACTGTTAATCGTGTGCTAAAGCAGTCTTCAGTTATCTGCCGCCAAAAAATGAAGAATGCACCACGATTACTGCCACGGCACAAAAGTGCACGCTTGGATTTTGCAAAAAATAACATGAATACGGACTGGAATAAGGTAAATCACATTTAGCTATCTCTAGTCAGCATTTATTTGAATTTATTTTTACAGATAATTTTTTCGGATGAGAAAAAGTTTAACTTAGACGGTCCGGATGGGTACAATTCATATTGGAGAGATGTAAGGAACCGCTATATTTTTCCCAAAGAAATTTTGGTGGTGGATCATTGATGGTTTGGGGAGCGTTTTGTGCCGATGACATGCTAGAGTTGGCTTTCCCAAGTACCAAAATGAATTCGGCAGAGTACACAACTCTTCTCCAGACAAACCTAAAACCATTTTTTGATCGAAATCGTGACAAAAATATGATTTTCCAGCAGGATAATGCAGCTGTTCACAAGAGTAACCATACTCGCATGTGGTTAGAGTCCCACAACATCCCTCAATTGCAATGGCCAGCCTGTTCCCCTGATCAGAACCCCATTGAAAACATCTGGGGAATAATTGTACACAAAATATATGGTGGCAACAAGCAATATGACACGATTGGGGATCTTAAAGCCGCGGTAATTGAAGCTTGGGAATCCATCACAAGTGAAGTTCGTTTAAATCTAGTCAACAGTATGCCACAACGAATTTTTGAGCTCATCTCTAACAAGGGAGGCCCAACACACTACTAATGTATAAAAAATTTTAAAATAATTCATTGCTTTTTATATTTTTTAATATTTTCTATTAATAAGTGCGGCTATAATTTTGCACCAAGAAAAAAACAAACTTTGTGTTATAACTGTTAATAAAATTAACTTATTTTAAAAAACTATATTGAATATTTATAGCGTTATTATTGCCGACAATTTGATATTATTAAGTTTTTTTAAATACACCGTTAAAGATAAAAATGCCGAAAATTTGGGTGCGGCTATAATATTGCACCACAGTGTATGTAAGGGAAAAATAACTGGATACAATGCATATAATAAAAAATGATTTTTGTTAACAATTTGAAAAAAAAAAAATTAAATTAATTGGTATTGTTACCAAACAAAAAATTGATTTTAACTGCCGAATAAGTAGTTTAAACAAATTTCCAGTAACTAATTATTTTTACTTTGAAAGTAATGCAGTATGCAAGGAGCTGGCATGGAATATATAACTGCTGTATACTTTGGAAGTAGTGCACTGGGCAGGGGTAGGTCATTATTGGTAATGCAAAAATTAATGAGCTGCTGTTACTAAATTTTTTCTAGGATTACACATATTTCTCTGATGAATTTGTGATGGCAGCTATTTATTATTAGCAAATTTGGAAAAAAAAATTTAATTAATACGGATTTTCATGAAACTTGACTATTTTCTGAAATTATTATTTTAATGAAAAAAAAAATAGATGGAAAAAGCTCATTCACAAACTGTGAATCATTCACAAAACTGTGAAAAGGAATTTCTCATAGTCATTTTCCTTAGAGTGTGTAATATATATAGGCCTGCTCAAAACCATAAGGGTTGGATGGTGGTTCATGAGGTGGTTAACGAAAATCTGGTCACTCAGGTCGAAAGTGTGCACTCCCTCTAGCGCTGATCCGAACAATTTTTTCCATCCTCTCTTACATTTATAAATTAGTGTTTAATATTCCTAAGTAACATTTAATTATCACGTCGAATCTGATTAATTTTAAAATATATAACTTAAATATAGAGATAGAAATAATATACACAAAATTTACAGAAATAATCTAAATTAACCTTTATATGCACTTGAGGCCTAAACTGATCCAAAAGTTAAAACACACTGAAAATATTTGCATTAAAAAAAAAACAATTAAATTATCACTTATATAACCCAAAATGTGGAGCATACAAAAATATTTAGTTATAGATATTCTAAAAGGAAGCCTCGAAATCAACCCTTTTATGCATTTAGGGTACGCTACACTCATAAGAAAGAGTTTCAATCCCACTTTACTATATTTGTACTGATTTTCAGTAAAAAAAATTATTATTTATTAAACTTTTTTGCTATTTACATTACAGAATATTTACAAATTTTTGTTACTATTTCAAGAAATTATTTTACAAATTTTTAAAAACCTATTTGCTATAATTAGCAAACAAAATTTAGTAATTTTAAAAAAGTGGATACTGCAGGAAATTTTATTTCTAATAATTATAACTTAAATTGCCTTAGAATCTTACATAGGCTGAAAAAAGGGATCGGAAGTGAAGATACTTAGCACTAAAAAGTTCTAAAAATTAGCCCTTTAAACAATTAAAATTTGATTTTAAAATCCAAAACATAAAAATATAAATTCGTTTATGTTTTTACTATTTGTCTAAATTTTTTTTTTTTTTAGAAGAATAAATAAAATAAGAAAATGTTCCTCGATAACTCAAAAATATAAATTTGTATACTGGAATTCGTAAGGCAATTTCAAAAGAAATTAGCACCCAGCAAGCTTTGGTAATGGGTGCGATGTTCTTATGCGTTACCTTGTAAGGATAGCTCGTTATCTTTTTCATTATTTGCAAGCATAAAGTAATAAGTTACTGATTATTATTACGTAATATATGATTTTTTTAACTTACAAACTATTTTAAGTGTACCTCTCTTTCTTTTATTGAATGGCGACCAAAAGTGTTTTGTTTTTTCTCAGCAGTTAGGCTCAATTGAAGTCTTTGAATGCATTTATGTCGGAATCGCTTTTTTGAGTTTTGCCGATCTTTCGCCAATATTCTGCCAACGTTTTAAAAAAGAAACGGCCAGGCCCCGCCTGGTATTATCATATTTGGGTTGGCAAAGCACTATAGTTTACAAAAGCTTTCGTTCTGCTAATGCTGGCACTACCGTTAAAAGCACTGGGCCAACGCTTTGCCGTTCGTTATTTCCCAGCTGCGTTTCTACTAATGCTTTGCCGCAACGTAGTAATATTTTTAAAAAATTGCGATATATTCAAAAAATATCGCGAAGACTTAAACTAAAGCAGTATTTATTACAAATAAGATGTTTTACCAGACTAAAAAGTACATTTAATAATTTGATCTGCATTAAAAGTAATTGTATTGCAACAAAAAAACTAAAAAAAAAATATGTGAAAGATTGATTCAGGCTATCACGTTTTGTGCACGTAGTATGTATAAAAATAAAAATATTTACTCGTTCATATTCATATTCGTTCATATTTCCGTATGTTCAAATTTTGCGAGTTCACTGTACATAGTTCTATTTGATCATAATAACTCTGTTATCTCTGTTTTTGTGTCTTAAGTCATGTTGGTAATAGTTTCAGAAAATATTTTAAGCTTAAAACTTAAATTTTATGAAATAATGCTAATACTAATCTGATAGTTTTCCTTGTAAGTTCTTCTAATTGAAGTTTGAAAAACCTGTTACTGATAACGATATCAGATTTTTAATCAGGTAAAGTCAAATTCTGTAAAAAGAACTTTGAAATTTTTAATAAACCCAAATAATTAAGAAAAGGCTTGGAAAATATTTCGCTGAAAACTTAGGACTAACATATGTCAACTTAGCAGTTTGAACTGTTGCAACAAACTTTTTTTGTATAGTGTAATCTATTCACATTAACATTTATGATTTTTTTTAACATAAAATTAAATGATAATGAGTAAAAATTGTTATTAAAAGTAATTTTCTTTAGAAATTTTTATTATCATGTTATTAGAGTTATGCAATGTTTGCAATGTTGGAAAATCATGTTGTATGAATTAACAAAAAATAAAATAAAAATAGCAAATAGAGAAAATGAAGAAATAACTGTTAAAAACTAAAAGTATACACCAACTTAATTATGCTGTATGTTAAATAATATCAAATTTAATGAAAGACTTTAATATTTAATATTTCGTAATTTTGATTATTAATTGATTTTATTTTTTGTTTTTTTTTTAAGGATTTGCTAATTTTGACATTTTTAATTTGTTTAAAAATCATTTATTTTTTATTTATTTAATTATTAACCAAGTATAAAGAATATTTTTTAATTTATATTTTATCTACATTTCTTTTCAGGTATGTAATTTTTAAATAAAATCTGTGCTACACACATTTAACATCATATCGGTAAGTGAATTTTTATACCCTCCACCATACAAGGTGGCGCAAAAATAACCTTCCGATGTTGTCTTGGTGGTGATTAAGGATGGCTTGAGCGTATGTTAGACGCGATTGGCGGTCAGCAGCTAACAGCTGATGCACCGACTTTGTACGGAAACATCTTCAAATCTTGTACCAAAATTCGCTGTAAAGACCGCGACTGATACCCATTTGCGTGGCACGTCGTCTGGTCGATGTCGACGGCGCTTCCATGACATCTTCGGCTACAGCAGCAATATTCTCTGCAGAACGGCTACTCCGGGGTCTGCCACGCCTGGCAGCATCTCGTGTTGTGCCAGTCTCTTCGAGGCGAGCGGCTAAACGTCGCAGTGTTTCACCAGTAGGCGTTGGACGGCAAGGAAATCTGCGACGAAATTCACGTTGTGCCAAAGTCACCGACCGATTATTGCTCAAATAAATAGTCACCAATACTCCGCGTTCTGGAGCAGTGTAGTGTAACATTGTTTATTAACGTGTATTTCGCATGTCTTTACTACACAAATGACAAAACAGAACTGACATTAGGTAATTAGGATTACTTTTGCGCTACCTTGTATATGGTGAGGGTGTATATCAGTTTGTCATTCCGTTTGTAACATGTCGAAATATAGGTCTAAGACCCCATAAAGTATATATATTCAATATCCTTATGCATTTTTAAGTAAATTAAGCGATGTCAGTCTGTCTGTCCGATCACGATGCGATTACGATGCAAAGACGCAGGTGGGGGTGACTATTTTTTCCCAGATTATTGGACATCCTCCCGAGCAGTTTGGTATCGAAAATGAGCGGTCCAGCGGTTAAAAAGTTATGAGTGAAAATGTGAAGATACCTCAAATTTCCCATACAAATTGGTGTATTTTAGTACAATTTCATTGCAGCGACTGGTACATAATATATTCTCTCATATTTTTTCACCAGTCGCTTAGAAATTAATAATATTTTGTAGTCGCCACTAAAATTTTTTTCACCTCAAAAAATTTTTTTCAGCTCAAAGGTTTTTTCCACCAACAAATTTCTTATCGTTTCCAAAAAAGTTTTTCAGCTCCATAGTTTTACTTCAAAAGTTTTTTACATTATTTGTAGAGAATATTTTTTTAGGATATTGGTGGAGATTCGGCACAGGCGAATTTAAATTTAATTTAATTTCCTATCTTATTCTTATAAATTAAATGTCTTGTAATTTTGAGCTACATTGTGTGTATCTGTTTTAAAATTAATTCTTTGTTCTATTGGTATGTTAATAATTTTTAACATTTCTAACATGAAGCGTCGTTTGTAGTTTGTTTCTGTATTTAAAACTGTTGTATTTTCAAAATCTGGTGCATGATTAAAATTGTCACAATGTGAAGATGTATTTTTGATCAGATCTATGTCCTGCTAATCTAGATTTTAATTTATAAAAATAAGATAGGAAATTAAATAAGTTTATAAAAAATGTAATAGAATAATTTTTGTTTCCTGTGTATAATTTTTATTATGTTTCATAATTGACAATTTTGTTGTTTCATTAAATTTTGTTTTTTAAAAATTTGTTAAAAATTAAAATAAGAAAAAAAATCCCTGAAGAAGCAACCTATTGAGATAGCGAAATATTGGATTAAAAATAAATATTTTTTTTTTATAAAATTGACCTTGGGCTTAAGAAATTAATTATGTAACTCCAAATTTCTTGCCTTATAACTTGTACTTACCTCATATACATCCTTGTAGGGTGTACTTGGTAAATAGTTATAATAAAAGGATATTGTGTAATCTTAACAAGCTTCAATTATCATTATCATTTGCTACCTGTGTGCTAACAACACAAAAAAAAGTGCAGCAAATTTTTAGCACGAACATAGGTATAAGTTCGTGTAAAAGTTATATATATTATTTACTTTAAAGTGTTTTTTAAATATGTTTGAATGCTTAAGGGTTTTAAAGTTAAATTGCAATGAATAACTTCATTTAAATCAAGATTTATGTTATTTGTTGCAAAGATACAAAAAATACATTAAAAAAATTAAACTTAAATTGTAATCGGCTGAAAAATCCGTAGGATAACCAATAAAACAACATTGTTTTTGGCAAAATTCTTCTTTATTCATCAATATAGTCTCCTTCAAGAGTGATACAATCACTCCAATGCCCACAACTTCGTGGATTTGTTTTCCAATTAAAAATAATAACTTTGCTAAGAGTGCGACCCGGTAGGCTAGTTGGTAGCGTGCTAGCTTATCAGTGCGGGGGTCGTGGGTTCGATTCCCACCAGAGGCTCTGGTCTGTTTTCGCTACAACGAGCCGAAAGCCTTCGTTGCTAGTGCTCGGTTAGGGTATTAAAATATAGTTTGTAATTATATGTTTAATAAAATGAATGAATTAATAAATAAATAACATTGCTAAGAATCAGACTCTTGGATTTTTTTAAGTAAACTTTCTTATAAAGCAAAACGGACAAAGAGTGTACCTTCTTAGCGGTATTATTTCAATTGTTACATAATCCTAATTCTGAAAGCCTTTTAATGATAGAGCTTTCGGATTTGATTTAAAGAAAAAAACATAAAATTTAGAGAAATTATGAAATTTTTACTTAAGTCGATAGAACGGTCTATTTAATTCAATGTTTATGTTTATTCAATGTGAATGTTGACCGCGGCTGTTCTTCAAATGGTTCATACGCTGGGTCCAATTTTGGCGCACTCTCTCCAACATATCGGCCGGCATCTCACGAATAAACTATTTAATATTGGCTTCCAGTGCATCAACTCTTGCGGGCTTGTCCCTTAAGACATGATTCTTAACATAGCCCCACAAATAATAATCCAAAGGCGTTAAATCACACGATCTAGGCGGCCAATTTTACCGGCCCCAAAGGTAAAATAATCTGTTCACCGAACTCGCCTCTCAACTGGGCCATTATTTCGCGTGCTGTGTGGCATGTGGCACCGTATTGTTAAACCACATTTCTGCCAAGTCCAGCTTTTTCAAAAAAAAAGTTTGTAATCATCGCACGGTAGCGCTCGCCATTAACAGTAACGTTCCTGTCTTCGTCGTCTTTGAAAAAGAACGGTCCAATGATGCCACCGGCCCATAATCCACACCAAACAGTGTATTTTTCGGGATGCATTGGTAGTTCTTGCAATGCTTCTGGCTGCTCTTCACACCAATTTCGGCTATTCTGTTTGTTGACGTACCCATTGAGTCCAAAATAAGCTTCGCCACTGAAGACAATTTTTCGATAGAAACACATTTTTTCACACAGCATGAATTTTAATAATAAAATTCAATGATTTGCAAGCATTGTTCGTTTGTAAGACGATTCTTGGTTAAATTATAGACCAAATTGAACATGCTTGACAGTAACATCTTACACGAAAACAGCTGAGCTGTCAAAAACAGTGTTGCCAAAAAGAAAGTATACGTTTCCACTATACGTGTTTTGGGCAAAACCTATTGTTTTGGTGGAAAAAAATGTATGGGAAAACATGACAAAACACATTTAGTGGAAACGTAGCCTTATATTTTTTTGTATTATCCCTTCCAAAAGATCTGAAGCTTTTGAAAATCCTTAGTTGAATTTAACTAAATTTTTACTACAATTAAACAGGTGTTTCATTTAAATTTTAATTTTAAAACCGAAAACATTAGAGATACTTTTGACAGCTACTGATTTTGAAATTTTTTCTAATTATAAATTTATTTTAGTTTACTTACATTTTTCACAGAAAAATTTTAATAAATCATTTTTACTGTGAAATTTAGTTGTCAAATAAAAAAATATAGCATAATAACAGACTAAAAGGTAAAAGGTTACCACAAGTAAATTTAATACTTCATAGAAAAAAATACCCATAATACAGCCTTATGACAAAAAAAATTTAACATTTTTCGTCTAGTTCAACTGTTTTTGTTTTTTTTGTAATGACTTTCTTTTGCATTTTCTTCTTTAGGATAATATTATTTCAAAACTTAAAATTTTTTAATGAACTAAAAATATGCAATAGTTCTAAATTGTTCAACAAACCCCAAAAGTATGCAATATTATTTATGATAAAATGATGTGGTTAAATTAAAAGCCATTTTAAAATGAACTATTTATGAAGTATCAAAAATTATTATTTTAAATAAATGTGCAAAAATTGCATATTTATAGGGATAATACATATAAAATTGCAGCATTTTAGGGGTCTCATTTGAAAACCCAAATATAATTACATATTTACAAATGCGGTGGAACATAAAAACACTTTTAAATTAACATTTGTTTATGTATTATAAATATCAACTTATAATAGAAAAGGAAACATAATTTAAAGCTTTAAAATGCTGACGAAGTGGTAAACATGCATAGTTTAAGGGCGTTTCATAATTTGAGGGGGTGTTGTGCTGTAATGGTTAGCCTGTTGGCCTGTTACACAGAAGATTGCGTGTTCGATCCACGGTGACGGCAACATCAATTTGGAAAAATATTATTCATGAGTTTTCTATCCCTCATACATATTGCAACGGCCTCCTTCGGTGTGTCCATAGCACTTGACCCCACCGAAGTAAAAAAAAAATAAAACATAACAGGGCTATAAACTAGAAAACTTCAACAATTTTACCAACTCTCCATTAGATGGCGGGCAACAACTATTCTAAGATTAAACATCATTAAACGATTTCAGTGTTGACATGTATGCATCCCTTCATCTTTTACTACCTTTCGTCTCTCCTCTATCCCCTTTCCAAATAAAGCATAATTTTAGGCTTTTACAAGCAGAATTTATCTTTTTGAGTCGTGTAATTGTGAAAAGAAATTTCGAAATTTAAAATGATTCGTTAATCAAAAATTTTAATAAAAAAAACTGTTTTTTTTAGGGGTCATAACAGGGGCTAAGGGTTATGGGCTGATGGTGTACACAAATAAATAAGTTACACTCATCAAAAAAAGTCTGTAATGGCAACTGGAAATTTTGCTGTTATTTTGGGAAATTTTGCTAATTTGTTGAGCCCAGCGGTATTTTTTGCTAATCTTAGCAACACATGTCCGTTGACGTGTAGTACAATGAAATAAGTAGATAAATAAGTAGCCGCTACTAAAATTTAGTAAACTTTTTGTAAAGTTGAATTTAAAATCTGTTTGCTAAAATCAGCAAAAGTAATTACCTAATATTATTAATATTAGCACAAAATTTTAAATTTATTTTTTTATCGAGCACCAACATTTTTTATTTTGTTTATTTTTTTTTTCAAAAATATTTAATACAAAATTAAAAAAAAAATCAAAGGCTTAAAAATTGTTAAAACTTAAACGACTTTATCATTCTGCTTAAGTTTGATAATTCCTGTTTTGAAAAATATTTTATTAAATTTTTTTTTACTTTTAAGGTCAAATTTCAATTGTTTTTAGGGCTGATTTTTAGTAAAAAACATGAGGCGGTATATTCACTTCCGAACCCTTTTTTTAATCTATGTAACATTTTAAGGCAATTTAAGTTTTAATTAGAAATAACATTTCAATTTTTTTAAATTAGTAAATTTTTTTTTTGCTAATTTTAGTAAATTGGTTTTCAAAAATTTGTAAAATGATTTCTGAAATTGGCAAAAAAAATTGTAAATATTCTGTAAAAATTCTGTAATTTGTAAAATGTGTAAGTTTTCTTTTTACCGATGTACTACATGGAGCGAAAATTCCCGGCCTAACAATGAAAATACAGTTTTTTGGATTTGAAATCAATTTTATTCTTCAACGTAATCTTCGTAAAGGGAAATGCACTTTTTCTAACGATCCTCTAACACCTTGATACCCTTGAAAATATACGATTTGACAAACTCTTCAAAATATGTTCCCGTCTCTGGTATGACTTCTTCATTTGTGGAATATCTCGTTCCCTGGATCCATCTTTTCAAGTTTGGCAACAAATATTAATCGCTGGGGCCCATATCTGGAGAATACGGGCGGTGGGGAAGCAATTCGTAATGTAAAGACTTTAATTATTCTGAAGTCAAAGCATGATGGTACAAGATTTTTTTCTTATTTAGGTGGAGTAACTTTTTCTTAATTTCTTCATCCAATCTGTTAAATAACTCAACATAGTACTTGGCAGTTATTGTTTTTTTTTCTCCAAGTAATCAATAAATATTATACCACGTCCATCCCAAAAAACACTGATCATTACCTTTCCAGCCGATTGTTGAGTCTTTGGCCGCTTTGGTCGGCTTTCACACGCTTCTAACTACTACGCAGACTGTCTGTTGGACTCCGGCGTATAATAATGAGTCCACGTTTCATCCATTGTTATAAATCGACGTAAATATTCGGTTGAATTTACTTCAAACATCTTCAAAACATACATAAATGCGGTAGCCATGGATCAGAAAGCAGAGCTCGCTCTGTTGATATCTTTACGATACCAGCAATACAATACAATCTGATGCATTTTTCTTACGTTATCTTTGTTACTGCCTGATTTGGACCACCAGGACGATCTGCGTCATTTGTGCTCGTACGACCACGTTTAAATTCGGAATACCACCTTTTAACCATTGAATATGATGGCGAAGATTCACCATAATGTTGATCAATCCATTCTTTGGCTTGGACAGTATTTTTTCCTACCAAAAAATCATTTTTAATCAAAACACGAACTCTGCAGTCCATTTTTTCTCAAACTTTAAAATCAGCATCATTTTTATAACGGTAACTTTTTTCTAATTAATGAAATGTCATGAAATTTTGGCACAATTTTTCTAACAGTTTGCCCTACTGAATAAACAAAAAATATTTGCCAATTGTCACGCCATCTCTATGTGAGGCCACGTATTTTCACTCCATGTAGTAAAATAGATGACTCCTTCTTAAAATAAAAGTAGCTTTTTATAATACTAGCAAGTTAATAAAACTAAGCATGGTAGTTACAAATTTAAGTATGTTAAAGAAATATAAAGCTTCGAGTCAAGTTGAATGACGTCTACTTGAACTATAAACTCTTAAATATACACAAAGCAGTATAATCATATGTAATACATATAATAAAAAAAAGAAACCGTAGGCCTTTAAGGCCCTAGTCAAATTATTCTATTTTCTATTAAATTTAAAATAAAAGTAAACCTGTTGAATTATAAAACAGCATTTAACTATAAGAATTTCTTTAGAATTTTTTTTCTTCCTTAATTTTTCTTTTTTTTTTTTTTTTTTGCAAAAAGCAATGACGTTGAACTTTCTTAGTTTGTTCTTTTTTTTAAGTATACATATCGTGTCAGTCAGTTTTGTCTTACGTTAAGTGTAATGTAATGTTGAAATATGAATGAACTACAGTACTTGAGAAATAAATAAGAGAAAAAACATACAAGTACTACCAGAAGTTGTAAAGAAAATAAAGTCTCCAACAGTATATTTATTTTATTGTTAATCAAAAGATATATAACCTTTAAGAATTTGAAAACATAAAAATTATAAGATGAATAATATTCCCAACAAAAGTCTTTAATTTATATAAAACAAAAGAAAATTTTTTAAAAATAAAGTCTATTGTTTAAATAAAATGTTTTAGCAAAATATAAGAGTACTCAAATAAAATTTCTTACAACTTCTAAATAAACTTTCTACCTGGAAAGAAAATGTCAGCTTAAAAGTGGGTTTAGAAAGCTACAAAACTAAGAAAGTCGTGTGATATTCTTCACTGTACAATTTGAATAATGTTTAACCCTTGCTACACGGTATACAGGTGCGAATCCGCAACCATGAAAATTTTAAAATGCTGTAATTTTTCCATAACTACTTTTTATGTTTCTCTCCTTTATTCTAAATATTTCTATACTCCATCAATTTTTCCATGCTAAACGGATGTTGATTTGCCTGTGCAAAGACGCATAATTAAAAAAAAATACACTAATATTTATAATTAAAAATACACTCAGAATATTATGTTATTTACTGGTAAAAAAAAAGTTTTCAATTCAGTTAAAAATAAAGGAGCAAACATTTATTTTTCATAGAAATATATACATTTGGTTAAAATGAACAAAAAAAAATAAAAATTTACCCTTTGGGTGTTAATATCATCTAAGCTTTACACGTGTGTAAATGAAAATTAAAAACATTCTAAATAATATTAAGTAGTTTACATTTATTGAATTATTAAAAACATGTCAGAATTTAATACACAATTTTTGCCGTAAAATCTAAATAAAGGGTGGTCCAACCATAATGTACGATGTTAGTTGTAAATAAAACAAAAGTTTTTAGAGAATTATTTTAATATTTTTGATTATGATAGAAGGATCTATGACAATTATGTGTGAAACAAAATATCGGTCAAACGTTCGCCACGGCTTCGTTGGCATACCTCTATCCGATGGTCCATATTTTCAATGACTCTGAGACATAATTGAGGTTCAACGTCGTTAATCATCTCATCCTTTAGCTCTTAAATTGTTCATGGTCACAAAATTAAAGCTTGCAAAAAATCATTAAACGCTTGCTAAGGAAGTATTTCGATAATTCCAGCACAACTATTAAAAATGTTTTTCATAATTTTTTTGTTGCGGAATGTAGAGGTCACATTTTTAAATGTTTCCTAATATCTTCAGTATTTACAATCGGATATTAAAGTATGCTGGAATTATTGAAATAGTTCCATAGCAAAAATTTTATGGTTTTTTGCGAGCTTTAATTTGATTTTAGGGGTGACATTATGGTGGTGGAACTGAGGCTTAGGGGGTAAATACTAGAACGGAACAATTGAGGTCAATTGACCTTAGAGCAAATATTGGTCTTCCAGAGACAAAAAAAAATCGACATATCACGCTTTAAGATCGGACTGTAAATACGAAAGATATAACAAAAATTTTAAAAGGCGACTCCTACGTTCGGCAGAAAAAATATTTTTATTTTTCAAATTGCCTTTCAAAAACACTTTATATTTGCTGGTGTACGGCGAACTTTTTTTTTCTGGTACGGTCTAATGCACACAATTCTCCCGATTGTGGACACATTGGTAGATTAGTGCACAAAATGCATTTTGATTTGAACGCCCATTTGCATAAAAGGCTTCAACAATCTTAACGCATTGTTCAATTGTGTACCTCTTCATGGTTGAATTTGTCAAACACTGAAACAAAGAAATGTCAAATTAAGTTGAGCAAAAAAACTTGACGTTAAGGTGTGACTGACAATTAACATTTTGCATTATGGTTGGACCACCCTCTATATACCACTGTGCTCAGTTTTAAAAATAGGCAATTTCGATTGGTCTAGACTTTTTTAACATTTGTTTTGTGCGAATCTGATAGTTTACATATATACCCAATTTATTATTTAACTATAAAGTTTAATTAGTTTTGCATTTACATTGGAATTATGGAATTTTTATGTTTATATATAATATAATATAACTTCGGTGCAATAAATTTTAATTAAAAATAAATTTATGAGCCCAAATTTATTACAAAGCTAGTAAAAAGATCAAAGTTCGCCATATCGACTATATGACATCCTACACCAAGTATAATTTGGTTAAAATAAATAAATGAAAAATAAAAAACTAGCCTAAAAATATAATTTAACGAAATACCGAAAAGGTAATTTTATATGGGAACTAGGTTTAAATATGGTCCGATTTTCGTTAAATTTGGAGGCATTATTAATGATCCCCCATAACAGTCTTAACAAAACAAACTCCAATCACATATCTACAGTTTTGTGTGGCTAAACACTATTTATGACCAATTCAGATGTGACCTTTCCATGTTCCAGTTCTGAATTTGGACCGATTTTAACCAAATTCAATAGGGTTCGCCAATGGGCCCATAAAATTGAATCAAAAAGTGATTCTAAGTGTTGTCAAAATGTATAACTGTGTTTAATAAACTTTTTTTTTTTAAATAAAAAATATGTATGTACTTTTAATGCAATTTCTTAAATTTTAATAAAATGCTTTATAAAATTCCACCCAATTCATTTTATTTGCAAGTCCAATTAGTTTTTTTTTACAGGTTAGCCAATTGGGTTTAAAAAAGATTTCAAAATCAGGGAAATTTGCTCAAATTTGTACAGAAAGGCGAAAAATTTGCTTTGAAATCGGAGAAATTTGCTCAATTTTCTCCTGTTTTCTATGAGTAACGGCTTTATTACTTGAGCGTAAACGTAACGATTCGTAAACGTAAACGGGCAACTTCTGTATAAAAACTCAATCAAATTACGGAAACGAGTCATATGGTTTGACAATTACAAACAAAACAAACGAAAAAACTTGTTTATGCTTTGTGGTTATTTTCAATAATTTATAATAAAAAAATTAATTATATTAAAAAATTAATTTAATTAAAATAAGTAAAAAAGGGCTAAATTCGGCTGTGCCGAATCTTTGAATACCCTCCACCATGGGGGCTGAAGATGATATACGTATATACTAAATTTTGCATGAACTGTAATATGAATATGTTTTGTCAATTTATGTAACGAACTTTTGTTATTTAGTTTTAGTAATGTTATTTATTTAGTTTTAGCAATGTTATTTACAGAGGTCTGCTCTGTTAGCGACTTTAACATTGTTGATTTTTACGTTAACTTAGTTATCAGAGTAACACACATATAGAGCTCTTCTCATAGTATGTAAGACAATAAATGTAATCGAACAACAAGAAGACTTAATAACATTTTTCCTTACTTAACAGAAAAAAAAATAGATACAGAAAAATTGTACAAATTTGTATGGAAAATTTAGAGGTACCTTCAACATTTTCACTCATAACTTTTGAACCGCTTGACCGATTTTGCTCATTTTAAATACCAAACTGCTCGGGAGGATGTTAAATAATCTGGGTAAAAATAGGCACCCCCGCTTGCGTCTTCGCGTCGTGATCGCCATTTCAACAGACAGACAGACGGACATCGCTAAATCGTCTTAAAATTGCATAAGCATCACGAATATATATACTTTATAGGGTCTTAAACCTATATTTCGACATATTACAAACGGAATGACAAACTGATATATACCCTCACCATATATGGTGGAGGGTATAAAAATATTGTGAATATATAAAAATATAAATCATTTCTTCAAAATGTATGTGAAAAAATTTTTTGACATTGCTGAATTGGGTGTTGTTACATTGTTTCCATGGATTCTTCTTCGATTGGAGGTGTTTCAACGGTGGTTGTATCAATGTTTATTGTTTAGGCGAGTGACATTGAACAAATATTTGATGAATTTTGTGAAAATCCGACTGTTGATGGTAATGGAGATTGAGTTTCTTTCCGAAGATAATGGAATTTGTGGAGAGAATGACGATGATGATGAAGAAAATTATTCTAAAATATTTCTAAATGACGTTCGTATTTTTCATACTTACGGACGAGAAGTGGCCACCGATATTTAAAAGTAGCACCACAGCCTGCGGGAAGATTTTCCTTACTATTTTCCCTTACATATCGGTTGCGAAGGGATGTCCACCTTTTGGAACATATTTTCTCTATCAGTACAAACTAAGTTCTTATATACATAGTTTTTTATTAGTTTTATTTACCTGGACTCTCCCATTTGCTTTGTGACTTCCACCCAAGTTTTTGTTCGGCAATCTATAATATGGGCTTCTTTTATATTATACAGCAAATCATTGCCCTGGACCAACAATATCAGCTTTTTATCATTCATTGTATGTTGTTTTAATGTTTTTCAGAATGTGTTTTTAAATATGTTAAACTTTTTTATTTTTTTTTTTCGATTTGTTTTTTTTTTTTTCACATGAACAAAAACTAATCAGCTTTTTTACTGTCACATAAAAACGGAGAGAAAATCTAAAAGTCCGCAAAGTTACTAAACGTACACGTTCGAGTACTTATTTTAATATTCTCTTAATAAAGCCAACGGATCAGCTGATTCCGCACTTTTACGTTTACGCTCAAGTAATTTGGGCTTAATTTGTACAAAATTTGCTGCCTATGAAATCTTCAAAGTATTCTTTCTCTATGGTTAAATACAACAAAAGCATTTGCTATCACCAAAAGCAACAACAATAACATAGAGGAAAGTAATTGCTTTGTTAGACATGTAATTTTCGTTATAAACTGCTAAATGTTTTAGAAGTTTCTCAGTATCTTATTTCCTATCAAGGTTTTTTAAGCAGAGTAAATTATTTTCCACGTGAAAAAACTCACACGAACTTTAATGGCCCTAAATTATAATATAAACTGTACGAATAATTTTTTTATTATATACGAAATACACAATCACAATAAATTCAAAATGTCACTTTTATATATTAAATTTGCGTGAAAATAAATTGTACTCAATTTTCACTAGAAATTCATTATTGTGAAAAATTATTTTTTTTAAATAAGAGTATAAAAGTTTTTTACACGAAATCCAAACGACTAACTACTTTTAAATAACAAAAACTTAAATATACAGTTAGACGTGGAGAGAACTTTATTAAGACAATCTGATGATTTTTGAGAATGCATTAATTGTCAACCATTGGTTCTAGGATGGTTTTTCTTTAAAATTTGTCTCTATTAATTGTAAATTCTATTTGAAATTCTATTTTGGAATAACCAACAAATTAAATAAAAATTTTATATGGGAAACAACAATAAATGTGCCAGTTAAAGTCTCAGTTAGTGCCAATGGGGACATTGTGATAAAAGGACTCTTTTTAACAAATGGTTAACAAAATACTGATTGCTAGAATTAAAAAAATGTATTTTTTTTAAATATACATATGTACTATTTTTCTTATGCTGTATATACTTTTGTATATACTTCTCTTCTTATGTACTTCTTTTTTTAAGCTTAAAATTTCCATACACACAGGGTGATTCAAATAAAGGTGAAATTTGAAACAAAATTTATTTGTTTTGAAAGCTCTAAAAATATGTTACATTATTTAAATGCTCAATACGATCCACTTACTACATGGTTGGAAATTTTAAATTTTGTAATTGTACTTAAACTTTATAAAAAGTACGAGGCCATCGGTCTTTTTTTTAACTGATTTTTTCGTTCTGTTTAAAAAAAAATGTTATGAATTTGTTCTTTAAAAAAATAATTATTAAGTTTTTAACTAAAATACTACGTTTTTTAGCTATCTTTTATTTAATACGCAATTTTTGTTCTCATTTAATAAACTTTTCCTATGAAAAAACTGAAGGATTTTTTTTAGTTTTATATTATTTATTCGCTGAAAATCATACCCGGTATTATTGCAGGTGAAAAAGTACTAAGGTACTAAATTTCCATCGCTAACTTACAAGGAAGGTACTTCAAGCTTAAAACTCCGATTTTTAAAAAATTTGGATATGTTGTCAAAATAAAATTTTTAAGATCAACCTCTCGGTTATTAGGCCGCCTCGGAATTTAAGTGGGTAAAATGGCGGTGTTATGGCATTTCATCCAAAGGAATATTGTGGTACCGACGCAGATTGATCTTAGATTTTTTTCTATCACATATTCAAATTTATTCGTATTCGAAGTGTTTAGGTTGTGTAAACCCTCGTTATTTTTTTTTTAAGTTAGCAGGTCTTAGTTTTATTTTAAGTTTAAAATACACCAACTATTGAATAAATAACCCTGTATATTTATTAAGCTTCTATTTCAATGTTTACTTTTAATTTCTTTGTTTATTTTAACAAAATTTTTTCTCTTTGCTAATAATTTATTTTTTTTTTCTTCTTTGAAAAATTATTCTTTACACGATTCGAAAGAAATATTTTATATTTTTAAATTGTTTTGTGTCTTTTCGAAGACAAAATATGCTTCGCTTTATTTGATTAAGGATACAATTTTGAAAATTTAAAATTCTTTAATATTCAGTATTTTTACACATTTTTTTCATACTGCAATATTTGAAAAACCCTGTCAAGCCCGTATGACACCTGTTTAATGTGGTACACCCAAAAAAAAAATTAACAAAAATTTAGAAAAGTTAACTTATTTGGAGGAAAAATTTAAATAAAAACGGCGCCAGACACTTTTTACCCAAATTTAATAAAAATTTTCTTGGTATTAAGAAACAAATTTTACTTAAAATTTGATCAAATTTTCTAAATTATAGAAAAATTTTACTATTGAGAACTTAATTTTTATTAGAAAACAGTAAAATTTCCTCTTAATTAGTTCATATATCATCTTATATTTTACTGTTAGCTAAGAAATGTTTTCTTGATTTTAAGAAAAATTTTATTTTATTTAAGTTCATTAGATAATTTCTTTTACTGAAAAACTAGGACTTAACTCCCTAAAAATAAGAAAATATTTTCCAACATCAAGTCAAATAGCACTTCTTTTAAGTGAAAGATACCCTTAAATTTGATTAAAACTTTCCAATCAATTTTGTATATTATTTGATCTATCAGTTTTAATTATATATTTTTAATTTTATCAGGCTCGAGATCATAATTTTTAATGTTACTAAGGAATAGTTAACAATAATTTTTTTAATTAAATGGAAAGAATCGTAAGGATCAGCCCTAGAGGGAGTGCACACTTTTGACCCGAGCGACCAGGCCATCTTCAGCCTCCTTATGAAGCACTTAACCCACAAATAACTCAAAATATATAATTTTCCAATAAATATGAAACTGTTTCTATGGAAAAGGTAACATATTTTACCATATACCATTCCGACTTTCGGAGGGCTTCCGCTTTGCTTTTAACAAGTTGTTTGCTATTCATTTTTGTCTTTAAATTGAATTATACTTAACTCATGTATTTAAAATATAAATTAAATTTCATTAGCAAAAAGGTAAACAAATTAATGAAAAGGATATCCTGAAACGTAATATATTGTCATAAAGTCAGATCCTTTTGGTAGTTAATTAATGGTTCTCCTTGAGAGAATTACAAAAAGGGACGCTCTAAGTGACACACGGCTTATATGGCTAAGAAACACTGAGGGGTCCTTTGACTTCTTAAATAAATGAATTAAAGGAAATTGTAGGAAATTAAAGGAAATTGTTGCAAAAATACAAAATATCACAGTTACATTTCTTGTTAATATTGGAAAATATCGTCAGATTATTTTATTGCATTTTTAGCTTAAACTTTAGTTGACATTACAAATTTTCAATTTTTTTATTATTAAGTGAATAAAAATTAGTTTTAGTGTCTTTAATAAATATAAAGTTTAATAGGCGCAACGTCAATTATAAGAAAGCCATTATGACGTATTGCATAGAATGTAGTCAGCAAAAAAAAAAAACATATTACATAAAAGCGAAAATTTGAAATGTTTAAAATTTTAAAATATATTTTAAGCTACTTTAAATTCAACTATTAAGATTAGAGAAGGGCACGTGAGCGAGTTTTGACTCACGCTCAAGCATGATCACGAACCAAAAATTATAATCATGCACGATAATTTTTTTTAATGAATACTTTAATTTGAAATAATATATTTTTCTTTAAAATTAGAAAAATTTACTAGTTTGTTTTTAATTTATTATGTGTTTTATTTGATATTGAAAATAAGTTAAACGTTTTTACACAAAAACCAAATGTTTCCTCGATTTAAGAAAAATTTACTCAATTTTTTTTTTTAAACTGAAGAAATTTTTAGGAAAAAAATCCTATACCAAAGTTTATTATTTACCAAAATTTAGAAAACTTTAACTTAAAAAAATAATATTTTATTAAATTTTTTAAAATTTATCTGAACTAAGCTGCATGAAAATTTTCCCTGGAATTAGTTCATCAATTTCTAACATCAAATTAATTTTTTTTTTTTATTAGTATTTGTTTTTAATTGCTCAAACTAATTTTTAGAAAACAATTATTAAAAATTAAAAAGTGATAGACTAAAAAAATTAATTTAGAAATGGCTTTATAAAATTAAGTTAATTTTATTACTCGTAAAAAAAATTAACACACATTAAATTCAAGTACTTTCTCATTTTAAGTTAACACATTTTTTTGAACTAAATGAAAGTAAGTTATGTTCTATTTTTTTTTTTTTGACCTAAACTTGGTTCTATTATATTTTAGTATGCAAATTTCTTAAAACTAAAATAAGATGTTTTTCTTAAAAATTGATAAGTTTTTATTTAATATACTTGTTTTTTCCTAAAATCAAGAAATATTAGTTAGGAAAAATATGAACTATTTCTGAGTTTCCCAAACATAGGAATTTTTATTCTTTTGAAGAAAATTTTTCTTTTAATAAAATTTGACTTAAATTGACGAAAATGTTTAAACTATTTTAAGGAAAATTTTGAATTAATTTTTAATTCGTCTTTTTTTTAGTGTATTGTTTAAATTTTGAAGAACAGTATTGTTGGATTGTCATAGGAAATTCGATAAGATTCAAGAAGTATAACCATTCTTTAAAATAACTGAAACGTCAATCTATTTGTAATATCAATAAATCGAAGAGACAGAGACTGTAAAAAATTAAATTATAAATTAACATTTTCTTCGTCAAATAGAATTTTGTGTTTTTGCTAATGCTAATAATTGTTGCCAATTTCTTGAATTATTCTTCATTTCTAGAATTTTGCATTGTTTGTAGGGGTTTTCAGTGAAAACAAAGTATGCTTTACTGTTTTTTTTTTCTTTAAGCTTAGAAATTATTTACCCCACTCAAATATTTCGGTAGATGTGTTGTATCTTTTTGCACTTTATATTTAAAGATATACATATTGTTTAGTGCTTAACGTATTTCGTGCTTGGAATAAATTGTTGTCACAACAAACTTTTTATTATATTTATTTTTTCTTTTTTGTCATATTTATAATATAGTTTTTCAATAAAAAAGAAAAACCATATGGCTTTGCATATAATAAAATTAAAATTGCTAAAATAAAGAAGCATACATCACGGTGTTGAAATAAAAAAAAAATATTGCATAACATACATTATTGCTATTTACATTTTGCTATAAATGAAACAATTTTTTTTATCAAAATTATAACAAGAACTAATAAAAAAGAACATTGCATGTCATTCAAAGTTTAAATAAAATAAAAAACAATAATGTGTAATATATTTTTTTATTCAAAGTTTCAATTCCTTTTTCACAAAATTTTGTTAGCTAAACTTTCTTAATAGTTTTTTGTTTATATTTTTATTAACATTTTCACTCTTTTCCACTTTACACCTTCTTTGCCTTAATACCTTGTAAATATTTACCATATTATTATCAAATTATACTATTTAGGCTTTTGTGGTTTCTAGTAAACATAGAGCATTTGACAAAATTCTTAACAAAATAAATTTTTAGCTGTTTAGTGTTCGCTAAACTTTTTTTTGGCGAAAGTTCCCATTTAGAAATTGGCAGTAGTACAAGAAATCAAGTACTGGCAAACCGCTGGGTACCTGTGAAATCAAAAAACATATTTTTGGGACGCTTTACCTGCCAGCCTTTGCGAAAAGCGTTTTGTTAGTCATACTTGGGATTAAAGCATTAAAGCATTGCTTGTTTCATATAAATGCCAATGCTTTGGCATTAGCATAAAAAAAAACAATGCCTTAATGATTTTTCCTCAAGTATATTGAAGAATTTATTTTATAAAAATTTCAGTGTTAAAAAGTTATGAGTGAAAATGTAAAGATACCTTCTAATTTTCCATACTTTTAGTACAATTTCATAGTTGCGACTGGCAAGAAAAATATCTAATCTTGTTTTTAACCCGTCCCTTAAAATTGAATAACATTTTATATTCACCTCAAACATTTTCACCCCAAAAAATTTTTTTCACCACGAAAATATTTTTCACCTCAAATTTTTTTCCAACCGCAAAATTTGTTTTCACATCCAAAAAAAAATTTTCACCTCAAAATATTGTTTTCAATTCCATAGTTTCACTTCTAAACAAGCCATTATATTACACTCAGAAAAAAAGTTAGTAGAAAAATTTGTAAACGGTTTTCAATATAACTTTACTATTTTTGTACTGATTTTTAGTAAAAAAAATATTATTATTAGATTTGCTAATCTTTTTGCTATTTACATTTTACAAATTACAGAGTTTTTAACAAATATTTACAAATTTTTGTTGCTAATTTCAGAAATCATTTTACAAATTTTTGAAAACCGATTTGCTAAAATTAGCAAAAAAAAATACTAATTTTAAAAAAGTGGATATTGAAGGAAATGTTATTTCTAACTAAAACTTACACCTACAAACTTTTAAGAGCCTTAAAAAAGTTACATGGATTAAAAAAGGGATCAGAAGTGAATATGCCGACTCATGTCTGAAAATAGGACATAAACTTAAAATAGCACTAAAAAGTTTTTTTAAGTTCTAAACATTAATCCTAAAAACAATTAAAATTTGACCTTAAAAGTAAAAACAAATTGACTAAAAAAATATATTTAAAATTTTGTACTAAGATTAATAATATTTTTTTTTTTTGCTGATTTTAGCAAACAGATTTTAAATTCCACTTAACAAAAAGTCTACTAAAATTTAGTAGCGGCTACTAATTTTTCTACTAATTTCATTGTACTACATGTCAGCAGACATGTGTTGCTAAGATTAGCAAAATATACCGCTGGGCTCAAATTAGCAAAATTTCTGGTAATAATAGCAAAATTTTCAGTTACCATTACAGACTTTTTTTGGTAAGTGTAGCAGTTGTTATCATTTATTTAGGTTATTAGCTAATAATAATGTCCCGTTAGCTTAGTGATTGATTCCTGATTTCACATCCCGTCATGAAAAAAAAATAAATACACTCAGAAAAAAAGTTAGTAGAAAAATTTGTAAACGGTTTTCAATCCTACTTTACTATTTTTGTACTAATTTTTATTAAAAAATATTATTATTTAGCAAATCTTTTTGCTATTTACATTTTACTAATTACAGAATTTTTACAGAATATTTACAAATTTTTGTTGCTAATTTCAGAAATATTTTACAAATTTTTAAAAGCCGATTTGCTAAAATTAGCAAAATATTTACTAATTTTTAAAAAGTCGAAGGAAATGTTATTTCTAATTAAAACTTACACCTACAAACTTAAATTGCCTTAAAATGTAACATAGATTAAAAAATGGATCGGAAGTGAATATACCGACTCATGTCTAAAAATAGTACATCCACTTAAAATAACCCTAAAAAAATTTTTTTGGTTCTAAAAATCAGCCCTAAAAACAATTAAAATTTCACCTTAAGAGTAAAAAAATTGACTAAAATATTTTTCAAAAAGAAATTAAAACAAAATGATAAATTCGTTTATGTTTCTACAATTTTTTTGTTTTTTTTTTAATTTTGTCTAAATATTTTTTGAAAAAAATAAATAAAATAAAAAAATGTTGATTTAAAATTTTGTACTAATATAAATAATATTTAGTAAATTTTTTTGCTGATTTTAGCAAACAGATTTTAAATTCCCCTTTACAAAAACTTTACTAAAATTTAGTAACGTCAGCTAATTTTTCTACAAATTTCATTGTACTACACGTCAGCAGACATATGTTGCTAAGTTTAGCAAAAAAAAAAAATACCGTTGGGCTCAAATTATCAAAATTTCCCGTAATAACCGCAAATTTCCCACTTGCCATTACAAACTTTTTTGGGTGAGTGTACAAATGAACTTTATTTATTTTATTATGGAAAATCTACTTTTACATCACCCAATTTTTGGATTTCCCATGGTTTTCTTAACACGGGATATTTCATATTTTCAATACGTCCCCGATGCTTTTTGAACAGCCGACCTTTCGTCGAATTATGTTATCATATTGGAAAGCACTTTTTACCAGCACTTGTACCACCTGTTAAAGTAACTTGCTAAAGCTTTCCCGTTTGTATTTTTCTGACTGGGTTATTATCCACATACAACTTTATGGGTGCTAATAAATTTAAATATATTTACAAAAGTTTTTCTTCTATATTTGAAAATTAAAATACTAAGTAATTTGTTGACAAAACTTATGGAATTTTCAGTGAGTTACTTATATGAAAAATATTTGATTTTAATAATACTTTAAAAGTTAGACAAACTTTGTGGAATAATAAATACAATTATAATTGTCTACGTTTATATTTCTAAATAAAAATTTTCAAAGAAAATAAAATTTTAAAGGAATTAAAGAATTTTTTTAATATGTCTGTTATTTTACACAAATTCATCTTCTATGGCAAAATAACATTTTGAAAAAATACTTTTAAAAAATAATCTAAACAATATTTATAACATACTGTCAGGAAAGTAAAAATTTATATATATAATAGCTTAGAATTAGGGTCATAAATTTTTATTTAACATTATGATTATATTAATAGAAAACTAATAGAAAAATTTGTATACTCCCAAACTATATTTTTTCAATAACTCATCAACAAAACCGCAATTAGTCATACAATATGAATTAATATATTTTTGTACATACGTATATATTAATATCCTGTTTTTGAAAATAGGCAGGATCCTGGTTTCAAAATCTTTAATATAATTTTATTAACTTTAACCCCAAACAATTATCCACGTGCTTAAATATTCTAAAACAAATATAAAACTCAACAAATCCTTATCGTAGACATGCAGTTAAGGGAGGCAAATGAATTTAATAAAGCAACAATGAGGAAAAATATCTTTTAGTTTAAGATAACGTATTTAGAGAGGCCTTTAAAGCTTTAAATGTTAATATAATATAAATCAGGCTGGAATTAAAATTTTTGTCACGGTAAACTATATTTCAATAGAATTATTTCTCGTAAAGCTGGGGAAAACGGATTAGTTTTCAACAACAAATTTTTTCCTAATCGAAAAGATTAATAACAGAAATCGGTTATAAACTCGGTTTTAAAGTTAACACTAAGAAGATACGAATTTTTACTAAGTAATATTTTACTTAAGTTTAAAATTTTAAAACAAAATTTCTTACTTAAGTAAAATATCTTGTTAGTGCTGACTATAAAACCCCATACACACTGATCCCCAAAATACCTATTTTGGTTTTTTTTTTCAAGTTTTCAACTTTCAAACTCCATACAAATTTTAAATCGAAATTTTGAAAATGACAAAAATACGTATTTTGGAGCTCAGTAACCACACATTATATTAAGACAATTAAAATTCAATGATTTATCTGTGCAGTTGAAATATGATATTGATAATTGAATAAAATCTTCTAGATTATGTTACAAGTTCACTAAATTTCCTTTAAAGTCATATTTGGTGTTAAGTCTAAACACTCTATAATAGACAAAGTTTCTGTATGTTGCTTGATAATTTCTAAAACAAATAAACCTAAACACCTTCAGACACTTAGAGACAATTTACATACCAGAAGGTAGACAAATTTCAATAGACAATAAATGCAATATATACATATTTATACCATATGTTAGAACAGATTATATTGTGTTGTAGACAATAAATACACAATATAAAATAAATTGTAATATGTAAAGATATTTGCTTCTAAATGTTGGATATATCATAAAGTTTTAGACCTACAATAATTTTAATGAAAATTGGTTATTTGATATACTTAAAAAAGTTTGTCGCTAGAATCTACTGAAAATGAAAGTGAAAACAAAGAAATGCAGTAAAAATAACTAAAACTTTTTCGGGAAAATATTGAGTTAGTTAATTTTATTTGAAAAAAAAACATAAAGTACTGACCAACATAATATATAATATTATAGCACTATTTTATATGTAGAAATTTTGACTTGAAACAAAAATTTTGAAATTTGTTTTTTTTTTTATCAGATTAAAAACGCATTTTATTTTATTTGCAATATTAACTAAAAAATAATATAATAATATAATATAAAACTTTAAACAAAATTGTGGTAAAATTATAGAACAAATTATAAAATAAGAATACTTAAAGCTCTATTCGGCACATTGGTCATTTGTTATTTTAGACCATATATTCCGCATTGCGTTCTTGAAGTCAATTCCTGTGGAAATTGTATAATTGATCAAGGATCTGTCAATAAATGCCCATAAATTTTCGATGGGGTTTGCATCAGGAGAAATTGGTAGCCAATCAAGGAGCAGAATATTATAATTTAATTTCATGCTTTATGACATGTTTGCGTTATCTTGTTGAAAATAAAAAATATTTGAATTGGAGCCAAAAACAAGTTCAAAATAACTGGCGCAGTTCAGACGACCCTAATAAAATCGTAAAACACCAATCGCATTTGCAGAAACCCAACCCCACACGTTAACACTTCCAAAGAATGTTTAGCCTCCGTGTACTAGAAAAAACATGATTTAAACATGATCACTGTTACTATATTATGCTAGCTGCATTCGGGTATGGTTGTTAAATCAATTTATTGTTTTATAGAAAGGTTCTAACCATCAATATAGTCGCTACCATCTTTAATAAAGTAGATATTTTATTATTTCATTATTAACAATTTCTATTTTATAACATGATTGGCTGAAACCATACTGTGGTAACAAAAATAATAAATCAAATAATAATAAATCAAATTAAACATGACTTTGACATTTACAATCATAATACCGTCTTGTTTTCATAAAAAAGTATCAGTTCAGTCAACTATGTAATAATGATCCTTTTTACCTGGGGGGTTTTATTTTCGAAAATGCCTTTACACCAATCAAATAATTCATTGTCAAAAAGATTCTATATAAAGATGTTATATTTTTTAATTCTTTTCCATTAAAACAATAATAATTAAAAAAATATATATGTTTATTAATTCGTTTCTTGTAAAATAACGCCATTCTTGTGGAAAAAGTCCTCAGAATATTAATTAAATATTTTTTTATAAGAAAAAGTCTGTAAATCCCACGAGTTGTTTTGTACGAAAAGGCTTCTTATACAAATTCGTGCAATTTGCCCATGGCATTAACGAATTGTGACACAAGGCACCCTTTGCGAAAATAGCTTTCTCATGGACAAATGTTTATGCGAAATAAAGCCGACACGTTCGTTTAAAATCTTTAAGGTATTTGATATCTCCTGCTACTTCACTGTACGGCCTACCAAAACGATTTTGTGAACTTTTTTGATGTTTTTCAGTAGCACCACCTCTTTTAGGCGCTTTGGTCGGCGTCATTGGTGTTTGTACGACCACAGGAAATTGCTTTGAATCCATTGTTTTCAAAATTGCAAAAGTAGCGTTACTAAAACAGCTGTAACTTTTTCACTAATAAACAAATTGCCATTAAATTTTGACAGGTATAAACTGAAGGTTGCTAAATCCGAAATTTCATATCGATTTTACATTAGTGGCGCCACCTATGTGTCATCCTACGGATTTTTCAGCTGATGTGTTATATAAGAAAATAAATATATTAATTTTAAAAAGGGACGAAATTCAAGAACACACCTAATGTTTACATATATTCACTCATTTATATATACTATGTATGTGAAGCTACCAATTTTGACATTTCTAGAAGATTGTAAGAAAGTCAATTCTGAACCATATGAAGGCAGGCTTGCCATTTTAACACTGCGTGCTAGGTGCTAGTAATGTTTAAAAAAAATTCAAAATTTTTAGCACTTTTTTTTTAATATAGTGTAATGCCTGATGAAAAATATTTGGAACCCGCAAAGCGCTTAAAAGAAAAAATCAGGGTCTTAAAAAATATAGTTTCTCTGAATAGCGTTAAGAATAGAATGCATTAAGATATATTTATTAAGGTACCTTTTTGGTTAAATCGGCACAACAATATTTAAGAGTTAATTTCACACTATATTACTTTAAAAGGAATTTCAATTTAAAAAGTACAATCTGATGTATTATACCTTAAAAGCGTTCGATGTGTGTATTTTATTAAAAGGAGGTTTTTCAACTTTTAGTAGTAACTCTCAATCTGTGATTCTGCAAATAGGATAAAGACTTTCAAGAAAGGACCGATAATAGGTTCCCTTCTTTTAATTTTTATTTTTAATAATTTAATACATATATTATATCAATAAAAAAATTTTTATACCTTTTTAAATTTTACCTAGCACTTTTTTAAGCATATCATATGGCAACACTGTTTATTGGAGTTTATTTTGTATATAAACTATAGTTTGTAACAGGGATTATATTTACATAGAACTTAAAAGGAAACTAATATTATTAAGTATACCCTGCATAAGTATTACAAATTGAAAATCGTAATTGTTGTTATGTTGCTTGTTAAAACAATTGAACCTTTGAGATTGTTAGAAACGGAGGTTAATTGACAAGTGGTTAAAAATAAAACTATTCCTATTTATTTTAACACAAAGCAAAGAAAGAACGAGACGGTGGTGCTCTCGCTTTTTTACGAGAAATTTTTATTTTTCACTTAATTGAAATACACTAATATTAAACATACATACACTAATATTAAACACAATGTCCCCGTTAAAATTTAAGCAAAATTTTGTGTAGTAAACAACAACATATGTATTAGTTATTAGCAAACCGAACATTGTGTTACTAACAATATAAGCTACTTGCTGTGACTAACGGCTTCTTTGGCGATACGTACTCGTAAAATCACGTATCTCCATATGGTTGACCCTTTTTGACTCATTCATTTATAGGCTTTTTACACTGAACAACATTTTTGTGAAACGCGTGGAAGATGTTGAAAATATGAAACAAGTGTTTACATTGGCAACATCTTTCATCTGCCATTTATTCAGCTGTGAAAAAATAAAAGAAAAGGACGCATATTTTTTGTTAAAAATAAAAAATGATTTTAGAGAAAGCATTAATCATTGGAGTAGTTGTTGCTTTGCAAGAACAAACCCGAATTTTAATGCAGTATATTAAAATATTAAAGGTCATTCTGGAAGATGATAATGAAGAAAAATATTTGGTAGACAAGAATGAAATTCTTACATGTGCCGCTCATTTTCCTTTGTTGAATTATTTTTTTTTTTGTAGTTGCTAGTGATGGCACAAAGAAAATCGATTTTTTTGTAATTTTTGTTTAGTAAGACACTTAAAATAACGAAAGATGTAAGATGGAACAAAATGAGATGTAGAAAGATGTAGAAATTTTGGCCTGTATAATTCTTATGGGAAGATTTTTTGCAAATTGATGAAAGATGTAGCTCAGTGGAAAAAGGCTAATAGATTGAATCCGCTGATATGTTACGTTGCGTACATATAAATAATTCTAGATTAATTGACACTTCTCGTTTACCATATAAAATTATATTTATTTCTTTGTTAAGTTCTAACGGGACATTTTAGAAGTATGTTAAGTATAAGAGCGCACAACATGTCCATTCTCTGGCACAAGTGTATGTCACCCATTTTTGGTGATCATGAAGGACAAAAGGGCCTACTTCTTTTCGACCTAACCTAACCATCTGAAGTATTGATTTAAGATAATTTTACATCGACTAGATGTAGGACTAATTTCTTATTGTTTTTTACAGTTGTAATGAAAAATGGGGAAAAAAAATTAAAAATAATTTAAGCCAAAAAAAAAAATAAAGCACTTAGGATTTTGAAAAATTAATAATTGGTTGTTGAAAACGTCAACTTCAGAAAACAAAAAATTAATATTAAAATACGAAAAATACAAAAATTTATTTGTGTTGTTATTGCATGTATTTTTCGTGTTTAAACATTGATTTTATGTTTCATGTAGCATCAGTTTAATATATATAAATTGCAATTGCACGCAATTATTCACGCAAAAGTTGTATCACATCACTTTTTATTCAAAAATAAAGTTTAATTAATAAATGGTAGTTTATATTTAGGATTAATTTAAATTACTATAAATTTCTTGTATATTTGAGGATATACAAATACGAAAATTTTTTAAACTCAATCGTGTTTTTCTATTCTCTAAAATCAAAAAAATAGAAATTTCAAATTATGTCCTCTAGTAGTTTATGCGAATTCTTTTATAAGGCTTAAGGTCACAATAAGCATCCTAAAAATATACAGCGGAATTCCTTATTAAAAGTTAGTAACTCCCTATACATCGCTCTCAACGAGCTTTTAACTAAAATATGCTTTAGGCCTGACATGGCAATCATCAATCGCAATCAATCGTAAATAGAATTTTTGTTTTTTAGCGGTTAATCACTGAACTTGAAAAGGAATTTAGCAATTATACTAACAGTATTGTGAAAAAACTCATGTTAACGATACACTCAGAAAAAAAGTTAGTCGAAAAATTTTTAAACGGTTTTCAATCCCACTACCATTTTTGTACTGTTTTAAAAAAATGTTATTTAGTAAACTTTTTTGCTATTTATATTTTCAAATTGCTGAACTTTTACAGAATATTTACAAATTTTTGTAGCTAACTTCAGAAATCATTTTACAAATTCTCGAAAACCGATTTGCTAAAATTACCAAAAAATATATTACTAATTTCAAAAAATGGATATTGAAGAAAATTTTCTTTCTAATAATTAAAAGTTATATTTACAAAAAGCAATACATATGTTGAAAAAGGGATCGAAAGTAAAAATACTTTTAACAACCGAGTGTTGTCCAAAAATAGGACATCCAATTAAAATAGCACTAAAAACTTTTTCAGTTCTAAAAACCAAAAAAAAATCCAAAAAATACTAAAAATATTTTTCGAAACAAAATTAGCAAATTAAAACAATAATAAATTCGTTTGTTTTTACTATTTTTTAAGCCTTTGAATTTTTTTTTAATTTTGTCTAAAATATTTTCTGAAAAAAATAAATAAAATAAAAAAATGTTGCTCGATAAAAAAAATATAAATTTTTATATTCGAATTCGTAAGGCAATTTCAAATAAAATTGGCAGTTTTAAAGTGTGAAATTGGCAGTTTAAAGTGTTTAAAGTGTATCTAAAAATAATTAAGTTAATTTGTGCATTTTAATAATAGTTTTTTATAAATTAAAATTTTTCTATATTTAACAATTTATTGAGTTTACAACAATTTACTAAAATTTAGTATCGCTTACTAATTTTTTATAATAATTTGGTTGTACTAATATTAATAAATAATATTAAGTAATTTTTTTTTTTGCTGATTTTAGCAAATCGATTTTAAATTTCACTTTACAAAAGTTTACTAAAATTTAGTAGCGGCTACTAACTTTTCAACTAATTTCATTGTACTACACGTCAGCAGACATGTGTTGCTAAAATTAGCAAAAAAATACCGCTGGGCTCAAATAAGTAAAATTTCCCGTAATAACAGCAGAATTTTGAGTTGCCATTAAAGACTTTTTTTGGTGAGTGTATGCTATGCTTTTCATTATGAATACGGTAACCAAAACTATTAGAACCTTCATAATTCACCCTCGTTGTGTCGTGTTGTTTTGTTATAAATCGTCTAGAATATTTTCAACGCAATTTCGAACTACTTAAATATTTATAGATTCAAATAAGACATTTTTGTTATACCAGATATCTGAAATTAAATTATTATAATAAATTATATAGAATTTGTAATGAAATAACAACATTTATGATCTTGTATTTATGAACATACAATTTTTATAATTTAATGTTATGTATAATTAAATAGGCTGACTTCATATCCTACAGTATGCAAAGCAACACTGCATGCAAATGCGTTTACAATGCAAAGCAAAACTTCACTGCAACACTGCTTTGTCAAATAATTATTTGATTATAATTATAATTTAAGGACTGTTTCTCCTGTCGTCATCTCGTGATTTCACTTTTTTTATTATATAAATACAAAAATCAGAAAAACCTAATTGTATTTTATTTGTAAAAAAAATCATGTTAAATTTTAACTTACGATAATATGTCCGTCCGTCACTTCAATTTCCATAAATCACAAAGCATCACAAATAAAAACACTACTCAAATTTGACTACTGTTCCGCATTCAAAAAGGGTTACCATGCATTAATAAACTCACGGAATTGCCAAAAAATGGCAATGACGTTTATATACTCAATGCAATGCAGTGTTGCAATGCATACTGCATTTATGATGTCAGCCATAGTGAAAGTAATTTGAAACTTGATTTAACTCAATTTTCGAATGATTCAGTTGCAGCAACTGAATTTTTTGGTTGTTACTACCGAATTGTTTTTCTGGTTTTGCTGACGTGTAGTAGAATGAAATTTATAGAAAAAATTAGCTGCCGCTACTAAATTTTAGTAAACTATTTGCAAAGTGGAATTTAAAATCGTTTTGCTAAAAGCAGCAAAAAAAAATACTAAATATTATTTATATTAGTACAAAATTTTAAATTTTTTTAATTTTTTTTTTTTTTTAAATATTTCAGACAAAATAAAAAAAAAATCAAATGCTTAAAAATTGTAAAAACAAACGAATTTATCATTTTGTTCTAATTCGGTAATTTCTGTTTTGAAAACTATTTTAGTAATTTTTTTTTACTTTTAAGGTCAAATTGGGCTGAAACTAAAAAAACTTTTAAGTGCTATTTTAAGTGGATGTCATATTTTCAGACATGAGTCGGTATATTCACTTCCGATCCCTTTTTTAATCTATGTAACATTTTAAGGCAATTTAAGTAGGTGTAAGTTTTAATTAGAAATAACATTTCCTCCAATATCCACTTATTTAAAATTAGTAATTTTTTTGTAAATTTTAGCAAATTGGTTTTCAGAAATGAAATGATTTCTGAAATTAGCAACAAAAATTTGTAAATAATCTGTAATTTGTAAAATGTAAATAGCAAAATGATTAGCTAAATAATAATTTTTTTACTAAAAATCAGTACAAAAAAAATTAAAGTGGGATTGAAAACCGTTTACAAATTTATCTACTAACTTTTTTTTCTAAGTGTACTCATGTCTCAATTGGTTTTCAGTTACTACAAAAGAAAAATTCGGTAACCACAACTGAACCATTCGATTGGCTACAAATTCGGTTGTCAGCACGAATCTGTTTTATCTGTTTATATTATAAATTCAGTATTAAAGTTGTGAGTTAAATAAGAGCTATTTACAATTAACACATATTAATGAAGGTCGTAGCTTACCAGAAAATGCACTCCATTCTGTATATTTTCCATAAATACAAAAATATTATTTTTTCTATTCATTTAGAGTAATATATGATTTTATTTATTATTTTCATAATTAAAAGCTTTCTTTCAAAAACATAAAATAAAATCAATATTAAAGTAACAACCAAAATAAATCTTGTTTATAACTTTATGTTTTTTTTTTTTTGTGGTTAAACCATAAATGTTTATAATATATCATAGAGTTAATTAAATATACAGTTTATATTTTTTAATTATAATAATATTTAATTTTTAAAACAACATGTGTGTGTGTGTGTTTTTCTATATATGTGGTTCAATAAATTTATTTATATTTACCACGACAGTACAATATACATATATATTATTTTAATTTTTTTGTGAATGTTTCGTGATAATTTATCACATGTTTACAGCATTTTTTCACCAACTTTATTTAATTGCCAACATTTGTTTTTAATGGTAACTAAAACCAGAACACGCAAATTTAATGAAAATTTGTGTATTTAAGGGTATGTAACATAATTTAAAACGCTGAGCCATAAAATAGACAAGGAAGAATTTTTTTTAACCTAAAAGTATGCTACAAAACACTAAGGAATGACACAGAACTAATTATATTAATGATCTATAATGGCGACGTCCGATCGATCCTAGATTACTATTATTAAGAAGTCTTATATTTCCATGCCACAAAAACTAAATAAGATATAACAACATGTGTGACCTTAAAAGTCACTAAAACGTTTAGTAGTTGTTTAATTTTTCAACAACCAACTCGTTTTTAGTTTAACATGCTTAATGTATGATTCCTGGTAATTTTTAACCAGAATCAATTGAAATAGTTTTATTGTAAATAAGTTATCTAATAAAATTGACTTTATGTGTGGTCCATTATCAGGCATTTAGTATAACATACATGTACTAAAAATTATGAACATCATCCACTTCATTAGTAAACACTTAAGCTAATGTAGTTTTTATTTATATTTTTTTTTTTTTTTTTTTCTACAAAACAGAAAAAAAACAACTATGTTTAAGTATTCGTACTAAACAGCAAACAGAGAAATCTATATTCACTCCCAATAAAATCTTCTAATATACTTGTAGTTCAGTTTTGGCAATTTTCCCAATATTATGGCGGTTAACAAACGTCCAGTATATTTATTCAAATATACTAAAATGCCAGCAAAATAAGAGCTGAGGAAGAAGTTGTTAAACACTACATCTACTGAACACGAAGTTGTGAAAATTACGGTGAATCCCCAGCAAAAAAAAATTGTAGTCATTTTGTGGCTATAACTTCTTTTATTGCTTCCTAAACTTCAGTTGACATTCTTTTATGATTTTTTGATGTTATTCTAAGGCACTTCCAAAAGCATTCATGTGTTCATATTTCAAATGCAGTAATTTGGATATAAACCCGATGCATACCTTAAAGAATCACCCTTCATTTCTTCTAAAGCATAAGTTATAGTATATCGTTTATATTTTGAATCTTAAGCGTTTATTCAAATTGAAAAATAGCTCTGATGAACTTTTTTAATTTTTTTATTAAATCATTTTTTATATTTTAGTTTAAAATTTCATGAGGGTTAGAATTTATGCAGTTTTGCAATTTTTGTAAAAGTTTTGAAAAATCAAGAAAAAAAAGAGATTTTTTAACCTTTAATTGAAACTAACTGGCCTGTCATTTGCATTTTTCAGCCTCAAATATTTATGACGACGCAATCTGTGCATTTTTGCATTATGTATTTTATTTAACACTACATCATTTCCAGTTTTAATTCAAAATTTGCCAAAATAATTTTAAAATTGTGTAAAAATTATTTCAAATTGCCCAAAAATGTTTTAAAATTGTGCAAAAATTATTTAAAATTGTTCAAAAATATTTTAAAATTGTCTAAAAATGTTTCAAAATTGTACAACCAGTTTTTAAATTATCCAAAAATATTTTAAATTTGTCTAAAAATTCATTAAAATTTTTGAAAAAATTTAAAATTTATTTGTTTTAATAAGTAGTATTTGTATATAAATGCTACATTCAGAAAAAAAAAGTTAGTAGAAAAATTTGTAAACGGTTTTCAATCCCACTTTACTATTTTTGTACTGATTTTTAGTACAAAAAATTATTATTTAGCAAATCTTTTTGCTATTTACATTTTACAAATTACAGAATTTTTACAGAATATCTACAAATTTTCGTTGCTAATTTCAGAAATCATTTTACAAATTTTTGAAAACCGATTTGCTAAAATTAGCAAAAAAAATTACTAGTTTTAAAAAAGTCGATATTGAAGGAAATGTTATTTCTAATAATTTAAACTTATACATACAAACTTAAATTGCCCTAAAATGTTACATAGGATTAGAAAAGGGATCGGAAGTGAAGATACCGACTCATGTCTAAAAAGAGGACATTCACTTTAAATAGCACTAAAAAGGGTTTTTTAGTTCTGAAAATCAGCCCTAAAAACAATTAAATTTAACCTTTAAAGTAAAAAAAAATGGACTAATATATTTTTCAAAACAGAAATTACCAAATTAAAACAAAATGATAAATTCGTTTATGTTTTAACAATTTTTAAGATTTTTAAGCCTTTGATTTTTTTTTTCATTTTGTATAAAACATCTTTTAAAAACCATAATCAAAATTTTTGATGCTCGATAAAAAAAATAAATCTAAAACTTTTTTTAGCAAACAGATTTTAAATTCCACTTTACTACTAATTCTTCTACTAATTTCATTATACTACACGTCAGCAGACATGTGTTGCTAAGATTAGCAAAAAATACCGCTGGGCTCAAATTAGCAGAATTTCCCGTAATAACAGCAAAATTTTCAGTTGCCATTACAGACTTTTTTTGGTGAGTGTATGTTTCGGTGCTATGAAAAATCGATGGTCAGATGGACTTTTTTATTAGTTTACGGAAGTTGTAAAATATAGGGACTACAAAACAAATTTAGGGACTGGCTTTGATTTAAAGTTAAAAATGTGATTATTATTCCGACCAGGACAAACTGAATATCACTGGTATGCAAAATATGCATTTATGGACCAACTAAATATTTTTTTTTTTTTTTTTGTTTTTACTATAATTATAAATTGTTATAAATAAATATTAAAATTAAAAAATTGTTCCAAAAAATTGTATTCTTATGACTTCAACATTTTAGAAGTTGTTTAAAATGACTTTTTACAAATCAAAAATTTGAACTATTTACTTCTTTGGATGTCCTAAAAAAGAGATTCGTAAAGAATAACCTCCATTTTATTTTGCTGGGATTAAATATAATATTGTTAAATATTAAAAAATATGATATTCATAAATATTTCACAAATATAAATACAAAAACTAAATATGTATAAAAAACTGTATGCTTAACATAAAATGAGTGAAAACTTAATTCTATTTTAAATGCATTTAATAGTTTACAATTTTATCAAGTCACGTTCATTTATTGTCAATATAACTTATATAAAAAATCCATTTGTTGGTAGAGCTGAATGGTAGGTTGGCTGGATGGTTGATGAAAAATTAATCATACTAAAATGGTAATTTAACGCCTGCAAAAAACGTTGAAAATGTTAAATGTGAATAAATAGTTAAGTTCTATGTAAACAGAGTCAAAGAGATGATAAAAGGTGTAGAATAATAAAAATCTAGGTAACAAAAAAATCATAGTTCTTTTTTTACACTCAAAAAAATTTATTTTAACAACTAAAAATCGGAAAATTTAACAAAAAAGTACACTGGTTTTTTAAATTCAAAATAGTTTTTGAGGTCTCTGCATGCCAACCATGTCAAAATTGTGTTCATAGCATTAATGATTTGTTCATGAATCCAAAAAAATTTTTATTGAAGTGTAGCCAAAGAATAACTTCATTGAATCAATGAAACAAGTAATATTAAATCAATTATATTAAAAGAATTAAAGAAAAATTTCGTAAAAAATATATGATTATCATTCATCAATTTTTCCATAATAGCTATGACAGTTACATGTGATTAATAAATAAAATTCACTATTTATATAAAATATTTTATTATTTTAAAATTTTTGAAGTACACTACACTCAGAATATTATGTAGTTAACTGTTTGTAGTTCAATAAAAAAAGTTTTCCGTTCCATTTAAAAATAAAGGAACAAACATTTATTTTTCAAAGAAATAAATTTATTAACTTTTTTATACATTTATTCGAAATTTAAATTTACCGATTTTTTTTCAGTTTCATTAATTTTTTTCATTTGTTTGAAATTTAATAAAAATTTACCCACAAAACGGAAATTTGTGGTATATTTTTGTCCGTAACAGTTATTAAAAATTAAAATTTTGTTTGCTGTCTGTTTCAAAGAAAAATATTCAATTTCAATTTGTTTTTTATTTAAATTGGTTGTATATGTATATACAAAATGGTTTCAATTCAAATACAAGAACTTTATAAACACACATACATACACAAACACATTCACACAAAATGTGCATACACACATTTTGTTGATTAAAAATACAAAAAGGAAAACAATTTCAAATAAATGATAAAAATCATTTATTTTTGAATAAATTGATACATAAAATTTTGGCATTTATTTTAACTGATTATATCATTTGTTTCTTACGGATGTGTCAGTTGTTTAATCAACATTTAAAAATAAATAACAAAAGGCATTTAATTTAAATGAAAATAAAATATTATTTCTTGTAAATGACATTTTCTGTTATTTTAGGTTACAAACTATTTTAAGTGTAGCAATACGTTTTTGGCCTTAAAGGCTTTTTGTATTGCAAAAAAAAATAAATAAAATATTTTCACTGATATATTACAGTTTAAAAATTTTCTAAAAGGATTTTTTCACATGACTCATAATAGCAATGCAATAATCCTTAGCGAAATTACTTTTTTTATATTGTTAATGAAATCTTTTGTAGATTTAATAGATATCTCAGATATAGCAGATATCTCATTTTAAAAAGTTTCTTTGTTTATCAATAGGCATGTTTTCTTTGTACACTTAAGCTAGCAAGTTATTTCATTTATATGGAGAATTAAGCGAGTACTAAGCGACTAGTGCTTAACTCGCTTAATTCTCCATATAAATGAAATAACTTGCTAGCTTAATTGTACAAAGAAAACATGCCTAATGTTAAAGTTAATGTTTTTTCTATTTTGCAAAATGCACGACTGGTCCATCTAGCGACTAGTTTTTAATTAAAAAAATATTATTTTACAATTTATTTCAAAAATGGTCTTTCTGAAAAAAAAATTGGCCCAAATTCATAATTGCGAGAAGACCAGCATAACTCAAAAAAGCGATTTCGAGATAATTGCATTTAAAGTTTTCAATTGAGCCTAACTGCCGGGTAAAATACAAAACACTTTTGGTCGACATTTAATGAAGGAAAGAAATATCAATACCATTTTGAAATATTTCAGATTATGATGTGACCCACATTTCTGCATCAATAACTCAAAAATCGTGCCGGTCTTCTCGCAAATGAGTGATATGTAAATAAATGGTGTCATATGTATTTCAATTACCTTCTCAAAGGTGTCTCTATATTGAACATATTCATGTATAAATGGCAGGGAGATTAGATTTTTTTTTCAATTACATTAATGAAATTAATCAGTAAATTTATAAAAACTTTCGTCACAAACTGAAACTTCAATAAATATATTAAATTTTAATTTAATGTAAAGCTTTATTGGCTTAAAAAAAAACTAAAAATAAATAATATTTGACTTCACTTCTTGACCGCTAAAAAACTATGTCTTATCTTTTTTCTTCTGAATTACGAATTTTATTACAACCAGAGAGAAGCTTTTGGGTTACCTTCCAAAAGATTACTAGAAGAAAAATCACTTTTTTTTATAGAAAAAGCCTCGGGTTTTAATAATTTTTTCTAAAGAAAAATTTTAGGCTCTGAGTACTTTTTCCTATAGGAAAATTCGCCCAATGAGGCTCACATGAGAGAATTCTAATTTCACTGAAATTCGAATGTGATAAAGGAGACAAACGTTATAGCCATCTAAGGGATAAAAAATTAAGAATTGATTGTATAGAAATAAAACTGGATTTTACAAAATTTTAATTTATTTGTGCATCCACAGAAAACTATTACAAAATTCCGTTGTATTATTAAACATCTTTAATACAAATAAATTTTGTTTAAAAAAGGTACAAACAATGGAATTTACATAAAACCTTTTGTAATTTTATGAACACTAACAATATACAAAAAATAAAAAATAAATTATAAATTAAATTTGAATTTTAAGAAATATTTCTATTTATTTAAAATGTTGTGATACATTTTCTTGTGTAGGCTTAAATTATTTCAGAAAATGCTAAGTTGGAAATGTATGTAAAATTAGAGCTTCGGGAAAGCCGGCTTAAACCCGAAATTGCACGAATAGTGGAATATGCCAAAACACACTCTCGAGTATGTATAAAAAAAATTTCCTTGCTAAATTCATATATTTAATAGCTTAACCCAAAATTTATCTTGCATACCACGAGATTTTTCTTTCAAATACCTTTGATATCCCATTTACAAATGTTGCTAATTTTTTATGATTATCAAAATTATCATTTTCCACCGCTACTTTAAACCCCAAAACATGAGACAAGGAAGAGAAAAAATTTTTATCAGTTTATTTTCTCTCCTATTATCTTACATTTTAGTAATTTATTCTGAAGAGAGTCATCTTTTCAGATTTTAAACACCTTTTTATTCTATAAAAAAAATCTTGAGAAAAAGCTTCTTCGAATGGAAAAAGCCACTGATACAGAGCGCTTTTTTTCCTGTAGAAAAAAACTTTCTTTCTGATTCTGAACACTTTTTCTACACTGCTAATAATCAATCCATAAAAATAAAACTAAATTTCAAAATAACAATAAAAATTGTAAAATAAACAAAAACTGGTTCATTTTACGAAAATTTTCGTTGTTTGACAATAATTTCATATTTTTAATATTGTGAGTGTATGGAAAAGCCTCTGATTTTAAGTAAACACAGTTCATATTTCATATAAAATGAAAGTTCCTGTACAACCTAATAAGATATTGTTCATATCTCAAACCGAAAAAATAAAACATCTCACATAACATTTATACGATGCAAAATTGTTTAAAATATCTTCTAATTAAAACAATATTACAAAAACAATTGCAACAGCACAACCATATTCAAACGTGATTGCTGAATATCTTGTGTGCTCCAACCAAAATTCTGTTCAGTTCACCGAATTTTGTTATGGAAACCAATATCAACTGATTTTAGTCGCAGAAAGCTAATTTCACTTGAAAACTGAGTGAGTATGTAAACAACTCAGAATGTAATTTCCTGTAGGATTAGATGCGTTCGAGAAGAGCGCGAATATATGCTAATGAAAATTTGAATGAGTGTAAAGAGCACAAGCATTTTTGTAAAAAAAATAGAAACTTCAAATTTTTGAATTTATTTATGAATAAAAAAAGGTGCTCATTTTTACCTAGAGAAGTTTGATATTGAAAATTAGCAAAATCAGTCCATAGGTGAAAATGTGTTATGAGGGAAATGTAAAGGTACCTCTTAATTTTCCATACAAATCGGTGTATTTTAGTACAATTTCATAGTAACTTGCCAGTCGCTATTACACTTCAAAAAATTTTTTCACCACTAAAATTTTTCTCACCAGAAAAAATTTTTTTCACCTTAAAAATTTTTTTTCCACCACTAAATTTGTTTTTATACCCATAAAAGTTTTTCACCTCAAAAAATTTTTTCACCTTAAAATTTTTTTTCACCACTAAATTTGTTTTCACACCCAAAAATCTTTTTTACCTCAAACAATTTTTTTCACCTCCATAATTTAACATTATTTTATCAAAAACAGTAGAGAACTTTTTTTTATGATATTGGTGGAGGGTATTCAAAAATTCGGCGCAGCCAAATTAAAGTTTGTTTTACTTACTCGAAATTGTTTACTGTATTTATTTATATGTAGTATTGCAACTTTCCAGTTATTATAATTTTGAATTTCTTATGTTTAAGAATCTGATGTGAGAAACATGCAAAAGTTATATGTATAGATTTATTAAACTATCAGACAAATTTCTTTATTTGTAAAGAATATTAAAAATTAAACTTTAAATGTTAAATATGTTTAATATTAAAATCACAAGAAAAGCTTTTTATATTTATCTTAAAGCCGTTTATACAAACATATGCAGACATCAGTAAAAGTATTATTCCAAATACAACTATCCCTCTATTTTTACGATTATTATTTTTCACAATTTTATTTTTGCACGATTTTCATATATTTTTATATAGCAACGAGTAATATCAATCTCTCGATTTACCCGGTAAATTTGACTTTTTACATCAATTTCAATCGCTGGATACAATTACTATTTATTTTCTTAAATTTTTGCTAACCTGCTTACTGAGGAATAGGTGCTAAACTTTTTGCTTACTATCGATATATTCAATAATATATGAATGTGTAGGAGGGGTTGTACTACTGTGACTATTTCTTAGCCATTACAAAAGTAGTTACATACAATATCATTTTCGATAAATGGAGGTTGTACCCGTTTGTTACCACAATCTGCCAGCCAGCCAGCCATCGAGTCAAACCAACTAGACCAAAAAGACCAGCCCATTGTTTGCTTAAATGTTTGTTGATATTTGTCGTCTGTGCTGTATTGCTGACACTGAATGCACATAGCTTTAGATATTTTCTCCATTTTTTTTTTTTTGCATACATTTGAATATTTTGTGTATCCTTTGAGTCTAGGAAATAAAATCGTAATGTTCTTTTTTGCGATTTAAGTATATTTCTTTTATTTTTTTATTTTCTGTAACAAAGTTAGTTCTGTTTTCTATCAGAAAATGATAATAAGAGGGTGTTAAATATTAAAGGTTTCAAATTTTATATTTTGACAATATGTGTGAAGCATTTTTATACCCTCCACCATATATGGTGAGGGTATATATCAGTTTGTCATTCGGTTTGTAACATGTTGAAATATAGGTCTAAGACCCCATAAAGTATATATGTATATTATGATCATTATGCAATTTTAAGTCAATTTAGCTACATATATATGTCTGTCTGTTGAAATGGCGATCACGACGCGAAGTCGCAAGTGGGTGTGCTCATGAGCAAAATCGGTCGAGCGGTTAAAAAGCTATGAGTGAAAATGTGAAGGTGTATTTTAGTACAATTTCATAAAAGCCACTGGAGAGTAAAATATTTTCTTTTGTTTTTTTACCAGTCGCTTAGAATTAAATAATATTCACCTTAAATATTTTTCACTTCAAAACATTTTTTTCACCACTAATTTTTTTTTTACCACAAAAAAGTGTTTAACCTAACAAAACACAGAGAAAATTGGTGGTGACAGTCGAATTTTTTGCCCACTGGATGGATCGGTTGTAAAATATATTTATGCAAAGCTATAAGAAACCTTAATCGTCTAATAAAGCTGCTTAAAGAAGAATCTATAATAATCTCTGAAATCAATGAAAATTACCAAAAGGAATATAAAATAAAAATCGGAACAGAATCGAAAAAATATGACATAAGTTCGACATTGACAAAACATAATATTTAAATTCTACCGAAGAATCTTGAAATAAAATAGATATAAAAAACCATTAAATTGAAAAAAATCGTTGAAATGAGGAAAAATTTGTCAAATCTGACAAAAAAAAAATATGCTCAATTTGATCAAAATACTCGTACCTAAAAATGATACTAAGCGATTAAAGTACCTTTTGATTAGTTGTAGTTCAGTTGCAACTAACTTTACACTAGAACTTTACGTCAATCTTGGATTTTTCAACATTTGAAATTATACGTCTGCTGTATTTAGGGAGCTTTCAAACAAAATGTACCTACAAACCAAATTTTTTTTGGCAGAATGTCAAGCTCTTATTTGATTTTGGGAGATGTTTAGAATTTGAATTTTTGTAATATGGGAGAAATATTGTATTTGTATTTGGAATTGGGATTTTTAACTATCATCTTAGGGTTTGAAGAATAAAATGTGCTCAAGATACATGATTTTGGGTTAATATTTTATTACAAATTTATTGGTCTAGCCCAAAGTCTGTGAAAATGCACTAAAGTAGTCAAAAATTTATTTGCAAAAGCGGTCCAAATTCGGGGAATATATTTCTAATATATTTACTAAATAAATGGTTGCTTCCACCGCACACAACTACTAAACGAAACTTATTTTTAAAGATGATTGGAAATACTATTAATTGAATAATAGGATTGAGTTTTAGTTTCTTTTTCCTTTTTTTATTTCCCAATACAATATTTTTGGTTTATTTATGGATTTTAGGTTATTCTAAATAAAATTAAATCCTTCCAAATAAATGTTAATAATTTTGATCGAATTGCAACCAATCTTTTCCCTGGGTGTAGGAGGTAGTTCTGAATTTAGACCAATTCTAACCGAATTTTAGGGTTCGTCCTTGCACCAATAGACACTTTTGTATTTATTTTCATCCAAATACATTAATGTTTCTGATCTGTCGGGTTGTTCTATAACTATATAGGAAGCTTAAATTTCGAAAAAGGCAGAACAGAACATGATGTGAAATATGAATTGTTATCCGTTTTTCAAACTTCAGGGCAGATGAGGCACTTCTTCCCAATATCCGATTACTCTAATTTTTTGGGAGACTCAGTTTTACACCAAAATAAAAATTATTAGTGAGGGCGATCCGATCTGGGGCAGCCTAATACAAATATTTTCATGCGTGTGATTTCGCTTTTGTGTAGGATTTCGTGTCGTTCCGATCGGTACTCTTGGTTTTCATTTTAGGGTTAAGAATTTGCAATGGTGTGTAATTAAAGCTTTCTAATTTGCTTTGTGATTTGAATTAACCTTTAACAAATCATTATTTCATCATTAAAAATGTTCGAGATCTAACATAATATACTTGCTTGCATTTTAACATGTCATGCAAACACAAAATTAACAATTTGTTTAGTCTATAGTTTATTTATTTCTCCTGTTGCCACTTTTAAACTATAATTTCTAAATAAATTTTAACAAAATAATTAACTCCACCTCTTTTGTTTCTCTTTTCCATTGCAGCATGTTAATTGTGCCGATTTAGCTATAAGCATACCCAATAATCAAGGTATTGACGATGCTTTTTATCGTCTAGACTACAGTCCGCCATATGGTTATCCAGAACCAAACACAACAATCGCCTCAAATGAAATTGGCGATGAAATTCAATTTTCGCGTGCTTTACCCGGTACCAAATATAATTTTTGGTTATACTATACAAATTTTACACATACCGATTGGTTGACGTGGACAGTGTCCATAACTACAGGTAAGTTGAATACCTTTTTGAAGTTTGTCATATTGCAAAAAAAAAAAAAAAAACTACATAAATACATACTGCCCTAACAACAATAAATTCGTACTTTTAATTTTATTCAAGTTTAAACAAGTAAATCAAGTTTCATCATGATTCTCAGAGAAGTGCAAATGACATGACTTCTCATGTAAAAAAATAAATACATGTGAACTTCGTTTATTGTTCGGTTCCGAATATTATGATTCATGTACAGACCCCAACGGAGAAAAGTATATTTTCATTATAGGATCATATAGACCCTAACATCACTTAAGGGTTAATATTCTGAAATAAAATAGGAATATTTTTTAAGACCTAGGAAAATAATGTCAAGCAGTTTCATCAATATGCCTTCAAAAATATGTATTATATTAATATGTATGTTAAGAAAAAATTAAAATTTCCTTATATTTGACTCTAGACCTTAAACATTGGCAGTGGAATTTGTAAAAACAAATAGAAAACTTGCCTAAAAAAGATCGCTGTTTTCTTGAAATTCGCGAAAAAATAATACCTACAATGTTTGTAACTTTTAATCCCTTATATATGCTTCATAAAATCGTAAAGTACAAACGTCGATTTTTTTAAAATTTCTTTAAAAAAAAATTTTTTAAATTTATAATTAGAGATTTAAAACTAGTGTTTAAAAATTCTAATCTATGTGAAATTAATTTTAAACATGTTGGCAAAATACAAGTTGAACAAGTAAAAAAAGGATTAATTCGGCTGTGCCGAATCTTTGAATACCCTCCGCCCTCCCACCAAATATCCTAAAAAAATGTTCTCTACAGTTTTTGATACAAATAGTTGCAAAAAAATTTTTGAGGTGAAAAACTGTTTTGGATGTAAAAACAAAATTTGTGTTGGAAAAAATTTTTGAGGTGAAAAAAATTTAAGTGGTGAAAAACATTTGAGGTGAATACAAAATATTATTCACTTCTAAGCGTCTGGTGAAAAAATATGAGAAAATATTTTATACACCAGTCGCTACTATGAAATTGTACTAAAATACACAAATTTAGAGGTGCTCGGAAGGTTGTCCATTAATCTAGGTGAAAATTAGTAGTGGACGTGTATCATGTCTGCCCATGTATGTATGTATATACATGAGTTGTAGGAATTAATTGTTGTTAGGGTAGTACATAATATTAATTTGTATGCACTCACGGTCATTTGTTTATACATAAATAATTATATTACCTTGTCAAATACTTCACAAAGTTGATATTGTTCTGAAAATAAATATCTATAGTTTTACATTATGTTTTTTTAACCTGTCATTTGCAGTTATAGTGATGACTTAAAACAAATAACAACAACACAATTCAATTAAGGACATGATTAAATGACATGTCAATTTAAACATATTAAAAATTATAGAAAAAACAATAAAACACACAAACCTCATTCACTATTAAGAACTTTGAAAAAATTCGCTTCACACATTATGCTTGCCGCACTTCTGAAATGTACCTGATTAAGAGAATTTTTACGAGGCGATGGCAAAAGATTGGTAAAGAAAGCGTTTTATAATCTCAAAATGTCTATATTTTGAGCATACTTGGGACTAGTTAATTGAATGTTGAGCCAATATATTGACTTTTCAATGCCAATTTTTATGTCATTATTTCAACAACATAACTCTCACTACCCTAAAAGCAAATACACATGTCCCATTTTTGAAGTAATAAAAAATTTGCAGTTGCCTTATGGCACATTTACTTACACGCGAGAAAAAACTGAGGCAAATGCGCCTTTATGGAAAGGAAAAAAAAAAACACCAAAAATGAATGTTTTTTTATTTGCATTATGTACAAAATTTACTTAAGATAAAAACGTTTTTACAAAAAAATAAAAAAAATGTGATTGTTTCCCAATAAAATGTATGTTTTGTAAAGAAATTATTTTTTCTTCAATTGTAACTACTTTTATGGGCATTGGTTTAATTTCATTACAATTACTTTGAACAATGCCAATTAAACAACACAATTGGCATTGAATGGTAATGATTTTTTTACAATTAGCATTGGTTTTAAGTAATGCCAATTAAATTTCAATAACAATGATAAATTCCCAATGTAAAAAAATCAAAAAAAAAAACGAATAAAATGAAATCACGAAATATCACGCACAAAATTTTTTTAACGCTCACACACGATCACGTGAGTAATTTAAAAACACATTTTGCATCCTGTTACACATTTAAATTTTTTTGCGCAGAGTTTTAAATTTTACAAATATTTTGCTTTAATGCATATGAAGAGAAATATAAATATTATTAAATTAATTCAAATGAGGTTTTATGTGTACATATTTAAAGCGTAATTCAATTATTATGTTAATGACAGCGTGTTATGTGAAATGAAATTTATTAAAATCCACTTTATTCATAATAGATTGTATATCAGCTTCAAACTCATAGAATTATACACCCCATCATTTGCATATATTATCTGTATTCATGTGACAAATACATTCGCTATAAACTGATAGCACCCATATAAAAGATGTTGAAAATAGAGTATGTGATCTGATAACACAGCTATCAGACATTAATATTTGAACCCATATTCTTTTGAATTAGGAAATCGGGGGAATTTCTCAACAAAAGTTGTTTGACCTGTACACAAAATCAAATCGCTGATTGGCTGGCATTCTTCACTGAATCCTGGATTTTTCAAAAACATTTTTTTAATTTCTTGTCTTAATTCTCTTACTACAATAATAGTTATTTAAAAAAAAATATATTTTTCAAAGCATTTAAAAAATCCGATATTTAGAATTTTGAATACATATAAGGTCAAAAACATTTTTCGAGCAAAAAAAAATAAAATTGTGACACAGGTTAGTATTTGCACTTCTATTTTTTGCACGCAACTGTAACACGCGAAATTTGCTGATATCTCTTAATATATTCTAAAATTCTTTTAAACAATTTTGTCTATCTCAATTCAATATTTTTTTATTTAAATTTACAAATAAGATTTCTTACATTCTTGAAAAAAATCCTCAACCAATTATTTCTTTAGAAAAGTCTGTGATTTTTTAAAATTTTGCAGGCAAAAAAATATATTATTAAAAAAATACTGTTATGCATCGGCCGGGAATCGAACCCGGGCCGCCCGCGTGGCAGGCGAGCATTCTACCACTGAACCACCGATGCTTATAAAAAAAATGCGGTCATTATAAAACAATATAAAATATATTTTGTATTTATTAAAATAATAATATTGACCACAATTTTAAAACAAGAAACTTTTGAAGTTGTTTGTAGGAACAGATAAACGAATTTGAGAATAATACAAATTATCTTGAAAAACAATTATTTAAAAGATTTTTTAATATTTTATAAGCATCGGTGGTTCAGTGGTAGAATGCTCGCCTGCCACGCGGGCGGCCCGGGTTCGATTCCCGGCCGATGCATTCAATTTTTTTTTTTAATTTATAATGTTTTTAAAGAAAATAAAACTTAATGACAATTTTTTTATAAATTTGTTTTTTTTTTTTTTGCAAATTCTTACAAAAGTCATAATAAATCATTTAAAATTAATACAATAATTTTGGTTTAAAATTTTTTTATTTCTTTACCAATTGTTTTCTTTAAAATTGAACTAACTAATATGAAATCCATCGAAAAGATTTGGTTTTAAAGTGTTGAATGTTTTTCTTGTTAGCAATTTATCTAATTATATTGGTTTTGTTAACTGAACTAATCAATTTACAAATGAAGGGAAATATTAAGTTTGAAATAATTTTTATACCATAACTTATATGTACATAACGTGACCAACGATTTCATCTCTTTTTTAACTCGCAACTTTAAATGAAAAGCTTCTATGAGCTAATCCGCGTTGATTTATTGAGTTAGGATGAAAATTATTTACCAACTCGAGCTTTAAGTAGTAATCTCCACATACAAGTTTTTTAGGCGAAAATATCAGACGAGGATGAGCAATAATTTCCAATGTCTTATATTTTTTATGAATCAAAAACACTGATCTTCCCCGCTGTGATTATTATTTAAGTAAATAAGAAAAAAATTGGATTAAAAATATTCCTGGTGACAAAAATATATTTTTTCAGGAAATTGCAGAATTTGAGAATTAATTTTACTGACAACTTTCAAAGTTTACAAGGTTTTTTTTCTTTTTTTAATATATAAATTACTGAGGATTGTTTTTTTCTTGCTAAATATAAACAATATGAATATAATTTGTTATATAAGAAACTTAAAAACTTCGATAACAACAATTAACTTACCTGAAGCCAAATTTAAACATTTTAATAATATATTCCCAGCAAAAAAACATGGTAGTCATTTTGTGACTATAACTTCTTTCATTGCTTTCTAAACTTCAGTTGACATTCTTTTATGATTTTTTGGTGTTATTCTAAGGCCCTTCCAAAAGAATTCATGTGTTCATATTTCAAATGCAGTGATCTGGATATAAACCTGATACATATCTTAAAATATCACTCTTCATTACTTCTAAAGCATAAGTCATAGTATATCGTATATTTTTTGAATCTAAAGCATTTATTCAAATTGAGAAAATAGTTCTGATGAACTTTTTTAATTTTTTTACTAAATCATTTTTTATATTTTAGTTTTTGTGTAATAATAAATCAAATAAAATTTTATGAGGGTTAGAATTTATGCAGTTTTGCAATTTTTATAAAAGTTTTGAAAAATCAAGAAAAACACATTTTTTTGACCCTTAATTGAAACTAGCTGGCCAGTCATCAGCCTTAAATATTTATGACGACGCAATCTGTGCATTTTTTGCATTATGTTTATTATTTAAACTACACCATTTCCAATTTTAATTCAGAATTTATCAAAATAATTTTAAAATTGTTTAAAAATTATTCCAAATTGCCCAAAAAAGTTTAAAATTGTGCAAAAATTATTTAAAATTGTTCAAAAATATTTTAAAATTGTCTAAAAATGTTTCAAAATTGTACAACCAGTTTTTAAATTATCCAAAAATATTTTAAAATTTGTCTAAACATTCATTAAAATTTTTGAAAAATGTTTCAAAAAATGTCACTAATGCAGAATTTTTTATTTGTTTTAATAAAGAGTATTTGTATATCAGGGCATACATTTCGCTTCTTTAAACTTATTTTTCTGCATTCTTGTAAAATAAATTTTTATCAAAGCATCAGAATATCTAATCAATGTATTATCATTGCTTCCTTAGAGTAAAGTATGAGTAATGCTAGTAGCTACATTTGAATACTTCCATCTTACGACACGCTAATGTTAAATTCATCGATGAAACCATCAGAAAAGAAGTGATGCCTTTGCCATTGAGTGATGCTTTTATTGCTTCTTTGGAAGCTTCATTTTTGCTGGGTTTGTATTTAATTGTTCATTGTCTTAATTCGATTTCGCTTAATATAGTCGGGCTTTTAGAAAACAATTTATAATAAACCAATCTTTAATAAAAAATTTTAGGTTAGTATTTTTTTCAGTAGCTAATTGGGAATTACTTGATTGCAAAAAATCCATAGTTTCGTTAAATTTCAGCCAGATAAAATAAAATTTTCTGTAGATAAATGTAATTTTTTATAAAACTTTGTTAAACATTTTATTTGTTTTTTAAAAGTTTCATAAATATTCACACTTTACAAACAGAAGAATCTTTCTAAGGAAAAAGTCTTTAGAGTGTGATAGTTTTTATTAAATATAAAATTATTATTAATCGGATGGTTTCTGCTGAAAGGGGTTTTATACAGGATGGCTCACCTAAAACTGGACGAAACCAAACAGACGTAACAGAGCCCAATGAAATTAATTTTCATATATGTTTTTTGACCATATTTTAAAGATTACTCTCAACAATGTTCATGGTATTTGGATAAAGAATGTAAGGAATAAATGAAAAATCAGAACGAAAAATTTTCACAAAATTAGTAAATGACAGATGAAAAAAAATCAGTCATTTGAAATTCCAAAATGATATGTTTTATTGCTTGTCGATTTTGAAAATTGATAGCTTGGAGGGAAAAATCTATATACATAGGTGAAAAATATATACTTATTTTAAAATTTATATTAATAAATATAGTGTCATCAGAATTTTAAATTATCGGAAGTCTCCGTAAATGCCAGTTTCTATTTATTCGCCGAAATGTACTATCAATATAAATATTTTCTATGGTCTCTGATGTTTTTTTATATCTAAAATGCGGACGTTGTAATGACATCGATCTTATATTTGTAAAACTACACCCAAAAAAGGGGAAAGAAATTTTTGAATACCGTCTTCAAAATATACACTGTCTTGTCTGGGTATAATGAGTTTACGGACGTTTGTAACTACCAAATATATCAAACTTACTTGGTGTTTCCTCAAGACGTTCGTCGGGAGACGCATAAGTGACTACATGTCAGAATCACTTTTTAAGTACATTTAACGACGTCAGTTCATTCATCTGTCTGTGTATATCGATGTAAACCTTACAAATTACAGGTTCCAAATATAAAGATATTCGAATGAAATTTCTTTTATGAACTTCCATTAGCCCAAGGACAAGGCCTTTTAAATTTGTTTAGAATCGCCCAATATTCAGACCTATTTCCCATAGAGAGGTTCTTTCTAAATTGGACTTCTGTTTGAAATATGAGTTGTGAATGTTATATAGGAACATAAATCACGTCTCTAGACTCAGACCATATTTGTACTAAATGAACTTTAATCAATCTACAGGTCGCAAATATAAAAATATTTGGATGGTATTTGGTACAATAGTTTCTGTAGCTCAGGGATGAATCGTATTAAATTTAATTAAAATCAGTCTATATTCAAGAAATGCCAATTACATTTTTTTTCTAAATTTTCTGGCCTGTTTATTTAAAAATATCAGATCTCTTTTCGAAATTTATACCGCTTCCCGAAAGTTTATTTAAATTATACTTGGGGTATCTTTTGTAATTACATACATTTATACAAATAAAAAAATTTCAGTTTAAAAAACATAATAAAAAAAAACAGTTTTTCTTACGTATTGTCATATACTCACAATAATAATCCACATAAGTAATAAAAATAATCGAAAGTCGTTTAAAATAATCATAATTTTTTAACTGCCTATACGTTGGAAAAACCCGATTATTTGCACTCACAATAATAACACTGTCCAACAGCATTTTTGGAACAGAATAGCGAAATTCTGAAAGGGTATGTTGAGTAGATCATTTTTGTAGAACAAACTTATGGTCCAGCACGTCTGAGTATTTTTTTACAGTGGGTCAAAGTTTTCATTTTTCGGTCGAAGGGAGCATTATACTATATGAAAAAAATGCTGTAAGTTAATGTCTGAGAGAATTCTTATGGTCAGAATTGTATTGTGGAATTGTATGAGGATTATTTTTGTGGAAGATCTTAACCCTCTAACTGGTCTCTTTATGGGTCAATTTGAACCTTTTTTCGAGAAAATCAAAAAATATCCTTTAAAAAAGGACATCTAAGGACTAAAATATTCTACGAAAATGTTTACCGGAAAATTCCATTCAAAAAGTCTTAATTTGTTGGACAGTGTAATCGACAAAAGTAATAAAAACAATAGAAAGTCGAAAAATAATCATAACTTTTTAATTGATAATACGTTGAAAAAAACTATTATTTGCACTCACAATAATAATCGACAAAAGTAATAAAAACAATAGAGTCGTTTAAAATAATCATATTTTTTTACTGACAAAACGTAGAAAAAAAATTTTTTTTGGTTTGTTTTTCAAAATGAATTTTTTTTTTATTTGTATGTAATTTTACAAAACATACACACACATACGTATATATTTTTATTTTCTATGTTTGTATGTATATTTGAACAATTTCTTGTAATTTGTATTGAAATAATTTTGTATATAATCAAACTATATTGAACAAAAAAAGGAAATGGAATAACACGAATTTCTAATTTTAGAAACAGGAAACATAAAATTTTACATTTAACTGAAAATATCAAATTCTATTGAAAGTCCGTATTTTTGTATAGTTTGTTTTTTGAATGACTGATTCAAATAGTCAAAAATATATTTTTATGAAATCTAACTGATTCTTCATTGCAAAACACTACTTATTAATTTTTAAATAAACTACAGTCATTAACGAAAAATCTATTGTCAGTGCTTTTTTCTAAAAGGTGAAGAAATTACCTTTATTTTGAAGTTTTTCTTAAAAAGTTAGGAAAAGTTTTCTGTGTCCAGCTTATAACTGAGTCATTCAGTTAGTTACATTACTTAAACTACCTGAACTAAATAAATAAAAAAAAGCTCATACTCTTCTTATTCTCTAAATAAAATCTAAATACGTATGTTATATACAAAAAGTACGTAAATTAAGGACATACTTTAGGTCAGTTTTAGAGTGAGGTTACAACTGACATATACAGACGCCATTCACCTATACCTCATAAAATTTTGTTTTATATTACCCCAGAGTACAATACGTAACATAGGTTGAGCCTTTTAGTAAATGTGTTTTCTTTTACAACCACCGCCTTAACAAAAAAAAATAATAATTCTATATAATTCTTTAAGTTTTACCTAAATTCATGGTTAAATTTTGTTATACAAATTATAGTTATATTTAATTTACTGCATACATTAATTGTTACAAAATTCCCTTGTTGGATTTGTTAAAGGAAATAATATGTAATTAACGTTTCAAGCTTTAACTCAAGTTTAGTTTTTGTTGTACATATTGCGGAGTTTTGTATTTTCATCTTACGCTAAGTTCAATTAACACAAAGCATATATTTTGGCAATTGCACCGAACTGTGTTTGTTCACATTTAAATAGACTTGTTCGGTGCTATTAAAAAGTTTATTCATGTATGCAGTTGAAGAATAAAAATCAATGAAAACGTTTAATTGAGTTTAAATGAAATCAATTGCTTGTTTGTGGTTATTTTCTAAATTTTAGTTTTATTTAAAATTTCTCATTCTTTTGCAACAAAAAAGCAGTGCATTTAATTTTGCTTATACACATGTTTTATAAAAGAAACTCTTAAAATTGGGAATGTACAAAAAAAGTTTTCAAACTTATTTTAAATGCCTCCAAATGTTTCGTTAATTCAAATGTAATAATTAGTAATAATTTTAATTATGTATTTAACAAGGGCGATTAGCAGCTTACTGTTTTATTTTAAAAATAAACAGTAAATTAGATAACTTTAACTTTCAAAACAGTTAGCTTTTACAAACAAAATTAACCCCATGTTTTTGTAAAACGAAAATCTTTTTCGTCAACGTAAACGATTATCAATTTACGTCTGTTTAAGAAGAAATGCAACGAAATTGTCTAACAATGAAGGTATCCCAATTGGATCGCTCCGATCCTAATGTAATTCGAGGGGAAAACAATATAAGAGGCGTATTTTTTTTAGCGACCACACAATCTCACGTTTAATGGGTAATAAGTGAGGTCAAAAACTACATTTTTTTTCTTCTTTTAGTTTATTTCTTTAAGCTAAACAAAATGTTGAGGTTCTTTGAAGACGTATCTAGAGTGGTATATGAAAAATTCCTTTTTTTCTAATAGCACTTTTGTATAGAAATTTATGAGATTGAGTTTAAAATAACCTGTAATAATGCTTATATAATTTATTTAAAGGGGTATCTGGGGTTTTTTAATATTCGTTGCCATTCGGATTTTAGGTGCCAAAAAGCTTTTTTATGCATATTACAAAAAATGCAAATACATGGCAACCCTGGGTAGAAAATTTAGGCAATAAAGCTATCGACATTATTGGTTTTCTAGAGTACTATAGTGGTGCGTGCAAAAAAATTCATAAGTTCAAAACATGTTTCTATACAAAAACCGATTCATTATCTGACTTATTAACCCCTAAACGTGAAATTGAGCAGCTAAAAATACGTGATTCTTTATTTTCCCTACTCTATCACATATCTGATTTTCATTAAAATCAGAGTGCAACTAAAGTTAACCGAAATTTCAGTTGTATTAAACCAATTTCTGTAGTAGAAACAGAATTTCGCTTGAAAACTGATGAAATTTTTCTATATGTGCAAAATAACTAACGAAAATAAAACAGCGAACTTACTAAAAAAAATCTAAACTAAATTCAAGTTAACAAAGAAGTTTTCAAAGATATTTTTAACAAGTAAAAAAAATATGGCCGGTTAATTTTAACCCTGCTTTAACATTAATTTTTTTGTCATTAATTTTATCTCCTCTTAAACATATCAAAATGTCATCCAAATCGGAAAGAACCGCACTGAAGATCTCCCTTGTCGGAAGGAATTTCCGTCCGGCTTTCTATCTGCAGATCACAAATATGAAAAAATTTAGATAAAAATTGGCGTGATGATGTTAATTTTTCCTTCCCAGAATTTGGTCTGCTTCCCGAAATATGACCCTAATCGTGTAGTATATTTCATGGACGGGTTTGACCGACCATAATTTTTTGTATTTGTATTTTATATTTTTTCTAAATAATTTTTTCATTGTTTCGTCAAAATAACTTCCATTTCAAATATTAAAAAAAGTTGTATGCATCGGCCGGGAATCGAACCCGGGCCGCCCGCGTGGCAGGCGAGCATTCTACCACTGAACCACCGATGCTTATAAATCTTTTTAATTTTATAAAAAAAATGTATTAAGCAGATTTTATAAAAACCACTTTGTTATAGTATTTTAAACAAATTTTCATCTATATCTTTTCAGCACCCGATCCCCCCTCAAATTTATCTGTACAGGTGCGTAGCAGTAAAAATGCTATTATCCAATGGTCACCACCAACTCAGGGAAATTATACAGCATTTAAAATTAAAGTTCTTGGTTTATCCGAAGCTTCCAGTTCATATAATAGAGTATTTCATGTTAATGATTCGACATTCCAACATAGTGCTAAAGAATTAACACCCGGTGCCACATATCAGGTGCAAGCCTACACCATATACGATGGTAAAGAATCTGTAGCATATACAAGTCGGAATTTTACCACAAGTAAGTCGTCACGAAATCCAACCAAAAGACCAAATAAATGTTATTATTAATTTTTGTTTTTATATTTATTTCATTAACTAATTTTTTGTTATTTTATTTTGGTATTATGTGTTTTTTATTTTTAATTATGGTTTATTGATTTTAAAATGGTTTATTTAATATTTGTGTTTTATACTTTTGTATGTTGGTTGGTTTAATTGGTATTGTATTGTTATCATATCAAATTTTAATACAAAAATTTTTGTAACTAATATTTTTAATTTAATTGTTTCTTTAAAAAAATAAAAACTAATAACTTTCCACTACTCAATAATATCAAAAGTACGGAGAACAAGGCACAAAGATTTACTGGATATTAAAATATTAAGAGGTAAAATGGGTTTTTATATTATAAAAAAAAAGTATTTAAAAAAAATCATGTATACACACCAAAGACATTTATAAATAAAGAAGGAGCAAAATGCATATAAACGTTAGTGTGGATATTTTTCAATGGGTGGTGCCCAATAAATAAAAAAAGGATACCTTACATTATTTCTAGGACGGTATTGTATTTCGCTATCAATTATTTTATTAACCAAAAATATAAAATTAAATACACATTTCAACCTCTATCTCATAAGGCTGCCAACGTTAGTTTTGATGGAGAGAATTCTCTTGCTGATACGCCACCTGGCGTCAAAAAGCTACAACTAATGTTCCTTCTTTAGGAAATAAATGTCTTTGTACACACTGTTAAAAAATTATTCATATTTAAAATAAATATAAGCTTATACTTTTGCTTATGGTTATGGTTAAAATATAGAAGCTTTTTTAAACTCCAATCAACTAATTTTTGATAGAGCTTATTATTTTATTACGAAATTTTTTAATTTAAATATTGCTATATATTATACATATATTTTAACCATGATTTCATGCTTTAAATTACACTTTTATAAAATTATATTTGTGAGCGCACTTAAATTTTTATATTTTATAATATTTATCTGACATATCTATTTAATAAATCTATTGTATTTTTATAAAACTTTCAATATTTTTGAATTTTCGATAACTCGTGATTTTATTTGTTGTTATGATAACAACAAACTTCTTGATTTGTACCATTTATCTACAGTCAGTAAAAAAAAAATTGTTCAGCTATAGTAACAAACGTCGAACAACAGCCAAACAAAAAGTAAATAAAAGCTTATTTAATTGACTTATTTTAGCTTTTTATTTCAAACTCGTAAAGTTTGCCGTTAGGAAATTGTTAACATAACCCCAAAAATACGAGTACAACAATTATTCAGGTAAAAAAAAAACTTGTACACTGCAAAATTTTAAAAATAAAAACCAAACAAAGACTGTCAATTAAATTAATTGCTTATAAGGTTAGTCTTTATCACGATTTACTGTTTTATATCTATTCCAATTCGGTTAATCGGTAAACCGATTCCTCGATTAAACGCCTCTATTTCGGTTAATGACGAAATAAATAATTTAAAACTCAAATAATTATTCGAGCGGAATAATCGATTTAAATAGGTCGATTAACCTGTTAAATTTTTTATATGAATTTTGTTGTTATTTTTCTTAAAACTTCCTAATTTTCTTAACTTGGCAAGAAAATCGTAAAAAAAACATCAACTAAAATACAATAAAATTATTTTCAAATCATCTGAATCAAAACAAATGTTATATAGGCTTTAGGAAATATGATAGACAAATAACAAAAAAATTTTAAAAAATATAAAATTATATTTTCATGTCCAAAAAATTTAATAAGCGCCTTTAACCTCCGTATATGTTACATGCTTTTCAAGCTGACAATAGATCTCATTAGAACGCGAAGTTTTAAAAAAGCTAGAGCCTCCAAGTAGAGCTTTAACAAAAAAAACCTTTTAAAATATATATGTTCTCATTAGCAACGCAAAACGTAAGTAGGTATATTCCTGACAAGCACTATGACGTTGAATATCGGCAAATTTTGATGAAGTAGGAACTTCAGTAGAATTAAGTTGTTTACTTAAAAATATTTAAGAATTCGCTTATTTGAATTCTTAATTGCACAGACACAGAAAAATTGGTGAGGACTTGTCAGAAATATGCATGATTTTTATATCTTTTCTAATAGATAAATTAACCCTAAAGCTTAAACCAGGTAGTGCAAGAGTTACTGAACAGTGGCAGTTCTATTAAATTTTGTTTGTGATTTTCGCAAAAACTATTCATAACATATTTTTAAGAATTTGTTATTGATTTTTTTTTGAAGGCAGCTCTTGTTTATTTGGGCATTTTTTTATTCTGAATGGTGTCATACAAAGAAAATAGAAACCAACCGACAAAATGTCCCACTTCGGTAAAACAATATCAACACTGGGTTTTTAAGGGTTTACTTCCACTGAACTCGTCTGAGCCGGCAGATTCCACTGAAAAAAATGATTTTTTAAAAAATCTCAGGATGCTTTGAGTTGTCCTAAACAGTGTGAATCTAACGCAATAAACTTAACTTGATATTTCACAAAGAAGCAGCACTGTGTTTTTATTGATGAAAGAAATACATTTATTTTGCATTTAACGATTAATCGCCAATTTTTTCGATTAATCGACCCGAATAACCGACTAATCAATTTTCTTCGTTTTCGAATAAGGATCTAACCGATTAACCGGCAGGGTCGAATAATAAATATTTTTTTGTACTTATTCTTTGTGAAGATTTCCATGGGTTTTTTTATATATACTTATATTCATGTATTCTGTTGACTTTTAACCAGTGCTGTCAATTTAGGAGATTTATCCACAAATTGGGGATATTATTTCTGAGATAGGGATAAAAAGTTGTTGGGGATGACAACAAAATTTAAGGGGATTTTTGAGTATAAAATATTGTCTTCTCTTAGTATTTATTATTTTTTCAACCCTGATAATATTTTAGAATTAGTGTAAAATGAAATGTAATTGTGAAATATACTTTTAAATAATTAATTTGGTTTTTATTTTTGAAATTTTGCAAAGTGTACAAGTTTTATTTTTTCCAGAATAATTGTAGTATTTTTGAGGGTAACTTTATGAGTAACTTCACGAGTTTGAAATAAAAATACAAAATTAGTCAATTAAATAAATAAGCTTATACCATGTTTCCATTATGACCAAAATAACATGTTTTGATGAAAACATTTCAAACTGTTTCCCCTAGCAATTATGTGTTTTGAGTGTTCGAATTTTCGAAATTAATTTCATATTTATAACAAATAAAATAAAAAAAATGTAACTTTTTGTAGCCATTTTTTTCGTTCGATTTATTAAATTTTCTTTTTATATATATATTTAAACTTTTTTATATTTATTACTATCACTTTGAATTTCTTTTCGAACTTGTCAAATACAAATTTAATTTTTTTTTTTCGAGTTTATCATTCTCCATGAATGGATAACACAGTTGTTGATCAGACTATTTTCGATTTGTTTTGAAATTGAACACGTTGTTTGAGATGTTTTGCACATGTTTTACTCGCATAAAAATATATGGGAAAATATGTACCAAAACACGTATTTTGAGCAAAACATGTAATTTCGCTCAAAACAGAAATAATGTTGTTCAAAATATGTTAATATAAATGTACAACTTTTTTTTGCTGACTTTATTTAATATAAGTATTGTGATTAACTTTATTAATATTACGTTTAGTTAATGAAACTCAAATTTAGTAAAAAAAAAGCTTTATCTGCATCGGCCGGGAATCGAACCCGGGCCGCCCGCGTGGCAGGCGAGCATTCTACCACTGAACCACCGATGCTTTTGACAAAACAATTTATTATCTAATACATAGATTTGTTTACAGAGAAAACAAATTCGTTGCCAATTAAATATTCCAGTTGTGGACACGTCCTTTTCGTTTATAACAACAGAATATTAGGTGGTGCAGTAGTAAATTAGCTGGGACAAAAGAATGTCGGTGGTCACGGCCTAGATATATGGTTGCTGAGAGCGTATAATTGGATTGGCCAGGAATCAGTATTTTGTCAAAATACCGATTCAAAATAAATCTATTAATATCAGATGAAACTGGCAGAGATTTATTAAATCTTAGTCGAAATTGGTTTGTAAATTCTAGTTTACTTCAAACTTAAGCAAAAAAATCTTTTGCATCGGCCGGGAATCGAACCCGGGCCGCCCGCGTGGCAGGCGAGCATTCTACCACTGAACCACCGATGCTTTTGACAATAATTTTTCATAGCGACAAGAAATTTGTCAATGATTTAAAAATAGTGGTACTCAATTGCAAAAACTGACATTCGAATTTAAAGCTGAAAGTCCATACCACGCATGCTGCGCTTCTTTGCGTCATACGCGGTTGTCAAAAAAGTAGAATCAGTGTAATTGTATGCTGCAAGTTACATAGTACCAAAGCGTAGGATGCCTTGAAGCGTATGACGCGTAAAGTAGATCTACTTTCTTCTTTTGTAAGCGTCATAAGCAGCGTACGAACAGATCAGCTGATTTTGATAAGTTATTTTTATTTTAAATACTGCACAATGGAGGAAAAACTAATTGAAGCTGTAAAAAAACACGAAGATTTTTATTTTAAATTTATGGACTTTCAGCTTATGGAATGGACTTTCAGCTTAAGTACCCTGTAGGAAGTCTGTGGTCAAGTGTCCAAGTCACCACTTTTGTCGACTATTTTGGGTGACTTTTTGGTGACTAGTCAACAAAGCATCTGCACTTTTTACATTCCCATTTTTGGTGACATTGTCAACAAGGTGTCTACTGCACTTTTAACATTTCATTTCGTTGAAAATACATGTGCAAAATTAGTTAATAAAAATATAAAGAAAAGTGAATTTCAAAGTTAAATATATCATATAATTTGAATCAAATATATAATGAGCAAAAGCAATTACAAAAGACTTGTGAAAAAACAATCAATTTATAATTTTTAAAAACTATTATTGTTTTATTTTCCCTCCTAGGGTGGAAATCTAGTAAAAAGTTCCAAAAGTTTAGACTAGAATTACTAAAATGTACTGGTGAATCTCTGGTTCCAATGTCTACACCTAGTCAATATATGTGTAGATTCACAATGACACGCACATGTTAAATGCCTACAGCAGAGGCCGTTGTCTGGGGCATAATTAGTCAGTAGTACTGGTGACAAAGTCAAGAGTGAATGAGTACAGTTTTACAATCGACATTTCCTTCAGGGTATATTCACTTCCAATTTCTCTTTTACAACCTAACCTAAATTGCCAAGTCGGGCAAATAGCTCTCTTTTGCTGAAACAACAAAATATTTAAGATTTGTCAAATTTATCAATTTAAAATAAATGTCAAATTGGCGGCTTCTTGCAAAAAGTATTACTTTGTCGGCCTGTGTAGATCGATAAAATTTGCTACTAAATAATGAAAAAAAAAAAAAATAGGATTAGCTGTCAAATTATCAATCCTAATTTTGAGTGGTATATAAATAGAAGGCGTAATACAATTAAAAAAATATACACATTTCTTATCGAAATACATATTGATTTTCTGAGAAAATAATTTTAGATGTTAATATTTTATAAAAAAGAAATAATGTCAATTTGTGAATTTTATAACATTTAAGAACATACGTCTAATAAAAAAAAAATCGTTGGATTATCGGCTAATCGACAATTTTCCCTATAGAGCAAATAAAAACCGCAAGACTTGTGGAAAAAAAATAGCAAAAATTTTTATAATTGTATATATGTAATATATAATTTAATATTGGGTATATTTTATATGGCCCACAACAATTTTGTTAATCGGGTATTTATATTTTTAAAGCCCTTCAAACAAAAAAAAAAAACAGTTGATAGAATGAAATTTCACACAGTCATAGCAAAGTTATCCCTACCTTAAGATTTGAATTAAAAAAATGTTTTATATATTATATTTATAATGTGATAACTTCAACTCATAATGTTTCCGATAATATGCACAACTTATATAAATGTATACAGGTTGGTTGAAAAGTTCCTGCGCTCGAAATGAAAGAATACTGTTTTTGTTACGAAATATATTTTTGTATTTAATATAATCTCCTAGAAGCTCAATACACTTGTTCCAATGATCTTCCAATAATTTTATCCCATCCTTATAATGGTTTTCCGGAAGCTCTGCTAAAAAACCGTCTACGGCTGCTATGGCATCTTCATTCGACGAAAAAGCTTTCCACGAAGGAATTGTTTGAGATTTCTGAAGAGATAGTAGTCACTGGGAGCCAAATATGTTGAATACGGTGGATGTTCAAGCAATTCGTACTTTAATTCTTTGAATTTAGCCATCGTCAAAACACTTTTGTGAGCAGGTGCATTGTCTTGATGAAAAATGATTTTTTTCTTCTTTAAACCAGGTCTTTTCTCACAAATTTTTTCATCCAGCTGATCCAAAAGGCTGCAATAATATTCAGAGTTGATTGTTTTACCTTTTTGAAGATAATCAATCAACAAAATTCCTTTTGCATCCCAAAAAACTGATGCCATAACCTTTTTTGCTGATCGTTGTGACTTCACCTGCTTTGGAGCTGAACAACCAGCTTCAGTCCACTGTAAACGTTCTTGTTTCAAGTTAGGATCGTGGTGGTAGATCCAAGTCTCATCCATAGTTATAAAACGATGCAAGAAGTCGGTTTTAATCGGCTTAAAACGCTCCAAATTAAGCTGAGAAATTTGTTTTCGATCCAGTTTTTGTTGAATTGTTAATGTGTGCGGCACTAACTTTCCAAACAGTTTTTTCATACGTAATTTTTCACGTCCTTCGCGTGGATCGTCTTCAAGGCTGGTACGACCACGTTTAAATTCACCAGGCCAAAATTCAACGGTGCGATTTGAAGGTGAAGACTCCTTATACACTTCTAACAATTGTTAGTAAATTTTCTTTGCTTTTAAACCCTTCAAAACAAAGAATGTAATGACTGACTGCACGATATTCAATTTTTTCCATATTAAAAAAAATCAATGACACGTCAACTTCAAATGGCTTGTAAACAAAGAAAGAATTGACAGAATGACTTGCAACTTTGCATGTGTTCTCAGGACAGTTATATTAACTTGAGAAAAAAAAAGTTTGGAGCTAGCAGTGCCATCTCTTGGTGAGCGCAGGAACTTTTCAACCAACCTGTACCAAAAACCGTGCTCCCTAATACCGATAATGATCGGTTTTTAATAAAATCAGTTTTTTAGCAAAAATATTATATTTTTTAATAAAAAATATCCAAAACTGTCACTTAATTTACCCTTATCGAATTTTGTTAATAAAAATTCGTATTAATAACTTGGAAGTTCGGTTATATATTTTTAATTTGAGGTGGCAATATTTTGTTTTTTACAATAAATAATTTATTGTGAAAACTCAATTTTTTGGGTCAATAAATACACGATAGTATTTTTTACGACAATTTTAAAAATATTTTGATACCAAAAAATACTTTTGATACCAGAAAACATTAACTCGACTTCATTGCCAAATTTTCTGAATACTATTTTATTTTAAATTTTCATTGTCTACATTTTAAGAAGCATTTGTCCTAGGACGAAGACTTTTCAAAGGAAATGTTCTAAGACAAAATAAATCATTAATAATTTAGATACTTGATCTACAGAAATTTGCAATTTTAAAACATTTTATAGAAAAAAGTTTTTAATATTTCTTGTGTATAAATTTTAGAGATATATTGTTAAGAACTTTATTTTAAAAATTTTCATCTATAATTTAAAATCTATGTTTTAATTTATTGTGCATGTAAGTATTTAAAAAAATATATATATATATTTTTATTCATCAACAAACTTTGGCAATTATTTCGCTATAATTTTCTGTAACAATAACTGCTTTAATTCTGTTAAGTCAATTTAGCTTGTATATACAATTATACTAATCGCATTTATGGCAAATTTGTAATATAACAACTTTATTCAAGCAATTTTAATATCATAAAGGAATTTTTTCCAACTCACATATTACAATTGATCTGGAATTCCTAAATATGGACCATACTGTATGAAAATATTGTATTATAACTATATTTTATTTCATTGAATGTTGTACAAAAAATAAAAATGAAAATTTGCATATAAAATCTTTTTTAATATTTCGTATTTATTCTACAATTTATATATTCATTCATATATGCCAGTATTTAACTCATATGAACAATTTTGTATTTTTCTTTTTTTCCATGAAAATTCATTGAACATTTTCCGCCACATCAAAAAAAAACACACCAACTGCAAAAAACATACATATCCATTTTTTTGTTTTGTTGCCATCTATCTACTGCTACTGCTTGAACCCTTGTTCCAAAAACAAAAACCATGTAATGTAAACTTATATAGAACCCAATACACCGGGTAAATTTATAGTATGGTTTCGTAATGAAACCACATTGCTCGTTCTTTGGCAGCCACCATATCCTGCTGGCATTTATACACATTATAAAGTATCTATAGAACCACCAGATGCATTGGAAAGTGTTTTATATGTGGAAAAAGAAGGTGAACCACCTGGCCCGGCTCAGGCGGCATTCAAGGGCCTTGTACCCGGTAGAGCGTATAATATATCGGTGCAAACAATGTCAGAGGATGAGATATCACTACCCACCACCGCTCAATATAGAACAGTGCCATTAAGACCGCTGAATGTAACATTTGATAAAGACTACATAACGTCAAATTCATTTCGAGTATTATGGGAGGCTCCAAAAGGAGTATCAGAATTTGATAAATATCAAGTGTCCTATGCTACATCTCGAAGGCAATCTACTGTACCTAGATCAGATGATCCGATAGCATATTTTGATTTTCGTGATATACCAGAGCCGGGTAAAACATTCAATGTTATAGTTAAAACCGTATCTGGTAAAGTAACATCATGGCCGGCTACAGGAGATGTTACTCTGCGACCTTTACCCGTTCGCAACTTGCGTTCATTTAGCGATGATAATAGTAACAACATGATTATTACCTGGGAACCTGATTCAGCCTCTACACAAGATGAATATCGTATTGTTTATCATGAATTGGAAACATTTAATGGTGATACCAGTACCCTATCCACCGAAAGAACAAGATTTAGTTTGGAAAGTCTTTTACCTGGTCGTAATTATTCCGTATCGGTACAAGCTCTATCTAAGAAAATGGAATCTAATGAAACTACTATATTTGTGGTGACACGACCTTCTTCGCCTATCATCGAAGATTTAAAAAGTATTAAAATGGGTTTAAATATTAGCTGGAAGAGTGATGTTAACTCGAAGCAGGAACAATATGAAGTATTATATTCTCGTAATGGCACCTCAGAAGTTAGAACCGTATTTACCAAAGAATCTCGTTTAGTTATTAAAAATCTACATCCAGGAGCTGGTTATGAAGTAAAAGTATTTGCAGTTAGTCACGGCTTAAGAAGTGAACCTCATGCTTATTTTCAAGCTGTTTGTAAGTACTAAGGGTGTTCAAATTAAAAGTAAATTAATTTTAAATTGAAATTTTTAAAATGGTTATTCAAACTTAAAACCAAATAAAAAAATTTTCTATATTTTTTATACAAATTTTTATATGAAAACTATAAAATCTTCAGTAAATTATATGATTTTTTTATAATTTTTCACATATTTTTTTAATAATAATGTTGATTTGTAGTATAATATTTTTTTTACAAAAAATCCATAATTTTTATACAATTCTGTAGGAACCCACTTTAAAAACTACTTTTAGACATTGACAGAAAAAAGTCTGTAAACTTTGAACAGCGTGATAGGAAAAGGTCTGTAAAAAAATATGTTTGGTAAACATTAGTAAGATACAAACAACAAGACAACCAATGACAATTTACCCAGCAAAAAAAAAATATTTTTTCACCAAATATTTTTTTTTGATTTTAGTAGAATAGATTTTAATTAGAATTCAACCAAAATTAATTTTGCCACAAATATAGCTAAAATTTTGTAGACATAACAGTACTTTTGTTAGCTTAGCAAACAGTTTCTGCTATTTTTTTAAACAGTTCTTTTTAACTAATTTTTACTAGCTTTTTCTGCTATTTGTATATTTTTAAAATAAGTGTCGGCCCAGAATTACGAACGCGACATACAACGATTGTTACTGTGAGAGAAAACGCGCCCAAAATAACGACGTACGACGTTGACTGCACAAACTGTCATATTTATTTTAGTGTAAAGAGTACCGTAGAGATTTTTTATTTTCCAGTGTCTACTTCCCTCCTTTACCTAAGACCCAATTGTTTTTTTTTTTTTTTTTATTTTTGTTTTACATTTTAATTTTATAAAAACAATAAAAAAAAAAATAATTATTTTAAAAAAAATTTAGAAACGACATCTTAAGATGGTTTAAAACACGTTGTTCATTCGCGAGTATACAAAGAGAACATACAACTTTTAAAATGCGGGAACTCTGTAAGAAAAAAACGTTTAGAAAATAAAATAAATTTTATTTCACAACTACAACTCTTGGCGGGATTTAATTATCAATTTGTATGAGAAAATACATCACTATGTTATTCTGCGCCAAAATTCACTATTTTTAAAACGATTTTTAACAAATTTGTATGAAAACTTAATTTTTTTATTATTGTTTTAATACAACTAAATTGTTCTTTTTTTTGGGGGAGGGGGAGGATGTCAAGCACATTAATTGCAATATAAAATTATACACTAAGCACATAAAAAATATTAATAACGTGAGATTATACACTCACAATATTATTTCGTTAAAAATAATCTAAAATACATATTAAATAAATCGAAAATACAATCAAAAATAGGACTACTGATTTTTCATTATATTCAGCCCATTTTCTTGTTTATTTTTAATCATTGTTTAATAGTCGACATAAGTAGTAAAAGCAATCGAAAGTAGTTTAAAATAATCATCAATTTTTAACTGACAAAAAGTAGAAAAAAACGATTTTGTGGTTTGTTTTTCAAATGGAAATTTTTTTTATTTGTATGTAATTTTTCAAAACACAACACACACAGACGTACACATTTTTTTCTTTCCTTGTCTGTATCTATAACTGAATAATTTCTTGTTACTTTTATTGAAATAAATTTCGTATATAAACAAACTATTTTGATAAAAAACAATAAGGAATTACATGAATTTATATTTTTAAAAACAGAATGTCTGTAAATTTTTATAGTTTGTTTTTTGAATGACTGATTCAAATAGTTAAAAAATATATTTTTATGAATTTCAATTGATTCTTTGTTTAAAAACAAACTTTACGTATTACTTTTTAAATAAACTACATTCGGTTACGGAAAATATATTGTGAGTGTATATAATTATATATCATTATAAATATAATTACATATATAGTTAAACCCGGCTAAGGATGGGTCTCCATTACGCTCAAAATCAAGTTTAAACTAGATTTAGGCGCAACCTAAAGGACCAAAAAAATAGTTCGTTATAAGCGTGGTTCTAACAAGAATAAAATTTGTTTAACACACAAAATATATAAAATTGATCAATCCTTTTATTGGATTATTTGAATAAATTGTTTTTAATTTTTTATTGGATTATTTGAATAAATTGTTTTTAATGTGTAGTTTAAAATTTGTCAAAATACACACAAAAAAAATGAGAAAACTTTTGCGAAGTTCGTATTAATATTTTGCTCGTGCGACTATCAAAACCAGTTCTTAAGGATGTTCGTTTTAACAGACGTTTTTATATGAAAATTGTTGCCAAAGCGTCGGGGCTTTCAAATTAGTTCGTATTAATCGAGAATTAATCTTAACCGAATTCGTCTTAAACAAATTTTACCATTAGATTGTTCAGAAGAGGTGTACTAAATTTTGTATTGTGTAGAAATGTAAATATTAAAAAAAAGCAAATAGATGATAGGACGATACATTTTTACCGATATTTAGTGTGTTAACAAAAAGAAAACCAACAGAATATTGATGTTAAAATTTTATGGAAATCAATTAATGAAATTATCATATAAAATTTGTTCGAAATCATTTCCAAAGAAACTGACTTTTTTAACTCAATTTAAAATTAGTTTACTTCCATTCAACATTTTAAAAACAAATTGAAATTTAATAACATAACTGAAAATTCTTTTAGATCCAAATCCTCCTCGTAATTTAACCATTGAAACAGTACGCAGCAATTCGGTATTGGCACACTGGTCTCCACCCGAAAGTAGTGATTTTACTGAGTACACCATACGTTATCGTACCGAATCGGAACAGCAATGGGTACGTTTACCCAGTGTCCGCTCAACAGAGGCGGAAATAACCGATATGACTAAGGGTGAAAAATACACTATACAAGTAAATAGTGTTAGTTTTGGTGTTGAAAGTCCTACACCTCAAGAAGTTAATACTACGGTGCCACCAAATCCTGTATCAAACATTATACCCTTGGTAGACTCGCGTAATATTACCTTGGAATGGCCTAAACCTGAAGGTAGAGTAGAATCTTATATACTTAAGTGGTGGCCAACAGATAATCCAACAAAGACACAAACTAAAAATGTTTCAGAAAATAAATCGGGTAAGAATATTTTTTTTTTTTTTTGTTTTTGTGTGAAATTTAAACATCATTTAAAGAAAATTATTAAAGCATTGCGCCATTGAAAATTTAAGACCACTTACTCGTCTCTTTCTTATTTTACAGCCGATGATATTTCCACTGTACGTGTTCTAATTGGTGATCTAATGCCAGGTGTGCAATATAAATTCGATATACAAACTACATCGTATGGTATATATTCTGGCACTACTCATCTATCTACCCGTACAATGCCCCTAATACAATCTGAAGTTGTAGTGGTCAATGATAAACAAGAAGATGAACGCGATACGATAACACTCTCCTATACACCAACTCCTCAGTCATCGTCGATATTTGATATTTATCGCTTTTCATTGGGTGAACAGGTGAAAGATAAAGAAAAACTGGCAAATGATACAGATCGTAAAGTAACATTTACCGGTTTAGTACCCGGTCGTTTGTATAATATAACAGTCTGGACAGTAAGTGGCGGTATATCCAGTTTACCGATACAACGACAAGATCGTCTATTTCCTGAACCTATAACACAACTACATGCTACCAACATAACAGATACCGAGATATCATTGAGATGGGATATACCCAAAGGAGAATTTAATGATTTCGATGTACAATACTTAACGGCCGATAATATTTTAGCACAAAATATAACCAATAAAAATGATATAACCATAACGGATCTAAAGCCCCATCGTAATTATACATTTACGGTAGTAGTAAGATCGGGTACCGAATCATCAGTGTTACGTAGTAGTTCACCGCTATCCGCTAGTTTTAGTACTAATGAGGCAGTACCCGGTAAAGTAGAAAGATTCCATCCTATAAATGTGGAACCCAGTGAAATACTATTTGAATGGTTGTTGCCACAAAGTGAAGCGAATGGAGTTATAAGACAATTTTCTGTTACCTATATGAATGTTAATAATGCTTCGGAAAGAAAAACATTAGATTTTGATTCTACCGAATCAACAGGATCAATAAAGAATCTAAAACCTGGTGAAACGTATGTTTTTAAAATACAAGCTAAAACATCAATAGGTTATGGTCCGGAAAGGGAATATAAACAGACTATGCCTATATTAGCACCACCAAGACCAGCTACACAAGTTGTACCCACGGAGGTATATCGTAGTTCGGCTACCATACAAATAAGATTTAGGAAAAATTATTTTTCAGATCAAAATGGTCCAGTAAGTTTTTAAAGCCATCATTGAATCTTTATTAAATTGAATCATTAATAATGTCATGTATATTTACAGGTACGCATGTATACTATAATTGTGGCTGAAGATGATACGAAAAATGCTTCCGGTTTAGAAATGCCTAGTTGGCATGATGTCCAGTCATATAGCATTTGGTTGCCATATCAAGCTGTCGAACCTTATTATCCATTTGAAAATCGTTCAGTTGAAGATTTTACCATTGGTACTGAAAATTGTGACAATCGTAAGAGCGGCTATTGTAATGGTCCTTTAAAATCTGGCACCACATATCGTGTTAAGGTTCGTGCTTTTACTGCTCCGGATAAGTTTACCGATACTGCTTATAGTTTTCCCATACAAACTGGTAAGTTTTACAAGAAATAAAAAAAATTTAAATGTTTTAGTTTTAATGCTTAATTGGAATTAATATAATACTGTTTGTCAAAGATTAGAAGGTGTGTTATATATGAAATGCTTTAGGAGATCCTTCTTGTATACTATTAACTAACTGAAATTTCCATGTAATTACAACCTAATCATCCCAAGTTCTGTATTGTAGATTGAACAATTCGATTGGAACAAAAATAATACAAAAATTGATATTTAAGTACAAAATTTTTCGTTTAACTTGATTTCGAAAATCTACACTTCTAATCGAATGTTTTCCTTTGTTTCTCTCGAAAATTAAGTCAGAAGTCAGACAGTGTTGTGGCCAAGAATGAGAGATTTTCCAAATGTCAAAATCACTGTGACATTAGACACCATTTGGGATGACTCTATATAAATTGTTATAGAACCAGAATGTGAATTAATGAAAACCTTGACAAAAATTTTATTTTTTTAAATAACTAACAAAAATTAATTATTTACTGCCAAAATACGGTTTTCGTGCTATTGATAATAGTTTTTTTTTTGTATATTTTTCTATATAAAAACAACAACTACTGATTACTACAGAAACAACAACGTTCATGTAGTAAATAGCAAACTTTTTGCAAAACTTAAATCATTGGATTTATTAAAAAAAGTTTTCCTTTGGTAAAAATTTTGGAAAAAGAAAGAACTTTTATAAAAATATCTCGTTAAAAGTCAAAAGACTTTTTCAACAAAAAGTATTCAAAAGGAATGTCTGTGGAGTGGTTCACTCCGATTTTCATGATATTTGGAGATGTTGTAGAGGAGACAAATGTTATGAAAATGATTTCTATAGCAAAAAGTACTTGAAATCGTATTGTTTTTTAGCAAAGATCTCAAGTTTGTAGAAAAGCGTTTTAAAGAAAAAGTAAATAGAAACAATTGGCTATTTACCAACTTAAAGTTGTTTGTAATTGCACAAATCGTCATAACAGGTTTTCCATTGGAAAAAGTTCTTAAATTATAAGAAGTTTTCTTATGGAACTTTCAAAGAACAAACTTTTTTCCAAAAAATATTCCACAGAACCAAAAAAAATTTTCAGATGTAAATATATATATCAGAATCTTAAATTTCCATACAACTTAATGGATTTTCTATCAGAATCTTAAATTTCTATCAGAATCTTAAATTTCCATACAACTTAATGGATTTTCTATAGAAAAATTCCTAATGCCAAAATTTGTGTTTTAAATAAATTTTGATTTTAGTGAAACACTTTGATCTTTTACTATCTGCCTGACTATTCAATAAATTGTATATGTTTTTTGAACCCCCTTTAGTTTTATATTATTTATTATGAATATCTTTACCTATATTCTAAAATTATTATATGTCTTGCTTAAAAACAAAGAATTGCTTATATCTCCAGGTAAGTTAAAAAAGATGGCGACATGAATCATTTAAAATTCAAAAAATTTTAGCTGCAATAACACTATTTTCATATCTTCTTTATTTTCTCACTATCTATAGATCAAGATAACACGTCATTAATTGTAGCCGTTACAGTACCTTTAACGATAATTTTAATCCTTCTTGTTACCCTGGTCTTCTATAAAAGACGGCGTAATAATTGCCGTAAAACCACTAAAGATTCCCGAGCTAATGACAATATGTCACTGCCTGACAGTGTTATCGAACAAAATCGTCCAATATTAATTAAAAATTTCGCTGAACATTATCGCATGATGTCTGCTGATTCCGATTTCCGATTTAGTGAAGAATTTGATGAACTAAAACATGTTGGACGTGATCAACCCTGTACTTTTGCTGACCTTCCATGCAATCGGCCGAAAAATCGTTTTACCAATATTTTACCTTACGACCATTCTCGTTTTAAGCTCCAACCTGTAGATGACGATGAAGGTTCTGATTATATAAATGCCAATTATGTACCCGGTCATAATAGTCCGAGAGAATTTATAGTCACTCAAGGACCGTTACATTCGACACGAGATGATTTTTGGCGTATGTGTTGGGAAAGTAATTCGAGAGCTATTGTTATGCTAACAAGATGTTTTGAAAAGGGACGAGAGAAGTGTGATCAATATTGGCCAAATGATACTGTACCAGTATTTTATGGTGATATTAAAGTTCAAATATTAAATGATAGTCACTATCCTGATTGGATTATGACCGAGTTTATGGTGTGCAGGGTAAGAAGAATTGTAATGTGGTTGTGATTATTAAAATCACATTTAATCCTTTTCTATATTTGAATAGGGCAGTGAACAAAGAATAGTACGTCATTTTCATTTTACAACTTGGCCTGATTTTGGTGTACCCAATCCTCCCCAAACTTTGGTACGTTTTGTTCGAGCATTTCGTGATCGTATTGGTACCGAACAAAGACCTATTGTTGTTCACTGCAGTGCTGGTGTTGGCCGTTCGGGTACATTTATAACATTAGATCGTATTTTACTACAAATTAATACCTCAGATTTTGTTGATATCTTTGGTATTGTTTATGCCATGAGAAAAGGTAATTATTGAATAAAAATTATGATTTTCTTCCAAGATCTCTTTTTGATATCATTTATTATATTTTTAGAACGTGTTTGGATGGTCCAAACGGAACAACAGTATATATGCATTCATCAATGTCTGTTGGCTGTGTTAGAGGGTAAAGAAAATATTGTTGGTCCTGCCCGAGAAATTCATGATAATGAGGGTTATGAAGGTAAGTTATGGCTTTTTTTTCTTACTTAAAATGGGTTATTGCGTTTTTTATAAAGAAATATGTAAAAAGAAAAGATATAAAATTTTGCTGCACCAAATTTTTGATCATTAGCGAACAGGACTGATAATAATTTTGGCTTTATTTTCCATTTAAGTAATTAAAAGCAAATAAAACACGAGCTACAGACTAATGGGAATTCAATTCGCTCAACCTCGGGTATAGTGTCTATTAAATAGCATATGCAAATTGGTATTGAGAAAAGCTGTTAATAGTGCTTTTTTATTGCTTATTTTTTAATATAAATAATTCAAGTCTTGTATTTATTATACATAAATAATGCAAATAAAAATAAATAAAACATAACATTTAATTAAGTAATTAATTAATGAAAAGTACTTAAATTAAAGTACCACTGTTAACACAATTTTAGGGTTTTATACAAAAATTGTCAAAAATTCCAGTTCAGCTTTTTGCCTTTATTATCAACTTTCAGACCGAAATAAATAGAAAAAGTACTTTAGTAAAAAAAATCTAGAAATTTAAAGAGTTCAGTAATATTTTAAATCTTTTTTTTTTACATATTTAAATTTATTATCTTAATAACAATAACTGCTGTTGGTTTAAATTTAAAACAGCCTTTTTGGTGTTGGGTTAAAGTTTGTAACTAACAAAACACAAAAAATATATTTTCTTTCTCTTCCTATTAAAAACCATTAAAAATTTGCTTTCATTAAATTTGCATAATAAATTCTCACACACACACAAAAATCATCATGCACATTTATAAATTCTCTTGGAAATCTATCACAACATAAATGGCGCCCAACATTAGGGCAACAACCTCAATACGATGAAAATGGTGAAGTTATAGCTACCATAGAGGGACACAATGACATGCATGATATCTTACAACCTGAAGATGCTGAAGCTATTGATCATGAAAATGCTGCCATCATACACGACGATCAACAACCCCTTACTGGCTTTGGTGGAGCTGCTGTACATAGTGCTTCCATGAGTTCATTTGGTAATGCCGCACAAGTCTACAATACAGATTCAATGGACAGATGACATACGGCCAATCAGAACGATAACAACAATTCCGTGGTTATCGTTTTGGTTGATAATAAGCCCAGTTCGATGATCTGTAAGGAAGGATCCATTGATGTGATTAGCATCGGTGGCAGTGGAAATACAAGTAACAATAGTGCCAATTCGCAACAAATGCATCATCATGGTGGTGCAACGACCATAACAAATGGTCATAATACTTTACAACATAGACGTAAATCACAATTAATAACATTTAGTGCATCATCCTGTGATATTAAAAATAGTCTCAGTCATGAGATAATTATGATAAATAACAATACCCACATAAATGGACGAGGTAGTATAGTGGGCAGTATTGGAAGTGGTACACAAATCCATACTAATACACGTTTAAGTTTTGCTGAAGAAGATATTATGATTATACCACAGCATAATCAGCAACAATCGCAACAAAACGGTTCTATATCCGGTTCTGGTTCTGGTTCCGGTAGTGGTTGTGGTTCTGTTGGTGGTGGCCATAACAACGATCTAGAAGATGATGTTTTTCGTCGCCACTCCCTGGAAGTCGATGAAGAAGCTCAAGAGGCTTTGTTTAATGAAGAATATGGCACACATATCGAAACAAAATCCAATAATGCCAATGATGATAGTGGTGGTGGCAGCTATGAAGATTCACATGCCTTACATAGTTCCCTGGGTGGAAGTAATCGTAATAGTCTGGAAAAAGATGAAGATGATGATGACATGGAAGTTGATGTTATCAGTACTGATGTCAGTTGTTATGATCAATTGTTGGGTAGTAGTTGTAATACGAGAAATGACGACGATATTGCCACAATTGTGGGCGATGGTGAAAATTATACGAAATTATCGAAACATTCTATGAAAACAAGTCTTAATGGTGGTGGTGGTGTTGTTGGTTCATATGGTATTGTAAATGGTGGTGGTGGTCTTGGTGAAAATGGTGGCATCATTTATGCTAATCCATTTATGGGTTTGTAGAAATTTTTATTTAAATACTGTGCTTGTTTTTTATGTAGAAGTAGCAATTTGTTAAAAAAAAATTATTTTTCTTTTGATGATTTTCAAAAATAAAAGTTTTTATACAAAAAATTGATTTCAATATTTTACAAGGTTGGATATATTGTCGAAACTGCAAACGATATGAACATTTTAAAACCCCGATATCATTATAGGAAATTGTCTTCATATTGAACCATTTATATTTTCGTGTTTTACCAGTGCAATTTCCTATTATATAACCGCTAAAACCGGTGCAAAACCGCTCAAGCATGTGAAGAGAATGATTAAATACAATCTTGTAATTTATCTATAGTTTAATTTCACAGTATCGTTTTACGGGAGACCCTGTTTTCGTTCCTTTCGAAACATTGCACTCGGACCATTCAGCAGTTTAGAAAGAGTAAAATGGTTGCTCTAAACATTGCCAAGGCTTTCGATCATGTGTGGCACGGTGCACTGGTGTCAAAGCTTATTACTTTTGGTGTTGATAATGACTTCTTTTGATTGATGTGCTTTCTCAGAGATTGCACTTTACGAGTTGTTATAGATTTATAGATTTCATCCCACGAGTTTTAGCTTAGTTTAGGAATGCCGTTTGGTTCTTTCGCCTTTTCTTTCTCTCATCTTTATTAATGTACGTGGTCAAACTTTTAATTCCAACTTCTATTTTGTTTATTACAGCAACGTTTGTCACCCATTTCCCTTCGATTGCATGCTAAGCCTTTTTTTAGGCAAAGGCAGATTATGAATTACTAGCGCATAGGGTCAATTTGAATGCACGTGAGACCCGATGTTGTATGTTAACCCATAGGGTTTTAAGGTCGTCAATGTCATCTGAAAAATGTGTGGTATCAATATCAAGGAATCGGATTCTCTTGACGTTCTAGACATGATAATTCAGTCTGATGTTCTTTGGAATAAGCACGCATTTGAAGTGTCGAATGAAGCATTCAAGTGTCTTAGTTTCTGAAATGATTTAAGAAATTTTGCTACCCATACGATTTCGTCACTAATAAAAAAGCCAGAAAATTAAATACAAATCCGATATATGGGCAGGAGCTTCAAAGTTTATTTGGAATCTTTTGGTTCGTGAAAAATAGAGGACGCGGTGCTCAATAATGACAGAAGGGTATTAAGCTCTTTTGACCAGGGACCCAAAATAACTGTTATTATTTTTTAAATATGCAATAGGTTATGGAAAAAATAACTGAAAAAATTGATCCTGTAATAATAATTACAAATTAACCATTATGAAAGATAATTATTTTTTTGGTCTTTGATAACCAAAATGAAAGATTATTATTTTTCTTTTTTTTTTTGGTCTTTGGTAACCATTACGAAAGATTTTTATTTTTATTGGTCTTCTATAACCATTATAAAAGATTTTCATTTTTTCTGTCTTCTATAACCATGCCACAGTTCGTTACTTATAATGAAAATTTCTTTGAATACAGGAAGATCGAAAAAAGAAAAATCTTTCATAATGGTTACAGAAGACCAAAAAAAATTAAAATCTTTTATAATGATTATAGAAGACCAAAAACAATAAAAGTCTTTTGTAATGGTTACCGAAGACCAAAAAAAAATAATTTTTTTTTTGTAATGGATATGGAAGCCCAAAAAAAACATAAACAAACTATAATGGTTATCAAAGACCAAAAAAATATTGGTTATTGGTTACTATTATTCAGAGAGCAGGTTATAAAAATTCGTGATAAATTATTATTTCAGGATTTTTTCAAATTTGGGTTGTGTATCGCCGTTTTATCGGTATTAACATAGTAGCAAGTGTGCTGCCGTACCAGATTTCTAGTCCCGGAGTTTTGTTCGGAATTCTCACTTTTCTAATAGAGCGCTAGCATCCCCTAAGTTTTAGTCTATTGTGAACAAAATACCGAAACAGTATTTACAAAATTTAATTTGTGGGTAATAAAAAATTGCACCGGTAAAACAAGAAAATAAAAAGTTAGATATGAATACACTTAACGGTTATTCAATTTACTGTTTAAAAAAAATAAATTTGTAGCGGCCTATGAAGGCGGTGAAAAGGCAAAGTCAATATTATTTAGTATTTTTTTTTTTTTTTTTGTGATTATGTTGAGAAATAAAGAAAAATTTTCCCAAATTTGTTGTGGTTTCTTTGTTAGGTCGGCTAATTTTGGGACCGCCCTCGTATGTTAGCCTATGAAAGCAATATGCAAATACGAAATCTTTATATAAAAAAAGAGAAATTAATATAACAGGGGTTGAAAAATTTGGCTATTCGCATTTTAAAATGTTCATATTAATTTTGGTTTCACCGTGGTAGGCAAATGTCCTTATTTTATAACTGACAAGGTAGAACAATAATGCGGGAGCCGGTAGGTAGTACATGTATTGACAATGTGTCGGATTTTTTGCTTTTACAGGATTGGCACAGTGTTGAAATGATAACACCAATATACGCTTGGCCGTAAGTATTTGCCCGCGTTGGATTTTAGTATTTTTACAGTAATTTAAATTAAAAGCATCCAGTAGTGTGTCAATGCTTTAAATAAAATAATTTAGTATATAGTCAGTACTATAAATAAAAAATAAATAGAAAAAATTTTTAATTTCGTTAATAACAAAAACGTTTATCTATTGTTTCGGTCACATATTTGTAGACCTTCATCACAAACAATAAATATTCACAACCTTTTGTGTACATTAAGGTGGTTCAAAATAAAAAAAGTTCGAACTCGGGTGCTCCTTAACCCTACAAATATGCTATTATGGAAAAAATATGGTCTGCCAAAGAAATTTAAGAAATAACGTTTTATTTAAAGGTAGCACACCGCCATTGAAGTTTCAAAGCTGTACTTGTTCTATTGTTTTAAATAAATTAAAAATTTAGAAAAACTAAATGTAGATTCGTAATCTTTATAAAAATTAAGATTAGATTCAGAAAAATTTTATATGTGTTTTTATGTATAAGTTTTTAAAAAATGGCGAACTACTTTTAAGATTCTGATTTTTTTTTTAATTTTGATCCGGTATTTCTTTTATGCATATTAATTAAGACTACATTGCAAAATTTAGTTAAATTATAACAAATCTAACAACAAATTACTAATTCTAAAAAGTTAACTTTTTGCAATTTGGCACAGAGTGTTTTTAGACATTAAGGAATGGGGCAACATTGTGGAAATTGCAAATTCAAACTTTCATGTTTATTTGGACAACTCTAATATACATATTGTAGATGATGTTGAAAATATCGAAGCGCTATAATCGCGATTTGCTTAATTTGATTTCGAAAATAGTTTGGGTTATTTAAAATATATTATAAAATGCCCGACGAATCCTATTACACAAATTCAAAGAAAATTACAAATTTTTCATACAATAAATTGTTAATTCAAACAAATTTAATAAACGGTAGCAACTTTGCAGAAAACAGTACTGGCACAGCACCTTTTAATTAGTACTGGAAATATAAAAAAACAGTGCTCTCTAAATACTGTTTTTATTTTCTATCACGGGCAATTTCTACCAGGGAGAAACTGTATCCAAACCTTGATGTTTTAATATATCTATATTTTAATATTTTAGTATTTTATATTATTAATATAAATTAGAATATTAATACATAATTCTTTTAATACTTTTTAAAATTAAATTTTTTTTAATCTTTAATTAAATATATAAATTTTTTTGTTTGTTTATTTTTTTTAATTTTTTCTTAAAAATAACTAACTTGCTTCTATATTATGTACTAACTTTTCTTTAGTTTGATGGATTAAGTTCTGATTTGCCTAATACATATTGCAATAGTTTAAAAAATTTAAAAGTTTATACTAATCAAAACAAATATTTATATTTTCAGATGATGAAGGTATAGCAGAATCTGGTATGTAAAACAACACAGATTTAAAAAAAAAACAACACGATTATCTCTTCCTCACTATTATGGATATGTAACATAAATTTTAGGAAATAAACTACACTATTCTTGACAAATTCTGATATTAAAATTGTTACTGAAATTTTAAAAAAGCCACTTTAAAACATATATCAGATAAATTTTTAAACCAACAATACATATGTAACTAACGATATTTTGCAACTAATCATGAGACAATTTAACTCGAATATAAAGAAAATTATTTAAACTCATTTTAAGGAATCTCGCCAATAAGAAACAAATTAAAACATATATAGAATATTAAAAATATGTAATAAATGTATTTTAGATAAAAAAAAACAAGGACACTTAATTAAACTATTTTACATTAAATGTATACAAAAAAAAAAAATAAACAAAATCTATATATAAATATTTAAAAATAATTCTTAATTTATAAGTTGTAAAAGTAACAAATAAAAGAAATCGCAAATTTACATATTTAGGGTGACCATTTACAATGATTTGATCAGTAGATGTAGTGATATTCAATTACGTGAACTGATAAAAAAAATCGTGTACTTTCATAAAATTAGTTTTAAACCTTTAAAAGAATAAGAAATATTTTGATCGCTTTTTCGAATAAAAAGAACAACAAATCAGAATTAAACAATTACTGATTTTTATAGGAAAATTTTTATATAACACTGCCTGACAAAATTTAATTTTTGGTTGCATCCATGAAAAAATCCAATATATTCTGAAGGAAGGGTCTTAAATAAAAAACCTATGTCCAGTTTTTTCTAGATCTGGATTCCTTCAGTCGCGTAAACCGCAATTCAATATTTTGTAAGCATTTTTGTATGACACCCATATTCTCTTTGTTTCGAAGTTTTCGGAACACTGTCACTATAGACCAACACTCAGGGGATGTCCCTACTAAAGCAGTGCATTCTGTTGGAGTTAACAAAATAAGTTATGGGAAGGAGAAAAGACATTTGACTTAAATTTCTTCATATTTTAGGTTACAGGAAGTTTATTCCTTGTAATGCGTTGTGCAATCCATTGGACATTAAACCCTATAAACCAAGATGAAAAAAATCGGCTAAGAATTTTGTGATTTTGACTAAGAATTTTGTGATCTTGACTAAGAATTTTTTGTAGTCGCACCATTTGGCATCATGGGTGACTAAAAATTTGGTAGTTTGTTCATCCTGGTTTATAGGGTACTTGATTTGACTACGAACAGATTCATAATTTTTCTTTTGCCCCCCAACCTCCAAGAGGTTTGGCCTACAACCTAGGGAAAGTGAGTGACAAATGTGGCTGTCATCAGTAAAAGAGTAGATAGTGTTGAAAGTTGGATCGAGAAGATGAGAAAATGAGAGGAAGAAGGAACCGAACCCTAAATTAAGCTGAAACTCGTTAGATGAAATCCCATCTATAACAACACGTATAGGCGGTCTCTGAAAAAGCTCAAAATAAATCGAGAGAAGTCAGTATCAGTATCAGCAAAAGCAATAAGGTTTGAAAGCAGTGCGCTGTGCCAGTCGAACGCCTTGGAAATAGCCAGACCAACCACTTTACTTTCACCAAACTAATAAATAGACCGACACCAACGCGACGAAAGCCATATTGTCGATCGCTTAAAAGTAAATTGGACTCTAGATAATTAACCATCAACTTCAAGAAAGCAGAACATATTGCGATTGAGCGATCGATTTCAGGGTTACTGGCCGCACCCTTCTTAGTTATTACTGTATTCAAAGAATGTTGCAAAAATATTAAAAAAAAATTACATTCCGACTAACTGCTACTTAAAATATTCTCGATAAATGTAGTTACACAGAAAATAATTTTTGGCATATCTTTTGTACTAAGATTACTATTTTTTAATAGAAATGGTAACAAAAACATATCGTTTATATTTTAAAGAGTATCGTGAACAATAGGCAAAACTAATTTCCAAAATTTTCAACTTCTGTAGTACAACGTTGTTTTATATAATGCATGGTTAAAATAGGTACGAAACTTCATATTTTGAAGAGCAATTAATCCTGTGTAAAAATAAGTTTCAATATCCTAAAAATGGGACATGCTGCTATACAAACATTTTAATAAAAATTAAATTTTCGATTTTACCGATAGGACGAATTGATCTAGAAAAATTGGGACACGCGGAAATTCTGTTAAAATATACTTAATTTGATCGGATGGCTATATGAATGATTTGCATAGAGTATTTTGAACCAGACGTTTGGGGAAAAATCAATTCTGTAAGTTTTTCTGTGGAAAAACTCCTTAGAATATGAAGGTGTTTCTAAAGAAAATATTTGTTAAACTTATCATTAGAATCTGAGTTTTTGTACAAAAAATTACAATAACAATTTATGAAGTACAAACTTTTTTGACTCTCAAGTGTTTGGGAAGATTTTCTATCCAACAAAGCATTCAGAATCAATTGAATCTGAAGAATCTTCATAAAAAAAACTAACCATAGAGTATAAGCACAATATGAAGGAAGAGAAAGGAATCTAAATCGTGACGGAATTAAAATCAAACAAAATAGCACCGGAATCTGAAAACTGGAATACTTGGTACAAATACCGGTACACGATTTTTAATGTTAAATTGTATGGGAAAAACGGGGACCTTTGTATAATATTTATTCCCATAAACTGGAAGTTTTTCTGTGAAGAATTCTATTGAATTTGAGGTTTTTGTGTTAAACAATTTCACGGAATCGAAACACCTTCTCTTACAGTACCTAGTAATTTTTAAGAATCTGATGTAATTTTTGTATTGAAGGGTCGGATCACATAATGTGAACCAACAATACAAAAATCTATTAAAAATAAATCAAATTTTTTGGTTTATCTCTAAATTGAGATTTTTGATTTTGTACTGATTTCAGATCAGAAATAAATGGTCACCTTACTCATATTATTAATTTAGTATTTAAAATATAAAACAGAAAAATCATTAGCAAGGCAACTATCTACACTTTTTTAGATGCAATTGTTTTATTAAAAAGATTAAGTTTTTTGTTTTATTTGCTATAAAAAAATAATTATTAAATATTATTTCTTATTGAAAGTAAGCTTGTGAATGTGTATGTAATTTAAATATCAAAATGCAATAATTTAACTAAATAAGTAATTGTTATTAACTATGCATATAAAGAATTTTTTTTTTGTTTTCTAAAAGATTCATAGTTTTTATTTAATTTTTATCTTTTTGTGAAAATTATTATTTTGTTTTATTCTGTTTTATTATTTTACGTCCATTAAAAACAATTGTGTATTTATTTTATTATGTAATATTTTTTATTTTGTGTTATTTAAAAAATATGTATTTAATAAAAAAAAAAATAAAAACATCACACATTTATAAAAAAAATATAAATATATATTTAAAGCTCTGTTACTTTCATTTTATCTTGTGACTAGAAATATTTGCAAAAATCAGCTGGAATTTTTAAATAAATTTCAAACAAAAGTTTTGTGTGTTTTAACAGTTCTCAAAAGAAAAAATATACAGCGAATAGCAAACATCGATGTACTGTAGTGCTGATACGGTTACTTTAAAATACTACATAGTTTTAATTTGAATACAATAGGCAAATTCATTTAATGTCTTATGTATGTATATAGTGTAAACATCGTATTTTTTATTACAGTAGTGTCAAAAGTGTTTTACAAAAAAATTTATTTAGCAATCTACTTCTATTTTGATTGTCTTTTAAAAAGTATTCCATTTTAAAAATAAATAAATATTTTCTGAAGAATTAATAGTAATAGTAATTAAGAAGTGGGAGAATAATATGTAACATGGGGCAGCAATTATTTGCAAAATTGTCCTTATACACAATATAACATGCGAGACGTTTCATGAATCTTCTCAATATTCTTATTGTTATTCACCCTTATTCTAGTTGTCGTTATTAATGTCGTCGTCGTTTTTGAGTCAACATCACTTTGCTTCGACGTCGACATCACTTCGACACCAAATTGGTATTCTAAAACAGTGTTGTAACGACGTCGACAGTTTATCGATTTAAACAAAAACACATCTCTAAAAATTGAGTCGGCAGATTTATTTTGTTTATTATTTTTGCGAAAAAATGTTTTTTATGTGTAATTTAAATTCTGATACCAGTGATGAAGAAAATAAAGAAAATCTAGTATTGGAAAGAAGACTTCTCATACAGAAATCCAATATCTTTAATCTGCCGGATTACAAGTGAGTAGGAAAATCAAAGTCTGTTACTTTAAAGAATGTTAATCTTCTAATTTTTTGAAAAGGTTTGAAAGTTACTTTCGGCTGAATAAAACAGCCTGCTGGAAACAATAGCACCTAATTTGAAAACCGGAATCAAGTCCACATTTATTTCCAAAACAATAAAGTTGGCAGCTACATTAAGATTTTTAGCCCAGGGGTCGTACCAGCTCAGTGTTGAAAACGACTTTAACTTAGGGTTCAGCTGTTTCTGAAACTGTAGAAGATTTGCCACAGCTTCCTCCAGCGGGCTCAATATAAATTGCTTGAATCTTTCGCCACCTGTAGCATTACACTCGGCTTTGTTGGCTACCATTTTCTTTTTAACTTTAAATTTTAAGTCTTGCCAAACCTATAAATAAATTTTGTTATATTTTTATAATGCACTTTATATGATCATGCTTTCTTTACCTTCTGCCATCCATCTCACATTATTCTCGGTGTGCCAAGTGCATTTAATAAATTTGATATTTCTTCCCATTTTTTCCGTTTTTTTTTCAGTCATTACTTTTTTCGTTACTAAAAATTGTGTCGACAAAATCAGAGTCGTTTCAAGACAATATCGTCATCACATTTTCTTAGAGAATACCAAATAATTGTCGACAGTTATCAATTATTTTCGATAACGACAACGGGAATACCAATTTCAAAAAAAATCCCAAGACAACATTGTCTTGTGTCGATGACGACAACTAGAATAAGGGTGATTGTTTTATTTTTTCCTTCATTTTTAACAAATATTTAAATCGACCACTATTCACAGCTCTCTTCTGAACTGGTATATTGACAATTTTGATATAAAATGTTAAAATTGTGTAACAACAGTACTTTTAACCAATTATTTTTAAAACTTATTCATTTCTAATTTATTCTTACGTGTAATTTGTGTTTTAATTATTTATATTGAAAAATATCATTAAAAAGCACTGTTAACTGTTTCCCCTGTATGAGTTGTCCGTAAGCTTCTACCAAAAATCGATAACTTTCAGCAGCCGTTTCCTTCAGATAAAAGAAGGTTATCAGACTTCCCCGCAAAAAAATTCGACATTATTATAGCAAATAAAAAAAATGTGTTTACACTTTGGCGTCTATCGAATACTGAATTATAATGACAGATGTCTACCCTCCAAAATACCATATTTGTTATTATTGACACAAACCATATGTGATAGTTATGCCATCTGTTATTCAAATCGGCATTATTAACCAATATTTTTCTAATAAACCTTACAACAACGGTTCCCAAATGGAGGTTCGCGACCGTCTGGGGGTCCGTAGCTGCATCCGAAAAGAGTTTGGAAAAAATTCTTCAAAAATAAGGAGGTAATAATAAATTATCTAACAATGCTAGTTGCCATAATTGTATTTAAAAAAATCCAAAATTTTGAAAAAAGTAAGAACTACGTGTTTATTTGAATACACATAATTTTTTCTTTCTCCTATGGAAAACGTTCTCAGATTCGAAAAAAAATAATCAGAGTGTATTTACATATTAAAAAATCACAGAAATTTAGAAGTAGAAAACCCTTCAAAGTCCTAGATGTTTTAAATTTTTTTAAGATAATTTAATCAAAAAATTCTTCCAACAAATTTTTGAATTTAAATTGTTCTTTAAGTTGTTTAAGATGATAAACTTTGAAAAATAGTTTAAAAAATTCCTGGAGCATTTGTATTGAGTTTCCTTGAGTTTTGGTGTCAAAAAATATGCATTAACAAATGGATGATATTTTGTAGAAAATTTGTTGATTGGCAAGCGTTGTTCTACAGCTAACGATGACAAACATTCAAATATTTAAATGAACTTCCGAGCCCTAATTATGACTACCCTACAAGGATGTATATAAAGTAAGTACAATTTATTTTGTAAGAAATTTTAAAGGAATTCCGAAAAAATATGAAGTTCATATGTTTTATTACATGTAAGATAATTTTTCAAATCTAAGCATTTATGTTTAACTCTATGCTCAGACCAAATATAGGGTCCGCCATCTAACGTTTTTTTTTTCAACTAGTGCTTATTTCGTGAATGGTAACACTTAGCTCATGTCTGATTTGACAGATAATTAGTTTTATCCTTCCGCTGAACGAATATGGTATGGGAAATATTGCGACATTACTTTGAAAATCATAGCTATGTTGCAGAATGTCATCTGTTCAGATGAAGCTCATTTTGATCTTGGCGGGTATGTAAACAAGTAAAATTGTCGCATTTGGGGCACAGAAAACACGCACGCCGATGCACGATGCGGATTTTGGTCCAGAGGCATAATTCTTCGAAAATGAGCAAGGAGTGGCCGTTACAGTCAATGGCGATCGTTATCGGGCCATGTTGAACGAATTTTTGTTCACAAAAATTGAAGAGGAGGATATTGGCAACATTTAGTTTCAACAGGACGGCGCTACGTGCCACACAGCCGAAGCTACACTCGATGTTTTGCGCCGTTTTTGAAGATCGCATTATCAGCCGCAGAGCTGATGTCGTGTAGCAACCTCGGAGCTGCGATTTGACACCGTTGGACTATTATTTGTGGCGTGCCGTCAAAGATAAGTGTTACGCCGACAAGCCAGAGACAATTGACGCTTTAAAGGACAATATTCGTGAAGCCATTGGTGAAATACAGCTGAACACAATCGATAATGTGCTAAAAATTGTACCGATTGTGTGGGCTACTGCATGGCCAGCCTAAGCAGCCATTTTAATGAAATTATTTTCCATTATTAACCGGAAGGATTGTACTTTCAAATAAAAAAAGAAATTTGAGAAAATATTCAGTAGTTTTTTTTTATAGCATTTTCAAAAAAAAAAAGTTATTTGGCGGACCCTATAGAAAGAGTTGTACGAATTTCCTTTCTTAATTAGTAATCTGCTCAATTTAATACAAAATTTACTTACTGATATGGTTTTAAATGAAAATGAATTTAGATAAAATATAGATTAATTAGTATTCTTTATATAATAATTAATTTATTAAAAAATAAATGATTTTTAAACTAATTACAAATGGTGGCGAAAATCGCAAAACTATCAGTAAACCCAACTATAAGCGGGGTTTAGACTATTCCACAAGTCATCGGATCTGTAAGTCAGATAGCCAAAATCCGATGGTGTAAACCCATTTTTACTGATACAAACAAAAAACTCGATTACAAAATTTGACAGTCTGACAGTTCCAGTCGTTTACTAGATAATTTGTATAATTTTTTACTCATTAAGATGAAAGAAAAGAGAATAAAGTGAAACTTCGATGTTGAGAGTTTGTAAATTTTTACTGGACCATTTTTATTCCAGCAAGAATTTTCAAGTAGAAAATACATATGATTAGTTTTTGTAAATACAAATAAAAAGATGTTACAACTATGTTACCCCAACATTCATTTAAAAGATATATCACACAGAAGATAATGCGGTAATATCATCAATTTCTCACTTAGAGTAATAGTTTAAAAATATCTTCATTTTATCAGCAGGAAAAAATATCCACGATAAAAATAAAAAAATGTTTCTATTAGTGGCATTCAAAAAAATATATTTTGAAAAAAACTTAAATTGTTGAATTTTTAGAAAACTTTTTAAGGTACACAGAATAAAATTACAAAATACTGTTTGTTACATTGAACATCTCTCACAGAATATTTTTGTAAATGCAAAAAAAAAAAAAATTTAAAAAGTACCAACAATGGAATTTTAAATACAAAAACTTTTTGTTATTTTTTTTTGTATTTTAAATTTTTATTTTCTAAGAATTCTTATATGAAAAATAACAATTTACAATCATTTCAAACAAAAAATTGTTAGAAATCAAATTTTAATATTTTAAGTAAAATCAGATTTGTTTTTTAAGAAAATAACGTGTTCTATGGCAAACGATGTGCAGATCCCACGGATGTAAATGATGAAACAATTTCAAATAAATCATAAAATAATTTATATTTTAAGGAATTGGTACGTAAAATTTTGACATTTATTTTAAATGATTATATTATTTCTTTCTTACGGATGTGTCAGTTATTTAATCAACAATTAAAAATAAATAACAAAAGGCATTTAATTTAAATTAAAATTAAGTAGACCGGTTTTTAAATAAAATATCATTTCTTGTAAATGACATTTTCTGTTATTTTAACTTACAAACTATTTTGAGTGTACCTTTAGTAAACCCCCACAGGTTACTTAGTTTATGAAAAAACAAGTAAAAAAGGGCTAAATTCGGCTGTGCCGAATCTTTGAATACCCTCCACCAAAGGGGATGAAGATGATATTCGTACAGTCGAAGCCCGGTATAACGAATGATATATTGTCAGGCCCATTCGTTATTTTGAAATATTCGTTATATCGCAACAAATTTTTGTATGATTTTTACTTCATTTTTAGAATTTTGGAATTTTTTGAGATTACTAAAAAATTAAAAAGGACTGCAATAATGGAACACGCTTACACTAAAAGGTTTAAAAACAATAAAGTCTCAAATTATTTTTTTATTTAGATTATTTTTTATTTTTTTAACTTTTTTTTATATTTTTTTAACCAATTGTTCGTTATATCGAGTATAAATTTTCAGAAATATTCGTTATATAAGGTAGTTAATGGAAATAATTACGTCATACGTTATACCGCGTTTTCGTTATACTGAGTATTCGTTATACCGAGCTTCGACTGTATATACTAAATTTTGCATGAACTGTAATATGAATATGTTTTGTCAATTTATGTAACTAACTTTTGTTATTTAGTTTTAGCAATGTTATTTACAGAGGTCTGCTCTGTTAACGACTTTAACATTGTTCATTTTTACGTTAACTTAGTTATCATAGTATGTAAGACAATAAATGTAATCGAACAATAAGAAGACTTAATAACATTTTTACTTACTTAACAGAAAAAAAAATAGATACAGAAAAATTGTACAAATTTGTATGGAAAATTTAGAGGTACCTTCACATTTTCACTCATAACTTTTGAACCGCTTGACCGATTTTGCTCATTTTAAATACCAAACTGCACGGGAGGATGTTCAATAATCTGGGTAAAAATAGGCACCCCCGCTTGCGTCTTCGCGTCGTGATCGTGATTTCAACAGACAGACAGACAGACGGACATCGCTAAATCGACTTAAAATTGCATAAGGATCACGAATATATATACTTTATGGGGTCTTAAACCTATATTTCGACATATGACAAACGGAATGACAAACTGATATATACCCTCACCATATATAGTGGAGGGTATAATAACGTACTTTCTGCTTTAATTTTCGGAGAAAATTTACTAAAACTCAAAATAATTGATTTTTTTATAGCTCGAAAATAAGGAGCATGCGACAAAAATGTTTTAATAACATTTAGATAAAAGGAATTAAAATTGCATGTTTTCTAATCGAAAAATGAATAGATTTTATTAATTTAAATGATTTTAAAATATGCATGGTTTTACCATAGTAAATTCATACAAAATTTAGCAAGGCCCGACAAAGTACATTTTTGCACCATTTTTAATATTTGAACCGACATATCTCGCGATATAGGTCGGACTCCCAAAAAAGAGTTCTATTATGGTACCCCTAAAATGCAGTTTGCCATGCTATTAAAAACTTATCTTATCTAGTTCTAGTTACAATTCTTTCAAATATACCACCACTGATTGTCTACTAATTGAATTTAGTTTACACGCCACTGGATATAAAAATAACACATAATATAACAACAAAACTATTACTGCAAATTTACTGTTATATTGCATATATTTTCAAATTTCTACTCAGAACCAACATTTTATTATTAAACATTGACTAATAATGCAAATTTTTGAAAGAATTAAAAAACATTTCACAAAACAATAAAGCACAACCGACTTCGATCAAATTAGTGGAGAAACTGAACGAACAAAAACTTGCAATTGTAATAAGCGTATTTTTCGCTGTGCTTATGTGGCAAGCTATCAAAATTGGCTTACTATGTTGTTCCCATATAAGTTTGTAATAAGCTAACGTTTAGTATGAGCGCTACCCATGTCAAATTTGTATGAGATTGATGGAAGCCAACGTTGGTAGCTTCCCGCATAAATACAGCTTTTATTGAATTTCAAAGTATTTTAGACGGAAGACCTAAAAGCATCAAGTTTGTACTAATGTCTGACAAATAAAATTGTAAGTTACAGCATTTGGATGTTCATTCTTTTGTTGGATTGTGATATTTCGTATCCATATGCATAGTTCATATAACAGTCTTATAAAGAAAATTTGTTATTGTTAATTAGATTTGCGTGTGAAAAATTAACAACCAAACTTCTATTGAACGTTCGGCCAACATTTAAGACACAGTTCAAATATACAACATTTTTTTGTATATATATTTAAAACAACACTGTTATTGGAAATATTATGTCTTATTCTTTTAAATAAAATTACTGAAACAAGTGCAAATTCAATAGTTTTTGCATTCAATATTTTTTCAGAATTTTTTCAACAAGCAAAAAGTAATTTTCAGTTTATTTAATTTTAATTTGTTATTAAGAATTAAAAAATTAAACATTTATTTAAAAAATAAATAATTTAAATTAAAAAAAGTCGAACCTGCATTTAACTTTTTGGAAATAAAATTTACCCAAATTACTTGTTCACATCAACAATGTTTTAGAAACGTAAATTAGTGATTTTTTTGATGTTGTTCCGAATGAAATAAAGAGGTTTGCAAAGCATGATTTCTATTTTTATTGCTGGGAAATGTGGATTTCGTAAATATTTTCGGTGTACAAACATTTAAAAAAAATCGTTATGAATTAAAAAGAAAATTTTTAATTTCTCATATTTTGAGTAACTTTTACTTTTAAATGAAATAAAAAAATGTTTGCAATAAAAAAATTAAACAAAAAAATTCTATTGCATCGGCCGGGAATCGAACCCGGGCCGCCCGCGTGGCAGGCGAGCATTCTACCACTGAACCACCGATGCTTATACTAACTCAGTTCTAAAGCTTTTATTTATAGTTGCTATTAAAAATTACAATACAAATGAAAAGATATACTTACTACATTCTCATATTTGTTATTGTGCGTAGTGTTTCTCAGGGCGTTGGTGGTGTAATGGTCAGCATAGTTGCCTTCCAAGCAGTTGATCCGGGTTCGATTCCCGGCCAACGCACACTACTTTTTTACATTTTTAACAGTTTTTTTGCATATTTTTCCATGCATTACCTTGCAATAATCATGCATTACATTATTATCCGTCCCCTTTTCTGTTATTTTAAAACATTTTACAGTAATTAGTTACAATTCTTGATTACGTATTGCGTGGTTTCTGGACATAAAATTATAATTGAAACATTTTTAAAAATTTATTTTTATATACATTGCCTTGGGTGTTTTGTAAGCAAGAAGGTTATGTACCCCAGCTGGAAATTGTGTGTTAAGGACAATGTCAGCTTAAGTTTGAAGAATGGAATATATCGATTTAGGTAAAGGAATAAACTTAATAAAATCTTAAAAACTATGAATATGAAGTTTTTTAAATCTGGGTCCATACAATAGCTCTCGACCAAATAACTGGCCAAAAGGGAAATTAAATAATTCCCCAAACATTTGTTTAGAAAACAACAACAATGATTATTGGGGACTTATTTAATTTTTTGGTATTAGATTCATAGAGCAAAAATACACAAAAAAATGTGGTTTGATTATAAATCGGTTGGATATGAAAAATTCACGCGAATTATTCGATTGGAAATGAAAAATTCGGCAAACTTTTGATAAATCAAAACTATTGACTTGTTTTGTATTTAGTCATACTTTGTGGGGTCCTATTTCATTATTTCTTATGGGGTTATTTCATGGCCCGTTTTTTTTTTTATTTGCAATTTTCTTCTATTAAAAATTCAAAGTTTATTATTTGGTATCAACAACACTCAGCCAAAATTCGAACTAGAAAAGCCTTAAGTTTGTTTGGTAGTTCATCTCCTTGCACTAACTCGAGGTAAGGGCAAAAACTCTGTGAAATCGGAAAAACTGAGGATATATAAATTCTTTGAATACAATATTCCAGCACTACAGGCAACAACAAAATAAATTCTTAAAGCATAGTATTAAATTGTTCGTATTTCACGTGAACAAATTGTTTTACTACATATAAAAAAAATATTTTTCACGATAATTAAACGTGAAAATTAAGTACAATTTGTTTTCACGGACAAGACTATTATTTTTCTAGTTCAAAAGTGACGTTTTAGGATTATTGTGATTGTGTATTTCTTATAAAATAAAAAAAAAGTATTAATTTTTACAATTTAATCACGATTTGAGGCCATTAAAATTCGAGTGAAATTTTTTAGATGAAAGACATTTTTTACTGTTCTTAAAAAGTAAAAGAAAGCAGATTCGCTTGCATCGGCCGGGAATCGAACCCGGGCCGCCCGCGTGGCAGGCGAGCATTCTACCACTGAACCACCGATGCTGACGTACCGTAGTCTACTTCGTATTGGTAATATCCTAAATATGATCAGTCTTGGTTGAAATTCGCCAACATACTGTCCGAAATTTTAATGGGTTTAAATGGACACGTGTTACTATTTATTTAAAAATAGATAAACAATTAAAAAACGGAAATTTTAATTTTCTTGATGCTAACCAATATTTATGAAAAAATCGATGATGGATTATTAATAATATGCTGCGGAATTAGTTTTTTTTTTAGCAAATATGAGACAGATTCTTCATTTTGTCAGCTATAATCACATTAGACAGATTCTATCCAAGATCAGTAGGCTTCTTAGGCCCATTGAAATTTCCTTCTATTAAAACAACGGCCTTTAGGTTTCCAGCAAACATAAAAGTAAATTTTTGGAAAAACCTTATATGGGTCTAAACATGTAAACGATGTAAGTTATTGTGCTATGTTTGTTTTTCAATATAAACTATTTTTAATTTCAGCCCACAACGCATTAAGTTTGATATTTTATTTTTTTGTAATACATTTTGAAAAATTGCCGAAAATAGAACAAAATAATTAAAAGTAAAACATTTTGAAATCACAAGAAATTTTATAAGTGAATAAACTAAAATAAAGGAGGTATCAAATTATCCGACTTGATGGAAATTCACTTTTTCTATTTTTTTCTTATTAATTATATTTTAATGTAATAATTAATGTTTGGTAAACTGGTGAATAAAAATTAACCATTTACGAAAATCTGTTTTTAAAAACTCCTTAAAACTTTATTATTTAGTTTTGATGTTAACGAAAATTTTCACCTTATACATGGTGGAATTTGATGAAAAGAGACAGTTGCGACATTTTCATAAAACAACTTGAAAAAAAAACGAATGGAACACTTTAGGTTAAATGTCCCCAAAAAATCTAAAACCTCCCTGTAGAAAGCCTGACCCCAGGCCACCACTTTTGTCGACTATTCTGGTGACATGTCCACAAAGCGTCTATACTTTTTGCATTACTTCTTTGCAAAGCTGTGCTTGTTCTTGATTTTTTTATTGTTTTATTTTGTTTAAAATACATGTGCATAGCTGCATGCAAAACTAAAGTTTTTAATAAAAATATAAAGAAAAATTAATTTAAAAGGTAATGATAATAAATAAATAATGAGCAAAAGAAATTACAAAATACTTGTGAAAAAACAATCAATTTTGTATAAAAATAACAAGAAAGAGGCAACAATTTTTAGTGAAAATGGCAACTCTAGAGATTTTGTGGAGCCTGATGAATATTTAACGGAGCCTGTGGATGATTTTGTGCAGTCATTTGAAGATTTGTCTACTACAAAATTAAATTTGCACGAAATTTTTTTTTTACTTTAATGAAATTTAAAAAAAAATTTTTAATAAAATATCAATTTTAACCAAATAAATGCACCTGTTTAATCTCATTCACTTCTAGTGTGGAAATCAAGTAAAAAGTTCCAAAAGTGTAGACTAGAATTACTAAAATGTACTAGTGAATCTCTGGTTCAAATGTCAACACCTAGTCAATATATGTGTAGATTCACAATGACACGCACATGTTAAATGTCTACAGCAGAGAGCGTTGGCTGGGGCATAATTAGTCAGTAGTACTGGTGACAAAGTCAATAGTGAATCAGTACAGTTTCACTATCGCATTTCCTACAGGGCTATTGTTTTAACCCCCCTGTCCCAAAACGAAAATATTTGTCACAAAAATATGGCAGTCCTGATTACAATAACTCTATTTTCCAAATGGTAACATTTTAATGTTAATAAACATGCCACGCGGCGGCCCGGGTTGGATTCCCGGCCGATGCAAAATATTTTTCATTAACTTTAATAAAATATGTTTTTTTTTCTTTTGAAAATAATAATCGTTTTTTTTTGTATTTTTTTCAAAATTTAGTAAATACAATAAGAATTTTTATAAAAAAAATTGCGTGGCAGGCGAGCATCCTACCACTGAATCACAGATGCTCACTACTACAAAGAAAAACTTATCGTTAGAACAACTACGTACAATACTAACAACCTGCCTTCAACTTTGCTTAGATTGTTATTATAAATTTGGTCTATCTTTCATAAATTTTGAATATTATTATTACTAATAGTTGGCAAGCATAACCTTTTCATTATAACCACGCTCAGATCAATAACGATACGAAAATTTTAAAACAACGTTTCCAATAGTGGCATGTGTCTTCTAATATCAGGAAGTTTATCTCATATTACATACTAAATTTTTTTATATCTGCAAGTTACCGTTATAAATTGGTGTTTCGGTAGTTTAGCGTTCAAGATATTTTCAAGTTAAATTGGTAAAATAGCGCAATACAAAAGGACACATGCCTTTATTGAATCGCCATTTTACTATGAAAAGGTATTTAATACCAACCATGTTATTATTATCAAATTTGAAATAAAGAAAAGAACATCAAATTTTGGAGAAAAAAAAGGTTAATACTTAATAGATTTTAGCGTAATGTACGAATTAATAAATTAAATTACAAAAAAGTTACGATTTTCTTAATAACAAAATACATTTATAAATTTATTTTTGTCAACAATGCAATTTAGCGGGCGTTAGTTAAACAAATAAAAATAATGACCCCTTCTGGAATAAAAAAAAATAATGAACTTATTTCATATGCGAAAATCGTACTCATATGAAAAGAAACTTTCCAACGATTTCCAAAATAATTTTATTTATCTGTTCGACAAAACGTGGTCCAAATTAAGATCATGTAAATACATTTTATACTCTTAAGATGATTAAATTTTATTTATAATTTTTTTAGAAAAAAATTTTGCCTCTGGGGCTAATTTCTCAAAAATAGTAAAAAAAAATTTAAAAAATTAGCCGAAAACCTATCATTTTTTAGAATCTCGATTTTTTAAAACATTTCTTTTTTTTTTTTGGGTGGGGTCCTGTGATTCGAAGTTAGAAAATGTATTTTTTGAGATCCTAAGGGAGTTTCCTTTTATTTGAGTACCCACACTTATCTGTTACTTTGCGTACCGGTTTTTGGCCCGTACCTCAAAAATGGAAATTAAAAAAAAAAATTTTATTGCAGAGAGGGTTATATATATTTTGGTTTTTTTAATAAACTTTTTCGGGACACAAAATCGCCTTAAATGGATCTAGAGGACGTCATATACCATGGATCATGAAATAAAATGCATTTTTCAGATACTAAGGAAATTTCCTTTAATTAGATGTACACACTTATATATACTACGCGTGCCAGTTTTTGGGCTCTGGGAGCCTCACAGGCCTAGGCTCCATATTTTTTGTAGCAAAGCCCGACAAAGTGCATTTTTTGCATCATTTTTAAACTTTGAACCGAAATATCTCTCGACATAAGTCGGACTCCAAAACAGGAGTTCTAGCATTGGTAAGAATTTTGAGCCAGTCAGTACCCCTAAACTGTAGTTTGCCACGCTATTACAAACTTACCTTATCCATTAACAATTCTTTTAAATATACCGCCACTGCTTGTCTACTAATTAATTTGATTTACACGCCACTGGATATAGAAATAAAGCCACAAAAGATAAACACATAATACTTATAACAGGAACAAAACTATTACTACAAATTTAATGTTATTTTGCAAATATATTTTCACATTTTTATCACAAACAACCAAAATATTTTATTTTTTATTATAAAAACTTGCAATTGCCTTTTATTATTTAACATTGACTAATAATGCAAATTTTAGAAACAATTCAAAAAAACCTTTTTACAAAACAATAAAGCACAACCGACTTTATCAAATTAGTGGAGAAACTGAACAAACAAAAAAAAGGAGATCAAAGAGTGATGCCAGCTTTTGTAAAGTAAAAAGTGCACCAAAAATTGTAATAAGCGTATTTTTCGCTGTGCTTATGTGGCAAGCTTTCAAAGTTGGATTAGGTCATTCCCATATAAATTTGTCATAGGCTAACGTCTAGTGTGAGCGCCTAACGTTACTCATGTCAAATCTGTATGAGAATAATAGAAGCCAACATTGCTAGTTTCCGCATAAATACAGCTATTATTGAATTTTAATGTTTTATGTCAGAGGTTCTAAAAGCATCAAGTTTGTACAAACGTCTGACAAATAAAATTGTAAAGCGGCCCATAGACTATCAAGCATGCTGTACAGCATGTTTGTCTGCTGTATGAATTTGATAGTGTAATGTCTTGTTTGATTTTTTTTTTTGCTTATAGCATGATGCATCGTGTAATTGTGTGTTTGTCAAACACATCAATCTTTTAAGATATAAAAAGTAATATTTTGTTTGCTTGATAGTGTATGTCAGAACAATTTTTATGTTTGTCAAGCATGTGGAACAGCATGTTTTTAGTTAGTTTTATAACAGTATTATAAAGAATATTTGTTATTGTTTTACATTTTTTGTACGATTTCAAAAACATCAGACCAAAAAACTAAAACATGTTTTTAAAAACCCCCTGTCCCAAAATGAAAATTTTTGTCACAAAAATATGGCAGTCCTGATTACATAACTCTGTATTTCAAATAATAACATTTAAATGTTAACATTTAGACAACAATTTTTAATTAACAGAGTGGGAAAACAAGCATCGGTGGTTCAGTGGTAGAATGCTCGCCTGCCACGCGGGCGGCCCGGGTTCGATTCCCGGCCGATGCAGAATAATCTTTTTATTAACTTTATAAAATATGATTTTTTTAACTTTCAAAATTTGTTTTTTTAAAAAATTTATTTATTTTTGTAATAATAAAAAAGATTGCATCGGCCGGGAATCGAACCCGGGCCGCCCGCGTGGCAGGCGAGCATTCTACCACTGAACCACCGATGCTCACAACTGCGAAGAAAAACTTAATAAATTAAATTAGAAAAAAAAATTATGATTTTCTTAATAACAAAATACATTTATAAATTTATTTTTGTCAACAATGCAATTTAGCGGGCGTAGAAAAAAAATAAAAAAATTACCCCTGTAAATAAAAAAGAATGTACAACTTAATTTATATGCGAAAATCGTACTCAAATGAAAGGAAACTTTCTTACGATTCCAAAGACAATTTTATTTATCTATTCGTTCGGAATTGTGTATAGGTAAATATTTTATGCCGCAGGTAAACATTTTTGTTTTTTTTTTTGGAAAATCGTTTTTACTGCTTTGTTAGATTATGAAAAAAATATTTTTAGTTTTGTAATCGTGACGAAATTTCCTTTTATTTGAGTACCAATTTGACATATAAAACAAGTTTTTACATTTTCGCCCTAGCCTAAAGGGTATAAAGTATACTGAAATGGCTATAGCACGGGCCAAGTTTTAGGGTTTGAAAAAAAATTAATTTCAGAAATCGTGAGAAAATTACTTTTCATTTGAGTATCCATACAATGCAAATATTACAACCGGTTTTTTGTACGCAGCTACTAATTTTTAATTTCAGATTTTTTATTTCAGGGATTGTCGCGTAATTGTTTTACCTACGCCTGCTAAAGTACAGTTTTGCCTTATTTTTTTAATTTTAGTTTGAAACTAATATATTCGGCTCTACAGAATGTAAAATATTAAATCCTTGATGTAGTATACAAACACGAGGAATACCACATTCCACCAGAAATTTGGAAAACTGCAAAAAGAAAAAAACAAACATTAGAAATATTAAAATATATATTAAACAAAGTCAATCAGCAAAAGTAGTCACTCATGGCTCCCAAAATAGAATCCAAATATAAATAGATTTAACAAAAAAAAATATTTTGTAAAACTCCAAAATTTTACAGTAACTTATTTTTCACAAAATTTTGCATTTTTGTTAAATATTTTTTTAAATGATTGTTTTAATAAAACAGGAAATTGAGAATGAGTTTCATTAGTGTTTCCAAATATTCAACCCCGCCGGTTAACCGGTTAAAGGGCTAACTATATTATACTTTTGTTAACTTAAGCTACTGTCAAAAATTAACGAAAAGTCTGTCAAATGCTTAATCAACTTATTGAAGACTTTTAGGTGGCTACAATGTACTTTTTAAACTTAAATACTTACTACACTTAGTTGCAAATACTTGTACTTTTGCAAAAACTGTTTTCTTCTTATATTTCTAAAATATATGTATCTTTTCGAAAAATATTATTTAATGTGTTCAATTTATACATTTTTTACAATTAACAAGTAAATCTATATTAATTTTTAATAATTAAAAAAAAACAAATGAAAACATAAATAAAAAAGTACTAAAAAATGCAACAGTGCTTGTATCTCAATCATTTTCAATTAAATTTTCTATAAAAATATTTTCCGCGTACATTGCAATTTGTTTTTTTTTTCCATAAACAGTTTTTCTAAAAACATGATTCCTTAAGTAAAGTGCGGTCAGTTTCGCTGTTTGCTTAAGCAAATGACACTTGACGAAACTTAACGAAAAGTTTGTTAAGTACAATATAGTCATACACATTTGATTACATGTATTCGCACATTTGCTTAAGCTAGAAAAAGTATAATATAGTTAGCTCTTAAGGTATTATTCGAAAAATTACGAAAATTGATTAATCGGGAATATTGGCTATTAATCGAATAATTGTTTAATTCAAAACAAATGTACATATATTTTTCCTCAATAAAGACACAGAGAGCTGCTTTTTGTAAAATATCATGTTGAATTTACTGCATTTTAGATATTATAAATTGTTTTAATAGGGTCATTTAATTTAATCTGAGACTTTTTAAAGAATTCTTAGAAACTTGGAATTTTTTGGAAGGAATGTAAGAACAAGTTCAGTGTAAGATATTTAAAGACGAAAAACATATATTCAAAACAATAACAACAAAAATAAATTGTTGCATGTGTTTTTTACGTTTGAACGTCAAGTAAACTCTAAAGGCTCAGCTACAACTAGCTTATGTCACTTAAGCTAATTCCGTTCTGCCTTGAAGTCAAAACAGCTAAACGCAGTGTAGACAGTTTAAACACAGTGCGGCATTTTTATTTTCTTTCTCATCGTCGAGAAATTAGAAAAATTTCGAAATTTTCAAACCAAATTCAATACGAAATTCTTAAAAATATTGCAGTTTTTGCGAAATTAACAAAGTTTGACAGAACTGTCACTGACACTTTCACTACACAGAGAGAAAAAGTCATAGTAAAATCAATTATCAATCATATTTGAATTAAATCTTATATTTTTACAAATATTTTTTAAATTAAGCATAAATATTATTAAAGTAAATAAGTTTCTTGTTAAAATAAACTATTTCGCATTTAAAATATTAGTTTGATAACATTTTAGATTTTGTTTTGGCAAAAATGAATAGAAACCGTAAAATTAAGCAGAGAATTTTATGTTGTTTCTACTTTATTTTTAATTTTTTTCTGTGTATATGTGGTTTACTCTTCAGAGATATAAGGAGGTATTATATTAAAAAAAAGCTATATAACTATATAAATCTTCTACTGTTTCTATTTTTAAAATATGCGAGTATGATTTCTAAAATTAACTTAAATTATAAATATTTGTAGAATTTTGACAAAAGTACTAAAAAAAAATTGACCATGTCCTACTTAAATTCTTTAACTTTATCAAAACTTTTTGAAAATTTTATTCATATAAGTAACGCCATAGTGCTTGTTAAGAATATAATAATAATTTTTTTATTCAACCGCTAAATTTTCTGTTACAAGAAATTACTTGTAAAACAGCTGGTCCTCTATAACTTGTTTTTCTGTCGGTTTTAACACCGATAGTTTTTGTTTGAAGTTATTTCAAAAGTAACCGGTTATATTACCCCAAACAGGTAGGAATACTACTACTGGAACTAGTTCCAGTTTGTTATATCTTACATTAAAGTATGGGACACATTAACCGAAATAGAATCGATTACTAAAGGAATCCGATAATCGATTAAACGAATTGGAAACACTTGCTTACACACAATAGAAATAAATTACATAGTTTTATTTTGAGAAAATCCAAAACTTTTATGGTTTGACAATTAAATTTGTCCGATTTGTCTGACAATTTTTTCATATATGTAGTTGTGGGTACGCATTTTGAGTGCTAAAGTCGCTGGCTGAAAAGTTAATTTTGCAATACCGAAACACTTGATTTCAAAAATACCGATATTCAAAAACATTCTCTTAAAATCGGAAATTTACCGATATTAAATTTAAAAATATAAATATTTTTAATATCAAAAATTGTCAATTAATTAAATTTTATCGATTTTTGTTAATAAAAATTCGTATTGCTAACTTTATGTGTGGTTATTAATTTTTAACATGGGTAATAACAGAAACGATACAGTATAACCGTGTATGGGTAACGCTATTTTAAATTATTTAATTTTTTAGGTAACGGTATTTTGTGGATAATAGTATTTCTGTTATTTAGGAAACGGTTATCAGTTTAAACGGGTTTTTCACCAATAACAATATTTTAGCGGTATTGCCTTTCAATTTCGATTTTAAACTTTAGTGGGTAATATTGTGTTTTCTTTTACAACACATGGTTAATTGTAAAAATGAAATTTTTTGATACGAATAAAATACCGCTACCGATACCAATACCGTTATTTGTTTCAGTTGTCAACTTTGTCATTTATAAATATTGTACTTACATCTACAGCATGTTCATGTATATTACTTATACAAATTATAATTCGATTTAGCAGTTTTTCTTCTATTTGTGGTATATTTAATGACTCCAATGATTTGTTATCCAATTGTAAAATATTGTACGGTATATTAATGCTTTTTGGTAAATGAACACGATTGTAATCTAAAGTACTTCGTATATCCAAACAACACAATTCATTGGGTTGATATTTTAGGAGATCATTTAAATCATTAGCACTAATGCGTGGAGACATTTCTTTTTGTAGATCAGCCAACGTAACATCTGCGGTAATGTCCTAATAAAAACGAAAGAAAAAATTGAAAATAAAACAAAGAAAAATGAAATCAAAAATCTTACAAAAGATCCCAATTCTTTATCTCTTAAAACATGAAATCGGTGGGCAACACTTTTTGGTGTTAATTCGTACATTTTTTGTGATTCAACAACACAATTTTCCATAACAATATCTGGTAAGTCGGAAAATAATAGTATGCACTCATTGAAACCAGATGCTAATAATGTTGATTTCAATTGTTTGAGTATAGAAATGCCAATATATAGAGGATAAGAATTATCGCCCAACATTAATTTATCCCATAAATGTAAAATTTTATGTAAAGGAAATACATCTGTTGGAAAAAAAAGAAATATGAATTAAATATTAAAATTTTAATTTTCTTTGCATTCTCTACTTACGTGAAAACATTGTTAAAAACCATGGTATAGCAAATAATTCGGGTATAAAATTTATATTTGCCAAATGTTGTGCCAGTGTTGGTTCATGAAATGCCGTTAATTGTGAGAATTTACTTAGATATTCTTTAATAATGGCAGAATTATCTTTAAGGAAAAACCATTGAAGATATTTAGGTATAAATTTATAAACGCTGTGAAATGCCAACTCTTCATTATTAAAATTTAAATAAAGAAATGGTGCTGTTAGTGAATCCAAACCCTGCCAGTATACATAATGTGGATGTGCTGTTACCCAGGCTTTTAAAAGCCTTTTTAATTTATTGTGTCCCTCGGGAGATGATAATAATTCATCATACTGATGACATCGTGGTATATCAACTTCAATCTGAAGCAAAATTACAAAGAAAAAAACATGTAATTAATTTATTTTATATATTCTACTATTCTAGCAGATAATCTGAATTTTAAATAAATTTGTATCAATTTTTGCAATTCTTTAATTATTAATTTTTTCAAATTTAACTTACCTGACGATCCGTTGAGGTGGGTGTAAATTTATCAATTTTCTCATAACTACCATTTGGTATGACGTCCAAAAGACACGCCCATATAGGGCCTCTTAATAATGGTGGTATATCAATGGCAGCTTCTTTATGAATTATATCTGCAGTATAAGGATAGCCCTAAAAGTCGATGATATCATATTTTAAATCACTTCACAAACAATTATATTCCAACGTTAAACACACCTTTAATAAACGAGAAAATAATCTTACTCTGTAAAATTGATATTCAATATCTTTTTCACGTATAACCAAAGGCAATTGATCCATGCCCACACCAAAATTATAAGGAAACTTTGGGGAATGTATAAGAGGGTAATAAGCCATTGCAGGAATTTTACGTAAACGATCTATGAGATTTTGTAACTTTAAAACAACAACACGATCATCCATCAAATACGATTGACTACGTTTGGGTCCGACCACAGAACCATTAAGACAAACCACCTGCGGTATAGCTAAAATGGGAGCTTCACTGCGTATAAGACCTTCTTTTTTAAGTTCCGATTGAACATCACCACCTGCCAGCTGCCACCAATAGTATATTTGTTCTAATGGCATACGTAGTAAGAGTATAGGAGATTTTTCTAAAGGAGTTATTTCATATAAATTGAGATTCGTAGAAAATATTGTTGAATTTAAAACATCGTCTGGTAATGGCCTTTCTGTGGGTTTTACCGCTAAACATTTTTCTACCAGACATCGCAAGTCAGCATCCAAATGTTGATACAACTCAAATTTATTATGCTCTCTAGCTATTTTTTCAAATACATTACTCGATTGGCAAAATGAGAGTATCTTACGTGATATAGCAGATATTTTTAAATTTGGCCAAAATGATGATTGTAATAAAAGTTCAGATATTATCATTGCCAATGACCAAATATCACTTTTTACATTATTTTTAATGCCCAACAAACGTTCTGGTGGCATATATTTTATATTGCCCAGGGGAAAGGGTACATATTCTCCGCCTTTTGTCATATAGTATAAACCATAATTGAATAGCTTTATATTATCATATTGATCTAAAAGTATATTTTTTGGTTCTAAATTATGAGCCACAATTTTATGATCATTTAATTTTTTTAAAGCGGAGGATATTTGATAGAAAATTCGTAGTATTAATGCCAAGTTTAAAGAATCTTTACTTCTATCTTGAAGCGTAGATCCTCTATATTCAGAGACTACTATTGTTCTTTCTAGAAATATACAAAGAAAATATATAAATTTAGATTACACTCTACAACCGTTAAAAACAATTTTTGGTTTCTTACTCTTAAACTAGATACCTAAATAAATCAAATTTTGTATCAAACTTGAAATTTCATTTATAGATACGTAAATTTTTGACCAATTATATAAAAATCCTAAACTAGAGAGGGGCACGGGAGCGATTTTTGACTCACGCTCACGCAAGATCACGAACCAATAATTACAATCACGCTCACGAAATACACACAATTCAATAATTCAAAATATTTCGAAAAATTAAACTTAAAGAGATTTAATTTATCACTTGACCAAGTTGAATGAAGTGTTAGCATATTTAATAGATAAAGATAAAACAGTCTTGCTACATTACATGTAAAATAAATGGAAAAACAAAAAAATAATAGATTTTTATTAAAATGATCTAAAAGCGGAGAGAAGCTTTACAACACAAAAACCATTATCACAGTCAATGTAATAAATAAATTTTAAATAAAAATTGTTTATGAATTTAAAAGCTGTAAATTTTTATTTAAATGCTTCAAAAAGGTACAAAAATTTAGGTTTAGAAATTGCCAGCTTTATATTGCATTTATAAGCAATATTTATAGAAGACTTTATTGGATTAAATTCAAAATCACTGTGATACACTATCGGCAGCTTTAATGCAACCAGCTAATGCAGTGTTCGGTTGAATTGAAAAAAAAATCTACTTGATCAAACTAAACTTTCCGATCAAAACTATCAAATATATTAGCTGATTTGCTAAGTGAAGTTTTTCTGCAGAGCAATTGGTTTAAGTTTAATCTCTAGCAACTTTGCCATTTGGCAAGCTAACGGGTTGTATCATATATTAAAAAAAATATAAAAATCTTTAATTGGTACTCAACAAGTTAATAAATAGGGCCATTATCAGCCCTTAGTAAAAGATATTTCAGAAATTTGTTGATGTAAATTTTGTCCTGATCTAATAAATATTTCGGAACTTATTAAAAATTGTATTTCCAACTCTAAAGCCCATTCAGTCAAACGGACACGACCCCTTGTCCGAAAAAAATAACGACACCAATGCACTCAGCTTGTACTCTTTAGACAATGGACCAAGTTTCATGTGTTTTAATTTTTTTATTTAATCATAACTGACAAGGGGCGTTATTAAATGACATTTAATCTCGCATTGAAAACTTACCATGTTTTCCTCTAACCACATCTAAATATTGACACAAATTAGGATGACGGAATTCTTTAAGTTTTTGAGATCTACCCAAAATTGCTATGGAATTCGGTGTTAAGGGTAAACCATTGCTGCCACAAACTTCACTCGGATGTATTTTAGCAAAAAATGTTACGGCAGCCAATACAGATTCTTGTTTATTAACCATTTTTCTAAAACTTTCAGTTATTTAAAATATACTTTTTAAAAAGTTTACATGCTATTGAATTTTGAATATACAATAATTATTTTTTTATCTTTAGTATAAAAACACTTAACTATATGAAAGATAAAAATTGCAAATTATCTACCCAATAAAAAACATAAACAAAGAAACAACTCTGTTTTTAAGTTAGCACTGCTGCTAAATTATTCAGACTTAAAATCGCAAAAAAAACTCAAATTTACATTTATATGTTAATGCAGGAACATAACGTGTCAAATTAATATGGGAATGGCCTTAAAGCCAACTTTGATAGTTTGGCGCATAAACACAGCTTTTATCTCAAAATTCTCCATAATCTATTAGATTTCGTTTTGATTTCAGCGAAATCTAACTTTAAATTGGACTTCATTTTGTATAGGAAATAAAATTTTAATCCCAATTTTTTTTTATTAGATTTGGCGTTTCTATTTTTCTAACTTCCGAATTGACAATACAAAAAACAGCTGATGAAGTCTCCAAATAATCTCAATATGTAGAAAAATAATCAATATTTTTAAAAATATGAAAACTTTAAATAAAAAGTATTTAATTAGAATATTGCTTCAAGTATAAAAATAAATTTATAATTTAATTGATAATTTTTTTTGTACTGCGTTATCGACTTTTATTTGACAGATACTCATTTATTCTCTAAAGTTGAACTCCTCACACTCATTATTTTCCCATAAAAAAATTCATCAATTTTTCGTCCATACAAAATATAGCAAGTGTCATGTGGGCTTTATTGTTATACCATACAAATGTATTAGTACATAAGCAAAAGAGCCGGTATCGAGAAAAACGATAAGGGTTTAAATAAAATATGTCTTGAAATTTACATGATAAATAATTTTTTTATTTTTACCATTTATAGTCGCATGTATTTATGAACAAAACTATAAATTTTATTTCAAAATATTTAATTAAAAAAAATCTTTTGTGCTGCATATCAATTTTTATTACTGAATTTGGCCGTCTGTGCTGTATATCCATATATTTATTTGCGCTTGAATGATTTTTGTTTTAATTTATATACATTGTGGTAGTGCAACAAAACTTGAAATATATTTTACAATTTTTGTATGCAAATTTGAAGCATATGACAAATGCAGAAAAACAATAATAAAATTCTTGTTTTTTATTTTTTGTATTAAAAAATTGCTGTATATGCTAAAAAGTGGTATTATATTTTTGGATTTAAGTATTTCTATTCTGACAGTATTAATAATAATAATAATGCAATAAATTTTTTTGCCCAATTATTACAAATGATTAAATAAATAAAACAATTTATCTCTTGTTTGTTGTAATTAAACAAATTACCCATTTTTAACAAACTTTTTTGCTTTTAGTTTTAAAATTGTAATGTTTGGTTAAAAATTTGCCACCAATGGTTTTAATTGAAATCGCTTGGTTTATGTAGAAGTGTTGCCATATTAAAAAGATATTAGAAAAGCAACGAGAAGATAACAAACTAGTAGCTAGCGAGTTTTCAGAAAATCATATACAACGAGTTAAATCACCGAAATAGTTCTTTTATAAAAAAATCCCAAGCAGAGCACATGTGCAATAAAGATTAAATTAAAGTATAGAAATGGTACGTAACCAAAGTATTTTAAAATATAAAATTAATTATTAAATTGTCTATAATGATGAGACTGATGACGAGACTGAGTTTAATAACTTTGCTCGTAGAATATTATGTATTTTTCATAATTTTTTTACATTTTGAAGTTATAAAACAAAAGATGTTAAGGCAGGCTGAATAAATGACAATTTATAAATAATTTTGCTTAGTTAATCTAAACTTCTATTTGAATTAATAAAATTTTTATTTTTCAGTGTAACTTCAACAAAACCCCGGGCTAATTAAACAGCCACGTGTTTTTTTCTTGTAAAAAAAATATGGCACACGACTGATACTTGACATCAATTACTATCAAGGTAATTTAATAGATTATTAAAACTTATGTTCTTAAAATAAAATGATGAAAAAACACTGACCTGTACTAGAAAAAATCATTGAAAGATACCCAATCTACTGAATATAAAATTTTTGAAGAACTCTTATAAATTTTTTGAAACATCAATTCTAATCACACTTTATCTTTTTTAGGAAGTCCCACTAAAATTTGCCAAGCTCCCGTGCGTTCCACTTTAAAATGCTTAAGAAATCTTGCATTCTTTGGAAAGGTTAGTATTTATTTTGTGTGAAAATTCTTTATTACAAATGATGATAAACCTAAAGTTTTCCTTTTGCGGTTTCCACCGGAAGCTATATTGCTAATGACGGTTTTGGATTGTCTGATGTATTAAAAAAACTTACAAACTTATCTTTTATTGTCCTATTTTGTTAATATGTGTATTTTCTACATTTTCAGGGTAGCATGATTATCGGTTGTGTAATTAAAAAGAGCAGAAGATCTAATTCGGCATTTGGGAATTGTCAATTTTGTAAAAGGTGCGTTTTTTTTACAGTTCTGTTTTGTTATTGTTGTAAATGATGAAACCTTTATTATATTTCCTTTTGCGGTTTCCACCGGAAGTTCGCTAATGACGGTTAGGACGTCTGATAATTTTTTAAAAATTATGTCTGGTTTTGTTTTAATCTTTTTTTAATTCATATATTTGTTTTTATAATTTCAGAAACTATTATTGACGATATATGGATATAATTTTTATTCTTTTTACGTGTTTTTGTATGAAAAAATATGGCCTACTTGACATCAATTCCTACTAAGGTAATTTAATAGATTGTTAAAACGTTTGTTATTAAAATAAAATGATGAAAAAACACTGACCTGTACTAGAAAAAAATCATTGAAAGATACCCAATCTTCTGAATATAAAATTTTTGAAGAACTCTTATAAATTTTTTGAAACATCAATTCTAACCACACTATTTTTTTAGGAAGTCCCACTTAAATTTGCCAAGCTCCCGTGCGTTTCACTTTAAAATGCTTAAGAAATCTTGCATTCTTTGGAAAGGTTAGTATTTATTTTAGTTCTGTTTTGTTATTGTTGTAAATGATGAAACCTTTATTATATTTCCTTTTGCGGTTTCCACCGGAAGTTCGCTAATGACGGTTAGGACGTCTGATAATTTTTTAAAAATTATGTCTGGTTTTGTTTTAATCTTTTTTTAATTCATATATTTGTTTTTATAATTTCAGAAACTCTATTATTGACGATATATGGATATAATATTTATTCTTTTTACGTGTTTTTGTATGAAAAAATATGGCCTACTTGACATCAATTCCTACTAAGGTAATTTAATAGATTGTTAAAACTTATGTTATTAAAATAAAATGATGAAAAAACACTGACCTGTACTAGAAAAAAATCATTGAAAGATACTCAATCTACTGAATATACAATTTTTTTTAAAGAACTTCTATAAATTTTTTGAAACATCAATTCTAACCACACTTTATCTTGTAGGAAGTCCCGCCAGAATTTGACAAGGTTCAGTGCGTTCCACTTTGAAATGATCAAAAAATCTTGCATTCTTTGGAAAGGTTAGTATTTATATTGTATGAAAATTCTTTAATACAAATGATGATAAACCTAAAGCTTTCCTTTTGCGGTTTCCACCGGAAGCTTTATTGCTAGTGACGGTTTTGGATTGTCTGATGTATTTAAAAAAAAAACTTATAAACTCATCTTGTAGTATTTTGTTAATATGTGTGTTTTTTACATTTTCAGGATAGCATGATTATCGGTTGTTTATTTACAAAAAGCAGATCCAATTTCCCATTTGGAGGATTACGTCCTTAGCCGTAGTTGAATTATATTTCTTGCTAAATTCAGTTAAAATAAAATTTTACTTTAAAAAAACATTTAGATGATTTTATATTTTCTTTGTGATGAAGGGTTTGCTTAATGAATTGAATTTGTTGGATTCTTAGATTTCTTTCCAAAGAAAAGAATTACTCTAAAGTAAATTCAGCCTGATTTCGGTTGGCGGTGTCTGAAAATACGCCTGCATATAAAGCGACATTTATTTATTTATTTTGAAATTGAGGACATATAAAGGTGCTCACTTGAAAAACTGTAACGAATTTTTAGTAAAAACAACTAACTTTGATCTGAAGAATGAAAACATCTCTTGCATAGGCTTATAGAATAAAGTAAAATTGAGTATTCAGTAAGCGACCAGAATTGTGTAGAAACTGCTTGGAAAATCTTAAGCGAGTTTTAAAGGGACCCCGTTCAATTCGGTTTTAAAGGCTATTAATAGACCTTAAATTATGTAGAATTTTGTAAAAATATATATTTGAAATGAGATAATTTTATTTATGGAAATAATAGGGAACTGACGATGGTGTTTTGCAAACAATGCCAAAATATCAGCTAGCAAAAAAAAAAATGGAACTGATTCTTAAGGAATTAATTTTCCATTGATTTTTATGTATCATTCTGTTCTCATTTTCCTTTCCTAAAGCAGATATTTTTCACAACTTCCAAAAATGTGACTGGATGAAATTTTACTTTTTTTTTTAAATCTATCACGGGTAACTTTTTTTAAAGCAATCAATATTAAACGTTAATTATAGATATTTTTATGTAAATTTGATATTCGTAACTATGATTAAGTACTAAGCTTTAATTATTATGGAACAAGTTATCAGGCTTAAGTGATTTGTATCAATTTTTAACTTACACTTTACCTGTTTTTAAATATACAGAACACATACAAATATACATCACCCAGCAAAAATAAATGAAAGTGATTTTTAAGGAATTAATTTTTCATAGATTACAAAGTATCATTTAGTTCTGATTTTGCTCTTCCAAAGCAGTTTTTTTTTCACAACTTCAAAAAATGTAATTTTGAATGAATTAACTCTTTTCAAATGTAAGACGGGCAACTTATTTAAAAACAACCAAGGTAAACATTAAACACAGATATTTAAGTGATTTGTATCAATTTTTAACTTACAATTTAGCAGATTTTAAAAATCGTTATCTATACAAAAAGTAGACAATTGAAGCAGAGCCGCAAATAACGTTGTAAGCGACAAAATTAAAATTTTTGAGAAATCAAAAAAAAAAAAATGTTTTAGGTGTATACCACTGACTGACTTCTTTAGATTGCATTTTGATAACGAAATCCTGCATAATTTTGCCTAATTTCATTTTGAAATCATAAAAGAGAGTTATTAGGTAAAAATTGCAAGAATTTTTATTGAAGTATGTAATTTAATAAATAAGGTCCGATTTCTAAATGTCCCGTTATAAATTAGTCCAACTTTACAAATTTTTCCATTACCGCATTAGAATTTTATTCATCTTCTAGCGTCATACAAGATCCCTTACCAACTTTTGGCAATGGATAGTTTAAAAAAAGAAGTAAAGTTCAGGCAAAGTTGTTTCTTTATGATCTTAGTGTATTGCTATGTAATATATTTTTTTGGCCTTGAAGGTTTTTTGTATTACAGTATGGATAAATAAATAATTATTGGAAATATTGACTGTCCTGAGCTTTTGAAAAAAAAAATTATTTCAAAGTGCCTATTGTTTGATTAGAACATAATGATTTATTTTATATTTGTTGCCATCGTAGCAACTGTATTCTTAAAATTGTCCTTTGATTTGATCGTTAGTAATTTTAATTGTCTGAACAAATTTTTAAAAATTTATCTTGTCAATTAAATTTAATATACAATTTTAAATTAAATAAATGTGTCAGTTAAATTCTTAAGTAGAAGCTAAAGGGATATTGTGAAAATGAGGCTAAAGGCTAGGTTACTGATGCCCTGTTAAAATTTTAATTTAAAATTTATTTGGGAACATCAAAAAAGCTTTAATGATGTTGAACTTTTTCATACTTTTTAATTGTAAATTCACACTTTTTAATTGTAAATAAATTCCAATTTAGCGAGTTCTGGTTGTCTAAAATTTTCTACTTTTGGGCATCTACGTGGGTGAAAATATCCCAACATACCAAAGGATATCGTTTTTATATCATTTCGATGATATGTTTGAACGAAAATGATATAATCATAAGAAGTATGTACTGAAGAAAAAATGCAAATTCATTATTTTTTCCCTAAAACAATGATATAGTTTTTCCATAAAATAATAGGTCTGTGCGAGGTAATTTTGGGTAGTCTGGTAAAATGAGAGTAAGCAAAAAATTCTCTTTGTGCGAACGCACAAAACCACATTTCATACCAAAAAATAAACGTCAAATTGATTCATACTAAAAAACAGCGTAATTAATAAATATATTTGAAATTGCAAATATATATTTACATTTTCAAATGTATTTTTCATTATTAAGAAGGAAAAGTTGTTTATAGTAAACTTTTATTTCACTTTAATTTTTTTTTCAAAAATGCAAAACAGTTAATTTATTAGCAACAGCTGATGATTTGACAATTTTACCCAAACAAAAAGTAAAAAATTCTGGTAAAAAGAGAAATACAATTACTCTCTCATGAACGCTTTCATTTACCCAATTTTTGTTACAAGAAACGCTTTCTGGTAAGATTGGGTTCCCGCGGGCACCCGCGGTAACGTACGTCGAACACACCTAGTATTTCCTCTATATTCCAAAATTTGTTCGTAATACTATAGATATATATCTTTAACGATATTAAAATAAAGAAAATAAAATATCTTTAACGATAACTAAAATAATTACATTTATGATATGAAATTTTATTAAAAAATAATGAATTTTTTAAATGCATTTATTTAGAGGATTTATTATAATGAATACAAACACAATACATAACTGAAATTAAAATAAATACAAAGTTGGAAACGCCTTCATATCGATGAATTTTGAATAGTTTGACAATATATTCTGGTACCCAATTAGAATTTGTCTAAAAAGAAATTTAAATTACAATTTATTTTCATGGACTGCAAATGATTTCTTACCAATTTGATTACTTATATCTTTAATTTTATTTAGATAACTTGCTAATCTTTGTTAAATAAAATTTTCTTCTAATTTATTTACGAAAAGTTTTAAAGTTAATTTCAAACTTTTTATTTGTTTTATATTTATACCGTTATGAAAGATGATATCATTAACAATGTTTTATCATTTATTGGCATAATAAAAAAAAATCACAAATATTCTTATTCCGAAACACGTTTCTTGATATATTGTATCATATCTAAATGCAAAATTCAAAAATTGATATGCAGTACAAAACAAGGAATTTTTCCTTTGTAAAAACTTAAGGCTGAGAAAATATTCTTAGCCCTTAAACTGGCCTCCAGACGATTTGCATGAAAAAGATCATAAATGCTTTTAACGAATTTCTTATAATTAGAAATTAAGCAAACAAAACTTTCTGTGAAAAAATTTTTCGTTTACAGTGCACGGATTGGACGTGAGAAAGTATTTAATAAAAATTTCGTAAAATTTTCAAAGATGACTAAGAATTATTGTTATAATAAACGCAATAAAGATAGATTAAATCTTTAGCTTTTAAAATTAGTAATTTCTTTGGTACAAGAACTTAAAGGATTATTTATTTCTTTATTCAGTTCAGTAATATAAAGACTAGAAGGCTAAAAACATATTACATAGTTGTACTAACACCTAAGTTATGTTACTTAAATTATAGAAATATTTAAAAATAATTTAATATACAAATTTGATTGGCTCCCTAGCAATAAAACATTAAAATAGCAAGAAGAAAAATTCAGGAAAAGTAATAATAGTGTCTAAATAAATGGCAACACTAAAAATACAATACATTAATAATATTCCATGAGCTTTAAACGAAAGACATGAGATTGTGAGAAAATACGTAAATCATAGGACAATTCATTCCAACTATGAGGAATACGAGTTAAATATGATCTTTCAAAAGCAGACCTCACAATTCTAGGAATAACAATTCGACAATAGCTTATAAATCGTGAACAAAACAAAAGTTCTGTATAGGTAAGACTTTAAATTATTTTATGAAATAAAATCAAGCAGCAATTTCTGACATAATTTTCAAAGAAACATCCAAGAAAACGTTATATACAGCAGGATACTTCTAAAGAATATGGTTGTAACGTGAAAACGAATTAGTGGATTTTAGCGAAGACAAAGATTATGCTTAGCATAGAAGAATATAAATTTTAAATTAAAGGTGCGTTTTGGATCAATGTCGCATTAAGTAAAAAATATGCTAATTTTATTTAAATATATAAAGTTTTCGCTCAGATAAATAGTGTAAAAAACTAAATAAGAAAAATTTTGATTCAGACATTTCCTATAGAAAAATTCTCAGATTCTGAGACATTTTTCCTACAGAAAAAGACATTCGTATACAAAAATTGTGACTGAGACATTTTCCGTATACAAAAGTTGTGATTCTGCAACATTTTTCCTATAGAAAATTTCTGATTCGGACATTTTTCCCATAAAAAATTCTTTCATACTGAGACATTTTCCTATAGAAAAATTCTCAGATTCTTATACATTTTGCCTATAGAAAAATTTAGGGCCTTTCTGAATTAAACCATCAATATGTACAATTGAGAAAAATCTTCCTATTTAGAAAAATAAAATTATGTAACACAGGGTTTCATCTCAAAATCCAGAAGTAGTTTGTGTACTTCTATCGAAACTGCTTCACAGCAACATTCCATTGCCCAAAATATAAATAAAAATGCAAAAAACTTCTTTGTTCCATCTCAAGAATAGTCAATTTATTTTAAAAAATGTTTTTGTTTTTCTACAAATAAAACATTTTAAGCATCAATGTGACGAACTGCTCCAGGCTTTTCAGCCAAGAAATCGGCAAATTGTTGGTAAGGTGAAGCACCCAAAGGAATTTCCTTCCACAAATCGGGAGTCAAATAGGCATAAGTCTTGGCAATGGCAGCATAAGTAGCCTTGGCGAAGTTACCCAAGGTACCGGTGGAGCCACGGGCAGAGGTATAACAATCTTGAATACCAGCCATAGTTAACAATTTCTTTGGTACGGGAGCAGATACAATACCGGTACCACGGGGAGCTGGAATCAAACGCACAGATACGGAACCACACTTGCCAGTAACCTTGCAGGGTACGGTATGGGGTTTACCGATCTTGTTACCCCAGTAACCACGACGTACGGGAACAACAGACAATTTAGCCAAGATGATGGCACCACGAATAGCAGTAGCAACTTCCTTGCTGCACTTGACACCCAAACCAATGTGACCATTGTTGTCACCGATGGCAACAAAAGCCTTGAAACGGGTACGTTGACCGGCACGGGTTTGTTTCTGGACAGGCATGATTTTCAAGACTTCATCACGCAAGGCAGAGCCCAAGAAGAAATCAATGATTTCAAACTCTTTGATGGGCAAAGAATACAAGTAGATTTCTTCCAATGAATTAATTTTGCCATCACGGACCAAACGACCCAATTTGGTAACTGGAACCCACTCCTTGGAATCTTCCTTACCACGTCCACGACCACCGCGTCCACGTCCGCGACCACGGCCGCCACGACCACCACGAGAACCAAATCCTCCACGGAAACCACCACGGGCTGGAGCTGCGTCCGCCATTCTAAAAGAAACGATAAATTAGTTAAAAGAAACACGAGGTTTAAGTGAGGTTAGGAGTTGTCCATTTATATCAGACACCTTTAACCATCTTTAAGTCAAAAACCATGCGATTTGCAAAATTGACCTTCTGGTGGAAACCGCAAAAGGAAAATTAAATAGTTTCATCATTTAAATAAAAAAGGAACAAAAACAATTTTTCAATATAAAAATATTTGCCAGACGCCATTTCGAAAAACGTGGCAAACAAAAATAATACATTTTGACCACTTTTTAAATTAATTCAATATTTCTTTAGTTTTTGTAACTTTTATATATTTTTAATAAGTTTTTGTAACTTTTATATATTTTTAATAACATCACTTTTTTAAATTTATACTTACTTGTGTTATATATATTCAAGTTAAAACGGTGAAGGTATAAAACCGAATGAACGAGACACAACTCATCATTTTTCCACAAAGCAGATATCATTTTTTTTTATTCGTTACTTCGTTTTCAGAGTTGTTATTCACTAGTTGATTTACTATTAGAGTTGTATTTTAGTGAACTTTAGCACACGAGAACAATTGTTCTGGCATAACATGCCAGCTAAAGAAGCAAGGCGAAGAGAATAGTTTTTTGGTGGCGTAGTTTCAACCAGCTTATAGCATTTTTCCACTGAGCTACATATTTCATCAATTTGCAAAGATGTTAACATCTTCCCATAAGAATTATACAGGCCGAAAATTCTACATCCTTTCTCATTTTGTTCCATCTTACATCTTTCGTTATTTTAAGTGTCATCACTAAAAAAATGTCAAAAAAAAAAAAACTATTTGCTTTGTGCCATCACTAGCAAACCGACATTGCAGAAAATAAACAAAAAAAAAATTATTCAACAAAGGAAAATGAGCAGCGCATGTAAGAATTTTATTCCTATGGAATAATTTTTTTTTGTTTATTTTCTGAAATTTCGGTTTGCTAGTGATGGCACAAAGAAAATCGAGTTTTTTGTCATTTTTTTTAGTGATGACACTTAAAATAACGAAAGACGTAAGATGGAGCAAAATGAGAAAAGATCATCTTTTGTAGATCTAGAAAGATGTAGAATTTTCGGCCTGTATAATTCTTATGGGAAGATGTAACCATCTTTGCAAATTGATGAAAGATGTAGCTCAGTGAAAAAAGGCTATTATGTCTACCAAAAATTTTTCTTCATCATCATCTTATAGAATGACCTTTAATATTTCAATGTTCTGCATTAAAATTCAGGTTTGATCTTGCAAAGCAACAACTACTCCAATGATTAATGCTTTCTCTAAATCCATTTTTTATTCTTAACAAAAAATATGCGTCTTTTTCCTTTATTTTATTGACAGCTGAATAAATGGCAGATGAAAGATGTTGCCAATGTAAACACTTGTTTCATATTTTCAACATCTTCCACGCGTTTCACAAAGATGTTGTTCAGTGTAAAAAGCCTATTAGCAGCACAAAACCAATACATGCACATTTTTAAAAACGCCAAACGTCAAATGAAGAAAAAATAAGTAAAGTATAATATTTCTTCAGAAGCTTTTTTTTAAAGAATTACTATTTTTTAAAAACTTGTAAAAAGATTTCTATAAGCAAAAATCATAACAGTTCCTCAAGTATATTTGATAAACGATTCTACTTCAAAATATTTTTTCAAACTCTATATTATAATTTTGTTCAAAATCTCATGTTCGATATTTCTTCACCACTTCTCCGTTTGGCTTGGATGTTTAAAAAACTATTATTCACTATAAATGTATATTAAACTTGCTTGTATAATTTAGTATTTTTCCAACAGCATCGTAAGTACGATTATAAAAGACTTATTGCAAACAACAATTTCAAACTCTTTGAAGCCTTGTTCCAGTAAAGTCCCGTTAATTTTACTGTAATATCGTCTTTGAATATTTTGTACCGCGTGCATTGTCATTTCATTGTCATTCTTAATTTTGCTTTAAGAGAGTGCATTTACTCTAAAAATATATTTTGATGTTTTTTTTGCATTTAAGTATTTTTTAAGTATTTTTATATTTTTTAATTTAAATGTTTAATTTTTGATTTTTTTTTTCATTTTGTTTAAATATTTTTTATTTTAATATTAATATAGAGCTGATAGCCTATGTAGCTAGTGCTCCTTAAATTATATTAGATCTATAATTAATTATGTATCTAATAAATAATAATAATAATAATATTAATAAAAGTGAAATAAAAAAAGATAAAAAAATGTGAGTTTCTTATTTGCAAACATAAGCTTATTCTACAATTGTGGCCATAAGCTTATTAAACTATAGTTATTATTATTAATTATTTCAATAATATTTCCACGAGGGTTTCTTTTTGATTTTTCTACAATAATTTTAAAGCTTTTTTCCATAGTTTCTCTAGTCTCTTTAAAAATTGTTTCTAAAAAGGGTTTTGGATTATTGCATGCCACTACTTGCATGTGTAAAGGCAGGGTAAACGATGGGTGGAGCAAAAAAAAAAATAACACCAAATCTAGCTGAAAGATCTCCAAATTGCCAACATTGGTTATCTACAATAAAAGACTGAAGACATTTTTAAAACATTGTGTTTTATTAATTGCAAATATTTTTTAAATTACTTCGTTTTTATTTTGCACTTTAATTAAAAATCTGTAAAACTAATTTAAAGAAGCGCGTATTGGTTTTGTATTACCTAAAAGAAGTATAAAACTTCATAATGTCAGTCACAGATACTTTGCATTATTTAACAATCGGTAATCCCGTAAGCAAAGCAATCATTGGTACTACTGCCTCCTTATTTTCGAAGGAAGGCAACAAAGTTATGGTAAATGTTTTAATTTTAAATAAACTTATATTTTTTTTTGTTGGTGGGTAACTTTTCAAAAAATATAACTAGAGCCTAACACTAACCCAGTAAAACAAATAGTCATAAAGCACCACAATTAAACCCAAACGAGTTCAAATTGAGGTAAAAAATTAAATCTTTTAACATTGAGATGATACTCCATAAAAATGGGTGGCCCAATTCTATAAAAAAATTTAAATTTTCTCCCAATTTAAAATGCATTTTTTAATATTACATAAAGTGTGGCTCGCACTAGATCCATTTGAGGCACCCGTTGGTCTTAAATTATCAGATAATGTAATAGTGATAAAGTATAGGTACTTCCGAATTCAAATATGAAATTGAATTTATTGTTCGCATTCAACGATTTTTTACAATAAAATAATTTTTTCAAAAAAATTTTTGTCTACAGCGTTATGCTCTACAATGTAGAAAAAATCTGCTGGTTTGCCTTTTTAGGCATCCCTAAAAAATATATGGAATCGTAAGATAATTTTATTTAATTTGTATTTCCATTTTTAATACCTGTAATGACAAATTTTCTTTTTTCATTTATTTATCCATACTGTAATACAAAGCCTTTAAGGCCAGTAAAATGTATTACAAGCAATTCACTCCTGGAAAATTCTTAAAACTAATTAAAACTTAATATACAAAATATATAATATCTGGGGTGAAAAGGAAAAAGAGCTTAAGTTTTTTTGACTCTAGCTCTTTAAATTAATTAATTTCTTAATTGAAATGTAGAACAATTTATTCCTGAATTAGCAATGATTCGATGGATGACTTTCACTTATACTAGAATCACCATTATTAGACTTAAAAGCAGTTTTACCTTTTCGCCACAGATATGTATAAAACAAATATTAGTACACTCATATTTTTTTTGGCTCCTCAGCCAAAAGAAAATGTATAGTGGAAAACTTAGGAAAAAAAATATAATTACATAAAAATCCGAAAATCATTATAAGTAACAGTTCAAAGAATATAAAAAAAACACGAAATCAAACTCGAAAAATGAGTTTAAAGTTTTAGCCGAAAAGTTTTTTTTTTAATGTTTATGTTTGTAATTCTAGTTCCAACAATGTGCAACTCTTAATTGAAAAATTCTATCATAAGTAGAACATCTGCTCAATGCAATTCCAATATGAATATCTTTTAGAGTTGATAAAAGAAACTTCATTACATAACGGCGCAACTAAACCCCTCTTAAAAGTCTTATAAAGAAAAACATTGCGGGGGTCGTGGGTTCAATTCCTACCAGAGGCTCCGGTCTGTTTTTCGCTACAATGAGCTGATAGCCTTTGTTGCTAGTGCTCGGTTAGGTTATTAGGATACAATTTGTAATTATATGATTAATATAAATAAAAAAAAAAACATTACGAAATTTAACAAAAATCCTTAAAGTAACACCCCAAAAATCTCTTATCAAAGGCAGAAATGTGTTCACGCCTCCTTGTTTTATAATGCATCTAGCTACCGTGTTAAAAATAAATTTAAGAGTTTAAAGATTAGAGTAGTACCAGAATATATATCCAGGCCATACAAGATCTCATGCATTAATAGGGCATTAGCAACCCTAAATCTTTAAAAAGTAAATATTTATTAGTAGAATATATTCTACGTAAAATGCCAGAAATCCTACAATGCACACTGACTCAATGTGGGGCAAATCTAAGATGCTCATCAATAATGACTCCAGAGGTCCGGGTGCCCGGAGAAATGAACTTTCCCTTTTTTACTATCTAAAATTTACCAAAATGGAATTTTATTTTTCAACGAAATGCATATTTGGTATGGTGAAAAATTTTCCCTTTGAGACGTCACACTTGCATTTTGGCACTGTTTCGGTGTTTTTTGACCTAGCGTGTACCAGAGGCCCCCTTAACACAAAAAAAATCTCATTCCTTTTTTTATCACCTAAAATTTACTACCCCACGCAAATTCTGTTTCCCGTCGAATTACTCTCATTTGAAAATTTTTAGCATAATCGTATAAACCTACTTTACATGAAATGAAAAAGACATTCGTGTACAGTGACATTTTATTTTTGCTGGGAACAATTGTTAATTTTTGACAAATTAGACATTGATAACAATTGGTAAGCACAAAAGCTCTGGTTATTTTGAGATAAGTTAGGAGGAATAATTCTACTTTAAATTAAACCGTTCCTAATGCAGTCCACAGCAAACATTGGTTCCCGCAAAGCTTCAGATATGTCCAAAAACGTTATAACAAGTGTTATGCCACCACTGTGGAAATTGGCTGGTCGTCATTATAATTTTGTGCGTATAGCTGGTCTAAGTGGTGCCTCGGCGGTCATTTTAGGTGCAATTGGAAGTCACTACCTGCATGCGCAAGATAAACCTGAGCTACGTAATATCTTTGAGACGGCCAATCGTTTTCATATTTTCCATTCGATCGCTTTATTGGGTATGCCCTTAGCAAAATATCCAGTAATGGTAAGTCAGATATACAATTTTCAATAAATTTTATATAATTGTGTGTCCTTTTTTCAGTCTGGATCTTTAATGGTTATGGGCATGTTGCTTTTTAGTGGTACCCTCTATTATAGAGCATTTACCGGAAATAAACCATTTCCTAAAATGGCCCCCTTTGGTGGTACTTGTCTCATTGCTGCTTGGCTATCTTTGTTGGTGTAAACAGCTATTTCTTGTTTTCACAAAACAAGAAAAAAAATAACGCTATGAAAGGAAGGAGGACTAAAATAAAAAGGTTTGCTTCTTAACAAGACATTTTTTGGAACTCTTTGTTAAACTTATACATTTGTATTCCATATAAATTATCGTTATTTTTAGACTTTTTTTAAATAAAAAAAATTGAGTTTTGTACATATTGTATTGATTTTGTATACTTTTGATACGTTACAAAAGGTAAAAACAAGTTTGCAAAAAATTTAATTTGAACTTTAGCTGTGTTTATGCGGCAAGCTATCAAAGTTGGCTTATGTCTTTCCGTATAAATTTGACTTAAGCCAACGTTTAGTGTTAACGCTTAACGTAACTTATGTCAAATTTTTATGGAAATGGCAGAAGCCAACGTTGATAGCTTCCCGAATAAACACAGCTTTTTATCGATTTTTGTTAATACAAATTGTATTTGCCCCATCTCGATTAGATTTCCAGATACTGGCTGGCGAATATCCGAAAACTAAACGAGTTAGCGCAAAACGGCCATGATATTACAAATTTCGTTTCCCGTTTTATTCCATTTCGTTCGCAGTGCTTAGTGTTCCAATTTCTCTCGTTAAATTTCATTCCATTTCGTTAATTTTTAAAATTATCACGAGCCCGAGCGAGCATTTTCCTGATTTCAGAAATTTTTCTCCATTTGAACGATTAGTGAAATGCTAATGAAATTATCAATTAATTAGCCCCAATTATGGTTCCTATAAACCGTAACAAGAAATAAATTGTAAACAGCCTTAATGTATGCTATATAAACACTACTTTTATTTGTTTATTATTGGACGGACAGTGTCTAACAAAATAATCTAGCACCATTGATGTTACAAAAAGAAAAAATATAAAGGACCGAGAAAATATTTTATTTTAGATTTAATAAAAAAGTTTCTTGTCTAGTTGTATAGAGTAGTTTTGTTTTTGCGTAAAATATCAAAGATGAAAAAAATATTCCCAAACAGTGATGAAAAATTTCTAGTAGTACGCTCAGTCAGGAAAAGTTAAAAATCGCTAAAAATACTATTTTGAAAACATAACGGGATTTCACATTCTTACACTGCATTTCCATACACATGTTTTGAGAGAAATTACACGTTTTGCTTAAAATACGTACATAATTTCCCATATTTTTTAATGCGAGCAAAACATCTCAAACAACGTGTTCAGTTTCAAAACATATCGAAAATAGTTTGATTAACACTGAATTGTGTCTATACAACTTTGTGTTATCCATTCATGGAGAATGATAAATTCGAAAAAAATTACATTTGCATTTGAAAAGTTTGAAAAAAAAAGTTTTAGCGTCATTCAAGGTGGTAGTAATAAATATAAAAAAGTTTAAATATATAAAAAAAAATTTTATAAATCGAACAAAAAAAAAAAAAAATGGCTGCAAAAGTCAAATTTTTTTATTTTATTTGTTATGAATATGAAACGTCAAATTGATTTCGAACACTCAAAACACATTTTTGCTAGTGGAAACAGGTTGAAAAGTTTTCCTCAAAACATGTTATTTTGGTCATAATGGAAACATGATATTATTGTTATAAAAATGTTCTAAATTAAAAAAAAAAAATATATAATTTGATCACAAATTTTAAACAGTGATTTTTTTGGAAAAAATTTAAAATTATTGTTTAGGTAAATTTTGGAAAAATATTATACTTGAAATAAAAGCATTGAAGCAATACTATTTCTATAAAAATGCCAATTTTTATTTTTCAATTATTTTTCGCCAAGTATGATAATACATATATGAAAAAAAAACATGGGAAAAACAAACGGAAAACTTTATCAAAATAATTATTTTACCGAAAATGATAAATTTAAAGCCGAAGTCTTTTTTATTTATAAAAAGCACTAACAGAAAATAATGCGATTTTTGGGTAGCGCGAAAAGTGCTAAGTTAGCAGTTTTCAAATAATATGTTAAAAGTTGTTGCAGGGAATATTCAAAACTATTTTCTACCGCCCGCCCATTGATACCGTAGGAATTTTTGACAGATTATCTTATTAACAGCATATGTAAAGAAATTTAGAATTCGAAGTCGTTTTTTATTGATTACTTTGAATCAGTCTGGGAAAGTAATACGGAAGTGATTCAAAAATATTTAAGTTGTTCATAAGGGTGTACTATTTATTAAGCTATTATTGGAAACAGAGTTGGTAACATTTATTTAATAAAATACTACAATATATAATAGAACGATACAACATTTGAACCTATGTTTAGTGTGCTAACAAAAAGAAAATTTTAATAGCTTTGTTTTATAATACAAGACTTAGTACACTCAGAAAAAAAAAGTTAGTAGAAAAATTTGTAAACGGTTTTCAATCGCACTCTACTATTTTAGAACTAAAAGAAACTTGTTAGTGCTATTTTAAGTGGATGTCCTCTTTTTAGACATGAGTCGGTATCTTCACTTCCGATCCCTTTTTTAATATATGTAACATTTAAAGGAAATTTAAGTTTGTAGGTGTATGTTTTAATTAGAAATAACATTTCCTTGAATAACCACTTTTTTAAAATTAGTAATATTTTTTGCTAATTTTAGCAAGTCGGTTTTCGAAAATTCGTAAAATGATTTCTGAAATTAGCAACAAAAATTTGTAAATATTCTGTAAAAATTCTGTAATTTGTAAAATGTAAATAGCAAAAAGATTTGCTAAATAATAATTTTTTACTAAAAATTAGTACAAAAATAGTAGAGTGCGATCGAAAACCGTTTACAAATTTTTCTACTAACTTTTTTTTCTGAGTGTAGTTCTAAAAATCAGCCCTAAAAACAATTCAAAAAAGAAAAAAAAAAAATTGACCAAAATATTTTTCTAAACAGAAATTACCAAATTAAAACAAAATGATTAATTCGTTTTTTAAAAAATATAATCAACATTTTTGATGCTCGATAAGAAAAATAAATTCAAAGCTTTTTACTAATATTAATAATATTTAGTAATTTTTTTTGCTGATTTTAGCAAACAGATTTTAAATTCCACTTTACAAAAAGTCTACTAAAATTTAGTAGCGGCTACTAATTTTTCTACTAATTTCATTGTACTACACGTCAGCAGACATGTGTTGCTAAGATTAGCAAAAAATACCGCTGGGCTCAAATTAGCAGAATTTCCCGTAATAACAGCAACATTTTCAGTTGCCATTACAGACTTTTTTTGGTGAGTGTACACCTCGTAAACTCCATTACTGTTTTAATAAGTAAATATGTAGACAAATTGGCACTACTGAGACACTTTTGAAACTAGTCCTGGCGTGACTTTGGCACCAGTACTGTACCAGTTCTTTTGAACCTTAATACACTCAGGTTTTATTATTAAAAACAAGTGAAAATTAAAAAACTTGTTTTTAAATTTAGGTCCATACATCATCGACACTTTTAAACTAGTACACAACTGCTTGGAAATAATTATTTTGAGAACTAGTTTTGTAATTACTAGCCCCTTAAACTAGTACATTTTTAAACTAGTTCAGCGATTTGCTACTGGGTAGGTGTTGCTTTAAAACAACGGCAGTGTAAAATGGGTTAAAGTGCAAATAAGGAAAGTACCCAAAGTAAACAGACTTATATTTATGAAATTTGGACAAGGGATAGAAAAAAATCTGAGATCGACCAGTCTCGGCCTTTGGGATATTTTAGAATTTGAAAAAATGTGTATTTTATATTTTTTTATATTTTTAAGTTATTTTAACTTAAGTCACAGTAAGTTTTTTGGCTTTCACGTGAAAAAGTGATATACTCTATATCGAAAATAAATAATTTTTCACGATAATTAATTTCTATTGAAAATTTAGTACGATTTGTTTTTATACAAATTTAATATACAAGACTTTTATTTTTTGGTGTTAATAGTGAGATTTTGGTTTTATTTTGATTGTGACTTTCTTATAAAATAAACAAATTAATAATTTTTACAATATAAATTACGATTTTAAGATATTAAAGTTCAGGTGAAATTTTTCCATGGGAAAAACAATTGACTATGCTTAAGGAGCCATGTTTTTAATTACTTGTTTCGATATTACCCGAAATAGAGACGATTAATCGACGAATCGGTTAACCGATTCAAAACACTGGTTAGTACTCACTACACCAGGCTAAGATATGTGAATGTGGGCAATTGTCAAAATATGAATAAAAAATATATAGTGTCGGCCCAGAATAACAACGTGATGTACTTTTTTCATACAAATTGACAATTAAAACGCGCCGAGCGTTGCAATTGTAAAAAAAAATCCATTTTATTTTCAAAAACTTTTTTCTTGTTCTCTAGTTTTTTGTTTCCAATTCTCTTAGCAGAGTTTCCGCACTTTAAAACATATGATGAGTAAAATTAGCATACGATATTTAAATGCTCTATTTTATTTTTGTAGTTATGCTCGCGAATGAACAACGTACTATAAACCATCTTATCAAAATGTAAAAAAATGGGTCGTTATTAAGGAAAGGAGACGCTGGAGAGTAAATAATCTCTACTGAACTCTTTAGACTAAAATAAATATGACAGTTTGTGCAGTCAACATCGAACGTCGTTATTTTGGACGCGTTTTCTCTCATAGCAAGAATCGTTGCATGTCACGTTCTTATTCTGGGCCGACACTATTCTATGCAATGATGTTTCATAGTCATTTCATAGAAAAATGTCATTTATATTTAAAAATCGCCCGTATCTCGAAAACTGAGATAGGGCAACACACATTTTTTAGTCTAGTGAAGTACTAATGCACTTTCTAGGGCCGAGTAAAATACCGAATCAGATCATGTTAGTAATATTTTTATGAAACAGCTTCATCATATTTGTAAAGTGTTGCATTGGATAAAAGTCTATGAAAAACTTTATAAATATGGTGAAGCTTTCCCTCTGAGTGTATTATAAAAGTATGTTATCACCGTTTTTTCTACTTATGTATATGACGAAAAAACGCAACTTACATTTAGCGATAACATAAAATTTTTACCTACCAGCGCCAAGCGCTTTGAAGGTTTCACTATTTTCATTTAGCATTGGAATTAGCCACCTTCATATATAGTGTTGCATAGTGTTATTAAAACAATATTTTATATATTATAAAGCAACCAGATTATGTCTTAGAGCCAATATACACGTTGACTTTTGTGCATGCAATTGAGAAAAAAGCATGCAATCAATTTCGTCGTGTAAATTGGTTCTTATATTGAATAATGTACCATAAAAAAAGTAATTGCGAAAGTTTGATTTACATAATTTTTATATCATCCACCTAAAGGCGGTGTATATTAATGTAAACCTTACATTTGTAATCTGTCGATATATGGATCAGAGATCTGTTCGTTATATAAACGCCTAGACGATTAAGGAATATCCATCCGATTTCTCTTCCTATTGCTATTGAAAATCCGTAGAGCCTTGATGAACAAATTTGCTAGGAGTAGGTCTTATTTGCCTTGATTTGTAAATGAATAAAATCCTTATAGGAATGGGGAAAAACTTTTTTGTTTGAAGAAGAATTTTTTAAGTTTTTTTTTGATGAATTTTTTGACGCCGAAGTTCAAGGTAACTCGAAATAAATGCCCAAGGCATTTTTGAACTATTTTCCAAGAAAAAAATTCCTTTTTTTTAAATCAATTCTAAATTAAAAGATAAATACGTACTACATCGGCTGTCCGTAGGATAATTAACAAAACAAGAATTTTTTTTTGGCAAAATTCGACTATTTTCAAAAACATGTTTTTATAACATTTCAATATTATTATTTATAGAATGATTTATCTTTGGCCTCAAAAAAGGCCTCTGTTTCGGCAATTACATCATCATTCGAACCAAATCTCTTTCCAGCGAAGTCTGAAAACAGATTAAAATCGCTCAGAGCCATATCTGACGAATACGGTGGGTGCGGAAGCAATTGAAAGTCTAATTCGTGCAATTTGGCCATTGAAAGCCAACGATTTGTGACACGGCGCATGGTCTTGGTGAAGAGCAAATTGGGCCCCCATTTCAAAAATAGCATTCTCATGGACAAATGTTCATGCAAAATAAAGCCTACACGTTCCTTTGATATCTTTGGAATAAGTTATCTCCTGAAACTTCACTTTACGGTCTGCCAAAATGATTTTGTGAACTTTTTTGATGTTTTCCGGTATTCCCATCGTCATCGGTGTTTGAACGACCACGTTTTAAGACAGCAAGCCACTTTTCTGTCATTTGTCATAAAATTTTGACAGGTATCATCTAAAGGTTGGTAGTTCAAAAAAATTATATAGATTTTTCATTAGTGGCGCCACCTATGTGTCATCCTACGGATTTTTCAGCTGATGTGTTATATTGATTTAAAATAAGGTCCATATGTTTAACATGGTTCAAAAAAACAGTACCGAATTTTTGAATACCCTCCACCAATATCCAAAAAAAGGTTCTACTGTTTTTTATACAATAATGTAAAAAACTTTAGAAGTAAAATTAAGGAGTGGACAAAATATTTTTGGATGTTAAAACACAAATTTTGTGGTGGAAAAAAAATTTTAGTGGTGAATAATTTTTTTTGAGGTGAAAAATATTTACAGTGAAAAAAATGTTTGAGGTAAAAAATATTTGCGGTGAATATAAAATATAATTCAATTCTAAGCGACTGGTAAAAAAAAGACAAAATATTTTACTTGCCGGTCACTACTATGAAATTGTACTAAAATACACCAATTTGTATGGGAAATTTAGAGGTACCTTCACATTTTCACTCATAACTTTTTAACCACTGGACCAATTTTGCTCATTTTCAATAGCAAATTGTTTGGAAGGCGCCGTGATCGCCATTTCAACAGACAGACAGACATATGTTAGGGAAGGCTCACACAGACTCTAAATGTTGTTTTAGTTATACATCTTATTTATGTAGTGATTATAATGGTTGTTGAAAATTAGGAGAATTTTGTAAATTTCGACTGAATTTCGTATGTCTTACGTCAAAATACGTATGTCCAAAAGAAAAGTTTGAATTCACGACCTTTACAAACCTATAAATATGCCATTATGGAAAAAAATATGATCTGCCAAAAAGAAATCTCAAAAACAGGTTTTATTTAGAGGTGTCATTGAAGTTTCAAAGTTCTATAATTTTAAATTAATTAAAAGTTTAGAAAAAATAAATATAATTCTTACGATCACGACTCATCATATCTAATTTACGAATCAACATTAAGAATATGAAATCAAAAATAAATCCGGAGTCGTGTATTTCGCAAAAATTTCATACAAAATATGTTCCACTTTGATCAAGAAATTTGCTTATATTTACATTTGCGCAAAATTCTATTTTGAATGATTATATGTCCACGAAATGTTAAAAAACGACAATTGTCATAAAAATTAAGATCACACTTAAGAAATTTACTCATATATATACAAGTCGAATTCCTAATTACATCTTTTTAGAAAAATTTTAAATTTTGACTAACATATAAATTAAACAAAAATAATCGCGAACTTTTAAGTAGTAAGTTACAAATTTTTTTTTTTAATTTTTATCTCATATTCCTTTTGTGCACATTAATTAAGATTAAGAAAATTTTTGATAAATTACAGTGTATAGTTTAAAAAATTATTAAATTTAAAGTCAACCCTACTTTTTGTATAAATTACTCTAACAACAAATTACTAACTCTTAATATAAACGAATTTTGCTGAAACTTGGCACAGAGAGTTGTTAGACATTAAGAAATATGGGCAACATAGTGGAGATTGCAAATTCAAATTTTGATGTTGTTTTGAGCGCCTCTAATGAACATATTTCCATTTCTGTCAAGTTCTCAACTTTTAAATTCCATATAAATCAAAAACTTTAAAAAAACGAAAATACGTAATTTGGGGTTTAGTATGAATTATTATACGCATCAATAAGTCCGTGACTTTTAGAACTTCCCTCAAGTACCACCTGTTATGAGACTACTGCCAAATTTTGAGCAAGTTTTTTTAAAAAAATCATTATTTTTTGCGAAAAAAAACCTTCAATAAAACCAAGAATAAGCTTGATAAATACTATGGGGACTCTGCACTATCAATTTCAATGGTAAAAAAGTGGTTTACTGACTTTCCTTGTGGTCGCACAAGTACAAATGACTCGGACCGTTCTGGACGGCCAATTGAGGTCAATACACCCGAAAATGTCGAAAAAATACACGATATGGTGTTGGTCGATCGAAGAGAAAAAGTGCATGAGATTGTTGATGCCATAGGTATTTCATATGGCAGTGTGATTTCGATTTTAAAGGATCAATTGGATTTAAGAAAGCTATCTGCAAGATGGGTGCCGAGTTTGCACTCAATTGACCATAAACGTAATCATATGACGTGTGTAGTCCTAATGGAAAAATTCCATGAATTGGGCTACGAATTGGTACGTCACACCGCCATATTCTCCGGATTAAACCCCCAGTAACTATTTTCTACTCCCAAACCTAAAGAAATGGCTCGTTGGAAAGAGATTTAGCTCCAACGATGAAATTATTGATCAAACAAATGCCTATTTTATGGACCTCGAAAAATCCTATTTTTTTGAAGTGATACAAAAATTAGAGAAACGTTGAGCTAAGTGTATTGAGCTTAAAGGAGATTATGTTGAAAAATATTTTTTTTAAAAAAAAAAAAAAAAAACTGTTTTATTCAAAAAGTCACGGACTTATTGAAACGCCCTTTTGAAACCAAGAATCCTCTAACAATACTTCCAACAACATTTTGGCCAACTTTTGGTCAAACATATCACAGGAGGAGTCCTGTGATGAAGACGCAAATGAACTTACACGACATAAATTAACGTAACTTTTCAAAATATATCGTAACATGACGTAACTTTACGTAATGTGATGTACGTAACACAACGCAACGACGCACATGGTTACAAAAAACCAACACCACAAAATAATTGCATAGAAATGTAAATATTTATTAATGGAAAGCAAAAACATAAAAAATACCATTTTGTATAGAAAATCTCAAGGTGATTTTGTATTTCTACTCATAACTTTTGAATCCGTTAACCGATTTTACCTATTTCAACACCCAATGGCTATAATATCAACCTACAATTTCACCAAATCTTGCAAACCACGTTGCTACATGCTGATCAATAATATATATATTCACTTACTAATATATACACTCCTACCAGTTTTATTGCCCAGGATCTGAACATTTTCAAAGGTCATATGTAGTCAGCAAAAGTCCCAACAATTTCGTAAATTTTCTGTACAATAAAGTATTGCATCAGTTATCTTGTTTCAAATAACATTTGCGAAAAATTTTCTTTATTTAGCTTATCATTTGCTTGGTGCCATCAGGGAGCCATGCTATAACGCTAAACTTTACGCTTAATAATATAAGTAGATAAAAAAAATATATAAAATAAAGAACTGCAATGACATTTAGTACAAAGAAAAAATGGTTATAAATAACGTCATAAAATTTAAATTCGTATCTATTCTAGAATTAAATTAAGATTTTTATTATTTTTAGCTATAGATGCCTATTTACCAAGTGGGTTCGTGTTAACTTTTTATTCGAATGTGCCACACTGCGCATCTCGTCTTTGTATTTTATAATCTAAACACACTCTATCTTTACATAAATGAAAAAAAAAATTATCATTTAATAACACAAAAATTATTAAAATGATTCTATATGTATTTGAGAAAAAAGGCTTAAAATATAAAGAATCACAAAAATTGTATATTGTATGCTTATGGAAATTTACTTGAGATTTACTACGACCAAAAAAGTACAATTTTGTTCAGCCCATAAAGGAATGATGTCTGTAATTGTTTAAGATTAATAAAAAAACAAATTACTAGAAGCGACTTTACTTACAGCTACAAAATTATAATAATTTTACAATTTTATTGATAAGTCTTTTACTATAAAGTTTACTTTTCTATTGGTAAAAATAGTTTTGGATGAAAATCGGTAAATAGAAGATTTTACACAAATTTTTTATAAAAGGTATATACCGGGATGTCTATTAGACATTTCGTCCTAACGGACATCCCGTTTTTAAATTATTAAAAAAATCAAAAAATGTTTAAAGTAATAAACTTATAAAAGCCATATTTCCTAAAGTGCACTGACTAGAATCAATCCTAAAATTTACCCTTTATATTTGCTAAAACTTTTTAAGTATGTCGATTAAAAATAATATTATTTATTTTTAATGTTAAAATACTCATAGAATATTATCTCCCAGAATGGAACGTTTCTCTAAATTGTTCAAAAAGTTACTAGTTGAAAAGCTACTAGTTACTAGTTGAAACATGACACCACTGATCAAGTTCATAGATTTGTAACTGTTAAATTTGCCCTTTTAAAAAAAGAGTTTTATCCGTTCTACTCAAGATACACAAACGGAAGTCCCGGAGTCGGACATGCCATTAAATGATAACAATCACACCTCAACATTTGCTGATGTTACGACCATACTTAGCGTTCATAAAACCCCGGTAATAGCATCCCGATTGCTACAAAACCATATTTTAGTATTAGAGGACTGGCTAGATAGATGGACTAATATGACTTTTACGTTGAGAAGAGAGACGTATCTACCGATCCGGATTAATAATAAGAATATACTCCAGGATAGTTGTGTGAAATACTTTGGTATCCATCTTTAATTTCGTCTCACATGGAAAAATCATATAGAAGCAAAACTTATTCCGATAAAGTTAAAAACTCTTCAACCCACTTGACCGGTACAAACTCAAAACTTGCTTTGGATTGTAATATTTTACTGTACAACTGGATCATAAAATCCATGTGGCACTTTGGAATTCAGCTTTGGGGTACTGCCTTACTATCAATCATTGAGACAATTTAGAGAAGGTAGAACAAGATCCTAATATGTTAGAAATTATAACATTAATAATGGTCCCTTTGTAAGTAACGAAATCACTAGAAAGAGCATCAACTACATGAGGAAACTGGAAATCCATCCCAATACTCTAGCACGGAATCTATTGAATAATGATAGGCACCGATACTTAAGGAGGGACACAATAAACCTCTCAACTTATATGAAGGAATAATATATAGATGCTAACATATCCACAAATATAAATTTATGAGAAAATAAAATTTTAGTTAGTATTATTAGTTCACATTAGCTAAGCGATTCAATAAATAAACAAGAGCTTAAAAAAATGTTGAACCTAGTCTAAAAGGTACCTTCCAATTTTTATATTTTTCGTGAAATATACATAGCGTCTTTTTTTTGGAAAGAGTAGCAACACTCAGGAAATTCTCTACTAATTATTGTGTTGCTTTTTTTTAGAAAGGGAATAGAGAAAATATGGAAGGTGGTGAATGAATGAAGAGCTTCAAATATGGTAACACCGTAATTGTCCGCCATCTGATGAAGAGTTGACGAAATTGTTGAAGCTTTTTAGCCCTGTTAAGTTATTTTACTTCGGTGGGGTTAAGTGTTATAGGAACACCGAAGGAAGACGTTGCGGTATGTATAAGAGATTAAAACTTATACATATTATTTTTCTAAATTGATATTGCAATCGCTGGGGATCGAACCCGCAACCTTCTATGTAACAGTTCAACGCGCTAATCATTACACCACAACGCCTTAATGAGTTGCTGGCTCATCGGTAAAAAAATACTAAAATTGTTTTAAAAAATCTAAAGTGCCCCCTATAATTATTTTTAATTTCGGAAATGCTCAAGCTAGGGGCAATTAAAATTTTTTCTTAATCTGCAGTTCTGAAAGCTGCATCCATTTAATATTTTTTATTAATAATAATAATAATAATAATAATAAAGATCACCTTGGTTAAAGAGTTATTATAAAAATGTTGATTTATGTAAGAAATTTTAATATTTTTAACAAAAAATTGTATCCCTTCCAACTTTTTTTTTTTAATAACGAAGGACGCAAAAAAGTGTATAGGGAGCTGATAAACAACATATTTTTTTATTCTAAAAAAACTATGTTCAAATCTTATTTTTATAATGCAAAGCCAAAATCTAAAATGTTAAAATTTAATTTCAATACAAATAAGTTTATTTTAAGTAGAATAATATTAATTTTGATAGGATTTATACTTAATTTAAAAGTGTTCATAAAAAATAAAATGTTAACTCAAACATAGTAAAAATATTGAGATAACTGTGATTTTTTTTTGTATAACAAGAATTGTTTTTTTTTTGAGCTTGTCACGGAGATTTTTATGTAACTTCAGTTTAATAGTATGACGTATTATAAGCTCTCGAACAAGTTAAGATTTTTTGAAAATTTAAAATTTATAAAAAATTTTCTGTTGATTTTGTATCAGTTCATATACTGATTAAATCATTACCATTGGTTAGCTTTTTATTGAATTCTAAACAAATATTACTCATAGGTTTGCATATTGAATCTCTTATTAAAATAACTCATACGTAGTATTAGACCCTACATACTACATAAGGTGTATCGTTGTATCGTATAATATAAATAACAATCACAAGTCGAAGATGTTAATATATCCAATAAATATTTGTTATTATGTTGTGAAAAAAAATTTACATATTTTTAGATTAATAATTGATGCAAGACTAAGCAGCAGAAAACTTATTAAGTTGTGTCTTTTTTGTCGAAAAAGTAATTTCAAAAATAAATACAAACACCCATACTATAAAACAGAAAAAATCGCTTTTAAATCATTAAAGTAGAAAGTGTTTTTAATTTCGCACCATACAAAATTTTTAAAATTTACTTTGAGGTTTACTTGATTTTATTTTAATTCACTTACAATTTTTTATTTTTAATTATTATTTTAATAAAACCCAAAGCTTTTAATATACACGCGATGACCATCTCTGTCTATTGTTTTCGATTATTGGAGAAAACGAAATGTCATTTTCAAAAGAGAAATTTGACAATTCATATCATCAATACTGGGTAATGATAAAATACGGTTAGTCAATTAGTAAATCCATCTTTATTTCAAATATTTTTTATGTTAAGGATAAAGCAAAATCTTTGCTCTAAAATAACATCGACTTTAACTAAAATATACATTTTGAAATTTTACATAGTTAGGCTGATAGATTTAAAAATAATGTTTGAATGAAACTAGTTTGAAGTGTGGTTTAAAATCAGAGCATGGAAAAAGTAAATAATAAGTTAAAAAACGTTAGACCAAATTTAGACAATGTTATTCAGCTGTACTATTTTTTGGTTAAAGTCGACTTCTAGCAAAGGATTTGCGTTTACCGTACTATACAAAATATTTAAAATAAAACTTTTAAAATAATGTCAAACATAAAACTTAACTGGATACATTGGTTAAACTTAACTGATACATTGGTTAATTCTTTATAATAGTTTACCACTGTACATTCAAAATTTTGCTTTATTTTTATAAAAAAAAAACCAAAACAGAACATTCAAAAACAGAAAGAAAATTTTAAAATAAATAAAACAAAATTTGAAAAAGAAAACAAATTAAAATAAATACATAAAAATAAAATGAATTAAAAACTTAAAATATAAAACAAAATTTAAAAAAAATATTTTTTTATACGGTATGAAATTTAAAATAATAGCACACAGAAAAAAGTATCACAAAATTTTAAGTAATTAAAAACATTTGTTAACATTTAAATTCTGTTTCTAACAAATTTTTTGTTTTAAATGTTAGTAAATTGTAATTGTTCATATAAAAATTCTTTGAAACAAAAAGCAAGAAGTTTTTTTGGTGCAAATTGTTGAAATTATTAATAAAAATAATTGTTCTAAACTCATCGTGCACGCTCTGAAGGACGATTATGTACGCCATCAAATGGAAGAAGTGCTTTAAAATTTCATTATGAATCGACTTACACCAGAGCAACACATGCAAACTGTTGAAATTATTAATCAAGATAATTGTTCTATTCATCAAACTCATCGTGCCGCTCTGAAGGACGATTATGTACGCCATAAAATGGAAGAGTTGCACGATAAGTTTGACGAATAGAACAATTATTTTGATTAAAAATTTCAACAAATTGCACGTGTTGCACTGGTGTAAGTCGATTCATAATGAAATTTCAAAGCAAACTAAGCAAAAAGCAACTATCAGATGATAAATGGGTTGTCAAATAAAGCAGTGATGATAACTCAAAGTTGTGACACTCTTAAAAAAACAACCCTTATTTACAAAACTATTTTATGGAAGATGTTCAGTATTACAAACAGGATTTTGTAATTTTATTCTGTGTAGACTTTTGTGATTTAAAATAGATTTTTTCTCTTTTATAGTAAAGTTGAGTAATCAATACCGACCGTTTTTAAAGTTATCAATACTTGAAAGGGAAAAGGCTTCATCATAAATATGATAATACTGTTTCAAAAAATATAACTTTAATAACATATTTTTTCAGATTGATGAAGCCCTTCATAGATATGATGATGAATTTTTAATAAAATGTTATGAAGGATTTACATTAATTTTTTATTTCTTTATATTTATCAAGAACTTTATCAGTACTTATGAAGAAGTTTAGTCAATATGATGGTTTTTTAATATTTAATTGTTTTTTTTTTTTTTTTAATTTTAAGTAAATACGAAGGCATTTTTTTATGAAACGATGAAGACTTATTAAACATTTGTCATAATTTTTCATGAAATACTTCATCATATAAATGAAAACTTTGTAAATATTAGGAAGACATAATGACAAATCAATTTATGAAACAGTTGTATCAATATGCTGAAACTTTTTCCCCTGAATGTACTCATACCCAGCAAAATAAAATGGATGTTATTCTTTACGAATCTCTTTTTCAGAACATCCAAAGAAGTTAATAGTGCAAATTTTTCGATTTGTATGAAGTCATTTTAAACAACTTCCAAAATGTTGATATTAACCCCTACTAGTAAAAAAAACAATTATTTAGTTGGTCCATAAATGGTTAATTACTGCAGTCATTAAATTGCCTTATTGAAAACATAATTTGCATACCAGTGATGTTCACTTTGTCCTGGTCAGAATAACTATTCTTGGCGTGTTCAAAACCACATTTTTAACTTAAAAAAAGCCACTTCCTATATTTATTTTATAGCCCCTATATTAACCAACTTCCGTAAACTAATGAAAAAGTGCATCTGATTATCGATTTTTCATAGCACCGAAACAAACTACTTCCTCCCAATGAAACTCCAATGTTAAAATCATTAATGATTCACCGACATTTTCACAACTTCGGGTTGAGTAGATGTAGTGTTTAACTACTTCTTCCTCAGCTCTTATTTTGCTGGGTACTTACAAAGTTGTATTTTCCGGTTATTTTCTATTTAAAAATACAATCATGATTTTGTATGAATATAAAATCTATTAAATAGCATCGAATAAATATTTTAAAAGTATTGAGTAGCATGGAGTCTTCAAATGTATTGATATTTTACAACTTTATTTTATAGTAGGGTTAAAGTTGAGTCTTTCTTGAACAAACTAGTTCATTTTAAACTGGTAAGCTAGTTCGTAATATTCAGATCATTCAGGTCTTTCGATCTTTTCGATTGGAAAACGTTTACCCAGTGCTATATGACCTCATTTTACTGAAGACAGTGACCAAAGGGCTAAAATCAAGTACTGTAAAACAAGCCTTAGTATTGCTGGACTAACAAAAATCTAAGCCGACATTTAAGAGTAATTCATTCGACAACACCAATCGAAATGAAGCGTCAAACAATAAATTCTAATTTAACAACAATCAATCTGAATGTGGATTCTGTAGAAAATAAACAGCCTTCGACAAGCACTCAAATCAGGACACAACCTCAGCAAAGTATAACCCAATTCTTTTGTAGGGCTTCTACAACCCAAAGAGTTTAGAAAATTGACAATCAAGTTCGTAGTTCAATTTAAGTAAAAAACGATTGAACTAGAAGAGCGAACTTATAAATAACGCTCTTTAGAAAGAACTAAAATGCCCAAGCTAAGTAAGGGCCATTTTTTCACAAGTTTTATATACTTTTTTTTAATAATTTTTAATTCATTTATTTTTGCCACTTAGTATAAATAACGTTGAATAATATTTCCTATGATATATAATTTTGAAAATATATATTGAAAAAATTTTGCCTATTAGTTTTTTACAAAGTAAATTTTCAACCTAAAATCTTGGAATATTTCTTATTTATTTTAGGGGGAGCGCCATCTATGCCTATATAATAAAGTACATCATATACATTTCACATCACAATATAATAGGAAATAAAAATATTTAATATCAACGTAAAAGGCAAAATAAGTCTCGCGACTTGCAATAGTAAGCAAAAAAAAAATGATAAAGCCGAGTTGTCTCCCCAAATTCCTAATGAATGAAACGTACGTTAGGGTAAACAACAATCACATTGTAACAACAACACATTTAAATGTATATGAGGGTATCGTTTCATCTTATCTTTTGAAAGTTGATAATGGTGGGGGTTTGGTGTAGGCCACAGTTGGATACTGTGTTTGTGTGTTAGTACCTGCGTTATAATGATGATGACAGTATTCACTGGTTCTGCTGACGATCTTTAATTAGCAAAAAGATTGTCAGAGTTAATGGCTATTTGTGTATTTTCGTGATAAGAATCACAGGTAAATACATATCGTATATTAAAATGTTAGTGAGTTTATGATACGTACATACATATAAAAATAAAAAAGCATCAAGTTATAAAAGTGTTATAAATATTATTTTATTTTTAAAAATTTAACAAAAACAGAAACGAAGAGAAGAATATGGAAAACTTGTGTTTTCATTTTTATTGATATAGTTCTGTTTTTGGTGTGGTAACAGTTGAAAATCATAAGTATAGTTGTTATGTAAACAATAAATTGTTTGACATATTCATGTCACCCATAAGTATGTATCGCAAAGCTATACTTCTCAATTCAGTATTATTTGAAAGTAGACCACGCCCTAGTTGGAAATGTCTAATAACACAGTACTGAAAATTATGAGACAATTAAAGAAGGACGTTAAAATGAATATGTTCACAAAATTTTTCTCAAATATTATAATAGAGAATCTATGTTCGGCATTAAAGTAGATTTAAGAATTCTACTGTAAAATTTTTTTAGGCTGACATTTGCAAGTTTGTATTAATAGTAGAAGAGAATGGGGAGAAGTGAAACATTGAAATTTTCCCTCTGATGATGAAATCTACTTGATTCAAATCAGATGGAATTGAATTTAATTAGATCTGTTGCCATATAAGATCATATATGTCATATATGATACACTTTATGGACAGATCTGATCAGACCTAGTCTCAGATCTGTTTATACCAAAAAGGATCTAGAAAATTTTTTGATTTTTGTGGCCAGAAATGAGCAGTTCTGTTCGTATCTAATATCAGTTCTGTTCATATCTAATATCAGATCTGGTACAAGATCGTAGCCATTTGAGCCGTTTTTACAGTCAGCAGAATGAAAATGTATATGAGAATAAACGGTTTTTTTTTAATTTCTTATTAAATCTGATGAACATTGTATACGATGATCGGCGCCAAATCGTTATAGATTAGATCAGATCTAATTAGATATCAAATTTCCCCCAATTTTGGGATCAAATTAGATCAGGTACAATTAGATATGATAGATTTAGATCTGATCTTTTTACACCATATATTATAGCCGGTCAAAAATACTTATTAATCGTAAGACCACTAAGGCAAGGATGTTCAAGCATTTATAAATTTATATAAAATATAAATTTAAATGTGAAAAATACGCTTTTAAAATTTAATAACTATTTTTTTTATCAATTTTTCAACGTTTTAAATAAAATCAATACATTTTTAGTATTTTTTGATTAAAAAAGTAGCTTAGAAATTTGAAATTATAGTTAACCGTTAACTTTTCAGAAAGTAATTGTATTTGTCTGATATTCTTGCCTTCGTATTAAAAAATTCTACAATCGATCATATGTCTTCATATATTATTTTATATGATCATCAATATACAGTGTGGATCAAAACTAATTAAACAGAAATACCATGTTCATTTGTTTGAGTGTACTTTAAAAATCAGAAATAAATATATACACACATTCTGTAAACAGACATCGATTGATGACATCCTATTGTTAATAAAATACTTTGCTTTATTCACATACCGTTCATTTAAAATATATGGGAAAATGAAGAATATCAAAATCTCAGAGAATGAACCCTGCGGGAAAAAGGGGTCAGTTGGGAATTGGGACCTGTCCCGTGATAGCTGAAAACTGGACCGGTTCTGAAAGTACATATCACGAGATAGGTAAAAAAAGGACCGGTACCTAAAGTACCTACCATGAAAACGGTTTAAAAGTCATGATATGTTCTTTTAGACCAGTCCTGTGTCATGTCTCAGAGGGCAATTGACCCTCTCCTAGGACAAACCCATGTTTAAGTGACCGGTCACGTGACGTCTCCTGAGATAGGTCCTTTTCACACAGGGAAGCTACAAAACATACTGAACTAATGTAATATAGAAATTTTTTTGAATTACTAAAATTTTTCGTTGAAGTTATGTTATACAACTAGATCTATTTTGATACAATTTTATGTTAGTTTTGTTCTGACACATTTATTCTAATTATATATGATTTGATATAAATAATCTGAACGGTGCTTTATAAGAGCTCTAGAGCGGACATTTACTCCCAAAGGGGGGAACTTCTGCAATAAGAATATGATTATCAATGAGAAACATTTTCGTATTGCAATTAGAGTATTAAAAAAACCAGCCTTTTGAAAACCCGGTTTCGGTTTACGTCGAAAAATCGTATTTAAAAAAAACCGGTTTCGGTTTTTGCAGAAAAAACCGGTTAACCGGTTTTTTAGTTTTTTTTTTAAATTTGAATCTATCAGACTTACATCTAAATCTTCATAACCAAACAAACGATTATAAGTGTTCGGAAAAAATTAAAGAGAAGAAGTGACCCTGATATAAACAGATCAATAGTTTGAAGATTGTTAAAAAAGCAAAATGCTAGAATTAGCCATAAGTAAACGCAATGTGACGAGTCAGCTGATACAATCTAAGTAAATGAGTTAAAAAGTGACAGTCGTATGAAGATACGTCATCTTATCTATGGCTAAATAACTCTTAAGAAGTATCCGCAAAGCATTTTGCAGGACGTTCACGAAAAACTTCTGCGCATGATGATAAAAAAATGTTTAATTTTCCAATTCGTTTGCTACTTCTAGTGAGGTTGCAAAATGTGCAATAGAAAACAATTTGAAACGTTACAGGCTAGCCAATAAAAATCTTCGTTGACCCAGAAACACATCCAAAAAAGATGAGATACTAAACCCTTGTTTTTAACTATCTAATTATTTGGCATTATTTTACTTTTTTAAGATTAAGTTTTGAAATAAAAAAAAAAAATACTAGTACTGCACCGTACAGAAATGGAAAAACGTTTTATTTAGTGACGAATCAAAGTTCAAATTTATAAATTCGGATGTTATGTGTACAGTTCGGCGCTTACATGGCAAGAGGCTTAACACGTTGGCTGCCAAAGCCAAAGTTCTATTTTTGTTCTATTTTGTTTTTTAGTGCCTGAAAATAAGTTTTGAGTACTCGTGACTTTATTTTGGTCCCTAATTTTGAAGTTATAACGGTTTTTTGGCGTCGCATATTTTCCTGCGATATGGCCTGGGAGAACATAAAACATGTTTTTTCAAGAAATTAGTTTTATCCTTCCGCTGAAAGAATATGGTTGTGTATACGCTTGAACAACGCTGGGAAATATTGCGACATCACTTTGAAAATCATGGTAATGTTGCAGAATGTCATCTTTTCAGATGAAGCTCATTTTGATCTTGGCGGGTATGTAAACAAGCAAAATTGTCGCATTTGGGGCACAGAAAACCCGCACGCATACATTGAAAAGCCGATGCACCCAAAACGAGTCACTGTTTGATGCGGATTTTGGTCCAGAGGCATAATTGGGCCATTTTTCTTCGAAAATGAGCAAGAAGTGGCCGTTACAGTCAATAGCGATCGTTATCGGCCAATGTTGAACGAATTTTTGTTCACAAAAATTGAAGAGGAGGATATTGGCAACATTTCGTTTCAACAGGACGGCGCTACGTGCCACACAGCCGAAGCTACACTCGATGTTTTGCGCTCTGTTTTTGAATATCGCATTATCAGCCGCAGAGCTGATGTCGTTTGGCCACCTCGGAACTGCGATTTGACACCGTTGGACTATTATTTGTGGGGTGCCGTCAAAGATAAGTGTTACGCCGACAAGCCAGAGACAATTGACGCTTTAAAGGACAATATTCGTGAAGCCATTGGTGAAATACAGCTGCACACAATCGATAATGTGCTTAAAAATTGGACCGATCGTGTAGGCTACTGCATGGCCAGCCGAGGCAGCCATTTGAATGAAATTATTTTCAATTATTAACCAGAAGGATTGTACTTTCAAATAAAAAAAGAAATTTTAGAAAATATTTAGTATTTTTTTTATAGCATTTTCAAAAAAAAAAAAAAAAAGTTATTTGGCGGACCCTATAGATTATCTTTAAACTGAGTTTAACCCAGTTTGTAACTGGAATACTGATTTTAAAATGTGGTTTATTTTTCTTATTTCAATATAGGGCAAAATTCTATATGGGTAAAAGTTGTTCCGATAAGTTTATGTTTATGTAGACATGGAAATGGGCGACAGTATTCATTTTCGGTTTACCTAAACAAAGTTTAACTGACATCCCAAAGACTGGGCCTAAGAAATGTTTCATAAGTTTAAGACGAAACACATTATTAGATTGAGAAAAAATACGTAATTCATAAGGTAAACTATGCCAGCAGCGAGCAACTCAACAAAAGACTTCTCAAACAATGAGTATTTTATTCTAAGTATTATCTTTGTTCCTACTAGAGCGTGAAAAAGAAAATTCATCTCGCAATGAGACTAGTATACCACTTTTAATTATTCTATGAAATAAAAGAATACTGCGAAACTTTACAAATTTATCAAAATAGCATCCTAAAAATTTATTTACAAAATTAGAAATATGTTCACTTATATCTACAGATATTAAACACATATCGAGTTACTGTATTAACAAACCGCTCTTACATCTTAAAGTTTGTAGCAATAGTGCATGATACCACCTCCAGTCCATACAAAATTTGTGGCATAATCTTTACATATTACAGGAAAATATTTGTGTAATATGCTTCGCAAGATACAAGAAATATATCGATGTACAGATTCGAAATGAGACACAAAACTATGCCGATTATCAATAATAATACCGAAAAATCTATGCTGACTTACAAACTCAATTCTTGAATCACATATGGTTTTAGATGGGTTTATATCTACCGAATTTCTAACAGACCAGGAAGAAATTTTATCAAGGCTGTAATTAATATTGCACTTCAATGCATTAAAAAAATTTCTGTCCGTACTAAACAAGAGCATTATGTCATCTGCAAATAAAAACGGCTTACAAATACTAGAATTCAGAGCAAAGAGTATTTAAATACAAATTTTAAATATTTTTAAACAAAATACAGGTTGGTTGAAAAGTTCCTGCGCTCACCAAGAGATGGCACTGCTAGCTCCAAACTTTTTTTTCTCAAGTTGGTATAACTGTCCTGAGAACACATGCAAAGTTGCAAGTCATTCTGTCAATTCTTTCTTTGTTTATAAGCCATTTGAAGTTGACGTGTCATTGATTTTTTTTAATATGGAAAAAATTGAATATCGTGCAGTCATTAGATTCTTTGTTTTGAAGGGTTTAAAAGCAAAGGAAATTTATGAACAATTGTTAGAAGTGTATAAGGAGTCCTCACCTTCAAAGCGCACCGTTGAATTTTGGGCTGGTGTATTTAAATGTGATCGTACCAGCCACGCGAAGGACCACCAAAAACTGCAACCACAGCAGAAATCATTGAGCAGGTACATAATATGGTTAGTGAAGATCCAAGTTTCATAAATATAAAACCTTTCTTATATTTATGAAGTTTTTCATCATATTTATTAAGTTTTTCAGTTTTTTCCCTGGGTTTAGCAAATGAGGTACTCAATTGATTGGAAAACATGTCCTCTATCGATTAAAAATGATTTAAAAAAAAAATTAAAAATTAGATTTTTTAAGATGAATCGATTTAAAATTTAAAATTTTCAGATATAGTTATAAAATTTTTGAATATATTTTCACCAATCGATAGCTAACAAAAATGCTTTTAGAAAAGTGTAATTCTTTCTCGTTTGCTCACAAAAAAGTAGTATAATGTCAAAATTTTAGAAGTTTAGTATATTCTACAAAAATCTTTTATTAGCTAGGACAACATTTAGGGTAAAGAATTTAAAGAATTTGTATTTTATGAGAGGAACGGTTTGACTAATTTTACCTCATTTATATAAATTTTTGGATATTTTCAAAAACTCAAGAACTTATATATGGTTTTTTAATTATTCACTTAGTAATAATTTTTGCTAATGGTTTACTTAAGTAGACAATTTTGTTTAAAAAATTTTCACTGAGCTTTTTCGATATTCATATCCGTTCGGTTTTAATGCACCTTTTCCGCAAAAAAATTCAATCAGGTCCGTATATATAGATAATATGGTTATTGAAATTTTTGTTTTCTTTAGAACTTTATTCAAGATTTTATGCATTCAAGACATGTTTCCGAATTTCAGTAAGGTTGTAGAATACCTTTCATATAAGTGCTGACTACAATACTGGCCCCAAAAGATGCAATTAATTTTCTGTAGTAGCCAACAAATTTAAACCAAAATATTCAAATTTTAAACCTGAAAAATATTGAAAGCTTAAATTTGGCTAAAAATATTGTATTGAGTAAAGTCTTACTCGAGTCCAGTTCGCTGCTTAAAAATATATTCTTGTTAAATAGTTATAGATATACCTGCTTAAAAATTAAGAATTTATAAAAATGCTGCCAAGTCTTGGAAATTCTTGACTTTTATCTTTTAAATGTAAACAAAAATATTTGTCATAGAAATATTTCCAATTTTTATATTTTTCATTTGATAAAATATTGAAAATAACAAAAGCTAACAAATGAATTATGTATTTGTAAGTAAATGTATAGCTGGGAAAAAAATATAATTGCGGCCCCAAAACTTCAAATTGTATTTGTTTACAAAATACAAGTAGTTATTTATTTATTTATTTATTTTATATTAATCATATAATTACAAATTATATCCTAATACCCTAACCGAGCACAAGCAACAAAGGCCATCGGCTCGTTGTAGCGAAAACAAACCAGAGCCTGTGGTGGGAATCGAACCCACGACCCCCGCACTAATAAGCTAGCACGCTACCAACTAGCCTACCGGGGCGCTCAATAAGTAGTTATATTAATAGATATAAAATTCGAAAAAAAAACAAAGCTATTATAATTCATAAATACTAGTAGAGAATTGATACACACAGAGAAAAATTTTATGTGTAAAATAAAAAAAAAAAAAAATGGAACTTTGTAAAAAAAAAATTAATATTAATAAAAATGATTGTACATGGAACCATAAAAATTCGATTGGCTAATAAATTTGGTTGCAACTAATTATTTCTGTGTATGACTTGTTTCCACTAAAGTTTAAAAACATTTTTAGTATAAAGTTTTTTTTTATAAAATTTGGCACATGAATACAATTTGTTAATAACTTTTTAATTATAAAATAAAATTATTAAAATGATTAGTTTTTCTACATTCTCCTGTAAACTTTTGGATTGATTGCCCTTATTCGAGTGAGACTTCCAAATATCATTTTAGAATTAATTATTTTTAATTATTTTTTATGAAGCTTGGAATTGAGATAATTCTATTTTTGATTAACGGCAATTTAGTTTTTTTTTTAATAAAAATTAATATGATTCAACAAATTTTTGTTGATAAATTTACTATATTTTTAAATATTGTATATAAATTTAAGGAATATGAAGTTTTTGCAATACAGCAAAGAAATTTGATCGTTAAAAAGTAAATTTTAAGCACCACAAGTTTAATAAACTTTTCGTACGAAAATAGACAAATTTCAATGCCTAAATACACAGGACCACATTGTATAGATTTTGAGACCAGAGCCTACTTTCCTAAAGATTTTCAGCAAACTGAATTCGAATTATTCCCTCAATTTAAGTTTACGAGAAATCCTTACCGAAAAAGCGATGTCGAGCCTGATAAAATTTAAAAATATACAATTAAAACAGATGGATCGAATAATATATATAAAAAATTTAAGAAACACATTACGTTTTTGTAATACATTCGGGACTATAATATACCATGAATACTTTAATTTTTACAGAACGCGTTTAGGAAATTTCAAAGAAAAAAATATGATCGCCAGGCGAGAGTAATATTTTTCTTTTGCCATTTTTTTATGATTTTGTTTAGCAGTAGTAATATATGGTAGTAGTAATACATTTAGTGCATACTTCAATATATTCTAGGAAATTTTTATACACTAAATTCTAATATTTTCACAAAACAATAGTGACATCTTTTATTTCTGTCTTTTTTGTTGACTTCCTTCTTAAGTGTTTTTATTTTTAAAATAATTAAATTTCAAAGTAATCATGAACATAAAAGGTTTAAAAGCTTTAAAAAGTATTAATGAAAACAGTTAAAAGCCTTAAAGTTAACACTAAAAACAACATCTACAAAAAAAAAATATATGTATCAACAGGTAGGTAGGTAAATTATTTGCATCACCTACATTTAAACATATTTAATTTTTTTTAATATAATTATGGGGTATTTCATATCAATGAAAAAGGTCTCGACCCCAAAATTTTTTTTTAATATCAAGAGTTTTATAAAAGCTTAATATTATGTTATTTATGTTTAATACGAAAAGCTAATAAATAATTGCTAAATTTTAAGAGCCGATGTTGAATGTAAACCACACCTAAACGTCAAGTTTTTTTCTGCATTTCATTTGACATATCTCATTTTCAGACTAACTCAATTTGAACCAAGGAAAGATACACAATCAAGCAACGCGTTAAAATTATTCAGGCTTATTATGAAAATGGGTGTTCAAATCAAAATGCATTTCGGGCACTTAACGAAACAATGACTCTTTTGCGCGACAAATTCAATGGTCGTGTTATCTCACGTGGAGCGATGTCAATTGGCCGCCAATATCATGTGATTTGACACCGTTGGACTTCTTTCTTTGGGGTTATTTGAAAGAAAAGGTGTACGTCGATAAAATAAATGGGTACCCATTATTTTTTGGCTGTTAGTAAGCGAGAGGGTAATGACCACCCATTACTTTGTGTTTTTTTTAAGCGAGAAGATAATGACCACTCATTACTTTTTGGACATCGCGAATAAAAGTAATTAAGCGAGTAAATAGCCTGGTAAGTAGTTGATACAATGTTTTTGCTGGGTCCTTATAAATTACTATATTCAAAATTCTTGCAATTTTTACTACAATAAATATTTTTTATTACTTAAAATTTTGTGATACTTTTTTTCGTTATAATTTAACCAACAGTAAAACTTAAATTTTATATGGGAAACACCAACAAATATGTCATAAGAAGGGCTTTAGATGCAATGAAAAAGGATCATAAAAGAAAACTTCCAAACTATGAGCTTTAACTATTTACAATAGAGCTAAATATTTAGAGTCGTTTTTTGTTTTATATCTAGGAGTTTTCTTTACTGTCTAGAAGTAGTATAATTTTGCTTGCAAAGTTGCCAATGGGCAGCCTATTTTTAAAGAGTCCTACTTTAAGCGTGTTTTAAACCTTCCCAGCAAAAGAAGAGAAAAAGAAGCAGTGACTTGTAAAAATTTGGATCGGAACCAATGATTTTTACATAGGGGTGTCATTGGGTGTAACTTTTCTTTTATGATTATTTTTCATTGCATCTAAAGCCCTTCTTATGAATTAGTGAAAAATGAGATCTTTTGAAGTTTCGAAATAAATTTTGAATTTGTAATTTAGATTTTAACAAGACATCAGTAATCGGACATTAGCGTCATTTTCACAATCTTCCGTTAGCTTTTACCTGAGAATTTACTTGGCACAAATGTTGTGGATTCCCATATAGAGTTTGAGTTTTACCGTTGGTTAAATTATAGCGGGACATTCAATAATCGGGCCTTATTAAATTACTTTATTCGAAATTCTTGCAATTTTTCTACAGTAATTTTCAACTTTTTGTAGCAATAATAACTACGATTTTAAGAATCTAAAATCTGGTAAATTGTACGTTAGAAATTGAAAAAAGTCACTTTAACTTAAACCATAGTTATAAGTGTAAATTTTTTATAGAAATACAGGTTGGTTGAAAAGTTCCTGCGCTCGAAATGAAAGAATACTGTTTTTGTTACGAAATATATTTTTTTATTCAATATAATCTTCTAGAAGCTCAATACACTTGTTCCAATAATCTAGAAGCTCAATACACTTGTTCCAATTGTTCCAATAATCTTATCCCATCCTTATAATGGTTTTTCGGAAGCTCTGCAAAATAACCGTCTACGGCTGCTATGGCCTCTTCATTCGACGAAAAATGCTTTCCACGAAGGAATTATTTGAGATTTCTGAAGAGATAGTAGTCACTGGAAGCCAAATCTGGTGAATACGGTGGATGTTCAAGCAATTCGTACTTTAATTCTTTGAATTTAGCCATCGTCAAAACACTTTTGTGAGTAGGTGCATTGTCTTGATGTAAAATGATTTTTTTTCTTCTTTAAACCAGGTCTTTTCTCACGAATTTTTTCATCCAGCGATCCAAAAGGCTGCAATAATATTCAGAGTTGATTGTTTTACCTTTCTGAAGATAATCAATCAACAAAATTCCTTTTGCATCCCAAAAAACTGATGCCATAACTTTCTTCGCTGATCGTTGTGACTTCACCTGCTTTGGAGCTGAACAACCAGCTTCAGTCTACTGTAAACGTTCTTGTTTCAGTTTAGGATCATGGTGGTAGATCAAAGTCTCATCCATAGTTACAAAACGACGCAAAAAGTCGGTTTTATTCGGCTTAAAATGCTCCAAATTACGCTGAGAAATTTGTTTTCGATCCAGTTTTTGTTGAATTGTTAATGTGTGCGGCACTAACTTTCCAAACAGTTTTTTCATACGTAATTCTTCATGTAAAATATGGAGTACTCGTTCGTCTGAGATGCCTATGGCATTAGCAATTTCACGCTTAGTCAAACTTGGATCTTCACTAACCATATTATGTACCTGCTCAATGATTTCTGCTGTGGTTGCAGTTATTGGTCGTCCTTCGCATGGATCGTCTTCAAGGCTGGTACGACCACGTTTAAATTCACCAGCCCAAAATTCAACGGTGCGTTTTGAAGGTGAGGACTCCTTATACACTTCTAACAATTGTTCATAAATTTCCTTTGCTTTTAAACCCTTCAAAACAAAGAATATTCAATTTTTTCCATATTAAATAAAATCAATGACACGTCAACTTCAAATGGCTTGTAAACAAAGAAAGAATTGACAGAATGACTTGCAACTTTGTATGTGTTCTCAGGACAGTTATATCAACTTGAGAAAAAAAAAGTTTGGAGCTAGCAGTGCCATCTCTTGGTGAGCGCAGGAACTTTTCAACCAACCTGTATCTATGATTAATGTTTAATTGTTTAGTGTTTGGTTGTTTTTGAAATACGAGGGCGGTTCGAACTTCCCTCGTATTTATATGAAATGCAGCACTGTTCCCATCAAGTAAAACCTGTGAATAGACTACTGTAAAATTTTGAGCAAGTTCAGTTATTTACTTTGCGTTTAACAGCTGTTCAAAACATACAACCTCGTGGATTTTTTAAAAATAGTAAAAAGTAAATTTCGAGTACTCATAAAACATTATTTTTTGCGAAAAAACCGTCAATCAAACCAAGGAAAAGCTTGATAAATACTATGGGTCTGACTTTCGTTGTGGTCGCACAGGTACAAATGACACTAGACGTTCTGGACGGCCAATTGAGATATGGTGTTGGCCGATCGAAGAGTAAAAGTACATGAGATTGTTGATGCCATATGCATTTCATATGACAGTGTGGTTTCGATTGTAAATGCTCAGTTGAATTAAAAAAGCTGTCTGCAAGATGGGTACCGCGTTTGCTCAATTGACCATAAACGTAATCGTGTGACAACTTCAAAGGATTGGAAAATTCCATGAATTCGGCTACGAATTGGTACCTCATCCACCATATTTTCCGAAATTAGCCCCCAGTGACTATTTGCTATTTCCAAATCTAAAGAAATGGCTCGGTAGAAAGAGATTTAGCTCCAACGATGAAATTATTGTTTGATGCCTATTTTAAGGACCTTAAAAAATCATATTTTTCGAAGGGATACAAAATAGGAGAAACTTTGGACTAAGTGTATTGACCTAAAAGGAGATTATGTTAAAAAATAATTTCTTTTTTAGATATAAAAAGTGTTAAATTTTATTAAAAATCACATTTTTGGAAGTTGTGAAAAAGAACTACATTAGAAGTGGAAAATCAGAACTTAACAATACTTTGGAATAATGAAAAATTAATTACTTTAGAATCACTTCCATTTATTTTTGCTGGGTTTCTATAGAAAATTGCTTCTAAAAACGAGCGGCTTTTCTATAGAAAAATATTTAATTATTATATAAAATTTTTTTCCGATTTCTTTAAACCAAGATTCAAAAATTTTATATATTTGGTTAAACACAATTCTGGCGGTAAGATACATAGCTCCGATTTTTATGAAATGACCCATATGTAAAATAAAAATAACCCTATTTTCTTGCAAAAAGTATACAATTTATATCTAATACTTCTGAGTTTTTGTATGTGTGTATCTTTTTTTAATGTTTTTATTATTTGTGTTATAAAATGCTAGAGTTTTCATTGCCGGGAATAAATATTTTCTAAAAGTATACTTAGCAATGTATTTGCAGGTAGTAACTTATGATTAACAAAATATCGACATACTTCACAAAAAAATATATAAAATGACACCCAAATTATTTTGAATTTTATTTAGTTTACTGGAATAATACTCTATAAATATCATCAGCACACATCAACAATTTTTTTTTTAGATTGACTGAAACAAATTAATGTCATTATTTCAAAAAAAAAATACTTGTTAATTTATTGGTAAATTATTTTGTGTTTGTGTGTGACTGATATAAAATGAAATTGTAAGGCATTAATCTACTCCGAATAACTCTTTTCATAATTCCCCGATATGCAAACTCTATTTGTGATAAATTTTCTGTTTGCAATTTCTCAGTTTACTTCCAGAGTATATGGCGCTTGCGCCTTATTTATGTGATTTTGATTTTATTTGCCGGTTACCTATAAAAATGTATTATTTGACACATTGAAGATCAGTTAGTTTAGATGTGAAGACCAACCAAGAGTGACTTAAATATAAATAAAAAACACAAAAGTTTTAAAATCAGAATAATACCATTTAAAGTTTGCTTATTACAACCTTGAAAGGATGTGTTAATTTTATATTAATTTTTTACTAAAATATTTTTTTTTTATAATAAACGAGGCTTTAAAAAAAATATTTTTTATATATTGACTATTTTTTTATTTAAAATATCTTACATTTTTTTTTTAAAAATTATTATTAGTGATGTGTGAATTTAAAGACAAACAAGACAGTGTGGCGGGTAAGTAAAAATATTATTTTGAATTTCTTTTCAATTATTTATTTTCTATTCTAATGGATTTTTTTTATCAATAAGTCAATAGTGTTTAATAAACAACAATATAACATTGAAAATCAAATATTTATTAAAACAATTAAATATGAGACACAAATTTCAACAAACTATATTTAAAAAACAAACTAACAAAATAGTGTTTTGTTACTTATTTCTAATTGATTTAGAAAAAAAAAACAAAAACAAAATAAAATTCCTAGAATTTTATGATTCTAAATTTATAAAAATGTGCATAGCATTTTTTTAAATTTTTATAGTAATTAAACATTTTTTCCACTAAAATGTTTTAAATTTCCATAAGCCAAAAATTCCAAATGACTTCTAAATGATATTGGCCGTGGTTGTGACCCAATTTATACCCATCTGCAAAAATTTTACCCGATCTCGCATATCGTTTTTTTAATCTATCGAAATTCCGTGTTTGATAAATATATCAAATATATTTATAACCAATTATATATAATTTGATGTCCCAAATATAGACAAATAAAATTATATCTTATTTTGCATTTAGATGCCACATTTATCGGATCAAATTGTATGTGGTTATATATGGGCACAATTCAAATGAGATGTAACCATATTCAAATTTTTTAAGCCGAGTAACAAAATTTTGTTAAATTTTTAATTTTGTGTACCCTCTGAGAAAGTTTCGCTTACGAGTAGTGGTACGCGACCCCTCATTTAGAAATTTGCAAAAAGAGCCCATTTCTAAAGTTTAGGACATTCTCTTTGGGTTCTTATAGCTCAAATTACGCATAAACCAAAATTAGAATTTTTCTGTTATTTTTCTTAAAACTTCCTAATTTTCTTAACTTTGGCAAGAAAATCGTAGAAAAAAACACCAACTAAATACAATCAAATTATTTTCAAATCGACTGAATCAAAGTAAACTTTATACAAATAGGCTTTAGAAAATATGATAGACAATTTTTATTTTTGTTTTAATTCCTTTAAAAATAATTTTTTTATAATATAAGATTATATTTTCATGTCCAAAAATTGAAATAGAACTTTCAACTTCCATACATTCAAAAAAAAAAACTAAACTAGAATTTAGAAAAATTAACTTATTTGGAGAAAAATTTAAATGAAAACGGCGCCAAACACTTTGCCAATATTTAATAAAATTTTTCTTGAAATTTAGAAACAAATTTTTCTTAAAATTTGGTCAAAATTTCTAAATTATAGAAAAATTTTACTACTGAGGACTAAATTTTTATTAGAAAATAGTAAAATTTCCTCCTAATTAGTTCATACATCATCTTAAATTTTACTGTTAGTTAGGAACTGTTTCCTTGGTTTTAAGAAAAATTTTATTTTATTTAAGTTCATTAGATAATTTTTTTTTACTGAAAACTCCCTAAAAATATATTCTAACAAAAAGCTAAAATTCGAAATTTTTAACCTTTTGCTAATAAAATTTTAAAATATATTTTAAGCTACTTTAAGTTCAATATTTAAGACTGTTAAGATTAGAGATGCGAACGTGAGCGATTTTTGGCTCACGCACTATCAAGAAGCAAACATTAAAATCATGCACGATAATTTTTTTAAATGGTTACTTAAGTTTGTTTCCTTTATTGTTTTTTTTTTGAAAAGAATATTGAAAATAATTTAAACCCCATATACACTGATCCCCAAAATCGTATTTTTTCAAGTTTTCAACTTTCAAATTCCATACAAATTTTAAATCGAAAACCTGAAAATGACGAAAATTCGTATTTTGGGGCTCAGCATCAATAGGGTTTAAAACGTTTTCCAACAAAAAAAATTCTTTAACTAAGTTTATTATTTTTCAAAAATTAGAAAACTTTTACTTAAAAAAATATATTTTAAAATTTATCTGAACTAAGTTGCATGAAAATTTTCCCTAGAAATAGGTCATCAGTTTCTAAAATTAAATAAATTTTTATTATTACATTGTTAAAAATTTATTACTTTATGGTTTTTAACTGCCTGAACTAATTTTTTGAAAACAATTCTTAAAAATAAGAAAGTCGTAGACTTAAAAACTGAATTTAGAAATGGTTTTCTAAAATCTAGTTAGACAAACTTTTTGAACTAAATGGGAGTAGATTATGTTCTAAATTTTTTTTTTTTTTTTGGTTTTTTGAACTAAACTTAATTTTATTACATTTTAGTATGCAAATTTCTTAAAACTGAGATGTTTTTCTTAAAATTTGATAAATTTTTATTTAAATACTCGTTTTTTTTCCTAAAATCAAGAAATATTACTTAAGAAAGGTATGAACTATTTCTGAGTATATAAACTATTTCGTTTGGGTACATAGTAATTTTTATTCATTTTAAGAAAATTTTTCTAAGTTTTAATAAAATTTTACTTAAATTGAGGATAATTTTTAAACTAATTTAGAGGAAATTTTGGATTAATTTTTAGTAAATGTCTTTCTTTTTTAAGTGTAGAGCCTCTTAGCAAAGCATTATCAAAAAACCTATCAAAATATATATTTTTCTCTTTAGCAATGAAACACGTGATTATATATATTTCTAACAAGCACTATGACGTCACTATGATGTCATATAAAGGAAATATAAACCAACTTTATCGACTGTCTTACACTGCATTTTAGGGGTTTATTTCCACTGAACACGTCTGACATTTTCTTTTTAAAGAGCCGTCAGATTCCTCTAAAAGATTATTAGGCATGATTCTTTAAAAAATCTCAGGATGCTTTGAACTGTCCCAAACAATAAACAATTAGCCAACTTTCTTAATTTTTCGAATAATAACCTAACCGATTAACTGGCAGGGTCAAATAATTGGAAACACTAGTTTAGTGCCAAATATATGGTTTGAAATAGAAATGGGACATAAAAAAATATATATATAAATTTTCGAATTTAAAGAAGGTTTTTCAGAAGAAAAATTCAGACCTTGATAGAATTGCATGCATGAATACCCAAAAAGCTCTTCGAGACTTTTTCTTATATTAAATTTACATACACTCAAATAAATCCAGTTTAATAGCCATATTTTAAATCCAGTTACAGTGATACGACACTTTGTTTTCCCAGTATTTGGCAAAATATGTTAGGGAAATTTAAAACATATGGCATAATACTGAGAAAAAAAATTTAACAAATAATAAAATTTAATTATTTAAGAGTAAACCCAATAAAATTTAGTTTTTAATAAATAGCTTTTTCGAAATATGTATATGCAATTTAAGATTGTTTTAATTTGCTTTCCTTACAAAATGTTGTGGTTGTCAAATCAAAATTCAGTTTAGCTGTCAAATATAGTAATTTTAAACTAGATTTCAGACAAGTGGAAATTCAATATAAGATTTTCAAAAATAAAATACCTTGTAAATGAAAAGATGTAAAAAAAAAGTTTATTTAAGAGATAATTTCAAAATAAAGCAGAAATATGAAATAAAGAAGAATACAGAAAGATTTAAAGATTGAATTAATTAATACAGTAGCGCAGTTTTTGCGATACATATTTAAGTAAAACCTCGATTGGGTTATCTCTAACATATAGACATTTCTTCTTAATAAATTTAATTGGTTTAACAAAATTTTTGTTTACAAATTCATCTATTTTTAATACAATTTTAAACATTTGTCCATAGGAGCAAATACTACGCTCCTGTTTTAAAAATTACTTGCATGCAAAATATATATAATAAATGAATATTATCACGACTTAAACAATGACACAACAGACGTATTTTAGTATTGCAAGAATTAAGAACCAAGACTTTGAAATTCCACAAACTTGTATTTCTTAAAAATGTACTAAAATATTAAAAAATTCAATCAAATAAATTCAATATTTTTCGTTAACTAAACGTGCAAATAATGGAGGATTATAGTAAGCTTAAGATTTATATTTGAAATCTTATACAAGTGTATTTATATTTTGATTAAATGTTATTATATGTATGTATAACGCCACGGTACACCGTCCAGCATAATTCCACTTTTGCATCTAAGTATGAGAAAATTTAATTTATTCTGTAATTCGTTCAATCGCGTAAACCGCGAATTAATATTTGTTAACATTTTTGTATGCACTCAAAAAAAAAAAAAAAAAGAAGACATGAACTAAAATGTAATTAAAAATTTCGTTCAATAATAAAATAACATAATAAAAAAAAAAAAATTAGGACATAATTTACTCCTACTTAGTTCAAAAAATGTGTCTAACTTAAATCGAGAAAGTACTTAAACTTAATGTGTGTTCATTTTTTGTTCGCGAGTAGTAAAATTAACTAAATTTTAGAGAGCCATTTCCAAATTCAGTTTTTAAGTATACCACAAAACAAAAAGTAATACATTTTTTCCTATGTAATAATAAAAATTTACTTGATTTTAGAAACCGGTGAACTATTTCTAAGGAAAATTTTCATGCAACTTAGTTCAGATAAATCTTAAAATATTCTTTTCTTTAATAAAATATTCTTTTTTTCAAGTAAAAGTTTCCTAATTTTTAAAAAATAATAAAATTTGGTAAAGGATTTTTTTTGTTGGAAAACGATTAAATTATTTTCAATATTCTATTCCAAAAAAAAAAAAACAATAAATTAAAAACAAAGGAAACAAATTAAAGTAAACATTTAAAAGAATAATCGTGCATGATTGTAATTTTTGGTGCGTAATTAAAAAATGGCTCACATGCCCATCTCTAATCTTAACAGTCTTTAACATTGAACTTTAACTTTTTTTAAATTTTGTTAGCAAAAGGTTAAAAATTTCGAATTTGCGCTTTTATGTAATAATTTTGTTTGCTGACTACAGTACAAAATATCGCAAGCACATTTTTATACATTACGGCATAATGGCTTTTCTATAATTGATGAAGCTTATTAAACTTAATATTTTTCGAACTATTTTTTTTTTCACTTAATAATAAAAAAGTTTAAATTTGAATATGAAATAAAGTTTAAGCTAAAAATTCCATAAAATGAACTTATGACATTTTTCGATTTTCCAATAATAACAAGAAATGTAACTGTATTTTTGCAACATTTTCCTTAAATTAGTTAATTTAAGAAGACAAAGGACCCCCAGTGTTCCTTAGCCATAGATGCCGTGTGTCACTTAGGGCATCCCTTTTTGTAGTTCTCTCAGGCAGAACCATTAATTAACTACGAAAAGGATCTGACTTTGTCACAATTTATTACGTTTTAGTATATTTTTTTTAATTTGTTTGCCTTTTTGCTAATGAAATTTAATTTATATTTTAAATACATGAATTTAGTATAATTCAATTTGATTTTAAAACAAAAATGTATAGCAAAAAGCTTGTTGAGAGCAGTGTCCTCACAAAGCGGAAGTCCTCCAAAGGTGGGAAAATACTCAATGAGTGTAAAGTACCTTTACAATAAAAGCAGGATAATGATCATTTTCACTTAAAAGAAGTGCTATTTAACTTGATGTTAGAAAATATTTTCTTATTTTTAGGGAGTTAAATCCTAGTTTCTAGTAAAAAAAAAATTATCTAATGAACTTAAATAAAATAAATTTTTTTTTAAAACCAAGGAAACACTTCCTAACTAAAAATAAAATTTTAGATGATATATGAACTAATTTGGAGGAAATTTTACTGTTTTATAATAAAAATTTACTTTTCAGTAGTAAAATTTTTCTATAATTTGGAAATTTTGACCAAACTTTAAGTAAAATTTGTTTCTTAATTCAAGAAAAATTTTATTAAATGTTGGTAAAAAGTGTCTTTGGCGCCGTTTTCATTTCTATTTTTCCTCTAAATAAGTTAATTTTTCTAAATTCTAGTTCATTTTTTTTTGAGTGTGGAAGCATGTTTTATTTTTGGAAATTGTTCGATGTGCATACAACTCAGCACAGTTACGCACTCTTAAAAATATAAAGTTTTCGGTGAAGTTCCGAAAAAAACTTAATAATTTCAATTTTAAAACTAAATTTTCAACTTCCGTTTATAAAACATGGCCAAAATGGTCAGACTTAATATTTTTTAAAAGTGTAAAAACAAATTCCAATATCCTTAAATTGAAATATGCCCTCATAAAATTTTTTTAATAAAATATAAATTCGCGATTTACGCTACTGAATGAATTTATTTAGAAAAATTGGAAGGCACGGGTATTTTATTTTTACTTATTCTTCCAGAATATACTACATTTAATCATGACTGCAAACTTGTGTCAGACGGTGTGATAAAACAGATCTTTATAAAATATAACTAATTGAAAATAAACAAAAAAAGAAAAAAAAGTATCACAATATAATTTGTTTTTATAAATAAACAATATATTTCGAAAAATTAACGTCTGTATTCATCTGCTGCAATTATTATTTAAGACTTCTTTAAATGTTTGCCAATTAAGAAATTATTGCAATTTGTTTTTCTTAATAATATTTATAAAAGTATCTTTTCATAAAAAATAGTAATCTGATGCGAATAATAAACAAAATGTATATTATATATGTCTGTTTGTAGTCATATGTATTAGTGCTGGTAAAAAAATAGAGTAGTGAGTATCGAGAATTAGCTGTATTTTTTTGGAACTTAATGCCAAAACGTAACTTATCCATATGAGATTTAAAAATGGCTAAGAACAGTTCTAAACTCTGCCACGAGGAAAACCAAGAGTGATAAGCTTTTAAGAAGAAGTTAAAAATTATGAAAGCAATTCAAATACAGTGATGTTTAAAACATTTGCAACTAAAATCACATATTGCCTAATTTTTTTTTTAACATAGACTTCCAGCATAAGTATTTTTTTTTTTTTTTTATTAAATTCAGTTATTGCATATTATTTTACAAAAACAAAAAATATTCATAAATTTACAACAATAAAAAAAATTAAGTTTAACAAAATTAGTCTAAATATAAGCATATACAACTCTTAAAGAAATTATAATACAAATCCAAAAATTGATTTCAATATTCTTTATTTTGTAGCATAGCCGTTATTTTTTATTACCTCAGAACATCTTTTAGACATTGAGGCTATGAGCTTTTTTAAATCATCTTCTGGAATTTCATTCCATTGCTTTTTCCAACTCGGCGAAAAGTTAATCACCATTTCGGAATACTTTATTACCAATATTCCGTTTTGGAATCATCCACATGTTCTCAATTGGGACATGACACTAATATTATTTTCCTCAAACCATACACTCACAATATTATTTCGTTTAAAACAACTTAAAATACATATTAAATTAATCAAAAATACAATCAAAAAGAGGACTACTGATTTTCCATTATATTTAACCCATTTTGTTGTTTATTTTTAATCATTGTTTAATAATCAACAAAAGTAGTTAAAACAATAGAAAGTCGTTTAAAATAACCATCAAATTTTTACCGACAAAAAGTTAAAAAAAACTACTTTTGTGGTTTGTTTTTCAAATTGAAAGTTTTTTTATTTGTATGTAATTACAAAACAGAACACAATACATGCAGATGTATATATTTTTATTGGCTTGTGTGTATGTATATTTGAATAATTTCTTGTAATTTTTATTGAAATAATTTTGTATATATACAAACTATTTTGGTAAAAAAACAAAAAGGAATTATATGAATTTCTATTTTTTGAAGCAGAAAATATAAAATTTTACATTTAACTGAAAATATCAACTCCTACTGAATGTCTGTAAATTTTTATAGTTTGTTTTTTGAATGACTGATTCAAATAGTTAAAAAAATATATTTCTTTGAATTTCAATTGATTCTTCATTTAAAAACAAACATTACGTATTACTTTTTAAATAAACTACAGTCGGTAACGGAAAACATATTGTGAGTGTACTTTTACAACCCCTGCCGTTTGTTTAGGGTCGTTTTCGTGTCCATGAAAGTGACATTTACCATTCAGCATATGGAAGCATAACTGGCTTAAAAGGTCTTTATATATTGTGACCGTTATTGTATTAGTAATCCGGTAAATTGGGCCAATCCCATTTCCCGAAAAACACCCCCCCACCATAATTTTTCCACCTCCGTGCTTCACTGTGACGGTTGTGTATCTGGTAATAAACTTTTCGCCTCGTGGTCGTCGAATGTAGGCTCTTTCATCTGAACCCCGGAGGTTGAATTTGGACTCATCGGTCCATAGTACGTTCTTCCATTGCTGTTGAGTACAATTTAAATGCGTGCGGGCAAAGATAAGCCGAGCTTTTCTATTTTTACCGACACAAAGGATTTTTTGTGCATCTAAAACTTCTAAGAACATATTCTGTGGCACTTCTTTTAATGATGGAAAGACTGGCATCTATGGAAAGTTCCGTTTTATCTTCTCTAGGAACTGCTTTAGGATATTTCGTGAAAAAATTCTTAATTTTTCTGTCTTCTCTTACAGTGAGTTGCATGGGTGCACCACAATGCGACAAATTGTTGATTTTGGAACGGAATATTTTAAGGAAATGTCTTTTTGAGAAAGTCCATTTTTAAAGTCATTTAAAACTTTGACCTTTTAATCAGAATTGTATTTGTTTTCTGCCATTTTTCACAAAAGTTATTTTTACGATGTTAGAGCTTTTTAAAACTCTTATAGCAAAATAATTATGATGAGTTTTTTTAATAAAATGCAAAGATCTAAATCACGAAGTAATGAAAGGAATGCGATTACCGTTATTTTCTGGCATTTGTTAGTTGTTGTTATAGTATAGTTAAGAGTAAGAGTAATAAGAGTTGCGAATGTTTTGAACAGCTGCATTTTGAATACATATTTTAAAATTAATTTTTTGTTGTTTTACTTTAATGGAATTTAAAAAAAAAAATAATAAATTTTATTAACGAAATGTGATTTGTAGAAAATTAATCAATGAAAAGATAAATGTGATCTCTGTTCCAAAGAATTCAATTTTTTGAAATAGTAAGTAAACTTCATCTTAATTCAATTAATCAACTTTTGGTTGGCATTAGCAGCTTTTTTCTTAAAGTTGTAAGTTACGAGGCGGATAGTTATATGAAATGCAACACTGCTCCCGTCATTTACTTTGCGTTTAACAGCTGTTCAAAACATACAACCTCGTGGATTTTTTTAAAAATGGAAAAAAGTGAATTTCGAGTGCTCATTAAACATTATTTTTTGCGAAAAAAGCCGTCAATCAAACCAAGGAAAATCTTGATAAATACTATGGGGACCCTGCACCATCGATTTCAATGGTAAACAAGTGGTTTACTGACTTTTGTTGTGGTCGCACAAGAACAAATGACGCTGAACGTTCTGAATGGCCAATTGAGGTCAATACACCCGATCGGCCATGGTGTTAGCCGATCGAAGAGTAAAAGTGCGTGAGATTGTTGATGCCATAGGTATTTCATATGGCAGCGTGGTTTCGATTTTAAATGATCAGTTGGATTAAAGAGAGCTGTCTGCAAGATAGGTGCCGCGTTTGCTCTTAATTGACCATAAACGTAATGGTATGACAACTTCAAAGGATTGAAAAAATTCCATGAATTGGGCAACGAATTGGTACCTCATCCGCCATATTCTCCGGATGTATCCCCCAGTGACTATTTCTTATTTCCAAATCTAAAGAAATGGCTCGGTGGAAAGAGATTTAGCTTCAACGATGAAATTATTGATCAAACAAATGCCTATTTTATGGACCTCAAAAATCCTATTTTTTAGAAGGGACTTAAAAATTGGAAAAACGTTGGTCTAAGTGTATTAAGCTAAAAGTAGATTATGTTAAACAATAATTTTTTTTTTGCAAAAAAACTGTGTTTCATTCAAAAAGTCACGGACTTATTGATCCATTTTCGGTTAGTGTCTTAAAACTTTTTCTGTGTATTCTCCAAGGTTACAAAATATAATAATAAAAAAAAATTAATTTGAAAAATTTTCGTGACGAAAAAACATTTCATATAAAATTATGAACAAATTAAAAAAAAATTTACTAAAACTAAATAAATAAATTTAAATATTCAATTTCGAAAAAAAAAACAAAAAACAGATTAAAAATTTCACAGTTTTCAAATTAAAAAAAAAAATCATTGAAACTATTGACTAGTATTATGCTACCAAATGTGGGTCGCAGTGCCGGCCGTGGGGCCAGATCTTGACTTAATAAAAATAATCATGTATTCAAATTAAAAATATTGAGTAGTATCGAGTATTGAATGGTAACAGAATTTACCAGCACTGGTTCATATGATAATTATAAATATTTATGTGATACTGAAAATTTTATAAAAAAAAACAATTACTAAGGTTGCATTTACTATTCGGTATTCTGGAAATTTTTCAGATAAAATATAATAGAGAAAAATATTAGAGATAGAAAAAAACACTTTTAAATAATTCTGATGTGAATGATTTGTGCTATTCATAGATTCTTTTGCTCTATAGCAGTTTTTCTTTGTGGCTTAAAATTATATGTTTTTCTTGTTTTCTATAAAATTCTACATACATTTTATAAAGAATAATATTAACAAAAATATTAAAAACAAAAAGTTTTGCTTTCGGTATCGAATATTTGGTATCGGGCCGACTTTAAGTTGTATTCGGTTATATCCCATAGCTTTTAAATTTTTTAAAAGCACAAATATAGAACAACCGAAATTTTTGCTGAATTTGCCAATTTATTTTAAATAAAAAGTAAATGATTTGTTTAAAACTCCGTCCGGAATTACTCAGCTAATTTTCAAAACTCAATTTTTTTTTCTAAATTGATTTAAAAAAATTTACAATTTCACCCACTGTGCTGAGGTTCAAAAGATGTGAGCGGAAATGTGACAAAACTTCTAAAGTCTCTATAAATTTTATAAAGACACTAAAACGTACCAAGTCTGTCTCACAACTACTAATCCGCTGGACGGATTTCGATAATTTTAACACTAAACTGTTCAGAGTAACAAACAATGTGTGTAAAACTTAACAACTTATAGGTCGCACCGTGATCGCAGAAGATTTCAAATTCTAGTTTGAACTAAGTTTTGAGCATAAATTTGAGTTCAATGAAAGCGTTCATTGAACTCAAAATTAAATTTTATTAAAAACCGAAAAATATTAAAGCAACAAAAATTATGGCTAAAAATTTGTGGTGTTTAATATTGAGATTTTATTGTTTTACGAAAATGTTTATTAAATTTTGACTTCTTGAATACTTTTATCTTTTCAAGAGATAATTTTTTACTATTAAATGACAAAATGACTCATAATGTGTGTTGGTGAGAGATGCCTCATAATTAATATGTTGTTGAATATAAGCAAATATTTATTGTAGTAATATTTATATAAATACTAATTTTTTATAAATTTAACATAATCTGTATTGTATATTTTTATTTATTATTTAAGCGGAAAAAACAAAGCTGACAATAGCTACAGTAGAAGGTGGCAATGTTGTGGGTGGTCAACCCGAATTAAGTAAAGGTACCGAATATTATGAGACAGCATTGGAATTGACAAGTAAGTAATGTTTTTTATTATAAATTTACTTCAAAATCTAATTGCACACAGAATCTATAAATTGTGAATAATTATGTTGTTAAATTATTTCAGCTTTTGGCAAATTTAATTATTATCTTATATTAATATGCGGTTTAATACTTGCAAATGTATTATTGGAAACATTGGCCATTAGTTTTGTATTGCCAGTATCACAATGTGATATAATTCTCTCTATACAGGAACGTGGAATTTTGAGTGCTATTGGTTTTGCTGGTATTATAAGCAGCTCACATTTATGGGGATTTTTAGCTGATACAACGGGGAGAAGGAATATTATAAGACCAACATTGTTATTGGGGTTTGTTTTCACTGTACTCTCAAGTTTTGCCACAAATTTTTGGACATTGGTTATTCTACGATATTTAAATGGATTTTGGTAAGAGTTTTAACGAAAATAAATCAAATTTTTAAATTTATTTATGAAAATTTGCGCATTTTATATCCAATTATTGTAACTATATTTCGTACCCAACAAAACCACACATTACCAAATAATGGGTAAAGTAATGTATAGCCATAGGGGCCGATGGATTACTTTACACCTTACTTCATTGATAAATTTTATAGGCGATGAGCCTCAAAGTAATGTTTATACCCATTACTTTAGAGGTGATAATGTAAAGGGTTACTTATATGGTTACGAGAATGGAAAAAGAAATGTGTCTAAAAATAGATTTTTAATGAAGAGGAATTTTTATTAAAAAAAATTATTACAAATATTTTATTTTAAATATTTGTAATTAAAAATAATGTGGTCAAGATGGGAATTGAACCAGGGAAATCTGGTTGCCAGCCACGAACTCCACCCACTGAGCTATCGAGTATTTGATTGCTTTAAACTTAAATGAATTGTTGCGCTTCGTTTTTTCGCTAGTGTTATCAAAACAAACATACATTACCCTTTTGCTTACAAAAAACACAAAGTAATGTATCTAAAAATAGATTTTCAAAAATATTTAAATAATTACTTTACATTTATAAATCATATATTACGTAATCAATAATGAGTAACTTATTACTTTGTGCTTGCAAATATAGAAAAAGGTAACGAGCTATCATTACAAGGTAACGCATGACCCCCCCATTACCAAAGTTTTGCTGGGTATTTATTAGCATTTCCATTGTTTAATTTAATTTTAAGGATTTTTAATTAAATTTGATAATATCCCAGCAAAACTTTGGTAATGGGTGCGATATTCTCATGCGATACCTTGTAATGATAACTCGTTACCTTTTTCATTATTTGCAAGCATAAATGATTATTATTATTATATTATTATTATATTATTATATGATTTATAAATGTAAAGTAATAATTGAAATATTTTTTAAAATCTATTTTTAGATACATTACTTTGTGTTTTTTGTAAGCAAAAGGGTAATATATGTTTGTTTTGATAACAATAGCGAAAAAACGAAGCGCAACAATTCATTTAAGTTTAAAGCAATCAAATACTATATGCGTCGATAGCTCAGAGGGTAGAGTTATTGGCTGGCAACCATTATTTTTAATTACAAATATTTTAAATAAAAAATTTGTAATAATTTTTTTTAATAAAAATTCCTCTTTTTTAAAAATCTATTTTTAGACACATTACTTTTTCCATTCTCGTAACCATATAAGTAACCCCTTACATTATCACCTCTAAAGTAATGGGTATATACATTACTTTGAGGCTCATCGCTTGTAAAATTCATCAATGAAGTAAGGTGTAAAATAATCCATCGGCCCCTATGGCTATACATTACTTTACCATTATTTGGTAATGTGTGGTTTTGCTGGGATTCTAAATGAAGGTTTGAACCAATTAATGTTGCAGAAACAAATTCCAAATTTAATTTCAAATTGCTGTTTAAATTTTGCTTATTTTTTTTTAAATATTTTCAGTTTTAAATTAAATTTGTTTAATTTTTAAGGCCGGTATTATAGCAACACTTAAGTCAATATAACACTTAGTTGACGAAAATAATACACTTGTTTGAGTATCATTAGAAAAAAAAATAATAATTTTTAATTTCATAGAAATTTAGAACCCTGATGTTAGTTTAGATCTTAGTTCAGCCAGTTTGCATCCACCTTAAATAAAATAAATTTTTAAATAAAATTTCGCATTTAGAAATTTAAAATATATATTTTTAATTTTATTTTTCATTTTAGCGTTTCTGGCGGTTCTGCTACTGTTTATGCCTATTTGGGTGAATTTCATACTCAAAAGAATCGTTCACGTGCCATAATGGGTGCAGCATTTATATTCGGTGTCGGTGCCATGTTAATGCCAGCCATTGCCTGGTTGTTTATTAATCAAGAATGGCGTTTGGCAATTCCATTTTTGGGCTTAACCTACAAACCCTGGAGACTATTTATGGTTGTATGTGGTATTCCAGGTTTTCTATGCGGTTTAAGTCTATTCAAAATACCCGAAAGTCCAAAATTTCTGCTAAGCCAGGGACAAGAAGGAAAATGTGTAGAAATTTTACAAAATATCTACCATTTAAATACGGGGAAATCCAAAGATGCTTATCCAGTAAGTAAAATTTTATGCATAAAAGAAAACTTCTACACTCATAATAATCAATGCATTAAAATACGAAATTTATGTTAAAACAACAAAAACTTTTGTAAAATAAACGAAAATTTTTTTTTGTTGATTTGACATTTTTTTGTATTTTTATGCCTGGATCAGTGTAAGATAATTCAATAGGATTTGGTGGAATTGTTGTTCAAAGGAGAAATCTTATCAAAAAGTATTTATATGGGCCCATATATAAACATTATTCTCAAACTCAAAATAAAATAGTTAGTTAACTGTTTTATATCCCACTTTACAGTTTTTATACAAATTGTTTGTATAAATTAATTTTTAGTTAAAATTCTTAACATTTTTTACTTATTACTCGTTGCGTATTTTAGCAAAATATTTTCTAATTGTTTTAAAACTGAGTAACTATCCCAGCAAAATCTTGCTATAAGGTTGGACCTATTCCAGGTATTACCTGGTAAAGGTTGGTATCCTTTACGTTTTGCTTTACTTTGAAACTTAAAGCAATACAGTGCAAAATTTATGATATATCACCACTGGTATGAAATAATTAGTTACTGATATTGATTTATATCACTACTTATTTAGAGGCTTTAAAATAATGTGTTGCTGACATTAAGAAAAGTAATAACTCATTACGAAGGATATAAATAATAAGTATTCAGTATTGTATTATTACAGATTTATAATTTAAATACCATTGATTTTTGTTTGAACAGTAAGTATTACTGTATGTTTAGTAAATGAAGAAAAATATTTTTTTTTCTTATTATTGTTACATAACCCAGTAGCAAATGGCCGAACTAGTTTTAAAATGTAGTAGATTTTATACTAGTAATTAGAAAACTAGTTCTCAAAGTGATCATCCTGAACCAGTTGGACTAGTGTGATTTTAGCACTAGTCCAATAAAATTTCCTTAATATATAGTAAAGACTACTGATATAGCACCATTAACTCTCTCTTAGTAAATAGTACCTAACTAGTTCAAAACTGTCAGTTAAGGACCATATCTTTTGTCCCACCGAATTTTTTGTCCTGTTGCTAGTTCTGATAAACTAATACTGCAACTAGTAGTTTGGAGACAATTGTCTCCAGCCCTATGACATCTCCATGTTAAATTCTACAGTTGTTTGTATGGAGAGGCGGTAGAACTCGTACTAGTTGTCTGGTTCAAATAAACTAGTACATTATTGGTTCTGTACTAGTATTTTTTGCTACTGGGAATTTATATCAATTTATATTAACTGAAGAAATTAATTATTCATGCTCCTAACTAGTAATTTCAATATTGCAAGTAATTACTTATTTCAGTGCTTTATTAGTAATGACTTATGACCTATGACACCCCCTTATTAAAATAAAGTGTTATTTGACCAAAGTATAAGTACTTACAATTTTTGATTTCTTTTTCCATTACCCGGTTTAAGCGAGATTTACTGCGATTTTTTTTTTCATAATTGTGAGCAAAGTTATTTTATGTTGAAAATGTATATTATCTAAAATATAAAGAACAAAAACAAATGATATTACAAAATTTCAATTTTTAAAATTAATATGCTAATTATTTCTTAAAAATTTTACTTCGGAATTTTTCTACTACTGTTAATTTACTTAAAATTAGAGACACGTTTGCTGGCCTAAAATTAGTTAAGATTTATATGTAACTTTTGCAGTTTTTTATTTTTTTTTTATCAGTAGAAATAACTGAAAATTCATTTAATTCAACAGAAAAGCCTATTGGTTTCTTGTTTAAAATAAAATCCTTTAAAATTACATGATATGGTTGTTAAAATGTGAACACATTAGTATAGTTACAGTTTTTTGTGGTGACAATATAAATATTAAAGTGTTCGCTTAATAACGAATTGTCGACTTTCCATGTTAACACTTCATATCTGACCAGATTTGAATTGGTGTATTTGAGTTAAATTTTAGTCAATTGCAAATGACAATTTACCCAGTAGAAAAACGGCCGCCACTTGCATTTAAGAAAGACCGAAGTCGGACGGCCAATTCACTATTACCAAATCTAAAGAAAAGTGGTTCACTGTCCGAAAAATTTAGATGACGAGTAGTAAAAACACAACAGTAAAATTTTCTGTTTCAAAATATCGGTTGAAGAACAATTTCTCTACCTCGAACTGGTTCCTCTAGAATCAGTTTAGTGTCAGTGAATCAGTAAACTGATTATTTTGCCAGTTATACCTTACGGAATTAGTTCGATGGGAATCGATTCTGGTGGAACCAGTTGTAGAATTGGTGTGTTTTTCCGCCGGCTGTATAAAGTTTTCAGTCCAAAGGATTTAGAACTAAACTACCCATTTGGTATACATACAAGTTTTTAACTATATTTGAGTCGTTTTGCTTAATGGTCTGTTAAAAAGGCTGTTTAAAAGCTACACCCATAAAACAGTATCAGTTGTGGCTACCGAATTTATCGCCAATCGAATTATGGCGGTTACGACAACTTTATCTTCATATTAAATTATATATTAAGTTGTGAAAGGCAATACTAAGTTGTCTAATTTAATATTTATATTACACATAAATATTATTACGTTCCACAAAATTTTATATAAAGAACAATTTTATTTTTTTAAATTTTCCGGTATCGAACCGGATTCATAGTTCACACTCTTGATTACAAATACTATTAATTTTCTTTGCTTTATTTGCAATTTAAACATTTTATTAATAAATTTTAATTAAAAAAAATTTAAATTTTTGTCTTTTCCTGGATTTAAACTCGGAAATTCAGAGTACTAGACTACCTCTCTACCCACTACACCACAAACTTTTACAAATGTTGATGGCTAATTTTGAATTTAATTAATTTGTTAGGAAAATAAATATAGTTTCAAATTCGTTTAATAATAACAATCATTAGTGGCGTTTATAATCAATACATTCCACAATTCGGTTGGTTCCATTGAAACCCTAATTTAATTGCATATTTGATAAGGATAACCGTAATTGTAGTTTCCACTTTTAAATATCGACAATTTTTTTTATTAAATTTGATTGATTGTACTAATTTTGTACTACGATCACTAAATAAATGGTTGCCTCTAGTGTACCCAATTACCGAATTTTATTTCTGAAGTTGATTGGAAATACCAATAATTGGATTATATTATTATTTTTTAGTTCTTTTTCCATATTTTGAATTCCCAATACAATAAAAAAACGTGACAACATATAAATTTTAACGCTTTTGAACTTTGAATTGCAACCAATCTTTTCTCTGGGTGTACACAACTTTCCCCAAAACGTCGGATTTGTTCGCCTATAATTGAACTACAATTATTAGTCCTGATGGTTGCCGGGGTGAATAACGAAAGATATATGGGTATGTGATAGATAAAATTATAACATGTCACTTTAAAGTTGGTAAAAAAGGGAAATGGCCCGTTTTTGTATATTTTTTACGCTTTTCTTTAAATTAATTATAGGCAAATTAGGTGTCAAACTAAAATATCTAAGAGCCCAATCTTAAAATGAAAAAAAAAAAAAAAAATGCGGGAATGTCCCCTCTATCACATATATACATTTTATTTAAGTCTATAGGTCCTCCCAAAGATATCTTCCTTGTAAGCATATACTCTATCACTCTGTCGAACAACTCCTCCACAGTGAACATTTTCTCATCAGAAAAACAGAATTCGTCTGTGGGAATTATACGCGTTCTAAGTTGTGCTTTTGATTTTTGCTTGCGTGTCTGCTTTACAGCAACCGTAAATAAACCACACATTACCAAATAATGTGTAAAGTAATGTGTAGCCATAGGGGCTCATGAATTACTTTACACCTTACTTCACTGATGAATTTTACAGGCGATGAGCCTCAAAGTAATGTATATACCCATTACTTTAGAGGTGATAATGTAAGGGGTTACTTATATGGTTACGAGAATGGAAAAAGTAGTGTCTAAAAAAAGATTTTTAAAAAAGAGAAATTTTTATTAAAAAAAATTATTACAAATATTTTAAACGTTATTAAAAATAATGTGGTCATGATGGGAATTGAACCAGGGAACTCTGGTTGCCAGCCAAGAACTCTACGCACTGAGCTATCGACGCATATAGTATTTGAATGCTTTAAACTTAAATTAATTGTTGTTTTTTCGCTTGTGTTATCAAAACAAACATAGATTACCCTTTTGCTTACAAAAAAAACCACAAAGTAATGTATCTAAAAATAGATTTTCAAAAATATTTTAATTATTACTTTACATTTATAAATCATATATTACGTAATCAATAATCAGTAACTTATTACTTTATGCTTGCAAATAATGAAAAAGGCAACGAGCTATCATTACAAGGTAACGCATGAGAATATCGCACCCATTACCAAAGTTTTGCTGGGAGATGTACAACATTCCTTTTGCAAGTCCGATGTCCTAAGTTTCCTTTAATAATAAGAGAGATGGATACCGACAATATATCCACAATAACCGTGACAACATTTACTTCTTTTGGGAGTGGATTTTAATTAACTTCATTGCTTACGGAAAAAATTAAGATTTCTGATAATTACACTGTCCAACAAATTAAGACTTTTTGAATGGAACAGAATAGCGGCCCCATAATTCTGAAAGGGTATGTTGAGTAGATAATTTTTGTAGAACAAACTTATGGTCCAGCACGTCTGAGTTTTTTTTTACAGTGGGTCAAAGTTTTCATTTTTTGGTCGAAGGGAGCATTATTCTATATGAAAAAAATGCTGTAAGTTAATGTCTGAGAGAATTCTTATGGTCAGAGTTGTATTGTCGAATTGTATGAGGATTATTTTCGTGGAAGATCTTAACCCTCTAACTGGTCTATTTATGGGTCAATTTGACCCTTTTTTCGAGAAAATCAAAAAATATCCTTTAAAAAAGGACATTTAAGGATTAAAATATTCTACGAAAATGTTTGCCGGAAAATTTCAGTGGGGGTCACCAAAGACACCAATGTTGTAAATAAAGCTCTTTACGCTTAATTAGTAAAATTATACACCAACATGTACAAAACAGGTAAAAACGGCGTCAACTTCGACCGGGCCAAAAACTGAGTTCTCGCGTCTAGTCAGCTGTGACTTACAAATCGGGTGTGACATTTATTAAAATTAATAATAAAAAATAAAAATAAGCAGTACATATCGGGTGTGATTTTTACTAAAATTAATATAAAAAAAGAAAAATTAAAGCTTAAATAAGCATGGCGGATTCTGTTTGCAAATTAAGAGATTGGTTTTGTTTTATTTGTGGACATTTTACGCACCATCAAAGCAGAAGAAAGATATTCCCTACAATTGAAGAACCATATTTTCTTTTCTTTGGAATACGATTTTTATCTGAATCAGATACATGCTATTTCTGCGTAAATTACAAATTTGGTAGAAGCCAAAGGCACTACGCGATAATGACATACGAAGCAACAAATAATGTCATTTTACCAGAAGTGCGCTGTGAAGGTGTTCCGGTGCCTCAACCGCCTACACATACATTTTCGGCCAATATGACAGTCGCCAATACAGAAATAACAGCGGCGGTTGAAAACATATCAGATATAAGTTACTTGCCTCTTGCTGGTTTAAACATATGTCCTAATTTGATAGACCAAGCTTATTTTGAAGATCTTGTAGGAGATTTAGGACTAACAAAAGAGAAAGCTGAAATATTATGTTCCAGATTGAAAAACAGGAATTTGATAAAAGCCGATGTAGAAGTTACATTTCCAAGAAAAAGACACGCCGATCTGGAAAGTTTTGAAGCAAAAAAATAAATATGTACATACTATAATAAACCACTATTAAAACAAAATTATAATTTTTTTATAGAAGTTGGCGTGTAATTTTGCCAATTAATCGTAAGGAGCTTTATTTACAACAATGGTGTCTTTGGTGACCCCCACTGAAATTTTCCGGCAAACATTTTCGTAGAATATTTTAATCCTTAAATGTCCTTTTTTAAAGGATACTTTTTGATTTTCTCGAAAACGGGGTCAAATTGACCCATAAAGAGATCAGTTAGAGGGTTAAGATCTTCCACAAAAATAATCCTCATACAATTCCACAATATAACTCTGACCATAAGAATTCTCTCAGACATTAACTTACAGCATTTTTTTCATATAGTATAATGCTCCCTTCGACCAAAAAATGAAAACTTTGACCCACTGTAAAAAAAAAACTCAGACGTGCTGGACCATAAGTTTGTTCTACAAAAATGATCTACTCAACATACCCCTTCATACCTTTCATACCCTATTCTGTTCCAAAAATGCTGTTGGACAGTGTTATTTTTTAAAACTCAAAATTATGCCAAAGGAAAAATTTAGCAATTTTAAAAATATTTTTTTCTTTTCAGATTGCTCATGTTACTGAAGATATTGATATGTATATAAGACCTAGGGCACATGACGATGGGGGACACTCAAATGCGATTTTAGCTTTACTCAAATCTATGTGGTCTCAAACTCAACCACTCTTTAATCGTGCACATATACGCACCACCAGTTTAATATGTTTTATACAATTTTGGATATTTGTTACCTCCAATGGCATGTATATGTGGTTCCCTTATATCTTGAATACTGTAGCTGAATTTATGGCTGAATATCCTAATAATAATACCTATATATGTGATGTTGTTTATACTAAACAGCAGACTATGTTAAAATTGGAAATGGTTCATAATGATCGTGATTTATCTTCTAGTGATATAGTAGCAGAATGTAATGAAAAGTTGGAAATTAGTACCTATCAACATTCCTTGATATTGGAAGTTATGTATGCTGTGGGTTTTGCTCTTATAGGAGGTATTATCAATAAAGTTGGTAAACGTTTAATACTTTGTAAGTACTTAATTAAAAAAATAATAGGAAAAGTTTGATTCAAATGTTTTTTCTCGTAACAGTTATTTGTTTGGCAGCCTGTGGTGTTTGTGGTGTGGCAATCGTATTTGTTAATCAACCCATGGTGGCCATCTATCTCTATGTAATTCTATTACTTTGTGGTTTAGGCATTAATGTTTTAAGTGCTGTCACTGTCGATCTATATCCCACCAGATTAAGGTAAATTTTTTGATATTTTTTTTGTTCTTTAAAATAATCAAAATTAAATAAATTTCCATATCTTCTCCTTTTAGAGCCATGGCCATTTGTATTTCCCTAATGATGGGGCGTTTAGGAAGTGTTGTTGGAGCCAATGTTGTTGGCGCTCTTATTACCGATCATTGTGAAACTTCTTTTATATTATCAGGAGTTTCCTTAATTATAGCTGGCCTTTTAGGCTTTTTCATAACCAAAGACATTAAAAATAGAACTCCTCAAGGATTTCCTAGACGTACAAGTTTAATCTCAATGACGGGGAACTAGTTGAAGTGTCTTTTTTTTTAATAAATTATAGTTTTGTTTTCTAAGTCATACAGCATGTTAGTTACGAATGCTAGGCGTTTGTTAGTAATTAGAGTAGTATTCATCACAAAGTCTGATTTATCATAATTACCTGATCATTTTTCTGTAATCTATAAGTCTGCATTAAATGTATTTTATATATAATTTGTAAATAAAATAAATTTAAAATTTACAATGTGTGTCTGAATCTACAATTAAGTTTATCAGATAATACATAAATTTTTTTTTTTGGAGCACTAATAAAAAATGTAATTGATTTAACAGAAAAAGTTACTTTTTTATCTTCAGCGACAAAGAGGCATCTCCCGATTCCTGTGCTATGGGTCATTACAAGAAACTTTTCCGAAGAAATCATAGCTCAAAAATGAATTTCAAGTCTTTAGATTTTTCAAACTAGGTATTTTTAAAAAATATAAAAAAAAATAACCTTGAACACTGAGCATTTTGGGCTATTTAAAGTCAAATATTTTTCACAAAAAAAGGCGATAAAATAAAAAGAAATATCTACGAAACATCTAAACATCAATATGATCGCTAAAATCATTGTAATAGTAAATATTTTATTAATTCATGATAGCCACTTTCTATTTTACAACATGATTGGCTTTAACCATACTGTGGTATCAAAAATTCTAACTATGAAAAAAATATGATAATTATGGAACTAAAGGGTGGTTAAATTTTAAGGGCCGATGTTGATTTTGAATAAAACACAAATTATTTAGGAAATTATTGTAATTCTTTTGATTATGATAATATGGTATGGTTCAATTATGTATGAAACAAAATATCGGCCAAATGGCCGATGGCCCAAATTTTCGATGACGCTGAGGCATAATTGAGGTTCTATGTATGCCGTTAATGTGCCGAATTATCTTATTCTTTAGCTCTTGAATTGTTGCTGGCTTATCGACGTACACTTTTTCTTTCAAATAACCCCAAAGAAGTCTAACGGTGTCAAATCACATGATCTTCAACATCGGCACAACGTGAGATAACACGGCCATTGAATTTGTCGCGCAAAAGAGCCATTGTTTCGTTAGCTGTGTGGCTAGTGGCACCGTCCTGTTGAAACCACATATCGTGCACATCCATATCCTCAATTCCTGGCTTTAAGAATTCCGTTGTGATCTCGCGATAGCGAACATCGACGGCGAGTCGAGATTGACGGCTATTCTGCCACACTATCGCGAACAACAGCAATGTTTTCCGCAGAACGAACTTGGCGAGCATGCACAGGAGTTTTCTCATTTCCTACAGACCCGATTTGCAGAAATATGTGCACAATTATCTCGATTGTGAACACATTTGGTCGATTATGCTGACCAAAAATATCACAAAGTGCATTTTGATTTGAACGCCCATTTTCATAATAAACCTGAATAACTTTAACGCGTTGCTCGATTGTGTATGTTTTCATGGTTCAAATTGAGTTAGTCTGAAATTGAGAAATGTCAAATGAAATACAGAAAAAAACTTGACGTTTAGGTGTGGTTCACATTCAACATCGGCCCTTAAAATTTAACCACCCTTTATATGGCTAAAATGTTGTCAATAATCAATGAATAATTAGATATCAAATAAAACATATCTTTGACATTTATAATAATAATGTCTTAATTTCATAAAAAAAAATTGTATTAGTTTAGTCACCCATGTAAAAATGTTAATATATGTCCATTTTAAGCTGGGGGTTTTATTTCGAAAATTCCTTATGCATATAACATTATAATTTACACTAATCAATTCATTGTCAAGTTTATTGTAAAAAAAATCTATATAAACATTTTATATTTTTTTTAATTCTTGTCAATAATAAATATTAATTTTTTTTTCAAAAAATATGTTCATTAATTCATTTCTTGTAAAATAACAACTTTCTGTTGATAAAGTACTCAGAATATTAATAAAATAATATTTATATGAGAAAAAAATTGTACACAAAATATGTATTAGATTTTTAAAAAAAAAATTTATAATAGAAACATTTTTAGATTCTATAAACTTTTCCTTAAAGTAAACTTTTCAGATTCTGTAAACGTTTTCTTAGATAAAAATTCATATATTCTTAAAAAACCTTATATACTAAAAAAATTCTTAGATTGTGAAGACTTTTCATCGTGAAGAATACTTAGATTCTAAGGATTTTTTTCTAGTATGAATATTATTAGATTCTAAGGACTTTTTCTAGAAGAAAAATTATAAAACTCTGAGGAATATCTAACAGAAATTTTAAAAATGTCCTTAGAATAATTTTTCTTTTAGAAAAACTCTATAGAATCTATGTTTTATTTTCATTAAAATAGTCCTTAGAATTTAAAAGTTTTTTCTGAAGTTGAAGTTTTTTTTTAAGATCTTATTATTTTTAAAAATTAATTATAAATACACTCAGAATACTATGCAGTTTACTGTTTGTAGTTTAATAAAAAAGTTTTCCGTTCCATTTAAAAATAAAGGAACATACATTTATTTTTCAAACAAATATCTATATTAACTTTTTTATACATTTATTCGAAATAATTTACTATCATTTACCATTTTTTCAGTTTCATTTATTTTTTTCATTTGTAAAAATTTACCCACAAAACGGAAACTTGTGGTTTATTTGTGTCCGTAACAGTTATTACAAACTTAAATTTTGTTTGCTGTCTGTTTCAAAAAAAAAATATTCAAAATATTTCAATTTGTTTTTTATTTAAATTGGTTGTATATATACAAAATTTTTCAATACAAATTACAAGAACTTCATAAACACACATACATATACAAACACATTCATACAAAAAGTGTTTATAGCTTCATACGCATACATACATTTTGTATTGTACGAGTATATTAAAAAAAAACAAAAAATACAAAAACGGAAATAATTTTAAATAAATGAAAAAAACATTTATTTTTTAAGGATTGGTAGGTAAAATTTTGACATTTATTTTAACTGATTATATCATTTGTTTCTTACGGATGTGTCAGTTGATTAATCAACATTTAAAAATAAATAACAAATGACATTTAATTTAAATGAAAACTAAGTAGACCGTTTTTTAAATGAAATATCATTTTTTTAAAATGATATTTTCAGTTATTTTAACTTACAAACTTTTTTAAGTGTATTTATTTATAATTATAATTTTCATTTATTAATTATACAAAAAAATGTTCCCCTGAAGAAGTCACCCAATGTGGTAACGAAATATTGGGATAAATAAATATTTATAATTGATTTTTATAAATAAAAAGATCTTAAGCTCAATTTAAACCATACTTGGAAATTTGTCATTACCATTAGTTGACACTAATGCAAATGAAAACAATGTCATTACCATTTAATAGTAATGTAATTTTTCCCATTAAAAATTTCATTACTAATGGTAATGAAATATCACTAATGCACATAAAAAAACTAATTATAATTGATGGAAAAATCATTTGTTTACAAAAATATGTATACGATTTAAAAATTATCAAATATTAACCCGCATAAATGAATATTAACACATAAAATGATGGTTAATAGTGCTAATGTTTTCTTTTAATTAGTGCATTAGTAATGGTAATGAAATTCAAAAACATCATTAATAAATGAAATTAGATCCTTAAATCATTATCATTTATTCAAACAATGTTAATGAAATTTATTTCATTACAATTGTTATCAATATAATGGTAATGAAATCATCAATTAATTAGTCCAATCAATGCATTAGTCCCAAGTATGATTTCAACTAATACGCAAAATAAGAAGATCAAAGAAAACTAAAAGAATTAATCAATTAATATTAAAAAACAGAAATACGAATTCGGTATGACCAGTAAAACATTATTTGTAACTATTTATATAAAAAATTGTTGCAAGTCTCTTGTGACTTTATAACTCACGAACGGTGAAACCGAATTCGATCAGGGTTTTAGGGTTTGTTCATATGGTCGTGTAGATGGTTTATCTAAAGTTTGCACGACGCGGTCGACGCGTTCGTGAGTTATGACTTTTCATGACAACATGTGATTTTGTCCATATAAAAAAAAAAAAACAATAAATACGTAGGGGCCCATGAGCGTGTGTGGTATGTATACTGTGTGCTGACTTCGAACACACGGTAAGTACACGTTGTAGCGCATACAGCATACGAATTTGAATTGAATTGATATATTTTTTTTCATTATTTCAAAATAAATAAAAAAAATCAATGAATTTGATTCAATGTTTAATATTCATGCGTAGCGAAGCACGCCGGGATCCACTTGTATCTTATATATTGTAATTATTTCTGCACAGTTTTTCTTAGTACATAAGATATGATTATATATTATTAAATATACCTATATATAATTATAAATAATTATACGTAATGATATATAAATTTATAAGTACATAACCAATTTAGTGTCATTAATACAGCCAGGTTATGTAGAAAATTTTTCCAAATTCTCGAATATATAATTATATGTAACACAATTATACGAAAAATGTAAATTTGTTCATTAAGTGTGATTAGTCAAGTGTGATCGATATATTCCACCCTGGAGAAGGATATGTTCAAATCCTGGAGAAGGGATTTTTTTTTAGAATTTTAATATTTATTTATTTTTTATTAATCATATAATTACAAATTATATCCTAATACCCTAACCGAGCACTAGCAACAAAGGCCATCGGCTCGTTGTAGCGAAAACAGACCAGAGCCTCTGGTGGGAATCGAACCCCCGACCCCCGCACTGATAAGCTAGCACGCTACCAACTAGCCTACCGGGGTTAATTCTTTTTTTTTATACGTATTTTAATAAAGTTGATTAAATAATATTGTTTGATGAAATCTGATCCAATTCGATCTAAAACATTTTTCGGACAAATTTAGATCTTACTTAACTCTTTAACCACTGCAATTTTTGTTCTAGTATCATTTTGGACTAAAAAGTACGAATGTGAATTGAAGACAAAAAGTTCGATTCAAACAAAAAAAATTTGTTTCACAAATCAAACACGCAACAAATTATCAAAATGCAACTTGAAGCTAAAGGGTGTCCCAAGAAGAACGCAATTTTTAAATCTGGCAACATTCGAAGTGTCATTGTTTGACATTTGAACACTTGTTATTGTTTGCTAGTAGAAGGTACGAGGTTAGTAAAAATGGAGCGCTACACGAATGAACAAAGCATTCTCATTGTGAAATTGTTTTACCAAAATGGTGAAAGTTTTGCGGCTACAGTTCGCAAATTGCGATCAATTTGGGGTCACAATAATGTTCCAAAAGAATCAACTGTAAAGAGATTAATGGATAAATTTGCCGAAATTGGGTCTGTTAGTGATGTAAAGACAACAACGCGCCATCGACCAGGTCGATCGACCGAAAATGTCGCAGCTGTACGTGATGATGTCGCTCAAACTCCATCCACCTCAATTCGACACCGAGCTCAGCAAATTGGTGTCTCCAAATCCACTTTGCAGCGAATTTTGACGAAAGATTTGCATCTTCATGACTCAGGAACTGAAGCCAGCTGACCATGGACAGCGAAGGGAGTTCGTTAATTGGGTATTGGAGAGACAACATGAAAATGCTGATTTTGCCGATAAAATCATCTTCAGTGACGAGGCCCATTTTCATCTTGATGGCTTCGTCAATAGGCAGAATTGTCGCATTTGGGGTGAGGAAAATCCTCGAGTGATTCACGAGAAGCAAATGCATCCTCAACGTGTCACTGTGTGGTGTGGTTTTTGGGCTGTAGGAATCATTGGACCTTTTTTTTATGAAAATGAGGCAGGTCAAGCGCAAACAGTCAATGGTGTTCGGTATCGTGAAATGATAACCAGTTTTTTCTTGCCCAGAATTGAAGAAATGAATGTGGAGGGCATGTGGTTCCAACAAGACGGCGCCACATGTCATACAGCCAGAGACACAATTCAATTGCAGCATCAGTCATTTCCCGGTCGTGTTATTTCGCGTTTTGGAGATCAGAATTGGCCGCCTAGATCGTGCGATTTAACACCATTAGATTTTTTTCTTTGGGGTTTTTTGAAGTCGATGGTTTACGCGAATAAGCCGACGACGACTCAAGCCTTAAAAGAGGAAATTGGACGCTGCATTAATGAAATACCGCAGCATTCATGCATAACGGTCATTGAAAATTTCATTAAAAGATCGCGTGCATGCCAGCAAAGCCGCGGCGGCCATCTGCACGATATATTGTTCCATACATAACCTCATTCTGTCTACTTTACGATATAAAAAAGTTTCACGATTTTTTTTAAATATCTGTGTTTTATTTAAAATTTAAAAATTGCGTTCTTCTTGGGACACAAAAAAAAATCCGAGTCAAGTTTTTTTTAATTTTAATTTTGTCTGTTTTGACAAAAATCTTGACAGAAATGGGTGTATCTATCAAACTATGCAACTGGGCACGATCAAACCGGCACTGTTCGATAGGTAAATTCAAACCGTCCTTGGCGATTAGTGCACCAAAAATATTGCTTTGGATATAATTGGACTTTAGTGATGACCTTCTGTAGACGGTCTTAGTGGTTACAGGGTTAATCTCTAAATATATTGCTGGATCTAATTCGATCTGCAATTTTTCGGATCAATTATGATCTAACTTAATCCCCAAATATATTGCTAGATCCAATTTGATGTGACATTTTTCGGATCAAATAAGATCAGGAGATATTAAAGAATATCAAATTGAATATGATTAAATATTGCGCCAGATAATTGTTTGTGCTCGGGAATGTACCCCGTGAAGAAAATCAACGAATGACTGAACAATTGTGGGAGTTAATCAATAGTAAAAAATTTAAATCGTCGAAAATGACGATTTAGTTCCTAAAAAATATTTACTGCCCTATGATAAATTTATTGGCTTTTTGAAAACAAATTTATCATTTAGTTTGTTAACCAAAAAGTCCTTGAATTTATTTAAACATTTTAAAATAAGCACATCATTTATTCAAACTTATGCCAGCGAACGAATGGTTTCGTATTAAAAGTTTCAACAAAGGAAATACAATATTTACTTCTAGAAATGTTGTGAACGTTCTGTTGAAAGGGGAGTCAAATTAATGAAAGAGTTCAACACAGCTCTCACTAAAAATTAGCATAAAAAACAGTTTATTCTTCAAGAAAGACATAGTTTTTTTATATTTGTTTCTTAATTAATATTTCTGGCCAAGCAAAGCTACGAAAAGAAATACCCGCAGCATAAGAGAAAAGCCATGACTGTTCCTTACAAATATAAATAAATATATTTATTAATTGGAACATTTAATTAATTTAAATTTTAAATTTAAGACACCCTGAACGTTAAATCAACTTGCTAAAATGGGAGGGTGACCTCTGAATCGATCTTAAATATAAAATTTATGCAATCCTTGAGCTTTATTCAAAATTGATTTGGTAAATTTCGGCATTGAGTCTCCCCGCTTTGTGGTATTCAGACACCCTTATGATAATTTTGATTTAAAAAAAAATCATATTCATTGCTTTGGAATATTTTCCAATTGCAACGCAATGGGATGAGCTTCCTACGTTGGGAACCACTGGTATAAGAGAAACAAAGACATGTATTATATGAGTGTATCGACTACTTAGTATATTATATTGTATGAAAATAACAAAATCAATTTATGTGATTTTTTTCGAAAAGAAATTAGTTGAATGAAATTGCTCACTTAAAGCGGCAAAAAGACGGAAGAATTGAAATTGAATATATATATTTTATTTATAGTGTTATTTAAAAAACAAAACAATTCTAAAGTTGATTAAAAATCTTAAAACAATATTTTATATGAATTAAAAAAAAAAAACAAATCAATAATAATGAGTACTTTAAAAACAAAAGAAATAAATGATGGTGTAAATGAAAATTGTAAGTTTCACATTATAGGATTAAAAGAAATCAAAATTAAAAATTGAACTAATAAATATATAAATTAATAATAAAATAATATTTATTAATAAAGTGCAACGAATTTTCACACTCATATATTTTAAAATTAATTTGACTGAAGTTTCTTTATTATATAAAAATAAAATGTTGTGACAAACAAATTATTTTGTTAAAAAAAAATCCCAATATAAATCACGTTTTCCAATTGAATACAATGAAAACAAAATCAAATCGCCACGACAACTGTTTTACAATTTAATTGAAATGCTCGCACAACAAAATTGTTTATAACAATAAATTGAACAGAACACAATGTTTTGATAATTAAAATTAAATATTTTGTTGCTTGCTAAAATACTCTTGAGTTAAATTCACGTGCTTTTGAAAACAAATAGCGTTGATATTGGCAATACCAAAAATCTACATATATGTGATATTTTGAATTGGTGATTTATATTTCGTTTTTAAATTTACTTAATTAACAACAAAAAATAAATCGTCGTAGCAAAACGACGACGACGACATATATTAACATTCAATTGATTTTATGAAGACATATTATCAAAAATAAATATAACAAGCACGCAGCCAGACAAAAAAAATTACCATAGCAACATGTTTTGATAACACTACAAAAGTTCCCTTCGCTTACTGGATAATTTATATAAATTTGTACAAATTTCTATTGGAGTATTTGGCGTTCTACTGGATAGCGTTCGTTTACTTAAAAAACTCATGACAAAGCGAAAAAGAGAGAATAAAGTGTTACTTCGACGTAGAGTTTGCAAATTTGTACGGTACAAATTTTTGCCGGCAAGAATTTTCAGGCAGGCAAAACACATGATTCAAAAACAATTATGCTGTTGTATGCAAAGCAATAAATATTGTAAAATTATTTATGGAAAAATAAAAATAAAACTTCTAAAATGTATCTGGTTAACATTTTACATCAAGAGTCCCACTGTTTTATATTGACCAGTTATAATTGGGCAATTCACAGCCGGTATTGTATTTTGTATGTTGTATTGAAATACATTATACAAATATTTTGTTGTGAACAGTCAGTTGTATTTTCATGTTGTAAAACGTCAAATAGTGAAGAAGAAAAATTAAAATATTTATACATTTATAGAAACAAGAACAAAAAAAGTGAAAAAAGTGTCATTCACTTGAGACTGATATGTTATGATACACAATACAACATTTAATAAACACAGCAAATGAAGTTGTAAAGTTGTATCAGATTTTTAGGTGTAAATTACCAACAACAATTTTACACTATTGTAAAGTAATACACGATACAACAGATACAACGATACAATACCCGTTGTGAATTGAACAAATTTATTTCATAATATGGTGATACAATCAGTGTTGCCATGGGATAGCCACAAAATTCTGTTTTTTTCCAAAAAAAAATTCTGTCTGACTAAAATTCTGTTTTTAATAAAATTCTGTCTATTAAAATTCTGGTTTTTGAAATTGCGACTAATTTTTAATAAAAATCTGGAACATAATTTTATTTAAATTTGCAAAGTTGTTTTTTTAAACAGTATTTTTTTTTAAATTTAAGGGAAAGTTAGGGCAAAGTGATTTCTTAATTGTTTTATTTTTATGTATGTGTTTGTAATTGCATTTTCAGTTAAATAAAAAATTATTTGAAAAAAATCGCGCGATCACAAACAGAATTTTGTGAAACAGAATTTTGAAAAACAGAATTTTGGAAAGCAGAATTTTGAAAAACAGAATTTTGTAAAACAGAATTTTGTAAACCAGAATTTTCGTCGAACAGAATTTTATACCCAACCCTGTTGCCATACATTTTTTTGAAAAATCTGTTAATTTCAAAAAAAAAAATTTTTTTTCGACATAAATTTTTTTTCAAACAAAACCAAATTTAAAGAAATAAAAAAGTGTTTTTTTTTCAATTTGTTTTTATTGAAACAACGTAAAATTTCTATTATATAGAACTATGTAACATATAAAAAACTAAAAGTAAAAAAGAAAAAATACCCCTGTTCCCAAAAACGAATCAGAATAAAATTATTGGTTTTCTTACAACAACAACATGAATTAAGATATGAAAAAGAAGAGTTATTCTGATTTTTTTTTGGGAAAAGGGGTGAAAATATATGGTTCATTTAATAACATTTGGACATCATATTTCTTAAATTTGTGAGATCATAGTAGAATTAATTACTGTATTTATTTGACTGTATTTATTTGACATTTCTTTTGTCATTATTAAATTTGTACTATTAGTTATTTTTTTAAGAGATTTCTAATTTATTTTTTCTTTTGGTTTTATTACTATAATTTGACAAAGTATTGTCTCTAAATTGGCTGTTGGCTGGCTTACAAATTAAATCTAAATTTGTTTTATTAATTTGTACTCGTAGTAATCGATCAAAATCAAAAAATATGCTTTAATTTTAAAAATTTTTTTCAAAAATCTTAAAATTTGTCCAGTACTTAAAAAATCTATAAAAAACAGATAAATCTGTCCATTTGGCAACACTGGTTACAATCAGTTGTTTAACAAACTTGTAAATTGCTGCAAATAATTTTTTTTAGAAAATTTTCTTATTAAGAGAAAATTTGTCCTACTCTTTGTAAGTTTGTTACCCAGTAATTCTTGACTGACAAAAGTACTCGAACGGACCTTTAGTTTACAAAGTAATAAAGATTTTCGACAGACTACGCTATGTGGTCCAAAACCCGAATCTAATTATCACAAAATTATTTTATGATAATTATTCATGTTTTTGGGGTCACTGAACTCGAAAAAAATGTAGTTTAACTAAGAAATTACGATATGGTTTAGCTTTTGCGAGAATTGTCAATATTGAATATTCTCATAAATAAAACAAATAAGCGACAGTTTTATGTTTTTACATTTACGAATATGAAACAGGGATGGAAAATTGGATTTTTTTCGGTATAATTCAATGGTACTTTTTTGATGCTCAGAGTACTAATTTTTTTTTTTAACAAAAAATTACATAAAATTAATATACATTAAAATAAAAATGAACACAAAACGTGTATAAAATTCGTTTTTACATAAAATTAACAACGTTAAAAATATATATTTTCATGCATTGTAAATAATGCGCTACATATAAATATATTATATAAAAAATTTATTAAATTAAATATAATTATAAATTGTTTATACAATTTCATTTGAAAAGTGGGAAAATCATTTTCAACATTTTCAAAAATTTTCACATAAAAAGCCTTCTTAACAACTTTTTTATTCAAATTTGGTGAATACCATAATTCAATGTACAAAGAAATATAAACCGCAATGATACAACTACACTCACCAAAAAAAGTCTGTAATGGCAAGTGAAAATTTTGCTGTTATTACGGGAAATTTTGCTAATTTGAGCCTAATTTGTCTGCTGACGTGTAGTACAATGAATTTAGTAGAAAAATTAGTAGCCGCTACTAAATTTTAGTAAGCTTTATGTAAAGTAGAATTTAAAATCGGTTTGCTAAAATCAGCAAAAAAAATTATTAAATATTATTCATATTAGTACAACCAAATTAGTATAAAAACATTGCAAGCGCTAATAAATTTTAGTAAATTGCTGTAAGTTCAATAAATTCTAAAATATAAAAACATTTTAATTTATAAAAAAAAATATTATTAAATTTCAAAACCAACTCAATTATTTTTAGATACACTTGTTAAACTTTAAAGCTGCTCATTTCTTATTTTTCTTTTATCGAGCAACATTGTTCTATTTCATTTATTTTTTTCAACAAATAATTTAGACAAAATAAAAAAATCAAAGATCAAAAATAGTAAAAACATAAACGAATTTATTGTTTTGTTTTCATTTGCTAATTTTTGTTTTTGAAAAATATTTTTAGTAAATTTTTTTAGATTTAAAGGTTAAATTCTAATTGTTTTAAGGACTGATTTTTAAAACTAAAAAAGTTTTTAATGCTATTTTAAGTGGATGTTCTATTTTTTGACATGAGAAAGTTGTGAAAAATATATTCACTTCCGCTCTCTTTTTTTCAACCTATTTAACACTTTAAGGCAATTTAAATTTGTATCTATTTGTTTTAATTATTTGAAATAAAATTTCTTTCAATATCCACTTTTTACAATATACTAAATAATAATTTTTTTACTTAAAATTAGTACAAAAATAGTAAAATGGGATTGAAAACCGTTTACAAATATTTTTACCAGCTTTTTTTCAAAACAAATGTTCGGTATGAAAAATAAAATTTTCCCTAAAAACACAATGTAGCATTTATTGTTGAATAAAAGTAAAAACTCAGTATCAGAAAATACGAAAAGAAAAAATCAAGGAGTTGCCATACTACATAAATATTGAATATAAAAGGTGAAATGTTAAAAAAGTGAATATCGAATTTTTATTTGGGAAAAATGTGTGAGAGTATTAAATGTTTCTCTGTAGTATCACGGTACTTTCTTAAATCAAATAGTATCAAAAAAAAAAGTACAATTGTATCAACATTTCCATCCCTGATATGGAAACAGGATCACATTAAACCTTAATGAATTTCTTTTAAAAATTAGCTATTACTAACAACATATCGTCATCTCATTATTGGTTTTACCTACACTGTGAGACAAAATAAAGTAAAAAACCGTAAAAAAGTGTTATTTTTAGCACAACTTAAACTGTTCAAATGTGATTGAATTTATTAGAAAATACTAAACAGGCACCATTTATTAAACACAGAGATCAAACAGGTCTACATTTTACGAAATATATTTGAATGTCATAGAAATCTTTTTCTCTGGGTCGCAAGATTCAAAACTATCGAGCTTCAAACTTAAATCGTATTGTTTTACCATAAAATAACACAAGTTTTTTACATCTTTTATAGTTTTGTAAATTTAAAATGTCTAAGAATTAATCCATCATATAAATTTTCGTTTTATCATATCCATTTCCATTAATACTGACGATTTAGTCATAATATGCAAAATTATGAAATTTTAATGCTTAATGCAATTGTCGGTAGTTTTTAGTGCTATGACACAATTTAAACATTATTCAAATTATCTGAAAGACAATGCCTCATTTTGAAATCTGATCAATATTTATTCTCTAGATGAGTTCCCATTTAAAGTCGTTTTTATTTTAAATCTCACGCCCATTGGAAAAAAGCGGCGTTATATTTAAACGAATATTACACTTCAAATCTGTGAGCTTCTATAATTAATGAATGGTGTCATTTACATGTTTTCAATTCAAGTTGAGAAAAGTTTGAATAGCTTAAATTATGCTACGATTTTAACTTTTTTACAGTTTTATACATTATTTTGTCCGATAGTGTCCGATATGCCAAAAAATCGGTATCGAGAGAAACGATAAAGAAGGTTCACATTATTTTTTCTTAAAATCTACATGACAAAGTTTTTATTTTTTATTTTTTTTTACCATTGACAGTGGCATGTATTTTGAAAAAACTATAAATTTTCATTTATTTATATATTAGATTTGTTTTTTTTTTGAATTTTGTATCTATATCTATATTAGTATAAATCAGTAAAGTTCCAAAATTCCATGTAATTGTATTTTTTAACGAAACTTTTTAAGAAAATACAATTTCCGAATTGCAAGCAATTTTCTATTATAATTTTAGAGCATAAGTAACGTCATTGTGCTTGTTAGGAAAATACCTAGAAAAGTGTTTGATTGCTAAGAAGCAGAATAAACGTTTTATTAATAATTGTTTTTTAATGAAAAATTTTCTCATATTCTAACGTTGAAATAGCTTTAGAATCAGATTTTTGAAAGTTAATTATTTCTTATAATCTAGAGCAATAATTTAACAGCTCTATTCTATTCCAAAAGCGACTTGTAGAAAAACTTCTTGTCCTTTGTAATTTGTTTTTCCTCAGATTTTATTTATAATTTTTTTGCCCAAAGTTAAAAAAAAAAAAACGGAAAAAATCTATTAACCGGTTAATCGACCTATTTTAACCGATTATTCGGGTTGAATAATTATTTGAGTTTGAAACTATTTGTTTTGACGTTAATTAAATAACCGAATTCGAAACAGCACTAAAAATGCTTTAAAAACACGATCGAATTAATACATTTTTAATGCATATGAATTTTTAATGAGTTATTGAACTTATTATTGTACGCTTTTTTAAATGGAATTTTTTTCGATTAATCGATTAATTTTGTATCCTTTTTAAATGAAATTTTAAAACAACTACACCTGTTCGCTCGGGTCGAAAGTGTGCACTCCGTCTAGCGCTGATCCTTTAAATTTTTTCCATTTAATAAAAAATTAGTGTTTGCTATTCGTTAGTAATATTAAATTATGATCTCATACATAATTTTTTGATTAGTTTTAAAACTTTATTCGATTAACCGGTTAATGATTAATCGATTAAAATCAAAAGTCCATTAACGGAATACACTAACATCCAGGCATTTATGTGCTCTTTTTGTTTTGATTTACATTTGTTTTTAAAATAATTATAAAATACATATCGCTCATTTGCGAGAAGACCGGTATAACTAAAAAAAGGCGATTTTTGAGTTAATGATGCAGAAATGTGGGTCACATCAAAAGTGTTTTGTATTTTAATCAGCAGTTAGGCCAAAGTGGAAAACTTTAAATACAATTATCATGGAATAACATTTTTTGAGTTATGCCAGTCTTCTCGCAAATGAGTGTTATGTTTTAGTATATGTATGTAAATTTGATGCATATGCCAAATGCAGCAAAACAATAATGATTTTCTTTTAATTTTTGTATGCAAATTTTTGCTGTATATGCCAAACAGTGGTGTAAGCAGCAGACCAATGTTCATAAAATGTTAAAATTACGGATGTAGAGCTAAGTTGATGCGGGATATCTTTGGTATGATACAACATATTGAGAAACGAATTTCGGAATATACATAATCTGTTCGTAGCTTGATGGGCCAGTGGGCCCAACTATAATAAGCTAACTATATGTTTTCTACGGCTTATATGTTGTTTTGCAGAATTTTGGTTTTTTTGTGAATTTTTGAAATTTTTTGTTGTGATGAAGAGAACATGTTTAATAAAATCGTATCTCTACCTGGTATTTTTGTGCCATGTTGTTCATAATAAATTTTTTGTTATTTTTTTTAGGACCGAAAAATGGTTTAGGTACACAGTAGAATTCACCTATAACGAACTTTATTAATATTTCCAGTAATATTTATACTATTTTAGGAAATATCTGTTATTATAATCTGCAAATAATGGCAAGCCCTAATTTTTGTAAAGTTGCTTTTTTACTCCCTAAAGATGAAATCTTGCCAGTACGCAAACAAAAAGAAAAACTAGACTCCGTTATTTTGCCTTCTCTGTCACATAACCAAATTTCAGGGTTCACGATTTTTTGCGGGGATAACATGTTAATTTTTCGTCACCCTCATTCTTTCACTGCAGTCACTTCTGTGCATAACGAAGAACTTAAATTTTTGTTACCGCAACTCGCTGCCCCTCATTACACAAACATTACTTTATTCTTTACGGCTATTGCCCCACTATGGAACAATTTTTTTAAATTGTCCCAAAAAGTGCGCCTACTTTTGGAGAAGGCATGGTTTAAGAAATAAAATTTAATTTAATAAAATTTGGGAATTGATTTTAATTTAACTATACCGGTAGAGTTTTAAATGGACAATTAAAAAAATTCAGAACTAGTTCAGAACATAAAAAACAAAACATATTAAAATAATAATCTGGATCCATTGAGGATTAATTAGTTCGAGAAAATATGGATTTAAGTTCCAAAAAGTGCAATAACTGTCGTGATTTTTTTTTTTTTTGACACATCAAAATTTTTTAAAGGTAACATTTTAGGGTTTTGACTTTAAAAAATGTGATAATCAACAAAACTTTCCTTCTGGTTTTTAGAAATGTCATGGAAAATCTGAATCTAAAGTAAAGAAAGTTCCACCAAATCATCTTACCAAGTCGTGAGCCTTTATTTTTAACCCTTGATCTACGAAATAATTTTCTTTACATAAAAAGCACTTATTGGGAGAAACCTAACGAAATCAGGGATTTAAAGAATTGAAGTTAAATATTTTTTTTTTAACTATAAGAGCTATTACAAGGGTCATTCCGGAAGTTATTGCAAAACCATAGAAATAACACAATTATAAACAATTTTATTTAACTTATTTATTTTCAAAATATATTTGCATTCTTAAAAATCAGTTTTTGGACCATTTTTCTACTCTTAATTTAAAATTTCAAAAACGTATATTATCTTACGTACAGTTTCTGAATTTGAAATAAATTATGATTTTATCTAAATCTAACACTCGCTTACATAATGTGTAAAAGAAAAAATTTCAATTACTTTAATTAATCCATTTCTGATTTAGCTTAATTTTTTCTTGCACATTATACTAGCAATTAAGTGTTAGATTTAGACAAAAATATTATTTATTTAAAATTAAAAAACCTGAATATGGTATTTTTAACGATATAAAACAAATCCAAAAATAAATCCAATTATAAATAAATCTCTTTTTCCCGGTTGGACAAGTTGGTACAATATTTGCTTTTGCTTTGCAATCACTGTTTGATGGAGGAATTTGAAAAATAGATTTCGAAATTGAAAACACAGCTATAGGGTCCGCCAAATATCTTTTTTTTTTGAAAATGCTATAAAAAAAACTACTGAATATTTTCTCAATTTTTTTTTTATTTGAAAGTACAATCCTTCCGGTTAATAATGGAAAAATTTCATTAAATGGCTGCCTCGGCTGGCCATGCAGTAGTCTACACGATCGGTCCAATTTTTAAGCACATGATAGATTGTGTGCAGCTGTATTTAACCAATGGCTTCACGAATATTGTCCTTTAAAGCGTCAATTGTCTCTGGCTTGTCGGCGTAACACTTATCTTTGACGGCACCCCACAAATAATAGTCCAACGGTGTCGAATCGCAGCTCCGAGGTGGCCAAACGACATCAGCTCTGCGGCTGATAATGCGATCTTCAAAAACAGGGCGCAAAACATCGAGTGTAGCTTCGGCTGTGTGGCACGTAGCGCCGTCCTGTTGAAACCAAATTGTTGCCAGCCGAGGCAGCCATTTGAATCAAATTATTTTCCATTATTAACCGGAAGGATTGTACTTTCAAATAAAAAAAGAAATTTGAGAAAATATTCAGTAGTTTTTTTTTTATAGCATTTTCAAAAAAAAAGTTATTTGGCGGACCCTATACAAATCACTGTGTAGAGTTGTGTAATAAACTTTGGTAGCGTGTACGTATTTTTTTTAATTGTAAAAAATTAGTTAATAATAATAATTAAGAATTTTTAATAATATGTATCATATTTATATACTTTTTTTATTTTTAGTACTTCCAATTAACAAATCTGAAGATTCGAATCATATAATTAACGGTAAGCTGAAAGAGTTTGATGTGGCTATACCATTTTCAGAAGCTTTAGAAAAAACAAGTAAGATTTTTAAAATACTGACAAAAGTATAAAGAAAAACTAATAATATTTTACACTTTTAGAATTTGGTAAATTTAATTACTTTCTAATAATTGTATCGGGTGTTGTATTGGCCAATGTTTTATTGGAAACCTCGTCTGTGGCATTTTATATGCCTGTTGCTCACTGTGATTTGCACTTGACAAATTATCGAAAGGGTCTCTTAAGTGCCATTGGTTATGTGGGTATGATAGTAAGCTCCCATTTATGGGGATTTTTAGCTGATACCAAGGGCCGAAGGCGAGTTATAAGACCAACATTGTTGATTGGTTTTGTGGTAACGCTGCTTTCAAGTTTTGCTACAAATTATTGGATAATGTTAATTTTACGTTTTATTAATGGTATATTGTAAGTAGTATAACAAATAATAATAATTTTTTTTTTCAAGTTAAATTTTTTAATTACAATTATTTTTACTATTTTAGTGTTTCTGGTGGTTCCGCAACTATTTACGCTTATTTGGGAGAATTTCACACAGATCGTACACGTTCAAGAGCTATGATGATTTCAGCTTTTATATTTGCACTGGGTGCAATGTTAATGCCTTTTCTTTCATTTTCGGTTATAAATCGAGATTGGCGATTGCCTATAGACATTTTGGGTATTACTTATAAACCATGGCGCTTATTTGTTATTGTGTGTGGTTTACCAGGTCTAATAGCAGGTGTTTCAATGTTTTTCCTACCCGAAAGTCCTAAATTTTTACTTTCTCTCAATAAGGAAAATGAAACGATTACAGTTTTACAAAAAATGCATAAAATGAATGGAGGAAAAGATGAATTAAAGGTAAACTCACAAGAAATACATGAATTAACAAAACAAAAAAATAAATAAATAAAATGGAAATATATTTAAAATAATGCTACTAACAAAATACTAATTAAAACAATTAATCTACAAGATAAAGATCAATTTTTGTTACGATATTCTTCTCAGATACCTCATCTGTTAGCCGAAGAAGATTGTAATGAAGTTTCGGCTATAAAAAATAAAAATTTAAATTTATTTAGTAAATTTTTATTAACAATGTGGAATCAAACTGTACCATTATTTCGTCGCAAATACATAAGGTCAACTTTAATTGTATGTATAACACAATTTTGGTTGTATGTCATTACAAATGGTCTGTACATGTGGTTTCCATACATTATAAATGCAATGGGGGAATTTATGAGAAACCATCCAGGTCAAAATCAATTGTTATGTGAAATTGTTTATGCAAAACATGCAAATCAAACTGAGGGCGTAAGTAGATTTTTAAAAATATTTGATTTTAATTTTATAAAAAAAAAAATAATTCTTTTATTTCTTCTAGATCATGGATTGTCCAGATAAATTAGAAACAACAACTTATATGTATTCCTTTTTAATGGAAATTTTATATGCATCTTCATTTGCTCTGATAGGATTAATAATAAATCGTTTAGGCAAAATAATAATATTATGTAAGTAATACTTTTATATACTATATATATATATATATATTTTAATTTTAAAAAATAAGCTAGGTCATTTTTAAAATTTCCCAGTAAAGAGGTAAAATCCAAAGAACAACTTATATCGCATTAGCATAGGTTCTCAATTATGTTCATTCAAACTAGAACAGGTTGCTCTAGAACCAGAACCTACATTTTGACTCCTAGGAATCAGTTCTAAAATCTGTTCCATAGAGATTCAAAGGTAACCTATTCTAAAAAATTTGGCTGGGATAGTAAAACTAGAGGGGTACACGTGACACGAAATTTCGTAATTCACGACAGTGTAAGCCAAAATTTAAATTACTCACGTGATCGTGAGTCGAAAAAAATCTTCGTGCGTGATTGTAATTTTTGGTTCGTGATCATGTCTCTAAGACTCTTTTGATAGGAGCATGTGGACCAACCGGACTTGGGAGCCCGAAGTTGGGGCCCAATTATGGTTCACAGATGGCTCGAAAGAACTGAATAAGGATAGGGGTGCGGGGGTTTTAGGGCCTGTTTTTCAGCGCGCCCTTCCCTCCAAAGGGCAAATATCCCTCCATTTTCCAGGCGGAAATTTACGCCATATATATGTGTGTGCGAAGGAATGTCTACGGAGGCGTGTAGACAGATCCCATATCTATATTCTCTCTGACAGTCAGGCGGCACTCAGAGCTCTTATGTCCCACAAGGTGTCATCTAAAATTATCATGGAATGTATTACGGCTCTTAACCGACTCGGTAGGAGCAAATCCCTTACCCTGGGATGGATTCCGGGCCATAAGGGCAACGAGAGGGCGGATTGTCTGGCCAACTGTGGTGCCCGTAGGCGCTTTATATGCCCTGAACCTTTTTGCGGGGTACCCATGGGCTATATTAGGGAGAGGCTCAGGATGTGAAGAGAGTCAAAATTTTATGATTATTAGCAAACATATCGTCGCCAACGACAGGCCAAGAGATTTATATCTATACCCAGTGGCGGGTCTGGGCGACTATTGGCCCTTGGTCGAAGGGACCTAAAGACCCTGATTGGATACTTTACTAGGCATTGCGACCTTAAGTACCATAGGCACAAGAAGGGTCAATCGGACATTGATTTGTGCAGGGTTGAAATCGGAGACGTCAGAGCATGCCCTCTGTGATTGTCCTGGTCTTTGTGTCAGGAGGATCAGGTTTTTGGGTGACCGTTTCTTGTCGCCTTCCGATATTTGGAATACTTTTCCCGGAAAAGTTCTTAGCTTCATTAATACACAACACAAAATACCTATTATGGTCGCGGTGCGCAGTGCCATTTGAAATAATTATAATAATGCCTCTAGCCATTTATAATAAAATACCTTTTGCAAAATTTTCTTTTAAAACAAAACATTTTTCATATAGTACAAATTCCCAAAACTAACGCATTTAATATGGTATACGAATACCATGAATGTCAAATCCCAGCAAAAACAGGGTTTCAACTACTTACCAGCCTATTTACTCGCTTAATTACTTTTGTTCGCGATGTCCCAAAAGTAATGAGTGGTCATTACCTTCTCATTTAGGAAGTTAAGTGGGTTTCGAAGGCTCAAAAAAGCGTATTTTTTAAGTTTTTTTTTTAATATATCAAAAGAAATATTTTATCCAAACAATTTAGCATATCAAAGATACATATTTAACAAGTACTTTATGAAATTTTTATTTGAAAATTCCGCCATTGTGAACTTATTTCCTTGAACTCTCAAAAAAGTTCTCTCGGCGTAGTCAGAGTTGCTTTGTACCAAAAGGTTTCTTATGCAAAATACTAGATTTTTAGAGAATTTTCTAATAGAAACATTTTTAGATTTCATGAACTTTTTTCCTCAAAGTAAAATTCTTAGTTTTTTAGATAAAAATTCATATATTCTTAAAAAAAATTAAATTCTAAAAAATTCTTAGATTCTGAGGACTTTTCATTATGAAAAATACTTAGATTCTAGGACTTTTTCTAGTAGAAATATTTTTAGATTCTAAGGACTCTTTCCTAAATAAAAATTCTGATACTCTGAAGCAGTGGTTCCCACTAACTTTCACCTCACCGACCCCTTGAGACATTTTTACTGGCTGACGGACCCCCAAAATTTTAAATTTTTTATATTTAAATAATAATATATTTAAATAAAATCCGAAGATTTTCAAAAAAATTTTGGAATCTTTCAATTAACTTACCCTAGAAAAACTTAAAAACTCTAGGATTTTGAGGTGTTTTCTATAAAAAGCTTCTTAGTATCTGTGATTTTTTAATAGGAACAATTGATTCTTAAGCACATTCTGATGATTTTTTTAGCATTTTATAACGTGTTCTATAGAATGAATAAAAAATAATGTAATAAAAACAAAAAATGGCTGAATCTGAAAAGTTTTATGAATTGGAATACCACATCTTTTTATCGGTTTACTTTTTTGGTTTTTTAAATACAATTATGGCAACTGAAATGGAAAATAATTTATTATTACCTTCTTATTTTTAAAGAATTCTTTTCGACCCCTTTGTATGCAGCTACGGATCTCCAGGGGTCGCGACCGCCCATTTGGGAACCGTTGCTCAAAAGACTATCTAAAAACATGTCCTTACACTGAATAAAATTACAAAATACTGTTTGTAATATTGAACATTTTTCATAGAATATTTTTGAAAATACAAAAAACTTTTTGTTTTTTTTTAACTTCAATTTTTATTTTCAAAGAATTCTTATATGGAAAATAACAATTTATAAACACTTCAAACAAAAAATTGTTAGAAATCGAATTTGAATTTTAACAAATACTTTTCATTACTCAAAATTTTGTGATATTTTTTGCTGTGTAGATTTTAAACATTTTTCTATTCCATAGAGTATGTGTTTTCTCATTAAAAAATGTCCTTAGAATTAAAGATTCTTTTTCAAGTATTTTTCTTTAAAAAAGTTCATAGAATCAAATTATTTCTTTATGAAAAGCATTTATTGAAGAAATATTCTAAAACTTAAAGAACTTTCTTAAAGTTTCGAATCATAATATAACTAAAGGGACCATATTATGGTAAAATTTTTTATTATCATAATATGATAACTATATTATAGTACGACTATGGTTGCACAATCATAATTCCAAAAATATATAATGCTTTTCGAATATGATTGCCCCAACCATGTTTTTTCTCTGCGTGTACGGTTCAAAACTTCTTGTTTGACATGTGTCATTGGTAACCTGTCTTTGTAGCGTGTGGTATGTACATATAAGTCAGTGAAGCCAAATCAGAGTGGACCTTCCCGGAATAGGTAGGTCTAAACATCGACCGATGCTAACCAATTAAATTTAGTAGTTCATACTTGGGTCAATTAGATCGATTCTAAGACGATCGGTGTAATATAAGATGGACATTGGAGCAGCCTATGAACATTGCACCCCGCAAATTTTCCCCAATATTAAATGTAAATTTTTTAAATATTTTTTAACTTTTCTTATTCTTTTACAGTTGTTTGTATAATAATATTCAGTTCATGTGGGTTAGTAGCAGTGTGGCTTCCATACACTTCCATAGCAGCCATATTTTATGTTTTAGTATTTTTGGTTGGAGTTTGTATAAATGTTTTAGGTGGTGCCACAGTCGAATTATATCCCACACAATTGAGGTAATATATAAGTTGATATATTGAGAAAAATGTTCAATCTAAGTATCCCTCTTTTCTATTTCAGAGCCATGGCGATATGTGTCTCGCTGATGATGGGTCGCATTGGCAGTGTGGTTGGTACCAATATTGTTGGTGCTTTTTTGGCCTCATATTGTGAAATGACATTTTATATTTCCTGTTTTGCTATGATGTCATGTGCCATTTTAATATTGTTTTTGCCGCGCAGTATTCATGAGTCTAATGCTTTAAAGAAGTCTAAAATTCAAGAAACTTAACTATTTTTAAGTGTAAGTGGGGTTTTTTCTAACAGCACATAGGTACTTATGTAATTGTGGCAGGTTTTGAACTATATGATTATACCGAAATTCTTATAGTGTAAACCAGCCATAAGTGATATTTTGGACAACATTATTTTATAATAATATTTTAATTTAAGTAACAACAAAGTTCTGAGCAAATATATTTTTTATTGTAAAACAAAATTTAAGCGGTTCAACTTAAAGTCATAAAGTTATAGTAAGTAAAATCAATATACTTGATTTATGGTAAATTGTATTTAAAAAGAAAAAAAATTGTGCCTATTTTTTATAGCTAAATAAATTTTTACAATTCAATGTCAATAAAAAATTAAATACAATGCGTTAAAACAGTCAATTATAACACTAATCGACTAAAAAAGAAATTAGACATGAACATCTTAAACTAGAGACCGATTGCAGTAAAACTACATTTTCAGTTTAAAAAGGACCTCAAAGCTTCAAAGGATAAAATTTTTTAAAAAATAATTTTTTTATTTATTTTTTTTTATTTATATTAATGATATAATTACAAATTATATCCTAATACCCTAACAGAACACTAGCAACAAAGGCTATCGGTTCGTTGTAGCGAAAACAGACCAGAGCCTCTGGTGGGAATTGAACCCACGACCCCCGCACTGCTAAGCTAGCACGCTACCAACTAGCCTACCGGGACACTCGAAAAAAATAAATTTTAATATTTATACTCGTCCCACAACAACGATATTGATGTCAAATGAAAGAGAAGAAACTAAGCAACTTCATGTAATTTGAACTTTATAAAATCGCGAAAAAAAAGGTTCGTGATAATGTCTCTAGTCTCTTTCTATCTCTCTCTAGTTGAAGACGTATATAGTCTTTAGTACGGTGTAATTACCAAAAAAATATTATTTATAAAAAAAATGTCTTGGAAAAAGGGAAATTAAGAAAAAAAATTGAGTAATAAAATTGTTAATATTTGCTATTCACTTGATCGGTCAGCATCTGCAGCACTGGCGTGCCGTGCCGTGAATTTGTCAAAGGTGTGCAGCTCCTTTTCAAAATGTTAAATGTTACATCTATAATAAATATTTTTTTCATTTTTGCTTGTATTTAATTGGTATGCAACCCAAATTTACGCGCCCCTTACACCATCAAAAAAATAAAAGTGGGCGTGAAAAAGAATTTGGGTCGCATATAAATTAAAAATAGTTAAATCTAACCTGAGTCTAGTAGAGATAGGTACGCGAGCGATTTTTTACTCACGCACGATCATAAAGCAAAAATTACAATCACGCACCAAGATTTTTTTTCTACTCATGATCATAGCCATGGTGCATTTCATATAAAAAATTCGAAGAAAAAAAAACGAATAAAAGGAATAATCACGACAAAAAATCGAATCATGCAAGAATTTTTTACCGCTCACGCGTGATTAAAGTGTCACGTGCCTATCGTGGAAAGGTGATAATTATAGAAGTAATTTTGATCATGTGAAAAAATAGCACGACACTCTTGACAACTTTACGGCCCGTCACTAGTCAAAAATTCAATACTTAGCATAAGTGACCAAATTTTGTCACAAAGAAGTTTTTGAGCTCACTGAGTCAATATTACAAAATTCAAAATAACAGATGAAATAAGGCGATGATATATTTTTGAAAAATTAACTGATTTGATTTATATTTATCAGTGTAGGAAAATTAATTCAGAGTAAAAAAAAAACAAAATGGCGGATACAATATTCTTATGTTTTTTTCATTTTGTTTAAAATACCCGGTTTTAGGATTGCTGATCACCAGGGCAACCAGAAATATGAAATATCGTATTTCACCCTATGCTTGTCCTGAAAAAATGATAAGAAAATTATCCATTTCAAAACAATTAACGAATTTTGGCATCGATTTATTAGAGTATATTTTTGCATATTTTATTTTTAATAGCATATTTTTAAAACAAAAGCACATTTTCCCGATTTTCTTACAACAATCTCTTTCCCAATAACAAAAAATTTTCGAAAATTTATTGGAAATGTTTGCAAAGTTAAAATGCATATTTTAAGACGGTATTGCATAAATTTTTTCTTTACAATTCAGCCCTTTATCTACTTTTTATGAAATTAAAATAAATTTGACACTATACTGAACAATTTGTTTAAAAATATGGGGTTTTAAATAAAAAATGTGTTTTTGAGAGCATATTTTTCAAATTTTAAGAACATATTTTCAGTTTTATGGACATAAAATTAATTTTTTAGAGCATATTTCTGGTTGACCTGATCAAAATTTTACATAGAGGAGGAGGATTTTCAAAATTAGCTGGGTTGATTTTTAATTATCAGTGGTGGAGGCTTTGATGTCTCTAAAACCAGATATGAAGTCGGATTTAGAAATTTCTAAATGGCGGACATGTTTTTTTTTAGTTATCAGTAGAAAAGGATTTTAGGTCGTTAAATTCGAAAATAAAGTAATATTTAGAAATTTGAAAATGGCAGATTTAATACGGCGGAAATCATTTTATTTTAATTTATTATGTGGGGTGGCGAATTGAGGATTAGAGGTTGCTTCAAGAGATTATTAGGTTCGATTTAGAAAATTGAAATGGCATATTACATTTAGCATGAACATATTTTTAATATTGAATCATTTTATTGATCGTTTCCTTTATAAGTTAAGACAAGATCTAAAAATTTTAATTAAAAAAATATAATGTATGCAAACCAATGAAGGGCAAATACGGGCCCTAGGCTCCTTGTTGACTTTAGCACGATCCTCGTTAAAAATTTAAAGTGGTCGGTTTTTAGATTTTTTTTTAATTTAAAAGTTTAACACAGGAAAAAATTAGAAAATTCTGTTTTTAATATTATTAAACATTTTTCACACCCCTGTTTTGAAATGGAACACAATGGAATGGAATTTTTAAATGCAAACATCTTTTTTGATATTTTTTTTTGTAACTTTCCATTTTAATTTTAAATATTTTTTATATAAACAATAACAATTTTCAAACATTTCAAAATAAAAATTGTTAGAAATCGAATTTGAATTTAAACAAATATTTTTAATTACTTAAAATTTTGTGATACTTTTTTCTGTATACTCTACTTGTTAAGCTCCACACAGAAGTTAAACCAAAAATTTGTTATTAATTTTTATGATTTTTTTACATTCGTTTTTAAATTTTTAGGTTTACTTTTGAGTAAATCTTAACTATTGGGTATGAAATCTACTGATATAATTAAATTTAACAAACAAATTCTGTTGATGTTATTTTTTTTTTTTTATCGAAACCCCGAAAAATCCCGGGATCCCGAAAAATCTTGATAAATTTGAATTTTCAAAATTCCGGAATTTGTAGTAATCATCCTGGGATTTGTAAAAGCATTTTAAAAAATTAAAAAAATATTCTTAGAATATAATCTTATTAGACGTTAACACCGTTAAGTACGTTTTATTACTTTTTCTGTGAATATACACCGAGAGAATTATCTACATGACATTCATGAATTTTAGCAAAAAATTCTTCATTAAATTATAAAATATTATAAAAAATATCATTTTATTTATTAAAAGTTTGATACAACAAATGAAAAAGATTTATAAATTAATTTTAAGAAACTTTTGGTTGACTTTATGAAGAAAAGTTTAATGAAAATTTTTTATTATTTCCATTAAAATTTTATCTGTGTAATAACAGTAAATAACAATAATAACAGTAAAAACAATAAAACAGTAAAAACAATAAAATTTTTAATGCTGTTGCTTGTATATCATTACCATATTTTATGAGGTAACGTATACGTATGTGCAACTTAAGATCATAAAAAGATATCAGCATTCCAAAAAGTTTACCGGTAGAATCTACTGAAAATGACAGTAGCAACAAAAAGGCAAAGCAGTTTCGGTTTCTAGCCAAAAAAAAACATGACATTCGCAACTATTCGTTTTTCAGCAAAATTTTGGCCGAATAATTGCCGAAACTTAATATAGAAAATATGATAATAATTGTACGTTCGTAAATGCAGTAGTTGCGTATCACTGCAGCATAATAATAGTAAAACATTCAAAAAAGCATCACTTGGCAGCACTGATTTAAGTAAAAAGGTTTTTTATGCAAACGATTGACAGTGCAGCTGCAAGTTTTTGCAACTATGTCATCATCATAATCAAGTTTCTGATGCAATAGCGCGAAATCTGTTTTTTTTTCGTTTTAAAAGTCGTTTCATCTTTCTTTTAATTCTTTTTTTATTATAAGTTAACAAAAATTTGCAATTTTGTGAAAATAATTTGTTGTAGGCTGGTCTCTATATTTATTTTAATGCAATTACATACTGTTTTTCCCGATAAATATGTATTCAAAATATTTGTTAATATTATTGTGGTGATTATGTTTTCATCTTTTGCAAAACGTATTAAAAAGGAAACTGTGCAGTTGTTGAGCCGTAGCAGAGCATCTGCAACAGATGAACACGCATCAGCAACAAAAAATTAAGCATAACTGCCGCAGTGATGCAAAAATTTTCTGCATTTACGAACGTAGCCAAAATGTTCAGAAAAGTATCACTTGGCAGCACTGATTTACTTCAACAGTTTTTTTATGCAAACAATTGACAATACTGCCGCAAATTTTTGCAACTGTGGCATCATCAAAGTTTCTGATGCAATAGCACGAAACCAGTTCTTTTTCGTTTTAATTAATGTTGAATAATCAACAGTAGGAAGATGAAATCATCTTAATATCAAGATTTTCAGTAATATTTGTTAATATTATTGTGGTGAATATGTTTTAATCTTTTGCAAAACGTTCTGAAAAGCAAACTGTGCATCTGCAACAGATGATCACGCATCAGCAACAAAAATTGACATAACTGCAGCAGTGATGGACTGAATATGTTTTAATCTTTTGCAAAACGTTCTGAAAAGCAAACTCTGCATCTGCAACAGATGATCACGCATCAGCAACAAAAATTGACATAACTGCAGCAGTGATGGACAAATTTTCAACATTTACGAACGTACCCAATATTATAGTAAAAAATCAATATAATTATCGTATTAACAAAAATATTGATTTATTTTTAAAATAGCTAAAAATGTAGTTATTTTTAACAGTTAAAAAACAAATTACAGATGCAGTAAAACTAATAAGCAATCTCGTGAAAATAACTGTTAAAATAAACAAGGAAATGATTATAAATCTGTGCAAATACCTTTCTTTATATGTACACTCAGAAAAATTAACTTATTTAGAGAAAAAAAATTTAATACAAATTTTCATTGAAATTAAGAAACAAATTTTACTTATTATAGAAAAATTTTACTATTGAGAACTAAATTTTTATTAGAAAACAGTAAAATTTCCTCCTAATTAGTTCATACATCATCTAAAATTGTACTTTTAGTTAGGAAATGTTTCCTTGGTTTTAAGAAAAATTTTATTTTATTTAAGTTCATTAGATCAATTTTTTTTGCTAAAAACTAGGACTTAACTCCCTAAAAATAAGAAAATATTTTCTAACAACAAGTTAAATAGCACTTCTTTTAAGTGAAAATTATCCTTATCCTGCTTCTATGGTAAAGGTTATATATTTTAAATGTAAATATTCTGTAAAAGTTCTATAATTTGTAAAATGTAAAAAAGTTTACCAAATAATAATTTTTTACTAAAAGTCAGTGCAAAAATAGTAAAGTGGGATTAAAAACTGTTTACAAATTTTTCTACTAACTTTTTTTCTGAATGTAGCATTACCACCGCCGTGTTTTGTAGTGGTTTTAGCTCAGTTTTAATTTTGCGTCAAATGTTGGGTCTTACATCTGGTCCAAATATGTTAACTTTCACTTCATCAGCAAAAATTACCGATCTCCATAATTCTGGACTCTTATTTAAGTGCTCACGAGCAAACTGCAGCCTTTTGACTCTATTTTTCATTTATAAATGGTTTCTTTCGAGCAATTCGGCCAAAAAAATCAACATTTCTTAATATTCTGCGAATTGTTTCAGGATGGCATGTATTTCCCAAATATTTTTTAGTTATAACAGTCAGCTTCGGAGCGCTTGATGTTGGATTTTTGTGAATTTATTGCTTCTGTAAAAATTTTATTTGGAGCTTATCTACATTTGTTTTCAACACGATTTTGACGTATATAGCGTTCAATTATATGCTGAACTGTTAAAGAGCTCAAATTAACCATTTAAGTAATTTTTGCTGAGTGTGTCCTGTGTTTAATACTAAAGCGGCAAATAGACGATCATGCTATTCATTATGCCATTATTATGCCATCAATTTTCTGATGGTTTCATCGATAAATTTTACATTGGTGTCATAGGACGGAAGTAATGCAACCTACCACTACTTATACTTTACTCTCACGGAGCAATTTAAAAGCAATGTTTAGATATTCTTTGCTTGCGTTAAAATTACTCATATATTTTAGTACACTCACAATATATTTATCCGTTACCGACTGTAGTTTATTTAAAAAGTAATACGTAAAGTTTGTTTTTAAATGAAGAATCAATTGAAATTCAAAGAAATATATTTTTTAACTATTCGAATCAGTCATTCAAAAAACAAACTATAAAAATTTACAGACATTCAGTAGGAGTTGATATTTTCTGGTAAATGTTAAATTTTATGTTTTCTGTTTTTAAAAATTGAAATTGATATAATTCTTTCTTGTTTTTTTTACCAAAATAGTTTGTTTATATACAAAATTATTTCAATAAAAATTACAAGAAATTATACAAATATACACACACACATAGAAAATAAAAATATAAACATTAGACCGTACCACCTTATAGGCAAAAAAAAATTTCACCGTACACCCTCAAATATTAAGTATTTTAACAAGAAAATTTCGAAAATGTTTTTTTTTTTTTGCCGAACGTAGGGGTCGCCATTTTATATTTTTCGTTATATCTTCGGCATTTTCCGTCGGATCTTAAAGTGTTGTATATCAATGTTTTTTGTCTCGCGGAGACCGATGTTTTCCTCGAAGGAGCCATTGACCTCAAGTAACCCGTTCTAGTATTAACCCACCAGATCTCAGTTGCTACCACCTTAATGTACTACCCTAATATTTTAAAATGAAAGCTCGCAAAAAAGCAATAAACTTTTGCTAGGAAAGTATTCCAATAATTCCAGCGGAACTGTTATTTAATTTTTTTGTTGCCGAATGTAGGGCATTTTTAATTTTTTTGTCATATCTTCTGTATTTACAGTCGGATCTTAAAGTGTTATATATCAGTGTTTTTGACGCAATGATACCAATTTGTTACATAAAAAAACATTGACCTTAAGCATCCTTTTATACTACTGAAGGGGTAGCACCTATGTAAAAAGCCTATATATAAAAACTTCCTTTTTTTATTTTCTTTATTTACGGAGATGTGTTAACAAAGATTGGTTTTCACAAAATTTATGAAAAGTACAAAAAAATATTTGTTTTACACAAAGTTTTTCAAAATGATAGTATGTTTTGTAAAATTACATACAAATAAAAAAATTTTCAATTTGAAAAACAAACCACTAAAATCATTTTTTTCTATGTTTTGTCAGTTAAAAATTAATGGTTATTGTAAACGATTGCTTTTAAATGGTGGTTGAATTTTAAGGGCCGATGTTGAATGTGAACCACACCTAAACGTCAAGTTTTTTTCTGCATTTCTTTTGGCATTTCTCAATTTCAGATTAACTCAATTTGAACCGTGGAAAGATACACAATCGAGCAACGCGTTAAAGTTATTCAGGCCTATTATGAAAATGGGCGTTCAAAACAAAATGCATTTCGTGCACTTCGTGATTTTTTTTAGACATAATCGACCAAATGTGTCCACAATCGGGGGAATTGTGGGCAAATTTCAGCAAACCGGGTCTGTGAAAACACCTGTGCATGCTCGCCCAGTTCGTTCTGCGGAAAACATTGCTGTTGTTCGCGATAGTGTGTCATGAGGTCGGCCAAGCATTTACCGTGAATGGTGTTCCTTATCGCGAGATGATAACGAACTTATTGTGGCCAGGAATTGAGGATATGACCCTGGACGATATGTGGTTTCAACAGGACGGTGCCACTTTCCACACAGCTAACGAAACAATGGCTCTTTTGCGCGACAAATTCGATGGCCGTCTTATCTCACGTGGTGGCGATGTCAATTTGCCGCCAAGATCATGTGACTTGACAACGTTTGGGGTTATTTGAAAGAAAAGGTGTACGTCGATAAGCCAGAAATAATTCGGCACATTAACGGCATAGAACCTCAATTATGCCTCAGCGTCATCGAAAATTTGGACCATCGGATGGAGGTGTGCAGCCGAGGTCGCGGCGGCCATTTGGCCGATATTTTGTTCCACACATAATTGAACCATATCATATTATTATAATAAAAAGAAATGACAATAATTTCCTAAATAATTTGTGTTTTATTCAAAATCAACATCGGCCCTTAAAATTTAACCACCCTTTACTACCTTTGTCGATTATTAAACAATGATTGAAAATAAACAACAAAATGGGCTGAATATAATGAAAAATCAGTAGGCCTCTTTTTGATTGTATGTATTTTCGATTAATTTAATATGTATTTTATATTATTTTTAAAGAAATAATATTGTGAGTGTAGTATTTAAGCTGTCATGAAAAGTTACTTTATCAAAATGCATTGAAATTTTTAAGTCATTAAAAATTAAAATTATTAATTTGAAGTCATTAAAAATTTTAAAACCGCATAAATACAACAAATATAATTTAACCAAGGGAACTCTCACAAAATTGTGAAATTTGGATGTGTGATAAAGTCGTGTGCTTGCTTAAGCCAACTATAAAAATATAAAAAATTATCCAACTTTCTTGAGTAAACCATTTTTTTTTTGTTTGTTTTTGGTGCTTTATTTAAAATTCAATTAAAAAAAAAAATACTAAATAATAGAATAAAAATCATTTGCTGTTAAATTTACAAGAGGAAATGCAATTTTCCAAAAACTTACGGGTGTGATAACTCTATCAAATACACTTATATATAATATGAATTTTGATGCATTTGAAAGCATCTTGTAAACATTTTTATAATTTAATATCTCTTTTAATAGTATCTTATCAGTATGTAACATTTTAAATCTCTACTTTTAAAAAGTATTTCTATCATTAACATGATATCTTCGCAATAAATTATTTCTAATATCGCCGAATAATTTTTCAGTTGATAAGATGAAAGTATATTCAAAATACTACACACAGAAAAATAAAGTGCCAACCGAATTGAAAAGTGTGTTTTGCTTGCGACAACCAATAAATTCGTTTAACACAACCACATTCAAATGCAATTGCTGAATATTTTGGATGTTTCAACCGAAATTTAGTTGTGTTGAGCGCCCCGGTAGGCTAGTTGGTAGCGTGCTAGCTTATCAGTGCGGGGTCGTGGGCTCGATTCCCACCAGAGGCTCCGGTCTGTTTTCGCTACAACGAGCCGATGGCCTTTGTTGCTAGTGCTCGGTTAGGGTATTAGGATATAATTTGTAATTATGTGATTAATATAAATATAAATAAATAAAACTAGTTGTGTTAACTGAATTTTGTTGTGGAAACCAGTTGTAGCAACCGATTTCAGTCGTATAAACTGAATTTCAGTTAAAAACTGACATTTTTCTCTGTGTTTACTTTGATGTTTTTTATGATGATATATCGAAGATATTGGCGCTGCTTCTTACAAATACTTATTGTGGTAAATTATTGTATTGTTTAAATTTATTTTTATTCATTTGTCTAACCCAATTATTTTGAAAAATGAATCGCTTGATCGTTCTATGTTAACGGTAAACATATGAATATAAAAAAAGCCCTCCTTTCATAGCTTCTGAAAAGCGCCATCCTGCTGAAAAAGAATTAGCTTGTTCATATCTATTATTTCAGCCCATAAAATGTCCCTAATCATGACTCTGTAGCTCTCTCCGTTGACTAAAATAGCGTTTCCATCACTCTAAAATCCATACCGAACTGTCACTCTCTGTGGTTGCATTGGCTTCTCGACAATGATGTGCTGGTTTTCCGATCCCCAGATGTGGCAATTTTGTTTGTTAACATAACCAGCAAAAAAAAAAAAATGGTAGTCATTCTGTGGCAATAACTTCTTTCATTGTTTTCTAAACTTCAGTTAAAATTCTTTTATATATTTTTTATGTTCTTCTAAGAAACTTTCCAAAGAATTCATATGTTCATATTTCAAATGTAGTGATTTGGATATGAACCCGATGCATATCTTAAAAATCACTCTTTTCATTGCTTTAAAATATTGTTTTCTGATCATTCAAAAATTTCAATGGGGAAATGGTTCTGATGAACTTAAAAAATTTTTTGATTAAATTAATTTTTTAAATGCGGATTATAATTTATTCAGTTTTGAATAGAATTTTTAAAAAATCAAGTGAAACAGTTTTTTTAACCTCATAGGAGCCATATTCTCATCGGTATACACTGTACGACGACAAGAACCATGAGTGTTGTTCGCTAGCAAGCCAATCTCACGAACTTTTAGCGCAAACTCGCGTACAGCACGCGCTGTGGTTACTTCATTTCGGTCAAAACTTATTAAAAAAAAAGCGTAAAGCAAATTATTTAGGTCCGCAGAGGTAAAATACTGACTGCTAGTCAATTTTTTCAACAAAAAAAATCTATCAGTGTTAAAATAACATATGATTTAAAAAGATACCTGCCCAAAATTCATGTTAATGAATTTTAATGATCTTGGGCTTAAGATTAACGGTTTTAGGCCAGTGTGACCTTTTGGAAATTTACAAAATGGCGGCCAGAAACCAATAAAAAATCGGGAGTTCATATTAAAAATCTTATAGAAAAAAATTTACGTCCGAATCGATTGGGTTTGGGCTCAAATTGTTGGTAATAATGTCCTCACAAAGTTCGCATGATTAAATATCTTAATATCTTATCTTTAATTTTTTAATTTACATACATTTACAAATTACAATTAGTATTTTTTGAAATTGATTTGTGATTTTTTAAATAACAAGTAAAAATGGTGTAGATGAGTGTCAAAAAGAAGTTTACACAAGCCCTGGTATATTTACACTACAATTTTGTAGTTTATATTTTTTTTTTGTACATTTCCGCTCTGTATTGTTATTTCAAAATTTAATGTAAATAAATTAATTTCAAATGTTTTGTTTATTTATCAAAACTTAATTTATTTTCTTAGCAAAAATGTGTTTTTAAAAGAAATCGTTGTGCGAATTTAATATAAAACGGGAAAATAAAATTCATAATATGGGATCAAAAATTTAAGTGCTCCATTAAATCTATGGTGTAAATTTGTACAACAGTAGTTGTTTGTTTTCAGAATTGTTTCAAATAAAATTATCGCGTGTTTTTGTTAGTATAGCGGGTAATGTTGCTACGATTTCTTTAGAGACTCAGAGGACTGTTAATGCAAATTAGTATACAACCAATTGTGAAATAAGAAAAAACATCCCAAATCTTCTAATCTACACTCAAAAAAACAAAGACATGAACCAAAAATAATCCAAAATTTCCTTTTAAATAGTTTAAAAATTTTTCTCAGACAAAGTTAGAAAAATTTTCTTAAAATTATTAAAAATTCCTATGTTTGGGTAAAAACGAAATAGTTTATATACTCAGAAATAGTTCATATCTTTTCTAATATTTCTTGATTTTAGGAAGAAAAAATTTATGAACTTTTAAGAAAAACATCTTAGTTTTAAGAAATTCGCATACAAGAATATAATAAAAAGAAGTTTAGTTAAAAAAAATTTAGAACATAATTTACTCCCATTTAGTTAAAAAAATGTGTCTAACTTAAATTGAGAAAGTACTTGAACTTAATCTGTGTTCATTTTTTTCGCGAGTAGTAAAATTAACTAAATTTTAGAAATCAATTCCTAAATTCAATTTTTAAGTATACCACTTTCTAATTTTGAAGAATTGTTTTCTAAAAATTAGTTCAGGCAATTAAAAACAAATAATAAAAATTTATTTGATTATACAAACTGATATGATGAACAAATTAAGGGAAATTTTGCATGCCTAAATTTTAAAAATTTTAATAAAATATTTTTTTTTTTCAAGTAAAAGTTTTCTAATTTTTGAGAAATAATAATTTTTTTTCCTAAAAATTCCTTCAGATAAATTAAAATAACCTTGAGTAAATATTTCTTAAATCGAAAAAAAATTTAGTTTTTGTTGGAAAACATTTATCTTATTATCAATATTTTTTTCCAAAATAAAACAGTAAATTAAAAACTAGTTAGTTTTCCTAATTTTAAAGAAAAAATATTTTTAAAGGAAAAAGGCATGATTGTAATCGTGCGTGAATTAAAAATTGGTCACGTGCCCATTCCTAGTCTTAACAGTATTAAATATTGAAATTAAAGTATATTTTAAAATTTTGTTAGCAAAAAATAAAAAAATTTCGAATTTGCGCTTTTATGTAATAATTCTGTTTGCTGACTGTTTGCTGACATGACGGCATAATGGCTTTCCTTTAGCTGACGTTGCGCCTATTAAACTTTATAAAATTTTACATGTCAATTAATTAGTATTTTGTATTTTTGCAACAATTTACTTAAATTAGTGAATTCAATAAGACAAAGGATCCCCAGTGTTCCTTAGCCATAGATTCCGTGTGTCACTTAGGGCGTCCATTTTTGTAGTTCTCTTAAGCAGACCCGTTAATTAACTACGAAAAGGATCTGACATTGTTATAATTTATTACGTTTCAGGATAACATGCAGTACATTTTTTTTAATTTGTTTACCTTTTTGCTAATGAAATTTAATTTATATTTTAAATAAATGAGTTTAGTATAAAAAAATTTCGAATTTGCGCTTTTATGTAATAATTCTGTTTGCTGACTGTTTGCTGACATGACGGCATAATGGCTTTCCTTTAGCTGACGTTGCGCCTATTAAACTTTATAAAATTTTACATGTCAATTAATTAGTATTTTGTATTTTTGCAACAATTTACTTAAATTAGTGAATTCAATAAGACAAAGGATCCCCAGTGTTCCTTAGCCATAGATTCCGTGTGTCACTTAGGGCGTCCATTTTTGTAGTTCTCTTAAGCAGACCCGTTAATTAACTACGAAAAGGATCTGACATTGTTATAATTTATTACGTTTCAGGATAACATGCAGTACATTTTTTTTAATTTGTTTACCTTTTTGCTAATGAAATTTAATTTATATTTTAAATAAATGAGTTTAGTATAAAAAAATTTCGAATTTGCGCTTTTATGTAATAATTCTGTTTGCTGACTGTTTGCTGACATGACGGCATAATGGCTTTCCTTTAGCTGACGTTGCGCCTATTAAACTTTATAAAATTTTACATGTCAATTAATTAGTATTTTGTATTTTTGCAACAATTTACTTAAATTAGTGAATTCAATAAGACAAAGGATCCCCAGTGTTCCTTAGCCATAGATTCCGTGTGTCACTTAGGGCGTCCATTTTTGTAGTTCTCTTAAGCAGACCCGTTAATTAACTACGAAAAGGATCTGACATTGTTATAATTTATTACGTTTCAGGATAACATGCAGTACATTTTTTTTAATTTGTTTACCTTTTTGCTAATGAAATTTAATTTATATTTTAAATAAATGAGTTTAGTATAATTAATTTTAACTGAAAAAAAAATTTTATAGCAAAAAGCTTGTTAAAATCAGTATCCTCACAAAGTCCTCCGAAAGTGGAAAAGTACTAACATAGTGTAAAGTACTTTAAAATATATGATAAAATGTGTTACCAATACCATACCGTTTCATATTGAAACTTATCAAATTTAAGGATAATATTCACCTAAAAGAAGTGCTATTTAACTTGATTTTAGAAAATTTTTTATTTTATTTTAGAGAGTTAAGTCCTTGTTTTTAGTAAAAAAAATATCTAATGAACTTAAATAAAATAAAATTTTTCTTAAAACCAAAGAAACCATTCCTAAGTAATAGTAAAATATAAGATGATATATGAACTAATAAGGACATTTCACTGTTTTCTAATAAAAATTTAGTTTTCAATAATAAAATTTTTCTATAATTTAGAAATTTTTACCAAATTTTAAGTAAAATTTGTTTCTTAATTTCAAGGAAAATGTTTATTAAATATTGGTAAAAAGTGTCTTTTCGCCGTTTTCATTTTAATTTTTCCTCCAAATAAGTTAACTTTTCTAAATTCTAGTTTATTTTTTTTCCTTGGGTATTCATCACGACAATGGAGAAATTAGAATTAATTTGGCTGAAACAATGTAAAAATTGTTTTATTTCCATGATTTGCAAAAATTTTCGGTATGACGGAATTGTATTCTTATGTCAAAATTTAATATAAATAAATAAATTTATGCCAAATGTTTTGTTTGTTTTTAAAAATTTTATTTATTTTCTTAACAAAAATGTGTTTCCAAAACACGATTTTTAAATAAAACGGGAATATAATATTCCCAATATGGGAATCGAAATATAAGTGCGTTCATTAAATCCATCGTATAAATTTGTATGTATGTACATCGGAAGAAATATAAAAATACCATAAAATATCTTTGCCAAATGGCACCCCTGAAGTGCAAATAAACATTAACTTATTATTATAATCCAATAAAAATGAGCAAATAAACGGTATCTGTTTAACAAAAGATTATATTTTTGAAAGTACAAGATCAGTTAGTTGTCTTTGAAATCTTGGTAGAAATAGAAGAAATATGGGTAAAATAATAATTTTAATAAACAAATTAAAAAAAAATAAAGAAAGTGTCGTCTAACCACATTTTAATTATTCAAAAAAAAAAAAAAAAAAAAATAGTGTTATGGTTTAACCATTTTTATGTATTAATTTAAACTTAATTCACATTTATTTTTTAGTATATTCAATTAGTAAATCTGGACAAAAACCTTTTGAAGATGCAATACCATTTTCTGAAGCTTTGGAGAAAACAAGTTAGTTTATACGATTTTCTAAAGCCCAATTTATACTACACTCAGGAAAAAAAGTTTGTAGAAAAATTTGTAAGCGGTTTTCAATCCCACTCTACTATTTTTGTACTGATTTTTAGTAAAAAATAAATATTTAGCAAACTTTTTAGCTATTTACATTTTACAAATTACAGCATTTTTACAGGATATTTACAATTTTTTTTGTACACTTCTGAAATCATTTTACAAATTTTTGAAAACGGATTTGTTAAATTGGCAAAAAAATTTACTAATTTCAAAAAAGTGGATATTGAAGGAAATGTTATTTCTAATTTAAACTAAAAGTTACAAACATAAATTGCCTTAAAATGTTACATAGTTTGAAAAAAGGAATCGAAAGTGAAGATACTTTTCACAACCGACTCATGTCCAAAAATAGGACATCCACTTAAAATAGCACTAAAAACTTTTTTAGTTTTAAAATTTTACCTTGAAATCAAAAAACTTTACTAAAAATATTTTTCAAAAGAAAAATTAGCAAATTAAAACAAAATGATAAATTTGTTTATGTTTTAACTGTTTTTTAACCCTTTGATTTTTTTTCATTTTGTTTAAAATATTTAAAAAAAAAAATAAAATAAAAAAATGTTGTTCGATAAAAAAAATATAAATTTGCAATTTTAAAAGAAATTATCAGCTTTAAAGTGTAACAAGTGTATCTAAAAATAATTGAGTTAATTTGTGCTTTTTAATATTTAATAAATTAAAATGTTGCTATATTTTACAATTCATTGTGTTCACAACAATTTACTAAAATTTAGTAGCGCTTACGTACCCGGTTTTTTTTGAAGTGTATATCGAAACTAAAAAAAATCCGCAACGGACTTGGCCAGATTACATCGAATTTTTTTTTTATGGACACCCTAAGTTTTTGCACCCAAACATGATTTTTTTAAAAAAGGAAAATTTTTATGGAATCCATATATCATAAACCGTTCGGAATTTTGTTTTTATGTCTTTGGCAAAGTTGTAGATCCAAACCAAAGCAAAAAAATTCTCACATGGACCGACCCAAAAAAATTGCATCCACTGCATCAAAATTGCAAAAAATTGGGACAAAATGCTATTTTTTTATGATTTTTTCATGATTTTGTCCTGAAATGGCTTAAATACTGGGAATTTAAGAAATCTTTCTTCAGCTAAATTATATCTAACAACAATATAAACAACTCTCTAGTACATGTCATCTTAATACGAACATTCCTTAACCCTAGAAAGCACATCTTTTTGCTCACACTTATTTTGCATAGCCAATGTTTGTCGTTTCGACAAAGAAAGACTATATAGGTTAATGCCGTTTTTGTTGTTACTTGTTTTCAAATTTACTATTTAAACATTTTATTGTTGTAATGCTGATATGTTTTTGAAAAAATTAATATATTTATTTTATTAATAAAAAGTAATTATTTTATAACGCAATTAACAATTTCATATTTTTTTTTATTTTTTGTTTATGAGTATGATGAGGCACTAACGGTATGCTCTGTAAGCTTTCGGCGCTTCAAAAATGAGGTTAGAAATTCTGCATTCCGCTGTGATAAGCCCATCTTAGCCACAACATAGTCCATTTCGTTTTGTATGAGCGGTTTTGGTTTATCGTCGTCAATATCAGGCTCATAATCGGCATCTTTGAAATCTGATTGATTTGTGAAAGTCGTAGTGGATGACCGTGTGGACATAACATCCGGACTCGGAGGCTTAGGTGGTTTGACACCATCAGGCATTGACACCGGGAGTATGCCTGTATAAGCGGCCACATATGTTTTGCATTTTAACATATGTTTATTTAACTTAGGGGAGTAATTGATACATGAGTAACACCGGGATTTGTCGTGTGAATTTGGGTCTTTTATCCACACCATTGGCTTCATGAAACTTAAATTTCTACCTCGTCGATGATACCAATCCAAAAGGCGGAAGTAACAAGTGCCACACACTGTATTTGGAGTGTAATCTTCACCGCTGGGATCAACCTCATCGAAATAAGATGCATAGGCTAGCTTAAATTCCGGAGTAGACCTTTTCCTTTGCACACTTGTAGGCACCATATGACCACAAACTAAACAAAAATAATCAATGTTTGGACACCGGCTATTTTCCATATTGCACAATAGTTGAATTGTAAAATTTTGCACAAAACACGGATATAATTAGACTTTTCACTTTCGAATACACTTGTTGAATGACAATGAAACGATACTTGAACTGTTATTTATACTGCGTGCTAGTCTGATTGTCAAGTGTGTTTTATCTTCGTGTTGCACATCACACCAATTTTAAAATCCTGTTTAGGAAGATGAGGTGTTGTAAAAACCCAGTTCCACCTAAAAACCGCAACACGAAGATAAAACACACATGACAATCACACCCACTCAGAAACATTTTTTAAGAAGTTTGGCTATTTCCATATTATCATGAAAAAATAGCATTTTTTCCCAATTTTTTGCAATTTTGATGCAGTGGATGCAATTTTTTTGGGTCGGTCCATATGAGAATTTTTTTGCTTTGGTTTGGGTCTACAACTTTGCCAAAGACATAAAAACAAAATTCCGAACGGTTTATGATATATGGATTCCATAAAAATTTTCCTTTTTTAAAAAAATCGTGTTTGGGTACAAAAACTTAGGGTGTCCATAAAAAAAAAAATTCGATGTAATCTGGCCAAGTCTTTTACAGGTTTTTTTTAGTTTCGATATATACTTCAAAAAAAAACGGGTATGAAGGAGGAACCACACGATGACCTTAAAAATGCTGCACTGTGTAATAGTAAATTTTTTGCTGATTTTAGCAAACAGATTTTAAATTTCACTTTACAAAAAGTTTACTAAAATTTAGTAGCAGCTACTAATTTTTCTACTAATTGCATTGTACTACACGTCAGCAGACATGTGTTGCTATGAGTAGCAAAAAAATACCGCTGGGCTCAATTTAGCAAAATTTCCCGTAATAATAACAAAATTTTCAGTTGCCATTACAGACTTTTTTTGGTGACCAATTAATAAATCATTTTTAATACTTCTTGACAAATGTCATACAAATTTTAAAACCAAAACTACTAGCTTTTAGTTGTGGTATTAATTGGGCTTTAAGGCACTGTGCGAGGTGGCTAAATAAATAATAAATAAACTAAATACAAATTGACAAATGGTTTGGAAATTTCTTCGACAAATGTTTGATAAAATTTTAAAATTTCAAAGATTTAGATTCTATTTAGCCAGCTCGCACCCCCTCCCCCCCATCCTAAATAAAACAAATAAAAACTTTTTAATTTTATTATTTTAGAATTTGGCAAATTTAATTATTTTCTTATAATCATATCGGGTATAATATTGGCCAATGCTATGTTGGAAACTGCATCTGTGGCATTTTTTATGCCAGTGGCACACTGTGATTTAAATTTGACAAACTCTCGTAAAGGTCTATTAAGTGCCATAAGTTACATGGGTATAATAATTAGCTCACATTTATGGGGATTTCTAGCAGATACTCAGGGTCGAAGATGTGTTATAATGCCAACGCTACTACTGGGTTTTGTGGCAACGCTGTTCTCTAGTTTTGCTGCCAATTATTGGATCATGCTGATATTACGATTAATCAATGGTATATTGTAAGTAAACTAAATAAATAAATATATGAACTAATTATTTACTGCGTTAAGCTGGCTACACACGAGTGATTTGTGCGTGTGATTTGTTCGCACAAACGACGAACAAATCACAATAACCTTAAACGTCGAAAAGAAAACATAAATTGTAAAGCGGATGATACAATTGCTCTTTTGGTCACTTATTTGTGTATGTAACAAAAAGAGAAAAATAAAAACAAGTAAAAAAGGCTTAAATTCGGCTGTGCCGAATCTTTGAATACCCTCCAACAATATCCTAAAACAAAATTCTCTACTGTTTTTAATACAAATAATAGTACCGTTCTTTTACTCAATAATTTGTACAAGTTTGTACAAATTTTTACTGGATATCGTTCGTTTACACAAATACTCAGTAAACATTAAGAAAAAAGAGAGAATAAAGTGACAGTTTGATGTTGATGTTTTACTGGAAAAATTATTGCCCGCAAGAATTTACAAGCAGAAAAAACATATGGTTGAAAAAAGTGTGTTTACATTTTTGTAAATAAAAATAAAAATTTTTTACAACTACGTTGTTTTATGCAAAGCAAGAACTATTATTAAATGAATTATAGAAAAGATAAGAAAAACTTCTAAAATGTTTCTTTTTTTTACAACAAGAATCCTCTTTTTTTTTCATATCGACCAGTTATAATTTTTTTTTTGCATTTGATTTTACAATCAGCTGTTTAAAAAACTTTAAATTATCGCGTACTTTTTTAGAAAATTTTAATTATGAGAGTAAATTTCTCTTACTTTCTGTAAGTTTGTTACTGAGTAAATCTTATTGGACTTGACTGAGAAAAGTAAACGAATGAACTTAATGTAAAAAACTTTTGAAGTAAAATTATGGAGGCGAAAAAAAAATTTTAAGGTGAAATACTTTTTTGGATGCGAAAACAAATTTTTAGGTAGAAAAAAATTTTGAGGTAAAAAATTTTTTTGAGGTGAAAAAAATTTTTTGTGGTTAAAAAAATATAGTGGTGAAAAAAAATTTAGTGGTGAATAAAATTTTTGTGGTTAAAAATGAATACAAAATATTATTTACCTCTAAGCGACTGTTGAAAAAATATGAGAAAATATATTATGTACCAGTCGCTACTATGAAATTGTACTAAAATACACAAATATGTAAGTTTTTAACCGCTGGACTGATTTTGCACATTCTCAATACCAAACTGCTTCGCGTCGTGATGGCCATTTTAACAGACATACGGACATCACTAAATCGACTTAAAATTGCATAATGATCACGTATATACTTTATGGGGTCTTATACCTATATTTCGAAATGACGGAATGACAAACTTATATATACCCTCACCATATATGGTGGAGGGTATAAAGAAGCAAATAGACGAATGATTGGCTTTTAAAAACAAATAAGCGTTCACATGTAATATTATTTTAAAAAAATCTGGAATTTACAACTCCAGAACACTATGATTTTTTTTTTGCTTGCCAACCATCTTCGTAATATATAATCCATCGGATAAAAAGTCAGTAACAAAAATAAAAAAAAACAAAAGTCCGTGTCAATATTCGACTTTATTCATCAACATCAAGAGCGATACAATCACTCCAACCTTAATTCGAATCAAATCTCTTTCTAACGGGCATATTTTTGAGGTTTGAAAACAGGTAAAAATCGCTGCGAGCCAAATTTGGCGAGTACGGTGGGTGCGGAGGCAATTAAAAGTGTAATTCGTGCAATTTGGAATCATCGACACGTTGTTTTTGGTGCATTATGAGCAAACGCGGCACCCATTTCGAAAACAGCTTTCTTATGGACAAATGTTCATGCAAAATAAAGCCGACACGTTCCTTCGAGATCTTTAATGTATCAGCTATTTCCTGCAACTTCACTTAACGGTCTGCCATAACAATTTTAACGTTTTTAATGTATTTGGCTATCACCACCGTTCGGTCTCCTCGGTGTTTCGATCGGACACGTTTAAAGTAAACAAACCACTTTTCTACCATTTTTCTCAATAGAGCAAATTCCGAATAACACTTATCAAGCCAAGCTTTGGCTTGAACGGTGTTTTTTTTTTCATTAAAACGCAATAATAAATCAACACACGAAACTTCTTTGAAATTGAAAAAGTAGCGTCACTAAAACAGTTTTAACTTGTTCACTAATGAACGACTTGTCATTAAATTTTGACAGGTATTATCCGAAGGTTGGTAGTTCCAAGAAATTATATGGATATTTCATTATTGGAGCCACCTACGTGCCATCCTACGGATGTTTTAGCCGATGTGTTATACTTTGACGATTTTTTTTGTAAACTTAAATGAAAGAATTGTCAAATGTAATTGTTGTAAGAAGACGTCAGGCACAAACATACACATGCACAAATCACTCGTCTGTGGACAGCTTTAATGAAAAACTTGAATACTTGGGCCAGAAGTCTTAAAACATCTTTCTGTTTATGTTTAATTAAGCCACGTTTAGACCAGGGTTGCTCGATTTTAAAAGCGAAAAAACTTGACACTCAGGGAAAATTAGCTTAATTTTAATACGACAATACAGTACTTAGTACACCTTGGAAACCCCTTAATTATGATTTCAGATACCCGAGTAAAAAAGTTTAGATATAATCTTATGTGGCCATATAACATATTATTTACATATGTCAGAATGCATTACCATACATTACTATTTATTATGTATTTTTTTTAATTACCTTATATTGTGGCTTATATAAGCACATCAAGTTATATATTGAGCTTTATAAAATGATTTAGATAATAAGATATGGTATATATAACACTATATATAATTATATGTGGCTTACGCGGGACCACATTTACTTATACATGACTTATACGGAACCATAAATACTTATATATGGCTTATACCAAATATAATTTTTTATGCTATCTAATATTTGAAATCCCAACAAACAATACGTTCCGTTTACATACCGTTTTCGGTCCGTCATAAACGGAATCAAACTCCGTTTACGTGCCGTTTTATGGATCCATATACGGACCAGAAAACGGATTTTAAGGAACATTGATGTAGCACTTAATTCAAATTTTTTCACAAAATCTATTATAAACTTTCAGGTAATATTATTATTTGTAACTCTGCATAAATTTGTACACATCATCGTAAAAATAGTTTTAAATTTCATAAATATTTACCTTATGGATATTTAAGCATTTTATTTTGATAACTAAACATATCCAAAAGCAACGGAAGAAAAACTGACGAAAATTGGTTTTCCGTATTTTACGGTACAGATACGGACACACAAAAACGTAGTCAAAGCGTATTGTTTGCGAAAATTCAATTATACGTTAATGTTCCGTTTACGTACAAGCTTTGACGGATACGTATTTTCGGACCGAAAACGTACAGTAGGAGTAATGAATCCGTACGTGTCGGAGAGTCCGTAAAAATGTTTCTTGGGATATAATAATATATGCTTCATTATCAAACATATTTTTCAATATGGTATGAGATGTTATTATATATGATTCAATATATGGTAAGAAATATCTTTTGATATAAGATATAATTATTTATGGTACAATATTTGCAATTATGCTGACTTTAACTGCCGGATATTTCCCATCAAACAGCTAATAAATAACCTCTTATGCCGCTTACCTGCAGGCATAATCCCTAAAATAATTACTTTTTCCGCAGACATTAAATCTAGACACAAAACCTAAACCTTATTCCTAGAATGGTAACCTGTACCCTTATTTCTAGAATTTATTAAAAATAAATTAAACATGTTCAAGTAATCTTAAACGTTTTTACTTAAAACAAAAATAATGTTAATTTTCATTAAAATACTACTAAACGTGTACAAAATATATTGCCAGAGTTACCATGTGACAATTTTGCAAAAAGGTCAAAAAGAACAATTTTTTTCCAAAATTAATTAATAATTTATTAATTTAAAACAATAAAAATTTTCTTATGTTTTTAGATTTTTCCATAACTACCCTGTAGGAAATGTCGATAGTGAAACTGTACTGATTCACTATTGACTTTGTCATCAGTACTACTGCCTAATTATGGCCCAGCCAACGCTTTCTGCTGTAGACATTTAACATGTGCGTGTCATTGCAAATCTACACAACAATTGACTAGGTGTTGACATTGGAACCAGAGATTCACTAGTACATTTTAGTAATTCTAGTCCACACTTTTGGAACTTTTTACTTGAATTAGATATTTTATTAATAAATTTTTTTTTATAAATTTCATTAAAGTAAAAAACATATTCGTGCAAATTTAATTTTGGAGTAGATAAATCTTCAAAAGACTGCACAAAATCATCCACAGGCTCCGTAAAATCTTCATTAGGCTCCACAAAATCTCTAGGGTTGCAACTTTCACTAAAAATTATTGCCTCTTTCTTGTTATTTTTATTTTTACACAAAATTGATTGTTTTTTCACAAGTTATTTTGATTTCTTTTGCTCATTATATTTTTGTTAAAATTTGTATATTTAAATTTTAAATTTAGGTTTCTTTATATTTTTATTAAAAACTTTAACTTTGCATGCAGCTTTGCACATGTGTTTTCAACAAAATAAAACAATAAACAAATCAAGAACAAGCACAGCTTTCCAGCTGCAAAACAGGAATGTAAAAAGTATAGACGCTTTGTAGACATGTCACCCACCAAAAAGTCATCCAAAATAGTCGACAAAAGTGGTGACTTGACCCCAGGCTTCCTACAGGGTATAAACAAAATTTAAATCTTCACTTTTTGTGTTAGAGTTTTAACTTTGGTTCCACTAGAGGGCGCTTTCAGAAATTACAAAATTTTTTATTAAAGCATAGTTTTAAGATTGGATTAAAAATATCCAGTGGATCTGTGACATATTAATGAGTTAATGAAACGTTGAGAAGGAACAATATATAGACACGAATTTTTAGGTCAAAAATAAACCAATTTTTTTTTTTTATTTAAATCATATAATTTCACTGAATCAGACTTAGGCTGACATTCCAGTCGCTTTTTAGTCACTTGCGCCGATAATAAAAAGCGACAAATGATTTGTATTCATGAATTAAGATTTTTCGATAGAAAACTTAATTTGCAAATTTTTTTGTGAAAAAATTTATTTTTATTTTAATCGCACGGTTTAGAAGAGATAAAGTGGTGTAGCGGCCTTTAAAAGAGCATTAGCTTTGCTCAACTTTTGAGATTTTTTTTAAAATTAATAGGTGAAACAATATACGTAAAAAATAATAAATATTTTCTTTTCCAGCATTTCTGGTAGTTCTGCTACTATCTACGCATATTTAGGTGAATTCCACATTGATCGTACACGTTCGAGAGCTATAATGATTTCAGCTTTTATATTTGCTTTGGGTGCAACGTTATTGCCATTCCTATCGTTTTTGGTTATTAATCAAGACTGGCGATTGCCACTGCCATTTTTGAATATTACTTATAAGCCATGGCGTTTATTTGTTATTGTGTGTGGCTTGCCAGGCTTCATTGCTGGAATTTTTATGTTTTTCCTGCCCGAAAGTCCGAAATTTTTACTTTCACTACAGAAAGAAGATGAAGCCATAGAAGTTTTGAGAAAAATGTACAAAATGAATGGTGGAAAAGGTGAATTAAAGGTAATATTAAAAAGCATATATAAAATTTTTGATTTTTTTTTTAAGGAAATACTTCTAGTTTCCCTAACGAATAGCTAGGAAAGAATTAATTACTATATGTAAATGAAATGTAAGCGAACAAATAATAATTTTTTTAATATATCATCGTTAGTAACACCATGTCTTCACGTGCAATAAATTTATAGCAAGCACTTGCTATAACACATTGCCATTTCATTGCTAAGAAATATCGTACAACTTTTTCGACAAATTAAGTTTTTTCATTTACTAAAATGTGTGTTATTTTTTATTTGCTGATTTAAAATAAAACTTAAAGTGACATTTGATGGCAGACATTATGGCAAGAACTGATTGCATGTCAATGATATCATGACATTGCAATAACACTGAAATAAAGTGTCTTTAATTGAGATAAAATTTGTTTGGCAATTGCTTGCTAACATTTTAATGCATGTGAAGGCACCGGGTAAGAGAAAAAACATAATGATCACCAAGTCGACTTATACATCCTATTTTTAATAAAAGATCTTTATTAAAGTCGGCGCTGTTCTGAGTTCCAAATATACAGAAATAAATCTAAATTAATTCATTCCCAATACATTTTTTCCCAATAATTTATGTATAAAAATTTTAAAATTGCAAATTTTCCAAATTTTTTATTTCGTGTGAATTCACAAATCTACTCCATTTAAAAAAAATCTTTCTGTACTCAGAACAAGGGTGAGTATTATATTTTATAATTAGAACCTTTTAAAATTTAATTGAAATCACATTTTATTTTAGATTTCTCATCTTTTACCAGAAGAGGATTCCAATGAAGTTTCTTTAATAAAAAATACAAATTTAAATTTGTTTAGTAAATTATTCTTAACAATGTGGAATCAAACTGTACCACTTTTTCGTCGCAAATACATAAGGTCAACTTTGATTGTGTGTACCACACAATTTTGGTTTCATGTCATAACAAATGGCCTGTACATGTGGTTTCCTTACATCATAAATGCAATGGGTGAATTTATGAGTAATAATCCGGGTCAAAATCAACTGTTATGTCAAATTGTTTACGCAAAGCACGCAAATCAAACTGAGGGCGTAAGTTAATTGTTAAAAATATAAAATTTTAATACTTAATTTCGATTAATATTTATTTTTTTTTAGATCATGAATTGTCCAGATAAATTGGAAAACACTACGTATATTTATTCCTTAATAATGGAAATTTTATACGCACTATCATTTTTCCTAATAGGATTGATAGTAAATTACGTTGGTAAAAAAAGCATATTGTGTAAGTTTTGGATTTTGAAATTATAAAAATATTTCTAAATTCCTTTGTTTTTTTTTACAGTTACCGGTATAGTATTCTGTAGTTCCTGCGGTTTAGTAGCCGTTTGGCTTCCACACACTTTTACAGCCGCCATATTTTATGTTCTGCTATTTTTGGTTGGAGTTTGCATTAATGTTCTAGGTGGCGCCACAGTAGAATTATATCCTACACAATTAAGGTAACGTTTAAACGTGTGATAAAAGGAAAATATATTTAAATATTATTTTCTATTTCAGAGCTTTGGCCATGTGTATTTCACTGATGATAGGTCGCATTGGTGGTGTTGTGGGTACCAATATTGTGGGCGCTTTTTTGGCCTCATATTGTGAAATCACATTTTATATTGCCTGTTTTGCGATGATGTCATGTGCCATTTTAATATTATTTTTACCCCGCAGTATTCATGAGACCAATATTAACAAGAAGTCTATTAATCAAGAATCGTAATTGTTTTAAAGGGTTGAATATTGTTTTTAATGCCTTGCATTAGTGATATTTTGTTTAAGTTTTGTTAAAACTTTGTTTTAATCTTTTAAAGATAATAAATAAAATCTGATGAGCAATTACAATTCAACACATAAAAAAATAAATAAATTAGTACAAAACTCGTGTAAACAGTTTAATGCAATTGAACTAATTTTAGTTAATTTTTTTTAGCGAAATCAGTGATTCAATCAAAAAATTATATCGTGCTACACTCAAAAAAAAAAAAAGACATGAACTAAAATGTAATCAAAAATTTCCTTCAAAATAGTTTATGAATTGTCCTCAATTTAAGTAAAATTTTATTAAAACTTAGAAAAATTTTCTTAAAAAGAATAAAAATTCCTAAGTTTGAGGAAAAACGAAATAGTTTATATACTCAGAAATAGTTCATATTTTCCCTAAGTAATATTTCTTGATTTTAGGAAAAAAACAAGTCAATTAAATACAAATTTATTAATTTTAAGAAAAAACATCTTAGTTTTAAGACATTTGCATACTTATGTATAAAATTAAGTGTAGTTCAAAAAAAAAAAAAAAAATTTAGGACATAATTTACTCCCACTTAGTTTAAAAAAATGTGTCTAACTTAAATCGAGAAAGTACTTGAACTTAATGTGTGTTAATTTTTTGTTCGCGAGTAGTAAAATTAACTAAATTTTAGAAAGCCATTTCCAAATTCAGTTTTTAAGTATACCACTTTCTTATTTTAAAGAATTGTTTTTTATAAATAAGTTCAGACAATTAAAAACAAAAAGTAATAAATTTTTTCCTATGTTATAATAAAAATTTACTTGATTTTAGAAACTGATGAACTATTTCTAAGGAAAATTTTCATGCAACTTAGTTCTGATAAATTTTAAAAATTTTATTAAAATATTCTTTTTCTTTCAAGTAAAAGTTTTCTAATTTAAAAAAAAAAAAATAATAAAACTTGGTATAGGATTTTTTTTTGTTGGAAAACGTTTAAATTGTTTTTAATATTCTATTTCAAACAAAAAAAAAACAATCAATTAAAAACAAACCAGTTAATTTGCCTAATTTTCAAGCAAAACTATTATTAAATAAAAACAATTAAAGTATCAATTTAAAAAAACTATCGTGCATGATTGTGATTTTTGGTTCGTGTTCGTACGTGAGCGTCAGTCAAAAATCTTTCACGTGCCCATCTCTAATCTTAACAGTCTTAAATATTGAACTTAAAGTAGCTTAAAATAAATTTTAAGATTTTGTTAGCAAAGCGTAAAAAATTTCGAATTTGGGCTTTTATGTAATAAATTTGTTTGTTGACTACAATACAAAATATCGCAGGCACATTTTATACATTACGGCATAATGGCTTTCCTATAATTGACGAGGCGCTGCTTATTAAACTTTATATTTATTGAACTATTTTTTTCACTTAATAATAAAAAAGTTTAAATTTGTATATGTCAAATAAAGTTTAAGCTAAAAAATCCCATAAAATAAACTTATGACTTTTCCATTTTTCAATAATTAAAAGAAATGTAACTGTGATATTTTGTATTTTTGCAACAATTTCCTTAAATTAGTTAATTTAAGAAGACAAAGGACCCCCAGTGTTCATAAGCCATAGGGCGTCCCTTTTTGTAGTTCTCTCAAGCAGAACCGTTAATTAAAGGATCTGACTGTGTCACAATTGATTACGTTTCAGGATATCCAGCAGCATATTTTTTTAATTTGTTTACCTTTTTGCTAATGAAATTTAATTTATATTTTAAATACATGAATTTAGTATAACTCAATTTAATTTTAAGACAAAAATGTATAGCAAAAAGCTTGTTGAGAGCAGTGTCCTCACAAAGCGGAAGTCCTCCGAAAGTTGGAAAATACTTACACAATGAGTGTAAAGTACTTTTAAATATATGGTAAAATATATAACCTTCACCAGGATAAGAATAATTTTCACTTAAAAGAAGTGCTATTTAACTTGTTGTTAGAAAATATTTTCCTATTTTTAGGGAGTAAGTCCTAGTTTTTAGTAAAAAAATTATCTAATAAACTTAAATAAAATGAAATTTATCTTAAAACCAAGAAAAGATTTCCTTACTAACAGTACAATATTAGATAATGTATGAACTAATTAGGAGGAAATTTTAATGTTTTTTAATAAAAATTTAGTTCTGAATAGTAAAATTTTTCTATAATTTAAAAATTTTGACCAAATTTAAGGTAAAATTTGTTTCTTAATTTCAAGGAAAATTTTATTAAATATTGGTAAAAAGTGTCTTTGGCACCGTTTTCATTTCAATTTTTCCTCTAAATAAGTTAATTTTTCTAAATTCTAGTTATTTTTTTAGTGTATTTTAACTTGAAAATAAATTTTACTACCAGTATTATAATTAGTCTACGTTGACAGTTTTTCAATAATTTGTTTTTTTTTTTTTTAATTTATGTTAGCAGCAAAATAATTTAAGGCACTGTTTACATCTCAGTCTATATTTCTAATATTTTCAATTTTTTATTAAAGGAGTTAAGTTATTTCAATAGAAAACATAATTTACTACATTTTTTGTCAAACAAATTTTTATGTACAGTTTAAAAGCAAGAAGGAATCAAAGTCAAAATTTCATTAAATTAAAAAAATTATTACTTTAAGGGACACCCCTTATACCTGGAACAGAGAACAATGCCGGTATTAAATTGTCGCCGGTGGCAGAGAAGCAAAAAATTAATCGGCGGCGAATAAAAATTAAAGCCTGAATTAGCCAAACGTAATGGAAACTTTGTAAAGCAAACTTAATATGTAAAATAAGAATAGAAGATGTTGTGTTGTCTCTTTTGTATCGTAAAACGTAAACATATTTTATCCTCATTAAATTTTCTATACAGGAATACTTTCACATCTGGCGAATCCATGTTTGTAGACGAAATGTTTTTGAATGTGGCTAAATAATCAAAACAAGCCTATGATTTTTGAAAAAATGCTATAGTTATTTTTATGTTGGCATTGTGATAAAAAATTAGAAAGAAAACTGTGGGAGCTAAAGGACGACGGATTCTTAAAAAAACTAATTTAAGTAATTTTTTAATTAAAATTAATTAATTTAATCCAATTTCTGTATTTAAAAATACAAAAATAGTTTTCTTTGGACTTTTCAAATATTCAGTCAGAATATTGTTCTACCTTAAGTCCAAAATCGAATATGAAATTTTCAAATTGTATTTAGTTCAAAATTTACATATATTAAGGCCCTGTGCGAGACAGGGTTTTAATATATTTTTTTACACTTTTTTTTAGCTTCAACCCGGGTAGAAATATACAAATGGCATGCGTTAACACTGTAGGCGGTGGTACAAGCACTGACAGAACGGCACCTTTTTAAAATTTAGGTCCTGGCCTTACATGATTTCATATATGAATACGGCCATATTGGCGTATACGATCATGTATGCCCGTGTATGATCATATACAGGGTCATGTATGATCTGGAATTTTCATATATTTATACGTCGAATTTTAAATGGATTTTTACTGAAATTTTAACTAACATTTTTTTTACCAATTACCGTGAGAATATTAAAAGTGAAAAGCAATTTTTATACAAAATTTTAATTAAAAATTAGTTTTTTATTAAAAAAAAATTTAACTAAAAAATAATTTTTTTTGCTAAGAGTTTTGTAAAAATAAAATTTTTCCAAAGTTTAAATGAGAAGAATTTTTTTCTTTATTGTGGATTTCCAATGATATGGAATTTAATTTAAATTGTTAAAACTACCATCAAAATTATCATTTAAATATTTAAATATTTTCTATTTGCAATTGGTACTTTCCACTTTAAATTAACATATTTTTAACTTAAATTAAGAATTTGAAAAAATCAAAATCAGTAAGTGAAAAATCTCAATTCTAGTTTCAAGTTTTTTTTTTTATTTGACATTAAACTCTCAAATGACATTTGTTATTTTCCTAATTTAAAATTTAACAGCACAATTTAAATCGGAAAGCTCACAATTCGAAATGAAAAATAAGCAATTTTGGAATGTGTTATTTTATTTAATACCACATTTTTTGCCAAAAAAAAAAAAATTGTGGTGGTTTATTAGGCAGAGAAGAAGGAATTATCCAATAAATCATTAGCGCTGAAGGAAAAGGCTAAAGTAATTCATCTAAGGCCCAATATTATAACTTGCCTTTAAGGTGCGTGTTAGTTAAAGGTAACTTTAGCTAAAGTGAGGAATAAAGTCCCCTTTAACTTTTTTTGGTTATTACAACTTCCTTATAAAATAAAATTAAGTTTTTTAAAAATATGGCATTACTAGAGCAAAAACCGATTACTTTTGACAAATTAAAATGGTTCTTTTATATACGTAGTGGCAACGACGTACTTTTATTTATTTATTTACTTACAACAAACAAAAAATACAAACGAAAAACAAAATTTCTTCGAATTGTGTAAAAGATCAAAATGTTTGTTATATAAAATTTACATTGTCGACGATGAACACAGAAAAAAACCAAACAGCAAAAAAACTACACGGCAACTACACTGCAGAGCAGAAAATGTGGCAACTTCAAATGCTTAAACCTTACGTTAAAAGTTAAAGGTAAGATGAACTTACCTTTAGCTTATCGGTCACTTTTAGGTTAAAGTATACTTATAATAACGAAAAACTAATAATCTGTCCGTTAACATCCTAACTTTAGCTATCGGCAAGTTATAATAATGGGCCTAAAACTAAAAGAAAAAGATTCTACTTTAAACGCAAGTAATGGATGGTTGCAAGGATTTAAAAAATATTTGGCGTTGTCTTCTTAAAATAACTGGAGAGAAATTTCATTCACAGCCTCAGCTTTAACTTCCCAACTGAGTATACAAGTTCCTAGTCCTCATGAATGACATCAACTATTTTCTGCGATTCGTTAAATAAATCATTTGTGCCGCAGGTTAATATTTTTCTTATGTTGCAGAATATATATTATTTTTTATAACTTAAATTCTCTAATTTTAGGTAAAAAAGATTCTTTCAAAAAAGAATTTGCCAGTTAAAACACTCCTTCTAATAGACAATGCTCCGTCTCATCCATCCGGAAGATGGAAACATTATTGCAATGTTTTTACCTCACTAATCCAACCAATGGATCAAAATGCAATTAAGATATCAAAGCTATACTATTGAAACAGTATTTAAGCCATGTCAGTGGCAAAAAAAAATCAGAATTATCCGTTTCATTGAAAATTGTAACAATGAAGGATGCTATTACACTGCTAGAGAACGCATGGAATCAGTAAAGAACAACGGCAAAGTAATGGAAAAAAATTTGGAGTTTCACGGAAGATGCGGAGGAAAATATTCCATTAAGCATACTGAAAGAAAAGATGGACTTGAAACTTCAACAACTAATGGCGCACGTAGTTGATGTGCTTAATGAATTAAATCCTCTGGATTGTCGCTTTTTCAAAGTTATTTCAGGGATACTTCCAGTCTAATTTTTAAATTTTCTTAAGGTCGACTATACAGTGCCATCCATTCAGGAGTGGAATAAAAATATGCACACAGAAAAAAATTTGGTCAATTTCCAATTGAAATTCAGTTTCTACAACTGAAATCGGTTGGTACTACTGAATATTGGTTTTCACAATAAAATATTCCGCAATAACATTTGAATTTTGTTGTGGTAACCGAATTTATTAGTTGTCGCAGCCAAACTACACTTTTCAATTTGATTGGCAATTTATTTTTCTGTGTGTGGGTCGTATGAAAATGAGAAGTTAGAAGTGACTGCTTATGACGATTACGATGTGGATAAAAATGTGCAAACAATAAAACCAAGCGGCCGGATGCGAAAATATTGAGCAAGCTGTATTTCAATTATTAGAGAGAAAAAAACAGCAAAAAAAAAAAATAACAGATTTCTTTTAAGACATGTAAAAGTATAGGTATATATGTATGCCATGGTCTCATATAAGATATTTTTGTTACTTTTATTTAGGTTGGAAACCGTTTTTTGTTTTTCTTTGGTTTTAATTTATGAATAATAAAAAATGCTTTAAACTACAGTATAAATAATATTTTGATCTAAAATATGCACATTCATAAACGTCAACAATCTGATAAACGTCAACACTGGCGGTTTATTTTATAGAAATTTCGCAAAATCCGGTTTTGTCAGTAGTTTGCCCACACTCCAAGAATAGGTATATCAAATTTGAGGCAGGCCGTCAAGGGGGCCCATAGAAATTTCCAAAAATCCAGGAAGAGGAACCTATGTACCATATTTAAACTTCCGAGCTCCGGCGGTTTTGACAGGTTGTTAAGGGAAATAATTTTCCACTTTTTAGCCCTCCAAGTAGGATTTTCCAAAAAATACGTTTTACACCAAAAATACGTCTTACATTAAATTTCGACTTCCTAACTCCAGATGTTCTGTGCTGACCCTTTGAAGCCCATTTTTACCACGTCCTTGGCAAAAATTCCAAAATCTACCTTATAACTGAGTTAGCACATATTTCAGGGAATACATATTTCATCCAAGTAAATTAGAGATTAAGGGATTTGACCAGCCTGGTCAAGGGGTAGACTTTTTCCCATTTTGTCCCTTTCCGTAGGAATTTTCAAAAAACCCGTCCGAGGAGATGTCTACCCCAGAGGACAAACCAATGTACCAAAATTCAACTTCCTAGCTTCAGCGGTATTGGTAGGCTTTTGCAAAATTTTCGACTTAGTTGTTATCTGCACAGGAGGAGAACATACCAAATTTTAACTTTCTAGATCCAGGGAGACTTTTCGTCCTTTGTGATTTAGCCCATTTTCTAGGGAACGCATTTTTTAAATTTCAGCTTTCTATCCAAATGGGTTGGGGTAGGTCGTCAAAGGGGAGTTTAAGCCCCACTCCGTAGAAATTTCCAAAAATCTTGTCTTAGCGGGTGTCTTCGCCGAAAATGGTATCGTACATATCAAATTTCAGATTCATAGCACTAGCGGAGGATGTTGAGTGAGTCAGTCACTCAGTCAGTCCTTTATTTTAGAGATGAGATGTGGGGGTTACATTTTTATTTTCTATCACATATCAAGCGTTGGAGGATACCCTTATAAGAAAAAATACAAAGATCCTGCGACTGTCAAAAAGTTTTAAATTCATTAAAAAAAAGTTGTCAAAGATGTTTTGTTTTTGGGAACCTAAAAATTTGTACAAATTCGTAAAAGTTTTTACTGGAGCTAAAACATTGAAATTTGTTCGGTTTTAGAGATTTAAATATATTAGGGATCCTAAATTCATAGTTTACATATGTTAATCTTGTTCTTGTTCTTTTAACAACAATTACAATCTTTCCCACACATTCAAATATCGTCAGCTTATTATTGGTTTGACCTATACGCATAATAGTTGTTATCGAGAAAAACGATAAAGAAGATTTACATTTTTTTACATTTGTGTATGTAAAACTGGCAGGTAGATTAAAGTCGATACTGAATATCTCAGATAAGATACAAAAGATTTAAAAACGGGTTTCGGAATTAGAAAGAGAATATTTGAAGTATATAAAGGGTGGTTAAATTTAAGGGCCGATGTTGAATGCTGCATTTCATTTGACATTTCCCAATTTCAGACTAACTCAATTTGAACCATGAAAAGATACACAATCGAGCAACGCGTTAAAGTTATTCAGGCTTATTATGAAAATGGGCGTTCAAATCAAAATGCATTTCGTGCACTTTGTGATTTTTTTGGTCAGCAAAATCGACCAGACAGACAGACCCAAACCGGGTCTGTGAAAACACCTGTGCATGCTCGCCCAGTTCGTTCTGCGGACAACATTGCTGTTGTTCGTGATAGTGTGTCATGAGGTCGGCCAAGCATTTACCGTGAATGATGTTCGCTATCGCGAGATGATAAAGAACTTATTGTGGCCAGGAATTGAGAATATGACCCTGGACAATATGTGGTTTTAACTTACCACACAGCTTACGAAACAATGGATCAATGGCCGTGTTATCTCACGTGGTGGCGATGTCAATTGGCCGCCAAGATCATGTGATTTGACACCGTTGGACTTCTTTCTTTGGGGTTATTTGAAAGAAAATGTGTACGTCGATAAGCCGGCAACAATTCAAGAGCTAAGGGATGAGATAATTTGGCACATTAACGGCCAAGAACCTCAATTATGCCTCAGCGTCATCTAAAATTTGGACCATCGGCCATTTGGCCGATATTTTGTTCCATACATAATTGAACCATACCATATTATCATAATAAAAAGAAATGACAATAATTTCCTAAATAAATTGTCTTTTATTCAAAATCAACATCAGCCCTTAAAATTTAACCACCCTTTATAAAATGCATTCCTGACTCTAATATATTCATTAATGGTCGGTGGATGGGTCCAAGCAATATTATGCTGACTATATGTTTTTATAGGTATAAAATGCATGAGTTACGTGTACTGACAGCATATGTGAAAGTGTAAGAGTTCTATGAAATCTATGGTTATATTACTTAACAACAAAAAAACCTGTATAAATATCTAAGCGAAAAGAAACAAAAAAAAAATAAATAAATTCAAACAAATTCATAAACAAATAAATAAATACAATGGCTCTCTTAATAAAAATGAGAGAGGTTTTTGTAGATACAATTTTACCTAGTTTTATAGCTACAACAGAAGGTTTCTTGTTTGGAATAGTTGAAATATAAAATCACAAGTTTCTTGGCAGTGCTAAGCAGTGCAACGGGGCCGGTTAATAAGGTGATAATAAATACATATATTAAATAATAGAGTTTGTTGAATTCATTTAAATTAACAAAATAAATTCGCCAAAACAAAAAAAACGTAGAACAATGGCAGCAGCAGTAGCCGTTGGTAAAAGAGAAAAAATTGGTATAGTGGGAAGGTAAGTAAAGTGTGTGAATTGTAAATTGTAAATTCGAATGTGTAAGAATAAATGTAGTTACACTAAAGACAGTGACCCAATTAAATTAAAATTTCCAAGCTAAAACAACTGCTTTATTTTCATGTTCTTGAACAAAAATCAAATAAAAGTGGGCTCATTGGACGATCATGGTCTATGTTATTTGCTTCGGTGGGTTATCAAGTAATGCTCTATGACATTCTACCCGAACAAGTAAAAACTGCCTTGAAGGATACTGAAAATGAATTGAAGAATTTAGAGAAAAAAGGTTTATTGAGAGGTAAATTGAATGCTCAACAACAATTTGCTTGTCTATCGGGTACCACCGATTTAAAAGAATTGGTAAAAGGAGCTATTTTCATACAGGAATGTATACCAGAACGTTTGGACCTGAAGGAAAATCTTTACAAACAACTTGATCAGGTGGTGGAAAATCAAACCATAATGTCCAGTTCAACAAGTACATTTTTACCATCACTTTTTAGTAAAGATTTAAAACATAAAGAAAATGTAAGTATTTTATAACTAAAAACAAAAATATTTTAAGAAAAATTCATACAAATAAGTATGAAGTTAAAAATTAAATAATTATTGATTGCGGTTGAACAAATCTATTCTTCAAAAACTTTAAATAATAACATTAACAATATTCTTGTCCAAATTTTAAATATTTTTGCAATCAAAAATTTTTAAATTCTTCACAAGGAAATATTTTTACGCTGAATTTTATTCCCAATAACACAGTTCAACACAAAAAATAATGACGGGGTTTCGATGATTGATTCTTGTTAAGGAGACCAAAAATATATATATACCCTGTAGGAAATATCGGTAGTGAAACTGTACTGATTCACTATTGACTTTGTCACCAGTACTACTGACTAAATATGCCCCAGCCAACACTTTCTGCTGTAGACATTTAGCATGTGCGTGTCATTGCGAATCTAAACAATTATTGACTTGGTGTTGACATTGGAACCAGAGATTCACTAGTACATTTAAGAAATTTTAGTCTACACTTTTGGAACTTTTTACTAGATTTCCACACTAGGAAGGAAATAAGATTAAACAGGTGCATTTATTTTGTTAAATTAGATATTTTATGAATAAATTTTTTTTTATAAATTTCATTAAAGTAAAAAAAAAAAATTCGTGCAAATTTAATTTTGGAATAGACAAATCTTCAAAAGACTGCACAAAATCATCCACAGGCTCCGTAAAATCGGCACCACAAAATCTCTAGAGTTGCAACTTTCAAAACTGTTGCCTCTTTCTTGTTATTTTTATACAAAATTGTTTTTTTCTCAAGTTTTTTGCAATTTCTTTTCTCAGTATATATTTTGTTCAAATTTGTATATTTAACTTTTAAATTCATTTTTCTATATTTTTTTATTAAAAACTTTCATTTTGCATGCAGCTATGCACATGTATTTTCAACAAAATAAAACAATAAAAAAATCAAGAACAAGCAAAGCTCAGCAGCTGCAAAAAAGAAATGTAAAAAGTCTAGACGCTTTGTGGACATGTCATCAAAAAGTCACCCAAAATAGTCGACAAAAGTGGTGACTTGTAGACACTTGACCCCAGGCTTCCTACAGGGTATGTACGTGTTTCGGCGTTTTGATAGTTTACATCGGAGTTTTATTTTAGAGGCGGTCAAAGCTTCCCAGCTCGGGCCTGTTCTTGCAGCATATCGGTATATAAAACTATGTTTTCTTTACATCTGATGTGTAGGGTATGTTCAGCAACTTTGTAGATAATGGTATGAAAAATATTTTTGTAAAACATATTAACCCTCTAACTTCCTTTCATAATGGCATTTTTTGGCTTTATTCTAACAAATTGTAAAAAACACCCCGAAAAGGGGGAAGGGCGGGGATGAAATGTTCTACAAAAAAGTTGGCCATAAAATTCTACAATATATGTCAAAACACACCAAAACCCAAAACTTAACACAAACACCAAAAACCAATCAAATTCAAGATTGCTCATCAGATTTCTAGTTAACACATTGCCGCACAGAAAATATGGTGGTAAACCTTGTAGTAACAAAAGTGTTTAACGTTTAAACGAGAAAGTTTTTCGAGTAAATTGGTCTACAGCCTGCAATTCTAAAATAGCTTAGTGAATTTCGAAACGATTCTTCATAGCTGATATTTAAAAAAAATCTGCTTTTTGTAATAATTATCGCTGTCAAATTCACGGAGATTTTTTAATTTGGCTTTAGGTCCCGTTTTCATCTGCATCAACATTTCAAATATGAAGAAAAGTTAAATATAGCTCAAATACATTTTCTCAAAATTTCATCTCTATAATCATTCCTTCATTGTCTTTTCATTAAAGTGAATAGAAAAATTTTGGCATTTCGATGCAGAAGTAAGCGCAACCTTTTATAAACATATTAAGTTTGAAAAAAAGTTTCTTATACATATTTAAAAGTGCAATACATATTTAAAAGTTAATTAATCACAGTGGTCTTTTATTATTAAATTGCTGTAAAGGGTGATTTTTTAGAAACTTTCTTTTTGGCAGCTCATCTGTTTTCGTGTAACATATTACTGTCAAACATGTGCAGTTTGGTCTATAATTTAACAGTGAATAGTTTTACAAACGAACAACGCTTGCAAATCATTGAATTTTATTATCAAAATTCGTGCTGTGTCGGAAATGTATTTCTATCGAAAAATTGTCTTCTGTGACGAAGCTAACTTTTGACTCAATGTTACTGTCAAACATGTTCAGTTTGGTCTATAATTTAACAATGAATCGATTTACAAACGAACAACGCTTTAAAATCATTGAATTTTATTATCAAAATTCATGCTGTGTTAGAAATGTTTTCTATCGAAAAATAGTCTTCAGTGACGAAGCTAATTTTTGACTCAATGGGGGTACGTCAACAAGCAGAATAGCCAAATTTGATGTGAAGAGCAGCCAAAAGCATTGCAAAAACTTCTAATGCATCCCGACAGTGGGCCGGTGGCATCATTGGACCGTACTTTTTCAAAGACGACGAAGGCAGTAACGTTACTGTGAATCGTGAGCGCTATTGTGCGATGATTACAAACTTTTTTTGCCCAAAATGGAATAGCTGGACTTGGCTGACATGTGGTTTCAACAAGACGGTGCCACATGCCACACAGCAAGCGAAACAATGGCCCAATTGAGAGGCGAGTTCGGCGAACAGTTTATTTTACGTTTGGGGCCGCCAAGATCATGTGATTAAACGCCCTTTGATTATTTTTTGTGGGGCTATGTTAAGGCTCATATCTATAGGGACAAGCCCACAGCGGTTGACGCACTAGAAGCCATTATTGAAGAATTTGTTCGTGAGATACCGGCCGATATGTTGGAGAGTATTCCAAAATTGGACCCATTGAGGCGCAGGCGCGGTCAATATTCACATGAAATCATCTTTAAACATTGAATTATACAGACCATTCTATTGACTCAAATAAAGATTTCATACATTTCTCTAAATTTTATGTGATTTTTTAAATCAAATCCGAAAGCTATTAAAAAATCACCCATTATATGAATAAAAAAATGGCATATTTGTTCAATAAAATAACTAAAAACATTCAGTAAATTGTTTTCCCATGAAAAAAACTTTACTCAAACTTAAATGAACTCAATTGGCACAATCACAATAAACACAAAATATCACTTACTAGTCCTTAATATTAAATTTGTACTAACATAAATTCATTATCGTGAAAAGTTATTGTTTTTTAAAGGAGTGTAAAAGTTTTTTCACATGACAAAAGGCCGATACTTCGTTATCGGTAGTTTTATATATCGGAATATCTTGAGAAGAAAATATTATTCTTTTTTCTAATAATTTTACGCTTTTAATAGATTTGTTTAAACTTTTGAAGTGGGTGTTTAGAGTTAAAGTTTTGAATTTCTTGTTTATAGGTCATTCAAGGGCGAAGTTACTAGCGTTAACTGTTTTAATGTCACTTGTTTCCCTTTCTATTCCATTTCGTTCTCCTTGTCTAATGTTATAATTCCACTCGTGCCCTTTCCATTATATTTCTTTCCCCTTGTCTAGTGTTTTTATTCCACTCTTTGCCCATTCCATTATGTTTCTTTTGCCTGTCTAGTGTATCGATTTCACTCGTACTTGTGTTTCAATTTTACTCGTTTCCTTTTCATTGCTTTCCTCTTTCAATTTGCAACTTAACATTGCAAATATTTCCCCATATACGCACTAATACACATAAAAACACCGTATATACATAAAAACAGGTATTGACGTTACCTTTCATTGGAAATTTTTAGAAACAAAATCGGTTCACGCATTTCAGAGAACACCAGTTTCTAACACAATGCAACATATTTTTGTATATATAGATTGAGAGGAAATAATTAAAGGCCCGCATTTTGCCATATTGGCTTAAATTATTTTTTGCAAAATCTTAATGTTTTATTCACAAACACAGTTTATGCTGTGTACCCAGAGTGTTCAGTGAACACTGTTCACTCATAAAGAAAATTAAAACGAAAGAGAAGAACATAGTTTTCACAACTAGCACAAATATCGAAAATATTCTATCATTACCCTGCGGGAAAAAGGGGTCAGTTTGGAATTGGGGCCTGTCCCGTGATAGGTGACTGGACTGGTTGCGAAAATACATATAACGAGATGGGTGAAAAGAGGACCGGTTCGTAAAGTACCTACCACGTGACCGGTTTAAAAGTCATGACATGTTCTTTTAGACCAGTCCTGTGACATGTCACAGAGGGCAATTGACCCCATCCTAGGACAAGCAAATATTTAAGATTCTTAGTACGATAATTTCATATGAGAAAATTTTTCAGAATGTATCAGTTTCTCAATCGGAAAAATGCTTTGAATCGCAGGATTTCCCAGTTCAATGTATTCCCAGAATTAAATTAGAAAAAAAACTTGTGATAATTGACGAATTTTAATATGCAAGTTTAATTCAAAATCTTTATTTATTTTGCTGAATTTTTTAAATAAATCCTAATTTGTGTAATTTTTGATGGTTTCAGTGCTAGCAGCCCTTCTTTTGAAATGAAAAAATAATGCATTTTTTATAGAAGATTATATGAAAATTTTATATTTTCTGTACGAAAAATAGCTTAAATTCAAGAGTTTTTCAAAGAAAGAATTTGTACAAGAATATGAGAATTTTATAGGTGGTGTTGCCAGATCACATTGTACTTCAGACGAACGATAATAATACAAGACCAAAAACATGCAATATATAATACATGCAGTCGCTCATTCGTCTCATGACGAACGTCTTGTGGAAACCCCATGTTAATAACAGAGTTTTTGTTAAACACTTCAAAATAAAGTGGAAAGAAAACCTGAGGAAGTTGAAATAAAACCAACGAAACGTTGAGTAAAACGATGTAATAAATTTTAAATTTTATTTTTTTTATTAACATCTTAAATGCATGACAAAAATCTCAAAAAAATTAAAGAAAATCTAAAAAAGAAAACCTGTATTAGTTAAATTGACTTAATATGGCGAAAAATCTTGCCCACATTGTTCCAGGTTTACAAAATCTCAATTGTTTATACTTAAATAAACATTAAAAATAATTCAGTGCAATCAAAAAAACAAATAGGACTGGAAAATAGTAATTTAGATAGAGGTATTAATTTTTCATGAATATTTATAAAATACAAACATAACAATTGCAGTTATCAGTAATAAAATAAATACAACTTGACAACTAATTAAACAGACATGCAACTGAAATGCTTTTGAAAAAAAAATATAAAAAAATAATTTATAAAAATAAAATACTATAAAAAATATCAACAATTGAATATTAAATAGCAACAAGTAGGTGAATAACACTCAAGGTTATCTAACAAGGTATGTAGCCCAACCTAAATACTCCGATTTTGATGAAATTTAGATATGTGATAAAAAAAAGGAAAGGATCTTAGAATCTAGGACATATGGGGAATAAATTTGGACATTTGTGGCGGCATGTCGGAAACGTTCGAAATTATACATAAAAACTACATTAAATTATGTTAATATATTCGTCAAATGAGGAAGTTTAATCTACAGAATGCCTATGTTTTATTATAGGGTTGTCAAGCTGTTCCAAAAAGTAGCAAATAAGAGCTTCGCGAAAACTTTGTTAAAATCTAAAATAGCACGAATATAAAAAAAAATATACGCGGCTGCTGAAATCAAGTAAGGAATAAAATATCTGAATTTGACTACCATAGCAAAATAGTCCACCCTATAACGTGCCCCAACATTTTTGAAATTTTTACAAAACCAAATTCAAAAAAGTACCAGTAAAAAGCTCTCAAAAATGCCTTTCCACCGATGGCACACTTGTATCGATGGCTTAATTTATTTTATATTTTATTTCTTAAGAGGCGAAGGAGCAAAAATTAAAACAAATCTGAAAAACTTTAAATACAAAATTTTCTTAAATTTAATTTTTCATTCTTTTGTTGCTTGTATTGCTGCATTCAAAGAAAATTTATATCCAAAATATTTCCGATTTCAATGAGTTTCCTCCTTAACTCTAAATAAAAAAAACCGAGTTGAGGCCTTTCTACATTAAGCCATCGATGTTTTCTTTTGTAAATACCCAGCAAAAACATGGTAATGACATATAATTACTTTATACATTACTTTGTAATGAGAACTCCTTACATTCAGCATTACTTGCAAAATAAAAATAATGTATTACCTATAATGTGTTACTTATATTTATTATTTTTTTATTTTTCTATTATTTTAATATAAATATTAATGAGTCACGTTGTTAATTGTTTAAATAACTTTATTTATTAATTTGTATTTTATTAATTTATTAATTAAAAGTGTTTTATAAAACAAATAATCATGTAAGTGAACAGGAAAAAGCCTGCAAATTAGTTTAGAGTAGTGTCGAATTAATTTTGTTTAACTTATTTGTGTTATGACACATCTTATATTTTGATCTGAATGATCACGAATATGACAAAAAATTTAAAACATCTTAGGGAAAAAATCGAGTTTTAACTGTAGTTCCGAAATATCCTTTTTATAAAATTTTTGAAAATTGTAGATTGAAAATTTTAGAAACCAAATTTGGAATCAGGAGAAGAAATCTATAAAAATCAAATCAAATAAAAATTACTTGAATTTCAATGCGAATAAAAAATTTTTAAAACTGAGCAAAAACTTCCTCTTTTTTGACCTTTGACGACCCATGGAATACATATGTATGCCCCAAATTGTATCAGTATCCTGTAATAAATAAAGTGAACCAATTCCAAATATCTCGATGTTTCTAAAAACTAAAAGAAGGGACCATGTCCTACCAAAATATTGATCACCTGTGTTGTCCAATAGGATTCGAGAAAATGTGTTCCAAAACTTATGCAAATATATATATTTTTTTATGAATTTGTGGTGATCCTATTGGCTCCGAGACCATATTGATCCAAATAGTTAGTATTGTGTTAAAACAACAACTATCATCTGTCTATACAGGCCACATTTAAGAAAATCGGTTAAAAAATAGGCCAAATACGACAAAAACTAAAAAAGGGACATTTATCAACCACTGGCCGTCAAAGGGTTAATTTATATATTTCCTTTTGGAAGAAAAGCAGTTTAAAAATTAGGATTCACAACACTGCATCGCATTACCTTGTCGCATACTCAAAGTTAATTTAGAATTGGTTACTAGGAGTTTAAAAATAATGCGTTACTCAATTTTTTACAGAAAAATAAATAATAATTGGTTTTTAGTAACTAATTATTAATATGCATACACGTAACCTATTATTCTTTAATTTTTCGTAAGCTTGCACGTAAGCAGAACACCTTACCTTTTGGGATATCCCATATAAAAAAAGTTAGAATTATAATATAAAGGGTAATACGTGAAAACCTTGGAGTTTAGATTACTAGACTCATTTTTTGGTAAGGTGTGTATTTGCTGGGTACCTTAAAAAGTTTAAAAAAAGGAAAACAGACCCATTTTCCCCTTGAAATTACGAGGTGGCCCAAAAACCGAGACAAGTCTATCCTAAGACTTTTTTTTCCTTTGTTCTTTTTCAACGAGTACTTTCCTTGTAAGACAAATTGGACCGAGCATTACGAATAGTCTTAACAAAATGATAACAAGCAAAACATACATCAATGTTAAAAAAGAAATGGTTTTTGGGTTACTGATCCAAATATGTATACTACACTCACCAAAAAAAAGTCTGTAATGGCAACTGGGAAATTTCGCTTATTTGAGCCCAGCGTTTTTTTTTTTTTTTGCTAATCTTAGCAACACTTATCTGCTGACGTGTAGTACAATGAAATTAGTAGAAAAATAGTAGCTGCAACTAAATTTTAGTAAAGTTTTTGTAAAGTGAAATTTAAAATCGGTTTGCTAAAATCAGCAAAAAAAATTTACTAAATAATATCAATATTAGTACAATCAAATTAGTAAAAAAAATTTGTAAGAGCTACTAAATTTATTTATTTATTTATTTATTCTGATTTGACAAGCCAGTACAACAAGAACAGTTCTTATATTATAGGACTGGGACAATTAATGGCATTACATATTTTCGTAAATTGCTGTAAATTCAATTAAAATATAGCAAAATTTAAAGTATAGCAAAATTTTAGTTTATTAAAAAAATTATTAAAATGCACAAATTAACTCAATTATTTTTAGATACACTTGTTACACTTTAAAGCTGATAATTTCTTTTGAAATTGCCTTACGAATTCGAATATAGAAATTTGTATTTTTTATCGAACATTTTTTTATTTATTTTTTTTTTTCAAAAAATATTTTACATAAATTAAAAAAAAAATTTCAAAGACTTAAAAAATAGTTAAACCATAAACGAATTTATCATTTTGTTTTAATTTCCTAATTTTTGTATTGAATTTTTTATTTTTAATTTTTAGAACTAAAAATATTTTTAATGCTTTTTTAAGCACTATACAATTGAAGTTTGTTCATATAAGTTTAAACTATTAGAAATAACATTTCCTTCAATATTCATTTTTTTTTTCAAATTAGTAAATTATTTGATAGTTTTAGCAAATCGGTTTTCAAAAATTTGTAAAACGTTTTCTGAAGTTAGCAACAAAAATTTGTAAATATTCTGTGAAAGTTCTGTAATTTGTAAAATGTAAATAGCAAAAAAAAGTCAGTATAAAAATAGTAAAGTGGTATTGATAACCGTTTTTTTATTTGTTTTTTTTTCTTCAAAGAATCAATTCCTCCAGGGAATTAAACAAAAAAGTTATTTCCTTAGGAAATTTAAAACAAGTAAGAGCGGCTTAATTCGGCTATGCCGAATCTTATATACCCTTCACCATGGTTGGGAAAAAACTGAAGTTTATATATGGACATATATGGAATGGACAGATTTATATACGGACGCCTTTAAGAGGAAATTAACCATTTAGTTTGGTGATAAAACTTGGACTCGGGAAGATTTATGGTTCCAGAAAATAGGTATTTAAAAAAAATTTATGTTTTGGGCATAACTTTTTTGTATCTGAACCGATATTTCCGAGTTTTTTCAGCAAATATGTTATACTAAAGATGTTCGATCTTTTGCTATATAAGACGTATCCGTAGGTCATATTACAGCTCTAGAATAGTGTTTGTTGTTTGTGTATAAAAGGTGAAGAGGTGAAAGAAAATAATTTTAACAAATCGTTAAAAGAAATCACTAGAACTGCATGTGTTTTATTTCTACAAAAACGTTTGATTTAGCTGGCAAATATGCATTTGGGATTTTATTTCGCTTTTTTATTAAAAAATATTTTTAATTTCTTTAGCTTAATTTTAAAAATTTGAAGGAAAATAGCTTATAAATTTTTTTTTATAAATTATTATAAGTTATGACCTAAAATAGTTGCACTCAAAGGGAAATTATGTATAAAATTTTCTTAATATATAAGAAATAAAATGGTTTAAAAATCTGTTTATAAATTCTTTTAAATCGGAGCAAAAAATAGAAATAAAAACGTTTGTATTTTGTTTGTATCAGAGGGTTTTTATAAAAATTTTGATGTTTTTAGCCTATTTATGGATAATTTAATTATTAATAAAAAATTTTATATAAATTAATTGTTAAATGTTAAAAAAAAACAAAAAATAAACAAAAAAAAAGTCTTAAGAAAATAAAAAAAAAGTGAATTGACCGGGATTCGAACCCGCGGCCTTAGAGAAAAAAAGTATTTGTGACATGCGTCTAGACAACTGAGCTATTGAAGCTCACACAAAATCATCGTTAATAGAGGTACATATAAAAAATCTTCGTTCATTAGAGATTTGTTTGGTTTTTATTTAAATGATAAATCTTTGTATATGTTTGTTGTTTGTGTATAAAAGGTGGAGATGAAAGAAAAGAATTTCAACAAATGGATGTGTTTGTTATGCGTAAAATTCTACATACATATTAAACAAAGGGATTTTACGGAAAAAATTAGAGGTAGTCCTGGTTTTTTGCTAATATCTCAGCCATTATTAACCGATCTGGCTGATTTTTATTAGCAAACAAAAATGGATCACATGTAACAGAAATAAAAAACAATCAAGTCCTCATAATGTCTGGGTTCTTCGGGAACCCCATTTCAACACACAGACGGACAGACGGACATCGTTAAATCAACTTCGCTCTTCATAAGGACCCAGAATATATATACTTTATAGGGTCTAAGATCAATATTGTAGAAATTACAAACGGAATGACAAACTTATATATACCCTTCCACCTGTGGTGAAGGGTATAAAAAATGTTAATTCCTTCAGAGAACTAAGCGAAAATTAAAAAAAAAAAATCATTCTGTATGAAAACGAAAAAAATTTGTTTTGCAAAGGCTTTAACCACTGTGGACAAAATTAAATTTTACTAGATTCTCTGACATGTAAGCTTTAATATAAGCTGTGTTTATGTCTTATTCCATAAGACAACGTTGATAGATTGTCGCAGAAACACAGCTATAATTTAAACCTGTTAGGCCTTAAGATGTTATGAATGCAACAATATAAAAAATTGGACTTGGAAAGTTTTTGTTTAGCATACATAGATAAAATTTGAAATGAGCTAAATTATTCACAAAGCATCTGAATTTTGTAAATTACGTGTACAAGAAAATCTGTTTTAAGTGTAAGTTAAAGTCCCCGTTAGTAGTAACCTGTACATTGTGAAAATGAGGCCAAGTGTAAAAACATCGCCAAATTGTGCAAAAACATTGAAGGTTTGTTATTAGTGATATTAAATATGTTTTTGGTTTTCATTGTTTTGACAATATTAATATTTTGAAATAAAATATTTTTTCCACTCTTTATCTGTTGATAAATCTAAAAAACTTAAGTATTTGTTTTATTGCCAAAGAAATAACAATTAAAACAGTTTATGTGCCACTTGTATAAACCACAAACTTAAGAAATTATGTGTTTATCAAAATTAACTGATTAGATAACAGAAAGAAAAAAAACACCAAGTTTAACCCACAGTAACAACATTTATTTATTTTTTAGATTCTTGTCTCACACCCTGTGAATCCACCATATTATGTGCCCCTAGTAGAAATTGTACCAGCACCATGGACAAAACCCGAAGTGGTTACCAAAACTCGTGCTCTTATGGAAGAAATCGGACAAAAACCCGTAACATTAAGCCGGGAAATTGAAGGTTTCGCTCTTAATCGTATACAATATGCCATTCTTAATGAAACTTGGCGTTTGATAGAAGCCGGTATATTGGATGTTAAAGATATCGACAGCGTTATGTCTGATGGTTTGGGTATGCGTTATGCCTTTTTGGGTCCCTTAGAAACTGCCCATTTAAATGCTGAGGGTATGAGCAATTACTTTGAACGTTATTCAAATTCAATTTATGCTGTTAGTGAAACTATGGGCCCAACGCCTAAAATGGAGGGACCAACAGCCGCTGAGATTTCTAAACAATTAGAAAAGATGGTACCATTAGATAAATTGGCCGAAAGAAGAATGTATCGCGATAATTGTTTGACACAATTGAGTATATTGAAACAACAGTTAAATAAGAAAAATTAAAAAGTTTTTTGGTTTCAATTTTTTTTTTGTAATTTTTATTGAAATTTCAATAATTTTTTTTTATTTGAAACAATATTAATAACAATTTTGTTTGATTTTTATTTGTATATAGTAGTGTTGCATTTAATAGTTTTTAATACTTGTTTGTTTATAATATTTTGAAATTTTGCAATAAATTTTTTTTTAAAGAAACTTGTGTAGAAGAACAATTCATTTTTTTGGAACAATTAATGTTGATAAAAATACTTATTAGCTAAAAAGAAAATGTATTTTAAGTTCTGGATTTTAATCTCACTCCTAAAGGCTCTATGAGTCCTAGAATTTAAATCGATTGAGTGTTTAAGAAACAATCAAGTGCTTCAAATTATAAGAAAACTCTTGAGCTTTTAAGTGCCAACTTTACATTATTATTAAATTTGGAATAAAGAAGATTAAAAATAGAATTAAATACTTCATAAATTATATAATTAATTGAGTAAACTTTTTTAGGATCTTTTTTCTAGAGAAAAAAATAAAGGATTTAAAGGAATTGCAATTTAAAAGGCTGGACTAAATTTATGTTTCGAATGACACATATTGCCATCAGTAACAGTATATTTAAATATTTCAAAATTAACATACGAAAATGGTATAATAGCGAATATATATGATGTTCGAAATCAACTTAAAAGTGGATTTCAATAGTATTCGACGGAATCTAATATAATTTTGGTATTTCAAACAGATTTCCCATACAAAAAATTTTTCCAATTTAAAGTTAGATTTCGCTGAAATCAAAACGAAGTTCAATTAATTTTGGACATTGTGAAATATCATTGTAGAATTAACTTTTGTCGAATACAACTCTGAATTTGCGGAAAAATTGTAATTGTGGTTTGCAACGCTAAAATGTGCACAATTGTTTGACGTTAAATAAAAGCTCAAAAAACAAGTGATCACGCAAAATGTAAAAATTCTAGATTGTCGCTTTTTTATTGCAAGAAATTTATTTCCGAATGTGTTTTTTAAAATTCTAATAAAATCTTTCCCAAGAAACATTTTTACGGACTCTCCGACACGTACGGATTCATGAATCCGGTTCTACTACACTTTTACGGACCGTAAATACGTATCCGTCAATGCATGTACGTAAACGGAACATTAACGGACCGTATAATTGAATTTTCGAAAACAGTACGTTTAGACTCCGTTTTGGTGCATCCGTTTCTGTATCGTCAAATTTTTTCCTCAAATTTCATTAGTTTTTCTTCCGTTGCTTTTGAATTCGTTTTGGTGTCAAAAACGAATAATTTAAACATATGTGTGATCATTATACGGGTCTCGCGCTAAAGTTTATAAAATCAGATACACCGAAAATAAATTTAATAAATTTAATTTGATGTAAATATTTATGAAATTTAAAAGAAGTTTTACGGTGATGTGCGCAAATTTATGCAATTTTTTCAAATAAAAATATTGTCTGCCAATTTTGTTAAAAAATTTGCAAATTTGAGTTGTATGCTACATCATTTCGTAAACGCCACTAATTAAACCAAAATTAAAATTTTGTTTTATTTTTTCATGATATTCAATGAGCCATAACCGCAGTGATGGATAGAGATATTTCATTTAATTAAATTTTATTTTATTTTATTACATATCTATATAAATAAATAAAAAAATTTAGGCATTTACATAAATCCTTTTTTTTGTTGAAAAAACGGTCTGCCAAAAACGGACAAACCGTTTTTCATCCGATATATCCGGTCCGTAAACGGTCCCTCATTGAAGGTTTTTAAACGGATTCGAATCAGTTTCGATGTTCCTTTAAATCCGTTTTCTGGTCCGTATACATAAAAAGGTACGTAAATGGAGTTAGATTCCGTTTATGACGGACCGAAAACGGTACGTAAACGGAACGTATTTTTTGTTGAGTTCTTTTAAGTTTCCATATTTCTATATATATAAATTTGTTTGACACTTAATCAGCTTTTTTATGTAAATTTTAAACCGAAATTCTGAAAAATGTAATGTAAACTATAGAGATTTCAAATTGAAATTTACTAAAAAAAAATTTATGTAAATTCGCTATAAACGATATCATTTTCGCTACACATAAGCCGGGTTTTACTTGTTTTTAAATTTTCTTTCATTTAACATGGAAAAAATAACTTGTAATAAATTAAAATATATATCAAACTTTTTCAAAATGTGGGGGAGACGATTTATCATCAAGGTTCGTTAAACCAAGCTATTTGGCTTTGATGTAGACAAGACATGTGCGCTTATCCGGCACGAAGATGATATGAGTTTAGTTCATTTACAGCTAGGCATGTATGTAGTGACGACCAGACAATATATATTACTTGGGGAAGCAATGGAATGGACCAGTAAATGCATCAAGAGCTTGCCAAGAGATCAGGAACTGCTGAGATTGATTTGTTACGTATGGTTTTAATGCCCACCATAAGCTATGGTGGGTATTATATTATTTGCATAACACACAATTTATAAACTTAATCTAATCAAGTCGATTAAACCATATTTAAATTTGTTTTATTAACAGTTAATCCAATTTTTAACCGGAATAGTAGTAAATGACTCTGTATTCATACTATTCAATACTAATTGCGAACAATTTTGGTGTGCTTCAACGAGGTTGGCAACACTAAAAAACACACACGTTTAGGCGATTCCGTAAATTATTATACCACTGACGAAAATTTTTTATCCTGTGCCGAATCACCATCGGCACCACTTTGGTATTAAATTTTTTGTTTTAACTGTCAAAAAATGCCAATTTAACCAATTCGTAACCAATCAAACGATGAAGATCAAAAAGTAGAGTAACTTTAATCAAGTAGATTAATTTGGCAGTATAATCGGTGTTATAAGGCTATCAAAGGAAATGTTAAAACAACAATAACAAAAGTCATTGTTATTTCGACATTTATTTCGTATTTTCATGCATGGATTACTATCAGTGTATGGGAAAACTTACAAGTTAAAAATCACGCTACATTTTTTTAACACAATCTATATCTTAGAATCAGCCTCAGTAGACTTTTCTTGTAATTGATTTTACTCTCTGAATAGTGTCTTTAGAAATTTACGACGTACAGGAAACATGGTAGAATTCCATCCTTCAGACCACATTTCCCAGCAGAAGCAACGAAACTGGCGAGATTTATAGGAACGGCCTTAGCGACACACCTTGGTCAACAAATTCTAGCTAAGCGAGCGGTCGATTTGAAAAACTACAAACTAAGCTCGAGAGCTAGCAGTCTTTGTTAGACCGCCAAGTATCTCTCAAATCCAACGAAACGTCATTATAGGATCGCAAAATTATTCGGCGCCAACACAACAGTTTATAGAGACAAATTTAAATGAAGTATACATGAGGGAAATCCATGATTTTAGAAGTTTTCAAAATTGCTAAACCATCCAAAGCCTTTAGATGAAATCTACATACTTAAACATCTCGTCTCATCGCCCTTTAACGCGTAGACGAAGGAAATGAGTCTGCTATTGGATGTCATTGTCAATAATGTCAAAAATTTTGTCAGTTAACCACCTCAAAAACGTATTTTACAATCACTACTTATTCTTTGCGAGTTCAGTTATACGTAACCAGCAACAAATTCCCAAAGAGAAATAAGATCCTTAAGTCGCTTGATGACAATGCTTAGGACGGGGACAAAGAAAACTTGTTGGCTACGTTTGAAACCATTGACCGGCAAGTGCAGATTATGCTGCGACAGTGTGATCTCCCAGTGTGAATGAACGCAGTGGATAAAACTTCAGAGCTGCTAAAAATCAATCCTAGGAAGCGCAACGAGCTGTAGATGTAGACCTCAGAACACCACCTGCATAAGAAACATACGATGGAGGAACATAGTCGCATATTGTTGAAGCAGTTTTTTTTTGGGACGTCGTCGTATAGTACAACAAAAACTGGGAAGCTTAAGGATCTTGCAATTAGAGATGGGTACGTGAGCGATTTTTGACTCACACTCACACACTATCACGAACAAACAATTACAATCACGCACGATCGCGCACGTAGATATTTTTCTATTCAAGCTCACGCACGAACACGTAATTTAAATTTTTGCTCACTAAATACGCTTCAAAAATTCAAAATATTTCGAAAAAATTAAACATAAAAGAATTTATTTTATGACTTGAGTCACTTGAATGAAATGTTACCATACTTAATACATAAAGAAACAGTCTTGCAACATTAAATGTAAAAAATCGAAAAAAATAAAAAAATCGAAAAATCGAAAAAATTAAAAAACTAACAAAATGAATAATCATGACAAAAAAACCGAATCACGCATTTTTTACCTCTCACGCACGACCTCATAAGTAAAAAGGGTATTTCGCAAAAACCAGTATTTTTCCAAAAATCAGTATTTTAGGAAAAGCTAGTATTTTACCAAAAGCCAGTCTTTTTCAAATACCAATATTTTACCAAAAACTAGTATTTTGAAAATAACAGTACTTTACCAAACCAGTATTTTTCAAATACCAGTATTTCACCAAAAATATGTATTTTGCAAATACCAGTACTTTACTAAACCAGTATTTTGCAAATATACCCTTATTTTGCACAAAATAAAACAGTATGTTGCCAGTATTTTGGAAATACCAGTATTTTTACCAAAACAGTGCATTTTTACCAAAAACCTGTATTTTTACCAAAAGCCAGTATTTTTCCAAAAACCTGAATTTTATGAAAAGCTAGTATTCTACGAAAAACCTTTATTTTGCAAATACCAGTATTTTTAAAACAAACAGTTTTAGTAAAAACCAGTTTAATATTTCTCATCGAGCTAAAGATCTTTTATTTAAAAAAAAATTAATTGTAAATATTTATCCCAATATTTCGTTATCACATTGGGTGACTTCTTCAGGTGAAATTGTTTTTGATTTGTTTTTTTCCCTGAAGAAGTCACCCAATGTGATGACGAAATATTGGGATAAATAAATATTTATAATTAATTTTTTATAAATAAAAGAACTTTTGCTCAATAAAAAATATAACACAAATCAAGAAGATCGAAGAAAACTAAACGAATTATTCAAAAGCATTATTTTAACAAACACCAGAATTTTGCAAATACTATTATTTTTTAACAAAAAGTAGTATTTTTTACCAAAAAGTAGTATTTTTTACCAAAAAGTAGTATTTTTACCAAAAAGTAGTATTTTTTACCAAAAAGTAGTATTTTTTTCCAAAAAGTAGTATTTTTGGCAAAAAGTAGTATTTTTGCCAAAAAGAAGTATTTTTTACCAAAAGTAGTATTTTTTGCCAAAAAGTAATATTTTTAACCAAAAAGTAGTATTTTTTACCAAAAAGTAGTATTTTTTTGCCAAAAAGTAGTATTTTTTACCAAAAAGTAGTATTTTTTACAAAAAAGTAGTATTTTTAACCAAAAAGTAGTATTTTTTACCAAAAAGTAGTGTTTTTTACCAAAAAGTAGTATTTTTTTACCAAAAAGTAGTATTTTTTGCCAAAAAGTAGTATTTTTTACCAAAAAGTAGTATTTTTTGCCAAAAAGAAGTATTTTTTACCAAAAGTAGTATTTTTGCCAAAAAGTAATATTTTTAATCAAAAAGTAGTATTTTTTACCAAAAAGTAGTATTTTTTACCAAAAAGTAGTATTTTTTGCCAAAAAGTAGTATTTTTACCAAAAAGTAGTATTTTTTACTAAGAAGTAGTATTTTTTACCAAAAAGTAGTATTTTTTACCAAAAAATAGTATTTTTTAGCAAAAAGTAGTATTTTTTGCCAAAAAGTAGTATTTTTTACAAAAAAGTAGTATTTTTACCAAAAAGTAGTATTTTTTACCAAAAAATATGTTTTGCCAAAAAGTATTTTTTGCCAAAAAGTAGTATTTTTTGCCAAAAAGTATTTTTTACAAAAAAGTAGTATTTTTTTACAAAAAATTAGTATTTTTTACAAAAAAAGTATTGTTTTTTTACAAAAAGTAGTATTTTTTTACCAAAAAGTAGTATTTTTTACCAAAAAGTAGTGTTTTTTACCAAAAAGTAGTATTTTTTTTACCAAAAAGTAGTATTTTTTGCCAAAAAGTAGTATTTTTTCCCAAAAAGTAGTATTTTTTGCCAAAAAGAAGTATTTTTACCAAAAAGTAGTATTTTTTAACAAAAAGTAGTATTTTTTATCAAAAAGTAGTATTTTTACCAAGAAGTAGTATTTTTACCAAAAAGTAGTATTTTTCACCAAAAAGTAGTATTTTTTGCCAAAAAGTAGTATTTTTTACCAAAAAGTAGTATTTTTTACCAAAAAGTAGTATTTTTTACCAAAAAGTAGTATTTTTTACCAAAAAGTAGTATTTTTAGCAAAAAGTAGTATTTTTTGTCAAAAAGAAGTATTTTTTTGCCAAAAAGTAGTATTTTTACAAAAAAGTAGTATTTTTACCAAAAAGTAGTATTTTTTTACCAAAAAATAGTATTTTTTTACCAAAAAGTAGTATTTTTGCCAAAAAGTAGTATTTTTTGCCAAAAAGTAGTATTTTTTACCAAAAAGTAGTATTTTTTACCCAAAAGTAGTATTTTTTACCAAAAAGTAGTATTTTTTACCAAAAAGTAGTATTTTTTACCAAAAAGTAGTATTTTTAACAAAAAGTAGTATTTTTTTATCAAAAAGTAGTATTTTTACCAAAAAGTAGTATTTTTTACCAAAAAGTAGTATTTTTTGCCAAAAAGTAGTATTTTTTGCCAAAAAGTAGTATTTTTTTACCAAAAAGTAGTATTTTTTACCAAAAAGTAGTATTTTTGGCAAAAAGTAGTATTTTTTACCAAAAAGTAGTATTTTTTGCCAAAAAGTAGTATTTTTTGCCAAAAAGTAGTATTTTTTGCCAAAAAGTAGTATTTTTTTACCAAAAAGTAGTATTTTTTACCAAAAAGTAGTATTTTTACCAAAAAGTAGTATTTTTTACTAAGAAGTAGTATTTTTTACCAAAAAGTAGTATTTTTTACCAAAAAATAGTTTTTTTTATCAAAAAGTAGTATTTTTTCCCAAAAAGTAGTATTTTTTGCCAAAAAGTAGTATTTTTTTACCAAAAAGTAGTATTTTTTGCCAAAAAGTAGTATTTTTACCAAAAAGTAGTATTTTTACCAAAAAGTAGTATTTTTTACCAAAAAGTAGTATTTTTGGCAAAAAGTAGTATTTTTTACCAAAAAGTAGTATTTTTTACCAAAAAGTAGAATTTTTTATCAAAAAGTAGTATTTTTTGCCAAAAAGTAGTATTTTTTTACCAAAAAGTAGTATTTTTTATCAAAAAGTAGTATTTTTTATCAAAAAGTAGTATTTTTTACTAAAAAGTAGTATTTTTTGCCAAAAAGTAGTATTTTTTACAAAAAGTAGTATTTTTTACCAAAAAGTAGTATTTTTTACCAAAAAGTAGTATTTTTACCAAAAAGTAGTATTTTTTCCCAAAAAGTAGTATTTTTGCCAAAAAGTAGTATTTTTTTACCAAAACGTAGTATTTTTACAAAAAAGTAGTATTTTTTTACCAAAAAGTAGTATTTTTTCCAAAAAGTAGTATTTTTTACCAAAAAGTAGTATTTTTTACCAAAAAGTAGTATTTTTTGCCAAAAAGTAGTATTTTTTACCAAAAAGTAGTATTTTTTACCAAAAAGTAGTATTTTTTAACAAAAAGTAGTATTTTTTACCAAAAAGTAGTATTTTTTAACAAAAAGTAGTATTTTTTACCAAAAAGTAGTATTTTTTAACAAAAAGTAGTATTTTTTAACAAAAAGTAGTATTTTTTACCAAAAAGTAGTATTTTTTACCAAAAAGTAGTATTTTTTACCAAAAAGTAGTATTTTTTTTTACTAAAAAGTAGTATTTTTTACCAAAAAGTAGTATTTTTTAACAAAAAGTAGTATTTTTTACCAAAAAGTAGTAATTTTTACCAAAAAGTAGTATTTTTTTATCAAAACGTGGTATTTTTTGCCAAAAAGTAGTATTTTTACCAAAACGTAGTATTTTTTGCCAAAAAGTAGTATTTTTTACCAAAAAGTAGTATTTTTACCAAAAAGTAGTATTTTTTACCAAAAAGTAGTATTTTTTGCCAAAAAGTAGTATTTTTTACTAAGAAGTAGTATTTTTTACCAAAAAGTAGTATTTTTTACCAAAAAGTAGTATTTTTTACCAAAAAGTAGTATTTTTTACCAAAAAGTAGTATTTTTAACAAAAAGTAGTATTTTTTTATCAAAAAGTAGTATTTTTTACCAAAAAGTAGTATTTTTTACCAAAAAGTAGTATTTTTTGCCAAAAAGTAGTATTTTTTGCCAAAAAGTAGTATTTTTTTACCAAAAAGTAGTATTTTTTACCAAAAAGTAGTATTTTTTTTATCAAAAAGTAGTATTTTTTCCCAAAAAGTAGTATTTTTTGCCAAAAAGTAGTATTTTTTTACCAAAAAGTAGTATTTTTTGCCAAAAAGTAGTATTTTTACCAAAAAGTAGTATTTTTACCAAAAAGTAGTATTTTTTACCAAAAAGTAGTATTTTTGGCAAAAAGTAGTATTTTTTACCAAAAAGTAGTATTTTTTACCAAAAAGTAGAATTTTTTATCAAAAAGTAGTATTTTTTGCCAAAAAGTAGTATTTTTTTACCAAAAAGTAGTATTTTTTATCAAAAAGTAGTATTTTTTATCAAAAAGTAGTATTTTTTACTAAAAAGTAGTATTTTTTGCCAAAAAGTAGTATTTTTTACAAAAAGTAGTATTTTTTACCAAAAAGTAGTATTTTTTACCAAAAAGTAGTATTTTTACCAAAAAGTAGTATTTTTTCCCAAAAAGTAGTATTTTTGCCAAAAAGTAGTATTTTTTTACCAAAACGTAGTATTTTTACAAAAAAGTAGTATTTTTTTACCAAAAAGTAGTATTTTTTCCAAAAAGTAGTATTTTTTACCAAAAAGTAGTATTTTTTACCAAAAAGTAGTATTTTTTGCCAAAAAGTAGTATTTTTTACCAAAAAGTAGTATTTTTTACCAAAAAGTAGTATTTTTTAACAAAAAGTAGTATTTTTTACCAAAAAGTAGTATTTTTTAACAAAAAGTAGTATTTTTTACCAAAAAGTAGTATTTTTTAACAAAAAGTAGTATTTTTTACCAAAAAGTAGTATTTTTTACCAAAAAGTAGTATTTTTTACCAAAAAGTAGTATTTTTTTTTACTAAAAAGTAGTATTTTTTACCAAAAAGTAGTATTTTTTAACAAAAAGTAGTATTTTTTACCAAAAAGTAGTAATTTTTACCAAAAAGTAGTATTTTTTTATCAAAACGTGGTATTTTTTGCCAAAAAGTAGTATTTTTACCAAAACGTAGTATTTTTTGCCAAAAAGTAGTATTTTTTACCAAAAAGTAGTATTTTTACCAAAAAGTAGTATTTTTTACCAAAAAGTAGTATTTTTTGCCAAAAAGTAGTATTTTTTACTAAGAAGTAGTATTTTTTACCAAAAAGTAGTATTTTTTACCAAAAAGTAGTATTTTTTACCAAAAAGTAGTATTTTTTAACAAAAAGTAGTATTTTTTACCAAAAAGTAGTATTTTTTAACAAAAAGTAGTATTTTTTACCAAAAAGTAGTATTTTTTACCAAAAAGTAGTATTTTTTACCAAAAAGTAGTATTTTTTACCAAAAAGTAGTATTTTTTACCAAAAAGTAGTATTTTTTTTACTAAAAAGTAGTATTTTTTAACAAAAAGTAGTATTTTTTACCAAAAAGTAGTATTTTTTAACAAAAAGTAGTATTTTTTACCAAAAAGTAGTAATTTTTACCAAAAAGTAGTATTTTTTTATCAAAAAGTAGTATTTTTTGCCAAAAAGTAGTATTTTTACCAAAACGTAGTATTTTTTGCCAAAAAGTAGTATTTTTTACCAAAAAGTAGTATTTTTACCAAAAAGTAGTATTTTTTACCAAAAAGTAGTATTTTTTGCCAAAAAGTAGTATTTTTTACAAAAAAGTAGTATTTTTTACAAAAAAGTAGTTACCATTCTTAATACTAGGGTTTGCATTTAGCTGCAATTTGCGTTAACTGCGGATGCGGTTCAAATTAATGCGGTTAAGTGCACCCACTATAAACTAGTTTTTAACCTATTGTAATTGTTTTTCATAAAATTAATAAAAAAAAATTCAATTTTTGGAAGCCGTTCTAAATTATTAGTTCTAGAGCTACTTATCAGGGTATAATTACATATTCTTTAAAAGCATCCCTGGAACTCTACCGGTGCTGTAGCTAGTTCTAGAATCCATGCAAAGGAGTCATGTTTGCATTATAACTATATATTAGGTGTATTTTAAGAACAAGTTATACAGAACTTTCGCATAGGTTGCCAGGACCTAATACTTAGTTTCAAAACAGCTCGTAATTTAAAAATTTCAGAATTTATAGCACAAAAATATTCCTCAACTTCATATTGAAAAGTGGAAATTCGAGTTTAATTATTGATTAAAAGAAAATGCCAAAAAAGTTGCATACAAACAGACAGTTTTTTTGGGGTTGATTACTAGTTAACTTACTCTGAAACTCAGCGTAAAAACGTAAACAAATTTTATTTTTCATAAAAATTGCAAATATTTTAATTTTTTACACCATTTTTATTTATACTGAATTCGTTACAAAACCTGGGTTTTGAACATATTAATTTTAACCGTAATATCTCTAACCCATATAGAAAGAAAAAACAGTCTTGCTACATTAAAAGTAAAAAAATAGCAAAAAGTAAAAAAAAAATTGCAAAAATAAAAAAAAATTGAAAAAATAAAAAAACGAATAAAAGAAATAATCACGATAAAAAATCGACTCACGCAAGAAATTTATTTATCGCTCACACACGATCACGTGAGTAATATGAATTTTGCATCACGCTCACTCGTGAATCGCAAAATTTTGTGTCACGTGCACACCTCTACTTGCAATTAGTATTATAGAGAATTACGGATAAGTTGTCTATCTGCCGGCAATGAGTAAGAAAATTGTGAAAACAATCTCTCGCAATGAACGTTGAATGAAGAAATAATAATAAATAGACGTTAGAAACAATTTCGTTTCTCTACAAACTAAATAGATTTTTTAAGAAGTCGACTTTAAAAAACACCAAGTTAGCATTTTGAAAAATTTTAAATCATGGTATTTTTATGAAATAGCTTTTTAAAGGCGAGCAGGAAAAATGGATATTCTTCTAAACAACCTGCATAAACTTCTAATTTAATATCTGTAGTCTTGTATACATAAATGTTAAAATTAATACTAAATACTTTCATATGATTCCCAAAGTATATAACTTCGTTTTATTTCAAGTTTTCGACTTTCAAATTCCATACCCAGCAAAACTTTGATAATGGGTGCGATATTCTCATGCGTTACCTTGTAATGATAGCTCGTTACCTTTTTCATTATTGATTACGTAATATATGATTTATAAATGTAAAATAATAATTGAATTATTTTTGAAAATCTATTTTTAGATACATTACTTTGTGTTTTTTTGTAAGCAAAAGGGTAATGTATGTTTGTTTTGATAACTCTAGCGAAAAAACGAAGCGCAACAATTCATTTAAGTTTAAAGCAATAAAATTCTATATGCGTCGATAGCTCAGTGTGAAGAGTTCTTAGCTGGCAACCAGATTTCTCTGGTTCGATTACCATCTTGACCACATTATTTTTAATTACAAGTATTTTATTTTTAATACAATAATTTTTTTAATAAAAATTCCTCTTTTTTTAAAAATCTATTTTTAGGCACATTACTTTTTCCATTCTCGTAACCATATAAGTAATCCCTTACATTATCACCTCTAAAGTAATTGGTATATACATTACTTTGAGGCTCATCGCGAATAAAATTCATCAATGAAGTAAGGTGTAAAGAAATCCATCGGCCCCTATGGCTGTACATTACTTTACCCATTATTTGGTAATGTGTGGTTTTGCTGGATGCAAACGCGTTAAGTCGAAAGCTTGAAAAAAATACGTATTTTTGGGTTCAGTATGAACGTAGGATCATACAAAGAAATTTATTCCGGATTACTACATACACATATATTTAAAATAAATTCAATTTAAAGTTAACGATTAAAAGCTTTTATATCTTAAAAATTCGTTAACTAAAAACAAAAAACTTAAAAGCTTTTTTAATCATTAAGTTATACTTTTTTTCTACTTTTTTGCTTTAAAGTTATTGTCATATTGTATGCATTGTATTATTTTGTTTTTAGTTGTTTCATTAAATACTAACTCGCTATCAATGCATAAATTACTTGTAGTTAGGATTTTTTGTTTTTACTTTGTTAAAAACAATTGCTTTTTGTTTAAAAGTAGTTGAAAAAAAGAATTATAGTATCATCCTATATTCTTTTCTTTGTTTTAAGTACAACAACAACTTTAATAACTTATTAACTAGTTAAAGAACTTAAGTACATTAATTAATTAATTCAAGAATACTTTTACATTCTGCTAATTTATAAGTACATAAATAAAGTACATTTTAAGTATTAGAGTTATAATAATGTATATATAATAATAATAATAATATATAGGGTATTTTGGCAAATTAAAATTATATGTAAATATAAATTAAACCACTCGAATGATATTTTGTGGAAAACTTAAATTTATGCGTTGATTTTGGAAGTGATATAACAAAAAGTTTGTCATTTTAAGAAATTAACATTTCGATTAGGCTTAAATTTTTCAATGTGATTTTCTCAAATTGAAGAAACTAAATTTGTAATTCACATCAAAAATCATCACATATAACTTTTTGCCACATGTATCAAATAACATAGAGAGTGAGTGGTATGAATGATTTTGTTTATAATATGTTAGAAACAAAAAAACATTTTACTAACTTAATGTATCCATTTTAAATGCATTTATTTTATCTTTGAGCTGTTGACATAATGTCAAACCCACTGTAAATAATACTAAAACATCATTGAGCCAACCTACCGAGCATTCAGCTTGTGTTGCTTCCATTTTCATAGTTCCTTGCACGTTGAGCAATTGATAGACGGCTATTATTAATTTGTGACATTGTAAGAAAAATGAGATTGCTTGATCTTCAGGTAAGTTGGGTGTTAGAGATTTCTATAGTTGAAATTAATATTATTTAATTTTGTTATTTAAAATGTTTAAATATTTACCATATTCCGGCCTTTCATTAGATCTTCTATAGATTTTTTCTTTGGTATTATAAGACTAGTACGTCCTCGTTGTAAAGCTCCTATCAATTCGCCAATAATTTGTAAAACTTCCTCTGAAGAACTGGAATTTTAAAAATTCTTATTCATTAAAACACTTTTTGTTTGTAAAGTTCAAGTAAATATTTATTACACTTTTTGTTAATAATGGAATTTAATGAAATGTTTTATTTTTTAATAATATTTTATTTTTACAAATCATGATGAGTTTTATTCACACTAATAAAATGCATTAAACACGTTTTGTTTTTAAAATAATAATAAATTGCACTTAACAACAAAAATCAACCAAATCCAAGCTTAAAAATTATAACATGCATTACAACGTAAAACGATAATAACTAATAAATTCCATTTATGGAAATGAAATATTTTAAATTATAAAAAAACATTACTAATGGTAGTAAAATTCCACTAATGTATACAAATGTAGTTACAATAAATTAAAAAGCTTTTATTTGCAAAACAATTTTTACAAATGAAAACAAACAAACAACGACCAGGCAAGTTATAATAATCGATATACAATCGATATCAGTGATGGAAAAGTTGAGACAATTGTACTCTTTTTGATGCTATTTGATTTAAGAAAATACCGTGATACTCCCGAGGCACATTTTTCCAATAAAACTTTGATATTCACTTATCTTAAAAATGCAGAAAAATAAGTTTAAAGAATCGAACTTTATGCACTGATATAGAAATACTCTTTATTAAAACAAATACACAATTCTGCATTAATGAAAGAGCTGTTTTGGGCAACTTTAGAATATGTTTAAACATTTTAATGAATTTTTGGACAAATTTAAATTTTTTTTGGATAATTTAAAAACTGGTTATACAACTTTGAAGCATTTTTAGACAATTTAAAAATATTTTTGAATAATTTAAAACAGGGATGCCCAAAAGTTCCTTATGGAAGAGCAAACACCAATACATTTAAAGAATAACTAATTTTAATTCAATATTTTTTATTGTAAAAACCAATACATACAAAGAAAAAAAAATATTTCATATCATACGTTAAACAAAAACAAAATCTACATTGATGATCGCTGTCGTCAATGTTTACCAGCAAAGCATACGAAAGTGTTGTTGCTTTGCACTTGCGTAAATACAGTGAAGAACGACAAAAAAAAACTAATAAGGCAAAGTTGTTTGTGTATTTCGTATTGCTATTGCTGAGTGCTCTATGTGTATTAAAACACACAGCCTATAGCTAAGAGCATTTACAAAAACAAATGAGCATAAAGAGTATAGGCCTTGGACACCCTTGATTTAAAATAATTTTTGAACAATTTTAAAACCTTTTTGGACAATTTGAAATAATTTTTACACAATTTTAAAATTATTTTGGAAAATTCTGAATTAAAGCTGGAAATGGTGTAGTGTTAAATAAAATACAAAGTGCAAAAATACACATATTGTGTCGCCATAACTAACAAAAGCTGAAAAAATGCATTAAACAAAAATATTTAAAAATGATTTAATAAAAAAATTATAAGAGGCCTTCAGAACTATTTTCACATTGAAATTTTTGACTTGAATAATAAGAAAACAATATTTTTTTTGCTGGGTATATACAATTAGATTCAACAAAATGTAATTAGATTAATTTTTTTTTTGCTTGGGTAACTAAAGTTTATTTATTTATTGATTTTATTAAACATATAATTACAAATTATATTTTAATACCTTAACCGAGCACTAGCAACGAAGGCTTTCAGCTCGTTGTAGCGAAAACAGACCAGAGCCTCTGGTGGGAATCGAACCCACGACCCCCGCACTGATAAGCTAGCACGCTACCAACTAGCCTACCGGGGCTATATTATATTAACTTGATCTCTAATTTAATGTGTTATACTCTTTTTTGTTTAATATAAAAAAAAATGTTTTTAACGTATGTTAATTTTATGTAAAAACGAATTTATATTTTAAACTATTTTTAGCTAAAAATAACAAATAAAAAAATTAGTACTTTGAGGGTCAAAAAAGTACTATGAATTTCTTTTTTTTTTTTGACACCTAAAAAAATTCTATTTTCCATCCCTGGTCGATAAACAGTGACTCCATCGCATAATCGGCAAGTATTCGTCTGATATGTACTGTGGGAAGCAGAGGTGAGTATATGTTTATATTTCTCGAACTAATAGGTGCATAAAAATAGCAATAACAAAGCGATTTCTTTCTTTTTTAATTTTTATCAAAACTGTATTTAAAACAAATTGAAAAGTAAAAAATAAAAGAAAGAAAGCGAATAAAATTTTTTTTTTTTGAAATCGCTTTGTTATTGCTATTTTATGCGCCTCTTATTATATACTCACATTTGCTCCCCACTGTATGTCCTCTAAACTAAATGCAATATTAAAAATTCTGTTAGTTTATAAACATCAAAACTTAGTTCTTTGTAACATTTATTCATAACTTGCATTTAGAGGCAGACAGTTTAAGTTCTGAATAAATTTTTTTTAGAAATGTCCCCAAATGGAAAACAATCTAACACAAGTGCGAGACTTTGCCGGATTTATTTGTAAAAAACAAATTCACAGTCCACGACATTATCAAGAGATTCCGTGATGAGTTTAAGCTAGCTAATAAAACAAATCAAACGACATTCTTTAAAAACTGCAAAAGAACTGAAAATAGCTTTAAAAAACAGCAGGAGAAAAGATGTTTGCTTAAAAACTGTTCGAAATACACTGCACAAATACAACTATCATGGTCGAGTTGCTAGTAAAAAGCCCAAAATATAAAAATAAGAGAGAAAAATATGCTAAAGAATATTAGCTTAAAACAGAAGGTATTTGGAATAAGGTAATTTGATGTTTAGATATGTCAAAATAAGTTTTGATTGATAGCTTTCATTCATTACAAGATTCTGTTCGCTGAGGAAAACAAATTTAATTTGCATGGTTTAGATGGAAAGATGTTTGTATAGCTTAAACCAAATTTCATCTTGATAATGCAAAAGCCAATGTAAAACATGGAGTAGTCTCTGTTATGGTTTGGGACTGCATGTCGTGTGCCGTGGTAGGCAATTTGCATTTTATTGATGGTACAGAGGGCACAGAGCCTAGACCTTAATGTAATTGAACATCTTTGGAAGAAACTAACTAGAAGAGTGTACCAACAAAAATTAAACCAAAACTTGGTAAAATCAATTCCAAAACATTTACAGGCCGTTCTTGAAGACAAAGGATATGCCACAAAATATTAAGACAAAGGATATGCCACAAAATATTAAATGTACTTTTTGGCATTTTTGAAAATTTTGCTTTCCTTTGTCCAATTAAAAAATTGAGTTCATTTGGGTTTTCTTTGTAAATGTATCGTTATCATGAAGAATGTTGTTTTTAATATCATTTGAAAAGATTATTATGTAGAGTTTAAAAGCGAAAAAACACATATTTAGTAATTTTTATTTAGTTTAAAGCACAAACACTTGCCCGATTATGCAATGAAGTTATTGTATAGCGATTCTATCAAACACCTGAGCCCAAATTCTATAAGACGAGCGACGATTAACGTCCACTTTCGAAGATAAAATTCTATCGTTTTAAAGATATTACTTAACAGACTTTTGCACTGTAAGATTGAAAATTACTGTCCTTTACCAAATTTGTAACAACAGTTTAAATTTTTAACTTCAAAAGTGGACGATAATCGCCTTATAGAATATCTAAAGCAGAACGAAATTTAATGGAACATTGGTCTATGTAATAATAATATGAAATGGAACGGAGAATAAGTGGAATACAGGGAACGATATGAAACAATCATTTTCCATTCCTAGATTAAAGTAATATAGAGTTTGTGTTTGGTGCCAAAATGGTGGTTTTTGTTAAGAATGGAATTTAATAAAATATTTTATATATTTTTTAATAATAAATTACTTTATGACAATGACATATTTTTCTTATAAATGTCATACAAATTCAAACTAATAAATTGCATTAAACATGATTTGTTTTTAAATTAATAATAATAAATAGCACTGAACAAAAAAATTAATCAAATCTAAGCTAAAAAATTATAACATGCATAACAACGTAAAGCAAAAACAACATTTTAATACGTGGAACGTTGAGCTACACGATAACAATTAATACATTCCATTTATCATAATTGGAAATTTTTAAACTAATGCAGCAAATGGAATAATTTTTATTACCATTTAATAGAAATGAAATACATTGAATTATAAAAAATATTACTTATGGTAGTAAAATCCCACTAATCCATAAAAAAATAGGTGCAATAAATTAAAAGAGCTTTTATTTGCAAAACAATTTTGAACGGTAAGCTAAAGCAGAAGGTAATTAAATGAAACATTGCTCTATGTCATAATTAAATACATAATGGAATGAAACGAAGAATGAGTGGAATACAGTTAACGATATGGAGCGAACATTATAGTAATATAGAGTTTGTGTTTCGTGCCAAAAATTGCAAAATCAACTTTAATTCTCCCAAATTTTTCACTTTTTAAAATCAAATATAAAATTTATTAGAAGTCATAGCAAGATATGGACACTGAGCCCACCCAGCCAGAAATTGCAGATGGCAAAAAAAAAATAAAGTACTGGCAGAGCACTGATTGCCAATGGTACAACAAATAAGTTACTGGCAGAGCACTTGTTTAAAACCCCCTGCCAACGTTAGTAAAAAGTGCTTTGCCAGTACTTGATTTACAAATTTAACAATCGTTAAAATAATAAAAGCACTGATACATCATTGGTTTTGAACGCTTCCCAACGTTGACAAAAAGTGCTTTGTCAGTACTTGATTTACAAAATGTACAACCTTAAAAATAAAAAAGCACTAGCCTAGTTTAGAACGCTGTCCCAACGTTAGAAGAAAGTGCTTCGCCAGTACTTGATTAATAAAATTTACAACCGTTTATGAAATAAAAAATATAAAAAGCACTGGTAAACCACTTGGTTACAATACTTTTCCAATGCAAATTAGCATAAAAGCAGATTAACAAAATTAACTACCATTTATGAAATGACGTATGATTTTGAAACGTTTTGAAAAGATGATTTCACAGTACTTGTTTTCAACATATATTTCAATATAAATTTGGCATTCATTGGAGTTAAAACATTGATTTTTGACTTCAAGTTTACTTAAGCAAAAAAATTTAAAAAAAATCTACTTAAGTAAATTTTAGTTAAAATGCCTACTAATTGCTGACCATAAATAACAAGATATTTGGTTTAAAAATTCCTAATACCCCATTACTACTGAACCCCAAAATACGTATTTTCGTTATTTTCAAGTTTTCAATTTAAAATTTGTATGAAATTTGAAAACAAAAAAAAAAAACAAAAATACGTATTTAGCGGTTCAGTTTAAATATGGTATTACTTTAGTAAAAATTGTACTTAGTGTTGGCAATGAAACTGGCCCTACAATTACAAAATCAGAAATTAATTTTTTATGTTTATTTTGTTTCACATAAATTTTAATTTATAATTAGTAAAAACAAATTTCATGATATACAAAAATTAAAAAAAAAAAAATAATAATAAACTTTGTCAACGTTTCAAAATTATAGTTTTGGGCTGGCAAAGCGCTTAATTTACTATCCCAAAAGCACTTTATTGATTGTTTCGCCAATACTTTGCCAACGCCCAGCCCTGTGTTATCATTTTGGGGTTGGCAAAGCACTATTATTTTCAAAATCTTTCGCTCTGCCAACGCTGGCACCACCGGTAAAAGCACTGGGCCAACGCTTTGCCGTTCGTATTTATCTGCCTGAGCATATTTATAAGATACAATATGTCGTTATTAATGGCGATTCTACAATGAAAAAGCCTGAAATTTTTAGGATAAAATCTATAAAAATGCATATTAACCCTTTAACCACTGGAGTCGAAATACGAGGTATTTTTTTATGAAATTTTGGTTCTAGTATCGTTTTGGACTAAAAAGCACGAATATGAAGTCCATTTGTCAAAAAACTTTAACCTGAAAGCGCCAGGTGTAAAAAATGAAAGACAGCCTGAAGACAAAAAATTTGTTTCACAAATCAAACACGCAACAAATTATCAAAATACAGCTTAAAGCTACTTTCCAAAAAAAATTTCGAGTCGATTGAGCTGTTGGAAAGTATGTTTTTTTAGTTTTAATTTTGCACCAAAATCATGAATAATTTTCGTGTCTGTTTTGACAAAAATCTTGACAGAAATGGGTGTATCTATCAAACTATTCAACTGAGCAGGTTCAATAGGTAAATTCAAACAGACAAAAATATCGTTGGCGATTAGAAGTATACGAACCATATTTTGCCCAGAGGGCTTGGTTCTTGAATATTTGAATAAAATAAAATAAATAAATAAAATAATGCTTTGGATATAATAGGACTTTAGTGATGACCTTCTGTAGACAGTCTTAGTGGTTAAAGGGTTAATAAGTCTACTCACATACGACGTAAGCAAATTTCATTGCATACACGCTGTTAAAACTTTATGCAAACCTGAGGGTGGTTCTATAAAAAGGTTTCCGGATAGGTCTGGTTTTTAAAAAAACTTTTATTGAATTTATAAGCTTTTTTTTAGAGAACGTTCGTTTGTAATTCCGGGAAAATCAATTGAATTACAAATATTATTTGATTTTAAAATATTATTAGTTGTATTTAAGGAAGCTTCATCTGTATTAACATATATGCTAAATTATAGAATAAGGTCCCGAATAAGAATGATTTTATATAGTAGTTTGTTATATCGACTGATACAATTTAATGTCATTTATACCGTTGTATTTTATCAATCAGGGCTCTAATCGCCGCATTCGTGATCGAATTTGATATCGTACAAAAAATAAATTCGATAGGTATCGAATTGCCTAATTACGGCATTCGATTGGTAACGAATCGAAAATTTTGCGAATTGTAAAAGATTTTATTTTAATTGTAATAGAGTCTTGACATAAGTTTCACACAAATGTAAACAAAAAAAGAAAAACAAAAACAGCAAATTTAAAACAAAGTAACAATTATGATTTTTAGTTAATTTATTTAAATAAAACATTTTGTATAGACAATGAGTCAACAATTACTATTAATAATGCACATGTCCTCATCGGAATCTGAAGATGAACATGGCGTAATACGCATAAGAAGACAAATGCGGGATAAAGGCGACCCTCTTTCCTTGCCTGCTAAAGCGTAATTAATTTATTTATAAAACCAAAAAATACTTCACTAAGGATTTATTTGCAGATTTAAACAGCGAATTAGACTGTCGAAGGAGGCGTTTAATTATGTTCTTGCCCAGATTGATTTTGTTGGGCACATTTCAACTGCGGTGCCGCCAACGCTTCAGTTGGCAGCAACACTGTCTCTGTTTGCTACCGGTAGCTTCCAACATGCGGTTGGAAACGATTATTTAGTTGGTATGTGTCAAAGCACTGTTAGCAAAACTGTAAATAATGTGGCAAAGGACATAGAAGAGACAGTGTGTCCGAATTACATAAATTTGCACTTGTCCTAAAAACTTAACAATTAATACTTTTTTTAATTAAAATTAAATAAAACTTAAATTTTGTTCACTTTTTTTATATGAAAACACTTTAAAACAATTTTTTTTTAATTTCGACACCTATTGCTGTATCGAACAATATTGTAAAAGATTGCACTCGATCGATTGCTCGTTATCGAATCTTATCATCTCAAAATACGTTAATTTTTGTTCGATAACGAATGCCATAATCTCAAAATAAAAATATTCGATCAAAGTTGTTCGATCACGAAAGCGGCGATTAGACCCCAGAACTATCTACAAAAATACAAAATATTCAGGAGAGTGAAAAAACAGCTTAATTTGCTTATTATAAAACTATTAGCAACCCCTAATCGTACATTTTGTTGTACATTTTTTACATACTTATATCCCAACATACCAAACAACGATAGCAAATACCACAAATAACGATATTTAAATATTTAAAATATATAAAAAAAAAAGATGTAAATATGAAGCTTAAAAATAAATAATAAATTATGATTATCATAAAATATGATTTCTACTGTGTTAATGACATGATGTAATTTTAGTTTTGTGTATAGTGTATCGCAAAAATAAATGAAATAAAATTTAAGACTCACCGAAATTTATAATTTTCATCAACATTATCGATGTGATTAATGGCCTGTTGTAAATGATTGGCAGCATCTTGTACTTGTTGTAATTTCCAAGGGGCATCAGAAGTTATTGAAGTACGTTGAACTTGACTAGAAGAACGTTTCAATTTAAAACTAATATCCTGTAAAGATGAAAACAAAAAAAAAAAAAACATACAAATTCCATTAAAATCTACAAATAAAAGCAAAAACTAAAAACTATGTACAATAAACACCTACCGCTTGTGCAATACTATCACCAGTTAATGTAACAGAACATTTTAATTGATCCTGGGCTGCTACTAAATGGAATTTTTCTGTACGTTTACCCTCATTATCATAAAGTGGTACAGGAAAGCGACGAGCACATTCCTATAATATATATATATATATAGAAATTAAATGGACGAAGTTTTTTGTATGTGTACTATATATCACTCACCACTAATATTTCTCTCAGTTTTTTTAATATTAAATGAACTTCATCCTTCATAACCCATTCAAATTCGATTTGCTTTAAAATACAAAACAAAATATAAGTTAATATATTTAATAAAATAACTAAAATACAATGCATGATTTCCTTAAGAAGGTTAAATACCCCAGAAAAAAATTTGCTAGTAATATTTTCATCAAAATTATACCAATCTGTGGTACTATCTTTTTTACAGGGGCTGAAACCCTGAACAAAATGGTTTCAGGTTCGGGTTCAGGTTAATCGAAATAAAAAATTCAGGTTTTGGTTCGGGTTCAACATTTAAAAAAAGTACAAATGTTTATCAGAGAAATTTTCGTTTAATTTTATATTATTTATGTTTTCTTCTTTTAAATTTGTTCTTTGTGGCGACAAAATGAATTTCAAGGCTGAGAAGGCCTTCTAATTTGAAGAATTTAATTTAAAAAATCGTTCCTTCTTTTTTAAAACTTCATCTTCTGAAGAACAAGATATTGATTCTCTCATAAAATTCTCTTCTCTTTCTATTTACAAATTTTTAAAAATTTTAATTGCTTTTATGATTTATTTTTTTAACATTTTCACCATCTTCGGTACTAAGCATTAACTTATAAATCTTCTATCTAGATACAATGCTGCAATTAAAAGTGGATTATTAATAAAGTGGGTTTCTCTTTTTATTATATTAAAATACAATTATTGTGAAAATGTTTTTGTTTCGTCATCTTTTTTTAGCTCTTATTTAAAACTATGCCAGTCATTAAAAATCACCTAAAGTCATCTGTTCTTGTTGTAGTTTCAGCGGCAATTTTTTAACAGGTTCAAAAACTTCTACGAATTCTTCACAAATACTCCAAACATTATTATTTATAGCATCCAGTAATTCCGAACAAAAACTTCTGTATTCCAATAAGGCTTGAACCATTTCATAACTGAAATTCTACATATTGTGACAGTCTAGTACGGTTTTTTTAAGTTTAGCTTTTTAGTTACAGAAGAAATTTTTGGTGTTCGAAAATTTTTGCAAATAGCTAACTCTCAAGTATTTGCTTAAAAGGACTAAATATAGTGTCGAGCACTGCAAACTGGAATTCAAGAAATGTAATATTTTTTATGATTTTTCTATCAAACATTTTTCACGCCATGAACAGCAAGAATCTTTTTGAACACGAACCTGGTGAAATTTTTGTGTTCAGCGGGTTCGGGTTCGGTTTCAGTCCCTGCTTTTTAAATTATTTTATATTTTATTTGTGTAAAAGACTTAGGCCGAATATTGTTGTTTCTTTTCAAATGTGTGTTTTTAAAATTGCCGAGGGTTTGCCAAAGGTGGCAAGTTTGATCCAACCAGGATAACAGGACTATATTTTCAGGATTAATTCCACGTTATGCCAATGCATAGCCGACCGCCGTTGACGATCGTATCGCCTTGGATTATTTTTTATTATTTTTAATTTAAATTAAAATTGACCTATCCATTCGTGGTTTGAAAAAAACTCAAACTTTAAAAAACGAATGTAATGTTACTGAAGTTTTTAAGTTTAAATGGCTGTAATTTTGACACTCTTAACACTTGGAAATTCATTCTGAAATTTTAATATTATTTTTAAGGATGAACGACTTGCAAAAGTTAAAAGATTTGCAAGTATTTTTACCATGGTTGGTAAACAGTACCCCTTACATAATGTTAACGATTCAAAACCCTTTCAAAGGACTATTTTTATACTACATATGTATTTTAAAATATCAATAACCTTAAATAAAATACCCTAAGGAAATTAGATAAAATTCAGTTAACTCTTAAATACCCTAACGAAATAAATTAGTGGTACGTTTAGTGTTAAAATAAATACTGTGTAAATCTGGTAGCAATCAATTTTTTTGTTTAAATTTTTAATTGATTTTAATTTAGTATTAGTGTATTACATTCCTATATGTGTTTGTGCGTGTGTTTATTTATATGTGGCCAACTTGGAGGTTTTATGTAAATATTTTCAGTTAGATATCTTTGGTTTGGAGCTAAAAGGGACAATATCAGCATTTTTAATTAATTTTTGAATTTATAATTAATTTATTACCTTATTCTACTCAAACATATTATATGTCTGAGCAACATGATTTGTCAAAATACGCTATGGAAAAGTAGCATAAGTCCCGTTTCACACAGAGCAACTTTTGTCGCGACGATTCTTGTCAATTCTCTTTTAAAGTTGCCTTTTATTTCACACAGAGAAACGGTTTTCGGCAACTTTCGTCTACATTTGGTTTAAAATGAATGAAAAAAAAAAACGAAGAATTAAAAAACAAAACGAAGAATGAAGAAACAAATCGTGTTGCGGAGAACAAGCAACTCCGTACCAACCCCCACTCTTCTTTCCCCTCTCTCCAACAAACTCAAGAGTTGCGCGACAAATGTTGCTATGTGTGAAATGGGACTTGGATGCACTTTAGTCAGAAAAAATGCTGTTTTAATGCCCCTAAAGTCAACTTTTTCCTCCTCCAACATTGATTAAAGATGAGTTTAGGGTTTAAATTTTTACCACAGTTAAAAGAATGTTATATAAAATAAACGAATTTGTTATGCCTGTCGAACATATCCCAAGAGTTAATTCGATTCAAAACTCTTATATGCCCATCATTTATTATTGGATTTGAACAATATGCCAACTAGGTTGTCCCGAATTTTGGTATTATAGGAAAAATAGCAACAAAAAATTTTAAAAATAAGTGAAAAAAAAATATTTATTAAATTTCCATAGTATAATTTTTGTCCACTACAGCATTATTTAGTTTAAAGATAAATATATTTGATCTTTTTAATACATTTTTATAGTACAAATTCGGACTTTTAATACTTTTTTTGAGCGCCCCTTTAGGCTAGTTGGTAGCGTGCTAGCTTAACAGGGGGGGGGGGGGGGGGGGGGGGGTCGTGGGTTCGATGATTACAAAAGGGAATTTGCTTTTTTGCAGGATATGTAGGTTAGTGGCACAGTTTCATAAAATTTAAAGATTTATCCAATTTACAAAATTGTTACAAACTTAAAAACAATGCTTTTTGAAATTTAGCGGATTTTTTTTACTATTAAGTTGACCACTCTTGTGTCTTTCATTCATGAACGTGTTTTGTTGTGTTTTAATTATATTTGTAGTAGTGTTCGATATTTGAATGTTCTTCATACAAATTATTGATTTTTTAAGTCAGCAATTTTTTATACAATTTTCCTTCATTGACTTGACACTAAAAATTCAATTATTTCACTTGAATTTTTCTTAATTCCTAAACTTTATATTATAAACTATCACTAAAACTTAACCTTTTTAATTTTTTTCTTATTTTATACCAACAAATTTAATTTTTCTTTGCACTTACAAGATTCTTCACCTCTTCACTTTCGATATCAGCCATTGTTTGTGGTAAATTTTGACAAGTGTATGCAGTTATTGTTACCATTATTTATCAGCTGTTTGTGTAGGATTTGCAAACACAGGTTTTATTGCATTAACTTCCCAGTATTTTTGTTTTAAGAAAACTTTTTATATATAAACATATGGTCGTACAAGGATTGCCTTTTTTTAGTACTTTGGGTGCTAGACCTATCACTTTTTTGTGGGCACACAAAAATTTTAAAAATTTGTTAATATTTATATTTAGGATTAGATGCTAATATTTATATTTCTTTTAGCACTTTTTATCATGAAAAAATTACACAACTTTTTTCTTTTACAAAAATCTACATTTGCGGCAGGAATGGAAAATTGAATTTTACAAATTTTACAGAATCTTGACCAAAATGGTACTTTTGCAAAATCAATGGTACATCAGCCATTCAAGACCAAATGAAATCGAATGAAAATAATTAAAGAATATATTTATATGATAGGCAATAGCGTGAATAGCGTAACTTGTAAGATACCCTCGCCAATTGCCAATCAGTACAGAGTAGGTGAATAACACAATCTCATTACATTTGGAGATTCAGCAAATTTCCATTTAAGCAAATTTAAAATTTAGTTATTTTTTTTAAGTTGATCACTTGTTTCTTTCATTATTGAAAGTGTTTTATTGTAGTCTAATTAGATTTGTTGTTCGATTATTGTATGTGTTTTTCATACAATTTATTGATTTTTGAAGTCTGCAATTTTTTACACAAATTTTCATTCATTTAATTGACACCTAAAATTCAATTATTTCTCTTGAATTTCTATTAATTCATAATCTTGAGATTTTAAACTATCATTCTAAATAAACCTTTTAAATATTTTTATTACTTTATATTAACAAATTAAATTTTTTCTTTGCACTCACAAGATTCTTCACTTCTTCACATTCGATGTCAGCCATTGTTTGTGCCAAAATTTGACAAGCGCATGCAGTTTCTTGTTACCATTATTAAGCAGCTGTTTGTGTATGTTGCACAAATACTGGTTTTACTATAAAGCTATTAATTTCCCAGTAATATTTATTTTTATATTCGTTTTTATTCAAATCCTGTGATTTAAATAATATATTTAATCAAAAACTTTCCATTTATTGGACACATTGATAGGGGAAGATTACAAGATTACAATTTAGCACTTTCTTGTGAGTTAAGGATCAACAATTAGATATGAAAAAAGTATAAAAAATTATTACACAACTTTTTTTTCTTTTACAAAAATATTCATTTACAGCAGGGATAAATACGAATAAAACAAAATTTTCGTTAAAATAGCGAACGAATTTTTTTTGTTCTTATTATAACGAATGACACTTTTAACCGAACGATAACGTAAGCAAAATCTAAAATGAACGATAGCGTAAGCAAAATCTAAACGATAACGCAAGCAAAATCTAAAACGAATGGTAACAAATTTCTATACGACATAAAATCAATGTTAAAACGAGAAAAATACATGCAAAATAATATTTCTTGTTTTAACATTATTTTTATGTCTCGTGTAGACTTCAAGTAACTAAAAAATGGTCAATTTAACATTTTGTTGTTGAGGCCTTTTTAACTCGGAGGACTTTTGCTGTTAAGATATATAGAAACCCTTGGATTTAAAAAACTTTTTTTTATAAACCGCTCGGTTTGTTAAAACCGTAAATACGAAAACGCTTAGAATAAAAATCTTGTTTATGACAAAACGCTCGAGTTTTTAAAAACCATAAAGTTATGCAGCGCTGTTGCTAGTTCTGAATTCACATAAAAAATTTTAAAGTGAAACAATCTGAACGTTTTTGCTCTTTTGTGCTCCACTTATGCCGTGTAGAAAAACACATTTATGAATAAAAATTTGAAATGTTTTCTTTTCATTTTTACTTAAATCTTAAAATTTGTAAAACGACTAAAAAACAAACATTTTCTTTTGAAACCTTAAACACATATAAAAATTATTCATAGAATAAATAACGAAAAATTGAACTTATTCAGGATAATTTCTTGATGTATTTTTCGACTCAAAACTAATATTTTTTAAAATTTATTATGTTTAACAACTTGAGGAACAATTCAAATAATTTTTTTGTGCATTTGAAATTTCATATGACATATCGAATCCAAAGAAATATGTGAATCCCAAAACAGCAAATTATCGAAAATTTTAATTTCATGTATTTTTACAACTCCATTCTAAATTAAAAGTCCAAAACTTAGAAAATATCAAAAAATCATTTATTTACATTGAAATTATATTTCACAACCGAATGAAGTTTCTAAAATAGAAACGCTTTAGATTCCTTAAGTCTTTTCTTATTGAAAACCTTTGGATTATTAAAAAAAACCTTTAGATTATAATTCGAAAATTAGTTTACATTGAATTTCTTTGAAAAATTTTTAAATTTTTCCATCAAAAATATTTTTAAAATGCTGTTGAGTCTTCTATTTTATTTCTGTTAGGCGATTTATACTGAAAACTCACAACTTCAGATTATAACTATTTATTATTTCAAATATTAAAGAACGGACCTTGAAATCGCATGATTTCTTATACATGTTTAAGGATAATTTAATAATCATTTTATGACCAGAAATTTAATATTTTAAATATAACTAAATTTCATCGAATACTTATTTTTTATTTTTCCGTTATTTGTGGTTTTTCGGATTTTAAAGTTATTTTTACCGAAGCCCTTTTTGCTACTATTTTAAACAACTCCACAAGCCTGTGAAGAAATGGGAACTTTTCTGGTGAGTTTATTTCTTGGAATCTTCGATTTTTTTAGAAGAAGTTCTCAAGAATATGCAAATTTTTGATTAGGAAAAATATTTTAAGCTTAGTTTAAAGTAGTTTAATTTTTTTTAGAGATCAAAATTTGACAATTTTTTGTCAATAAACTTGGTGATGACTGATAAAATTCGATTTCGGTTTAAGCAAACTAAGTTTAACTTAAATACTTAGAATCTTAGGATTTTTCAAAAGAAAAGTATTTTGAGAATCTAAAAGTCCTTAGAATCTCGTGTCTTTTTGTTCTATAGCAAATAGTAAGATATTATTATATAAGTACGATTTTTTTAATAGTGGTAAAAAATATTTAATTATTAATTCTAATGGCATTACAAATAATATAAAATCGAATAAACGAATAAAAAATATTTTATAGTCAAGAATAAACGACTAATAAATCAAATATACCTACAATAAAAATAACATTAATTTAAGGACGTTTGTTTTCTTTATTTTTTGTAGATAAAGTAGATCCACCTACAGAATTACGAGAACCAAAACGGTTAGTCTGAAAAAGTAGTAAAATACATTCTAGTAAATTAATTCAAAAAAAAAAAGATTATTCATAAACTTACCGGCCTAACAGTGTTTGTACTAGATGTAGTCTTAACCGGTGTCTTCGAAATTCTAGCTCCCGCAGAGATCGATAAGCGCGAATTCCCAGTTGAGGGCCTGGATGAAAATGTAGCAGCCGCCGCTGCTGCAGTTAAGCCCACACTACTTGATCTAGGTTTTAATGGCGATTTTGCTTTAAACTCCGTAATTGTACGTCTTCTTAAGCCTACTGCTTGTGTTGAGGTAGATACCGGTTTAGCGTTGGGAGTAACTGGCAAATTAGAGTATCTGCGTTTATTTATCGGACCTCCCGTACGTTTCATGGGTGATGTAAATGCTGCTGCTGGCGTTGAACATGCATTTGGATAGCCTGCACTTAACACGGATTTTCCTTTTCCTGGCATTGGTGTTGTGGGCATTTTAAGGGTTTTTGATAGATTTGGCAAAGTGTTACGAAGACTTCCCAATTTACCGGTACCCGCATGCTCTGGGGTTGGTGGTGAGGTTTTTACCATAGGTGCCACTTTTTTTAATGGTATAGTGGCTTTTAATGGTGCCGACGATTTCATTATAGATTCCGTATTATGTTTTATTTTTTTCTTAAGATCGGGTTTGAAAGTTGCCAAGTTATTGACTGGTATTGGCATGGATCTTACTACAGCTTGCTGTTGGCCTTCATGATGAGTATCTAAAGTTTGAGGTCTTCGTACATGTAAAGGATTTTTGCCATCGGAACTGAAAAAATATTATAGGTACAAAAAATATTTTAATTTATAGAAAAAACACTTCAATTTGTTAATCGTTTAAATTCCACCCTCCATTGTCTACAAGCCCGGAAATAAATATTGTATTCTGACAAGGGAATCCCCCAAAGTTAAATTTCTAATTATGATTGTAAAATGCAGCTTTGATCCAGTACACATTGACTGATCATCATGTATTACTCCTGTATTTTTAATATGGGTGTTCGAACTTTACCGCAATATGCCAAACATGCTGAAAGCGTTCTAATACACAAATCTTGGGAGTTTTTTTATTTGAATTTAGGTTTTTGCGATATTTGAATTTAGGTTTTTGCGATCATCAGCCTGTACTATTTTTAATCAATTTAGGATTGAAAATTAAAAAAACCAATTTAAAAAATTCTGACTTTAGGAATTTAAAGCAAATCTGGATGTTAACGAATTCTAAAATAATTTAGCATGAATTAATGGCGATTTGTATAAATTTGGTGAACGTGAAATAAAAAATTATTTAATTTTATTTTAAAATATTAAAAAGAAATAAAATTAATTATTGAAGCGCGAGGAAATATGTTTTAAGTATTGGAAAAAAAAGTGAGCTTTACCAAACAATAGTATCAAACATCATGTTATTTTAAATTTATTATTTCAATATATAGGAAGCCTATAAGGCCAATTATACATACATCCCAGCAAAATAAAATGGATGTTATTCTTCACGAATCTCTTTTTCAGAACATCCAAAGAAGTTAATAGTGCAAATTTTTCGATTTGTAAGAAGTCATTTTAAACAACTTCCAAAATGTTGATATTAACTCCTACTAGTAAAAAAAAAACAATTATTTAGTTGGTTCATAAATGGTTAATTCCTGCAGTCATTAAATGCCTTATTGAAAACATATTTTGCATACCAGTGATATTCACTTTGTCCTGGTCGGAATAGTAATCCTTGGCGTGTCCAAAATCACATTTTTAACTTAAAAAAAAAGCCACTCTCTATATGTATTTTGTAGTCCCTATATTTAACAACTTCCGTAAAGTAATGAAAAAGTCCATCTGCTCATCGATTTTTCATAGCACGAAACTTAAAATCATTAATGATTCACCGAAATTTTCACAACTTCGTGTTCAATAGATGTAGTGTTTAACTACTTCTTCCTCAGCTCTTATTTTGCTGGGATGTATTGTAGATTAATATCCATGTTGTATAGGGTGGTTAAATTTTAAGGGCCGATGTTGAATGTGAACCACGCCTGAACGTCAAGTTTTTTTCTGCATTTCATTTGACATTTCTCAATTTCAGACTAACTCAATTTGAACCATGGAAAGATACACATTTGAGCAACGCGTAAAAGTTATTCAGACTTATTATGAAAATGGGCGTTCAAATCAAAATGCATTTCGTGCACTTCGTGATTTTTTTTTTGTCAATATAATCGTCCAAATGTGCATACAATCGGAAAAATTTTGGCAAACCGGGTCTGTAGGAGATGTGAAAAAAGCAGTGCATGCTCGTACAGCTCGTACAGCAGATAATATTGCTGCTGTTCGCGATAGTGTGGCTGAAGAGCCGTCCACCTCAACTCGTCGTCGTGCCCAACAATTGCACCTCTCACGCTCGTCGTTGATGAACATTATGCATAAAGACTTGCATTTACACGCTTACAAGGTGCAATAGACTCAAGAACTAAAGCCTCTTGACCGTTCCAAACGTTGTCAATGGTCAGAATGTTGGCAAGAAATGGCAACAGTGGATGATCAATTTTCGAAGAAAATCATCTCCGGTGATGAGGCACATTTTCACCTCAGTGGATTCGTCAATAAGCAGAATTGCCTTATTTAGGCGAATGATAATCCAAGAGTGATTGTCGAAAAACCAATGCACCCACAAAGAGTGACTGTTTGGTGCGGTTTATGGGCTGGCGGCATCATCGGGCCATATTTTTTCCAAAATGAGGCCGGTCAGGCAGTTACTGTGAATGGTGTTCGCTATCGTGAGATGATAACGAACTTTTTATGGCCCCAATTGGAAGATATGGATGTGCACGATATTTGGTTACAACAGGACGGTGCCACTTGCCACACAGCTAACGAAATCACATGGTGGCGATTGTCTTTGGGGTTATTTGAAAGGTGTACGTCGGTAAGCCAGCAACAATTCAAGAGCTAAAGAATAAGATAATTCGGCACATTAACGGCATAGAACCTCAATTATGCCTCAGCGTCATCAAAAATTTGGACAATCGGACCGCGACCTCGGCGGCCATTTGGCCGATATTTTGTTCCATACAAAATTGAACCATACCATATTATCACAATTAAAAGAAATGACAATAATTTCCTAAATAATTTTTGTTTCATTCAAAATCAACATCGGCCCTTAAAATTTAACCACCCTTTATAATAAAGAAATTGTACCGCAAAACATAACACAATATAAAAATACATTGTGACTTAAAAATAAATATATTTTTGTGTTAAAAATAAATAGTTCCACAAAAAAAGCAAAAGCTTTTTCTTATATGTAGGATATGAATATGAAAATAGCCTTAGCGTAAAAGGCAGAAGGTTCCAAGTATGACAGACTCTAATTTTTAATAGAATTTTCAAAAGTTGTAAGATGTATTCGAGGTTTCTCAAGTTGTATATTACGGGTAGAGTGAATAAATTTAAATTCATCCACAAGAAAAATTGTCTGTCTTAGTTTAACATAAGGTCATGCATGGCGATTATTTTTCTACTTACTTTGATGCATTGTTCACATTGTTTTCGTCTTAAACTTTTGAAACATTTATTTAATTCTTAAAGTTAATGGTTCTATAGTGGTATGTCTTTTCCTTCAGTTATTCTTACATCACCGGATAATGATTACTTAACTAAATCTATTAATAGTTTTACCTTTTTTTATTGATTTGTAATGACTGGGGAGCCAACAAAAATAAAAATAAATTTATTTTATTAATGGGTGCAGTTATTTGTTATTACATAACTTTTATTACATTTGTATACCCTCCTCCATATATGGTGAGGGTATATATCAGTTTGTCATTCCGTTTGTAATATGTCGAAATATAGGTTTAAGACCCCATAAAGTATATATATTCGTGATCCTTATGCAATTTTAAGTCGATTTAGCGATGTCCGTCTGTCTGTCTGTTGAAATCACGATCACGACGCGAAGACGCAAGCGGGGGTGCCTATTTTTACCCAGATTATTAAACATCCTCCCGAGCAGTTTGGTATTTAAAATGAGCAAAATCGGTCAAGCGGTTCAAAAGTTATGAGTGAAAATGTGAAGGTACCTCTAAATTTTCCATACAAATTTGTACAATTTTTCTATATCTATTTTTTTTTTTCTGTTAAGTAAGTAAAAATGTTATTAAGTCTTCTTATTGTTCGATTACATTTATTGTCTTACATACTATGATAACTAAGTTAATGTAAAAATGAACAATGTTAAAGTCGCTAACAGAGCAGACCTCTGTAAATAACATTGATAAAACTAAATAACAAAAGTTCGTTACATAAATTGACAAAACATATTCATATTACAGTTCATGCAAAATTTAGTATATTTAGTAAATTTAGTATCTTCATCCCCTTTGGTGGAGGGTATTCAAAGATTCGGCACAGCCGAATTTAGCCCTTTTTTACTTGTTTTAAGCTAATTTTAGTTTTTTTTCTGGCCTGGGTGTCTTTGCATTGCTATATGGATTAATAAATAAATTATAACTTTGACAAATCTAGCTGTCTTTACTCAATTTTGTATTGATAGCTTCGTAAATGGGAGACAAATTGACACAATCTATACAGATCTATCTAAGGCGTTTGATAATATTTCGCATTCAATGCATTTTGTAGAGCTTGAGAAAATACGATTTCACTCCATATTTCTCAAATGGATGCGATCTTATGTAATTCACAGACTATGTTTCGTAACAATAGATAACATTAATTCTTCTGCTTATGTGGCCACTTCTGGTGTTCCTCGGGGAAGTGTTATTGGTCCATTATTTTTTAATCTTTTTATCAATGATAAAAGTTGTTTTTTTTTCAAAATTCAGAATTTTCGTTGTACGCTGATGATTTTAAAGTTTTGAAATCTATTTCGAATTTCTCGGATTGTCTTTTATTACAGAAGGATTTGGATAATTTAATTTCTTAGTCTAACCATAATAATTTGAAATTTAACATTAATAAATGTTTTCAAGTATCTTATAATAGAACACAATTTTTGATTTATTTATTTATTTATTTATTTCAGTCTATGGACACAAAACTCCTTACAGACTATGATTAAAGTAAATGTAATATATAATAATTTAAAATTAGTATAAAAAATATTTATAAGAAAAATAAATTTTATTGTAATACGGCAAAAAGAAATAGTTTAAAATTATCTTTTGTTGTGCAAAATTCAATAAATGATTTAGATTTTTTCTGAAGACTCAAATTAATATGATTAAAAGTAATAAATGTGCGGGTTAACGTATCATTGATAGCATAATTAGTCCGATGTATTGGAACATTAAAGGCATCAATAAACCTAAGACTTCTTAATGGAACATAAAATGGAATCAAAGATAGCAAGTCAGGACAAACAAGTAAAGCCGATTGAAAAGTTCGGCGGAATTCTAAAGTTCGCAAACCAATAAAAAGACATTTAGATTCATATTGAACAGATTCCTGGTAATAAAGTGATCTTAACGCAAATTTTATAAATAAACATTGAACTCTCTCAATACGGGAGATATAAGTAGAGACATTAGGACTCCAAACGACAGAAGCATATTCTAACTTCGATCTCACGAAGGAAGTATATAAATATATTTAAGTGTGTAAGGATCAGAAAATTCATAATAATTTCTCTTTAAAAAAGCAAGCATTTTATAAGCTTTAGGAACAATGTACTCAATATGAGGTACAAACGACATATCAAATACCACACCTAAGTCGAGTTTAGATTTAATTCTTTTTAAATCATAGTTATTAATATTAAAAATAAAAGAAATAGGATGCAAAGACAGTTTGACAATTTGTCAAATGCTTTAGAAAAATCGGTATAAATTACCTCAACTTGGCTGCAATGTTCAAGAGCAGTTAAACAATATTCACTAAAAACTGTTAAGTTCGTTACCGTAGATCTACCAGAAAAAAAACCATGTTGGTTAGGAGATATCCAAGATTTTGTTAAGAAAAACATCTTTTCATATACGACATGTTCAAAAATTTTTGAAACGCAAGATAACTTGGAAATAGGTCTGTAACACATCACGTCATCCCTCTTCCCATCCTTAAAAACTGGTGTAATTGTTGCCGATTTCCATCGATCAATAAAAACACCTTCTTTTAGCGATAAATTAAAAATATATGTTAAAGCAAGTGTTAGGGAAGAAGCACATTTTGTCAACAGATAAGCACAGAGACCATCGACATCTGATTTAAAGCCGTTCTTAATTTTAGAAATTGCATTAGATACATCTTCTTTAGAAATAACCAAAAAACCAATATTCAAATTAGTGTATGGTGTTGAAGAGGAAAAATTATTAACTGTTAAATACTCGAAATTAGATTTAAAGAAAGATGCAAACATATTGACAGCATCATCACATGATTGTGAAATATTATTTTCAAATTTTACTGTTGCTGGAATCTGAAGTTTGTTTTCTGGATTTTATGAATGACCAAAAAGCTTTTGGATTACTCTTAATTTCCTGCTCCTTTTCGATGAGATATTGCTTGTAGAGAAATTTATTGTTAATAAATATAATATTTCATCATTTTCCCTAACTTCTGTTAATGAAATATTAGGTGTGTTCGACGTACGTTACCGCGGGTGCCCGCGGGACCCCAATCTTACCAGAAAGCGTTTCTTGTAACCAAAATTGGGTAAATGAGAGCGTTCATGAGAGAGTAATTTCGTTTCTCATTTTATCAGAACTTACCCGTACTTTTTGTTTGGGTAAAATGGTAAAATTGTCAAATCATCAGCTGTTGCTAATAAATTAGCTGTTTTGCATTTTTGAAAAAATTAAAGTTCAATAAAAATTTACTACAAAGAACTTTTCCTTCTTAATAATGAAAAATACATTTGAAAATGTAAATAGATATTTGCCATTTCAAATATATTTATTATTTAAGTTGATTTTTAATATGAATAAATTTGACGTTTATTTTTGGGTATGAAATGTGGCTTTGTTCGTTCGCAGTATTTTGGGCATTTTTATGGTTTTGTGAGAGAATTTTTTGCTTACTCTCATTTTACCAGACTTTACTCAAAATTACCTCGTACAGACCTATTATATTTAGGTGTCGTGTTTGATTCAAAATTAACATTTGTAAACCATATTGATTATATTATGCCTAAGCTTGCTTTAATGGTCTAATACAAAGAAATTTTTATATTCTAGCATTGTTTGCTCTAAGCTTGATTATGCCTCTTTTATCTGGAACCCTTATTATATTCTTCACGCTAGCTGTATTTATTTATTTAGTATGCTTTGTCTTCTTTAGTATTTTCCGAAAAAACCTCCATCATATGAATCTCAATGTAATTTAATTGGATTAGAAACGTTAGAAAAAAGGAGATCAAGTCAAGCTGTTATGTTCTTATATAATATTGTCAACCATAATGTTGACTGTCCATTTGAACTGTCCATTATAAATTGGAACATACCAGTAATACATTTACGGCAGAATGATTATTTTTATGTTAAAGTTCATAGAACGAATTATGCAACTAATTAACCAATCACAAGAGTTTATAACTTATTTGATAAAATTAACAATAAATCCAAAGAAATTAATTATTTGTTATTAGAATTCACGCAATCTAAGATAAGTAAATTGTAAATTACTTAATAAGAAAATATTGTTAGTTGTAAGCTTAGTCTGTTAGCATGTTTGTATATCCATAGACGAAAGTAAACGAAATTTATATAATTATAACTTTGGCTGCGCTAAGGGAATTGACAAATTATACAGTGCGATCGAGCCTGGTCGCACGATGTAGGAATGCTCTGAGGGAGCTCATGGTTGCATTCACAGTAAGGCTGTGTTGGGTACCCGGACACTGCAAGGTGGATGGCAATGAAGTGGCGGACGAACTCGCGAGGGAGCGTTCGAATCTGGACTTAGGGGTAAGGGACAGCGGGGTAAAGCCCCTTGTGTCACTACTATGGTACCAGGGGCGGCAACCAGGGTTTCACCAGGATTGGATAGGGGTGGTCTCAGGACCCTTATAGGGTTCTTGACAGGGCATTGTTCTGTTAGGGCTTTTACGAGTAAATGGGATAATGCTATACCGGACTTCTGCATACTGTGCGGGGATGTCGAGGAGCTAGAGACGGTAGAGCATGTACTGTGCCACTGTCCTAGGATGCAGTTTCTCAGGCAGAAATGGCTAGGGAATAGGTTTCACGACAAACTGGGGTGTATCGCTGGATGTAATCCAGCCGATCTACCAGGGTTTGTCAGGAAAATAGGACGGCTGTTTCTGATGAGGGAACTGTAGGGAGGTCTTGTCCTACGTAGTTTCTTTATTTCTTCGGACCTCTTCACTTTTTATACCCTCCACCATATATGGTGAGGGTATATATCAGTTTGACATTCCGTTTGTAACATGTCGAAATATAGGTTTAAGACCCCATAAAGTATATATATTCGTGATCCTTATGCAATTTTAAGTCGATTTAGCGATGTCCGTCTGTCTGTCTGTCTGTCCGTCTGTCTTTCTGTCTGTTGAAATGGCGATCACGACGCGAAGACACAAGCGGGGGTGCCTATTTTTACCCAGATTATTGAACATCCTCCCGAGCAGTTTGGTATTTAATATGAGCAAAATCGGTTAAGCGGTTCAAAAGTTATGAGTGAAAATGTGAAGGTACCTCTAAATTGTCCATACAAATTTGTACAATTTTTCTGTATCTATTTTTTTTTCTGTTAAGTAAGTACAAATGTTATTAAGTCTTATTATTGGTTGATTACATTTATTGTCATACATAATATGAGAATAATAACATTCTTAGAGCTGCTATATGTGTGTTACTTTGATAACTAAGTTAACGTAAAAATCAACAATGTTAAAGTCGCTAACAGAGCAGACCTCTGTAAATAACATTGCTAAAACTAAATAAATAACATTACTAAAACTAAATAACAAAAGTTCGTTACATAAATTGACAAAACATATTCATATTACAGTTCATGCAAAATTTAGTATATACGTATATCATCTTCAGCCCCTATGGTGGAGGGTATTCAAAGATTCGGCACAGCCGAATTTAGCCCTTTTTTACTTGTTTCTTCTTTACTTCTCTTTCTCTCTCTCTCTTTCTTCTTCCTCTATACTGAAGAGATTCACAATGGACCGCATTGGTCTCCGGGTGGAAATGTGTCCCTTGGGCGCATAACCCTTCTTAACCTAACCTAACTTTGCTTTTATAAAAGCTTTTTATATTCCGCATCCCTACAAACATTTCGAATATATCTACCAAAGAAGATAAAAAAGCAATATCTTCCTTTTATCATTTGAAAGAAAAACATCAAAACAATATTTTGTTTGTATTTTCTTTTTATCGGTTTGAAGAAAAATAGACGATATATAAAAACGATTATTTTAATTTTCTTTAATATCATTCATAAAGTATTGCAGAACTATCGTATTTTTATCACCTAGGTGATTTTTAATATTTTTCTAATATCAGTTGGAGGATATTTAAGCAATATTGAGAAATATCTGTCAACAATTACAAAATTACTTAAAAAAATTTTATTATTAAATATCGGGATATTTTAGCGGTATAAAAAAAATTAATAGTAAAAATAAATAACATAATCGGAATATTTTACCAATATTAAAAACTATTTATACAAGCAATAAGAAAACAATGCTAGAGGGAAGCTTCTAAAATAATGGCTCAATATATATTTTCAACAAACTTAGGTAGAAAATAAAAACGTTTCAGGTAATCAGGAACACAATAACGAACCACAATATTTTCAAGATTTAAATTAAAAAAAAAAAAATCCTTCATTTAAACAGCATTTTAATTGTTTTTATTACGATACCGACGACAATGATGATGATGACGGAGAACTTAGCAAGTAAATTTATCTGGACCGGTAGAACAAAAAAAGGAGCAATTAAAAACTATAACTTTATATGTGTAATCAAAGATAAGTAATAACGAATAAAAAAAAATAAGAAATGCTAATCTCAAAACCCGAATCCCAGATACCGTGGGCGTACAAACAAAATTAAACTATTATTTTTTTAATTTATTTATTTATTTTTATTTATTTACTCAGTTTCGTAATATAAAGCCCTTATTGGCCAAAAAAAAACTATATTACACAGTTATAATAAAACCTAAGTTATTTAATTTAAAGAGTAATTAAACAAAATATATTAATAAAGTTCATTCACAATACAAATCTCATTGGTTCCATAACTCATTTATAAAGCAAATTGTAAAATAATGAAAAAACAAGAGTAGTAAGAACCAATTAGGGGTAACACAACCAAAAAAATCACAAAATTACTTCAATTAAGAATTTGAGCTAGAGAAATATTCCAAAAGTTTTAAACGGAAAACATTATTAGACTGCGAGAAAATTCGCAATAAGTAAGGTAAGCAGTTCCAACAACGAGTAATTTTTGCAACGAAAGACCTCTCAAATGCAGATCTAATTATTCTAGGAGGAACAAAGTGAGGATTTCTACTAAAAGATCTACATAAAGCCAAAGGTCTACAATTCTTCATCACACTATGAAAAATAATTAAATTACGAAATTTAATAACATTTTCAAAAGAACATCCAAGGAACCGCTTAACATAACTTGAAATATGTTCCCTACATAAAGCATAAAGTAATAAGTTACTCATTATTGATTACGTAATATATGATTTATAAATGTAAAGTAATAATTGAAATATTTTTGAAAATCTATTTTTAGATACATTACTTTGTGTTTTTTTGTAAGCAAAAGGGTAATGTATGTTTGTTTTGATAACACTAGCGAAAAAATGAAGCGCAACAATTCATTTAAGTTTAAAGCAATCAAATACTATATGCGTGGATAGCTCAGTGGGTAGAGTTCTTGGCTGGCAACCAGATTTCCCTGGTTCGATTCCCATCTTGACCACATAATTTTTATTTACAAAAATTTTAAATAAAATATTTGTAATAATTTTTTTTAATGAAAATTCCTCTTATTTTTAAATCTATTTTTAGATACATTACTTTTTCCATTCTCGTAACCATATAAGTAACCCCTTACATTATCACCTCTAAAGTAATGGGTATATACATTACTTTGAGGCTCATCGCCTATAAAATTCATCAATGAACTGTACACCTTGTACAGTAATCCATCGGCCCCTATTATTTGGTAATGTGTGGTTTTGCTGGGTATTGTGTTTACTATGCGTTTTAATTTTCTAAGGTTAATATTAATAGTACCAGATACTTCTTTAAGGTCATAGAGTACTTGCGACATCAAAATAGCAAGTGTCAACCTCTGTCTAATGCCCAAGGGCAAGAAAATGTTAGTTCGGTAAATCCTACGCAGTGAGCCCTAAATTTCACCTGATAACAAATCAATTTGGGATTTAAATGAGAGCTTACTGTCAAGTGTAACTCCTAAATATTTATGTTGGTTGACGAATTGAATTTTACCATTCCCCAAAAAAATATCTAAATTCAGAAAAAGTGGCTAGTAGGCCCAAACATCATTGCCTTAGTTTTCGATGAATTAATGGCCAAGGAGTTAATGGTAGTCCATTGATAAACACGTTTAAGACATAATTTTATAATGTTCTCAAAAACCTTTGAAAACCTGCGATTGCCTTTAAAAATGCTTGAGATGTTGCCGTATTAGTAGTTACCTCAGGAAGATCATCAATATATAAAAGAAAAAGTAGAGGACCCAAGACAGATCCCTAAGGGACTCCAGAATACGTGATATATATACTTTTTTCCCAAATACGACAGATTATTTTAATTGTGGTATTATGCAAAAGAATTTCCTACACGCGACAGAAAAAAATCAAAAAGTCTCCTTTCTTTAACGTTTTGCTATTATTTATGTTATTATTATTATTATTGTCATTGTTATACATATCTTTTTTAATGTTTCTTTTCATTTCCTGGGATTCATTATGTTTTTATAACCGTTGTACTAATATGTTATTTTTTTGTTCTCTAAAAATAAAATTAAAAAGCCAAAAAATAAAAGCTTTCATGTTATTTCCCAAATGATTACTTAACGATATCTTCTAGTTTTCTTCAAAATGATTATTTGGCAATATTGCCGATTTATCTTCCAGAAGTGTTGCTTTCGTATTTTTTGGAAGTATCGCTTTGGATCGGACATTTCTTCCATTCAGGCGATACTATTTCGAAACAATTTCGTATCCCAATGTTTGCAGGGATATTTCGGTTTCACAAAATACTAACAATTTATTATTTATATTATTAAATTATACTTTTCCACTATATTGTTGATTTTTCTATATGTAAAATATTTTTTTTTTATTTAAGTTATATAATATGTTATATACAGGTTTGGCAGGCAAACCGTCAAAATACCATTACCCATTACCGAAAAAGCGTTATTCCTGTCGTCGATAGTTTATCTGCTACTGACCGCAACCAATAACTCACAATGTTAAATATTTTTTTTTGTTTATTACAATAATAACGATCTTTTTTTTACTTATTAAATGATATTTTTTTGTCTATTTTTGTATAAACTTTTCGCTTCAAATAGATAATATTTAATTGTATTTACAATTTTATATTATTATTTAACTTGTTAATAAGTTGAGAATTGTATCGATTGATCTCTTAACAAATATCTGATAAATTAGTGCTAATAAAGCGAAAAAAAATAAGAAATTGCTTGACTCACCCAAATCCTTTTTTACGCACTCCCAATTGTGCTGTATATGGGGTACCACTTGAATATGAATTACTACGCATTCGAGCTGGTGTTTTAAACTCTGGTGTCTGATTATCACTGGTAGGCGGTGTCGTTACCTCTGGAGATTCATCTAATGGTAGATGGTTTTGTTTTTGTGTGGGCGGTTGAAGGGGCAATTGAACAATTTTAACTTTATCGTGAATTGACAATGACTGTGATCTACGTCGTATTATAGGAAGATTGACTTTAGCCAAATCGGGAGAACCGTCATTGAAAGAATTCTCCAGATAACTAGCCACCATAGAAGATCTTTGTTTAGCAGAGGGCAAATTAACATTGGTACAAGATTGAGTCAATTGACTACTACTGTTCATGACCACGATTAAAGTAGGATTTATGGAATTTTGATGATGATTATCTGAGGAACTATTATTTATTAAAAGTTTACTTAATTGTTCCACTATATCATTAACATCAGGTTGTATGTGATCTTGAGAATTATGGTGGTGGTTATGATGAGGCGATAGTTGTGGTGAAATGGGAATAATTTCTGGTAAGTTTAAATCTTGTTTTTCCTCTGCTGGCTCAGCATCATAAGTAGCCGAGGAACTTACCATACAATTGGGCATATCTTGTATTAAAGGTTGTTCATCATCCATTTTTTTATCATTTTCTTTTAGATCTAAATCAAAGGTTCCTTGTCGTACAATAGGTTGTGGTTGTGGTGATACATTAAGAAAATTTTCTGATTTTATTGTTGTTACATGTTGTTGTTGTTGATTATTTATTGTTTCATCTGATATGGTGGTAGACAATGCAGAACTTAAAGATTCCAAAAGATCACTGGCTTGTTGTTTTTTTAAATCATTTGGCACTTCTCCACTAGAGATTAATGATTTTAGATTATGTATCAGTGTGGTTATTTCCAATTGATGATTATAATTGGTCTCTTCACGTTTGGCTTTTAACTTTGATTTAATAGCCTCTAAATTGGACAAAGTAGTAGACTTACTAACAGTGGGAAGTTTATTCAAATCTGATGTATTATTATCGTTCGAAAAGTTCATTGATTCTTCTACAGCCGGTGACCGCAAATCATTTAATATGGGTATTTTAAGCATTTCTAAATCTGCTTCAAATTTTTTTTCAGAATCTGAAAAATTACGACATTCCTCAGACATAACATCATCTTCTATTAGTTTTAAAGGCGACTCGGCAGCTAATAAATGTTCTCCAAATTCTGCTGCTTTGGCAAACATAGAAGAAACTGGCGTTGCCAAAAGATCCTCACCGTCCAAGTTTTTGCGTGATACCGGAGAATTGAGAGTAGCATTTGACAAACTTAATTTCAATAATCTCGTACGATATTCTATAGCCTTTTTTAATTTCGAAGAGGCTGACAATTCGGTACTACTGCTGGGATTAGAGTCACTACCACCACTAGCACTATCGGGTGGACATTTCTCATTAAGTAAAAACGGAGGACTTTCACAATCTAAATCAATGTCTGCTAATTTACTCATACCATTTCCATCATCTATAATTGTAGGTGAGGGCATTGTCTCATCATCTAGTAAGTTGTCATCACTTAAAGACAGGAGATTACCCAATTTAACTTCTGCTGGCAGAGGTGTTTGTGAGTTACGTGCTTTTAAACAAGCTTCTATTTCTATAATATCAAATGGATCGTCTTGTCTATTGGCCAGCTTTTGTACACAATCAAATGGATTATTGTCCAAACTATCACGGTTATGCCAAGCATCCGATATAAAAAGAGGTCCTAAAACTGCTTCGCCATCCTCCGACGTTTGTGTTAAGAGTTCAGTCTTATTTTGTGTGGTTGTACATGGAATATCATCTTCTTGACCTAAATCTATTAAATTAGCACATTCAAAATCACTCATTTTATTGTTTTAAACAAACGGAATGTTTTTTTTTTAATATTTTATTATAAATTTTTTAACAAACATAATTTTTTTTCAGCATTTCTTATTGTCCTTTTGAGCGGTTTTTTAATTCAAAATAGAAAAAATAATGGTTTTACCTGTCATGAAATACTGGGAACAGGTAAAAAGGTGAAAATAGAGTTACCATTTTCGGGTCGAACAACAGTGTTGTATTCGAAAAAACCTATGAGGAATTTATTTACCTCGAGAATTTCTCTTTTGCGGAATTCACTGGAATATACATTAAAAAAACATTGTTTTAATGCATTTGTGACATATGCGTCAAATTTGCATACAAAAATTCTAAAATAACTGCGTTTGTGCGACGTGCGTATTAAGGTTATGTCAAACAAATTTGACAGTGAAAAGACGGAATACGTTGAAAAGCTGTCAAAATCGTTCAAGATAATACTGATAGCCAGTTATATAAATACAGGTAATATATTTCATAATTGTTTTGTTGTATTACCATAACAACGAATGTATCAAAATCAAAACAAAAAGAAATACCTTTTTTAGGCGCACATAAATATATGGTCATTCAGCACAGCCAGTCAAATTAAAAACTCTTTGAATACCGAAACCTCGAGATTTTCACACAGTTGCAAACGGGGTGTTTAATTCTGTGCAAAATGTTTTTCAAATAGGATGAACAGAATCATAATAATCGGTAATATCTTTATATTTTTCTGAAAAATTTCTACAAAAAACTAATAAATTTTTATATATTCTTATAAAAATGAAATACTTTGACCAAACATTTTACTGAATATTTTTATGATTATTTACAATAACGGTTCGATAAAACTATTAATTTTTCTTTTGGCATGTGCGATTGTTAACAGATCTGCGGCAAGCTAACATAGTTAGCTGATGTCATTCCCATGTAAATTTGACATAAGCCAACGTTTAGTGCTAACGCTTAACGTTACATATTTCAAATTTGTATGGGAACGACAAAAGCCAACGTTGATAGTTTGCCACTTTAATACAGCTATTTATTTTTTGGCTAGATGCAATTAAAAACAGCTGTATTGAAATGAAAATCGCCAAGTAGGCAACAGTGGCAATTGATGTCATTCTTTTATTAAACAAAAGTTTGCAAATTTATTGCATTTTTGAGAGAAAAATAAAAACACAAAACATTAAAAAATGGCAAATTTTATGCAAGAAAGTATTGTTAAATATGCTTGTTCATGTGGTATATTAAATCCCATTAGTAAATTATTTTTTTGCCGTCATTGTCCCAAGTTGAGGTGTGGTTTTTGCGTATGCCACGAAGTGAGTAATGAAGAAAACTTTGCTTAATTCAAGAAAGTTTCATATCAGAAATTTATATGGAATTACTTTTTTAAGGTTGATTCTCATTTTTGTTCAAACTGTTTGGAAAACATTCCATCTTCGGAAGTAAGGCACAAAAAAAATTGTTGTGCCAATTGCTTTGATTGCCCTTGCTGTCAACATACACTATCGGCTAGAGCTACTACTGTAATAGTGCAAAAGTATAACGGTTTTATACAAATGATTTTAATACAGGATTAAATATGGTATTTTAAACATTTCAGAAAATCAGATGATGCTGCTAAGGAAGGTGAAGAAGCTAAACCGGATAATTCAAAAGTGATTACCAAGAAAATGTATTATTTATCTTGTTTGGCATGTCGTTGGACATCAAGGGATGTTGGTATACCTGATCAAGCTGTAGCAACTGGAGCTTGGCCCGATAATGAATGTGCTTATCAGACACGCTTCAATGGCTTGGCCGAGTACTATCAAGCGGTAGTGCAACAAGATAAACAAGAACGTCAGGAATACTTAAGACGAAAAGCCCCCAAGGCACATAAATTTCCAAGTTTAACTGATCGTACAGGGCTAACAGTATCTATAATACGTCGTCAAATGGGATGGTCTGATAAGAATACACAAAAAGCGAAACCAGTAAATATTGCGCCATCACAAGAAAGTCAAGATGTGGGAGAACTGCCAGAGAATGTCTTTACCCAAAAACTCAATTTAAGGAACAGTAAGTTTAGCAATCCAATAACTAGATAACAATTTTTAGTGCAGTTTTTTCTCTTTTGCAGTCACCACAGTTAAACAACGTCATAATCAACCTTGTGAACAACCATTTACCATTAACAAACTGTATCCGCAAAGACGTTGTATGTGGATTAAACGTTCTTTACGCTGTAGGCAATGTGAACATAATGTTATTAAACCTGAATATCATCCAACATCAGTTAAATATCGCATACAGTTATTTGCCAGCTATCATGTTCCCGATGTATTATTGGTCAATTGTGAGCAACCCTTGAAAAGGGGTCAACTAAATTCGTTCACTTTGAAATTGAGTAATCCTACTATGCATGATATGACTATCAAAATTGAAGAGTTACCTTCTGAGCAAGAAGAATTACAAATGATAAATGAATTTAAACGAAATTGCACTTTAAAAGATAGTTCACTTACTGCAGCTAGTGCTATGGACTCTTTAAAATCTCTCACAGGCTCACCCAGTCTAACCGGTGGTTCTACAAGTTTAACTAATACCACTTTAGTACGACAAACGTCTGTATATGAAGAACCACGGGTAGTTAAACAAAAGGTAACATCAAAATTAATCCCTTTGGAATCCCAATTTACTTTAAATTTAAGAGATGATTCCAAAGAATTTGATGAGGAACCTCAGCCCATACAAAAAGAGGATCCAAAGTAAGTTTGAACGTTTATTCTTTTTATAATTTTGTTTGTCTTTTATTGAAAATAATTGTTTATATAGATTTATTATTTGGCGCAAATCGAATAAGGTACTAATTCGTTTACAATTTACTCCTGATACTGATCTTCAAGTTGGTGAAGATGTTTATGTGGGCTTTAATATGTTGTATACCTATGTTAATACTGTTACCAATACTCCTGAAAAGAAAGAACCAACTACTCACAATTTAAATTGCCGTGTTTATGTTAAAGTTGGCGCAATTGAAGGTTGATTTTTTAAATGAGTTTTTTTTTATTAATTTGGTTTGTATAACTTAATGCGTTATAATTTATGCTTGAAATAAAATATTGAAATAAACACATCAATTTGAATTTTTTTTTTATTTCTAACAAGGTTATCATCACATACCCAAGCCTTGTTAAGATGCTCCTGCGCCCATGTTACAGAAATTTAATACCGTAAAGTGTGATTTTATGCTCAGGGATTTTTTTGGTACTGTGAGTGATCAATTTTAAATGACTTTAATATTTTTGCTTGCGAATTGCTCTTTATTTTTGCCGACAAACATATGTCGCTAGATATTAAATCGGTTTCCTTAAACTTGGCTCTCAAAAAAGACTTGAAAGTGGATTTAAAAAACTGAAACTGAAAGATGTGCCAGAGAATAGGGTGGTAAAAAGACAGGCTCGATAGTGACTTGAATTTTAAAGGTATGGCAGTCCTGCTGTGTTTATGCGGCAAGTTATTAACGTTGGCTTATGTGGCATCCCATATAAATGTCATAATCCAACATTCAGTGTTTATTCATAAGGTTACTTGTGTCAGACTTGTATTGTCAGATTTAACTCTTTAATTTTTGAATTCTGAATTGAAATTTAATGAAGTATATCCATAATTTAAATAAAGTTCATTTCATTTATACTCCGCGAAATAAATAGGTATTTTACATTTGCTGTGTGACAAGCTATTAAGGTTAAGTCATTCCATACAAATTGGACATAAGTCCAAATTATTAATTTTATATCAATTTAACCTCTGTTTTTATATTTAGCGAACAAAGTAGTTCCTCCGGAGAAATTATTCCCTTCGCTTTATAAAAATAGGGAGTTATTTTTTGTTACTTTTAATAAGTAGACTTACTGCAAATAGGTTTAGGTTTTTTTTTTAAATATTTATTTAATTAAATGTTTACTAATTTATAAATATGTGGGTTTTCTAAAGTTAATTTCAAAAATTAAATTTAAGAACATAAAATATTAAAAAAATTAATTCAATGAAAAACGGAAAAAACTTATATTTATTAATTGGACTGTAATAATAATTCACATTAAACATATTATTTTTACGCACACACTCCTTACAATGCCATTTTACGGCCCTCTATAGAAATTTCAACAGCCCTACGTGAACCACCCTTCAGACGTTTCTCATCAAGGAACTTTTTCATATGTTTTTCAAAACGATTTGGTTTACGTTTTTGTGGTGTCTGCACTTCTCCCTCTATGGTCGATTTGGGTCTTACAAGATAATCCTTATTTGAAGGTAGAGGAACACGAGCTCGTGCTACCCAACCGGGATCACCCGGACGTAAAGGTTTTTCTTCTGCGGTGGTAAGAGCCGAATGAAGACCTTTCTTCTTCTTTGATGTTGAGGGTTCAGGTTCAGGTGTTTTTTTTCGGACATTTTGTATTTGAGCCTTATCTCTTTCCTGGCGTTCTTCTTTAGACATCGCCTTAAAATCACAACTTAAATTGAAGATAGGACGAGCCCACTCAGAAATTAGACGTCCAGCGCGATCACGATTTTGTTTAGTTTCTTTAGGATGTTTATACAAGTACATAACAGCTTTGCCGATGCCAGATTGTTTAAGATAACTTTTGTCAATAGCAGGGAACTAGAAATTTAAAAATAAAGAAAGTTTAAATATAGATGATAAAATAAATAAACATGGTTATACTTACATCAGCTAATAATTTCAAAATACTTTCTCTTATTTGTAAGCAGGGTAAACTTTTATTGGGAAGTGGTGCTAACCAATCGGTCAATACATTAAGTATGTTGTGTTCCATAAAGGCCAATTGTAAATCTTTTTTTATCAATTGCGACATGCATTGTTTAAGTATCGCTATTTTTTTCGTTGCCGGTTTTCCTTCCAAATTTAATTGACGATCTTCATCGGAAGCCCCTTTCATATTCATAATTAATTGATCGATAAGATCGTCATTATCATTGATCAAATCTATGTCACGTTTACGACGTTTGAAACGTTTTTCTTCCTTTTTACGCAATAACATAGCATCAAAATCGGATACGAAATTATCATTTCTGTAAAGATATTGAAAAAAAAAAAATCATTATGCATTCGATTTAATATTGACTTTCTGAGGAAATCCGCTATTAACAATTTGTAAATAGCAACTTACCCCCTGTCATTATCTATTGGTATGTTTTCATCATCCGAACTATCGGCCATTTTTTGAGCATCACCCTGAGTACCACTTCCATCTGCTTCATTTTCCACCTTATTGTCGTCTTCCTCCTCATCAGTATCCGTAATTTTAGGACGTTTCTTTTGTGCAGAAGAAGATCCATCTTCTCCTATTAAATTAAACCAATTCAAATCTACCTTTCGTTAATAATGAGTTATCAATTTATTTACCTTCCGAGTCACTTAAAACGTTACGTTTATGTGATTTTTTTGCTTTAGATGTAGGTGAGCCTGAGCCACTACGCGATCTAGATCTTGAACGTGACTTTGATTGAGAACCTGAACGCGATCTGCGTCGGGATTTACCACGGGGACGAGATCTCGATCTGGATGATCTTGAACCACTGTGTGACCGTGATCTGGAACGACTAGCAGCGGAACCGGATCGTCGCGAACCCGAACGAGAGCGTCTATTTTTAGATCTAGACCTACGAGATCCACTTCGAGATCGTGAGCGACTACCACTGCGACTCCGTCTGGATCCAGAACGACTACGTGACCGCCTAGAACCACTACGAGAACGTCTAGAACCACTGCGAGAACGTCTGGAGCCACTGCGTGATCTTGAACGCGATCCAGATTTAGAACGACTATGTGATCGTCTAGAACCACTACGAGAACGCCTAGATCCCGATCTGGAACGTCTTGAACCCGATCTGGAACGTCTTGAACCCGATCTGGAACGTCTTGAACCCGATCTAGATCTGCGAGAACCTGATCTAGATCTACGAGAACCTGACCGAGATCTGCGAGATCCTGATCTAGATCTGCGAGAACCTGATCTAGATCTGCGAGAACCTGATCTAGATCTGCGAGAACCTGATCTAGATCTGCGAGAACCTGATCTAGATCTGCGAGATCCTGACCTAGATCTGGGGGAATTGGATCTTGATCTTGGAGAAGCTGAACGAGATTTTCTGGAGCCCGATCTAGAACGTCTGGAGCCAGAACGTGATCTGGGAGAACCAGACCTAGAGCGACTGCGTGATCTATTGCCAGAACCACTACGTGATCTCCTAGAAGCTGAACTTTTGCGAGAACCGCTGCGCGATCGTCTCTCAGGTGAACCACTACCAGACCGAGACCGGCTGCGACTTTTTGGTCTTGAACCACTATGACTACGGCTGCGACTCTTGCGACCTTCATCTCCTTTTTCTATCTCCTTCTGGGGACTAGCACTACGAGATTTTGAATGTCTGTCGTTTTTATTTTCCTCTACCTCAGTCTCCTCTGCCAAGGAATTAGGAGAAGGTGATCCAGATTTTGCACTAACTGAACGCGATCTGGATCGTGATTTGTTAGATCTTATTTCTTTGGAAACAGTATCTTCTCCATTGGGGCTAGCAGACCGTGATTTGCTTGATCTTGCCTCTTTCGGAACATCTTTTTCATTCGGGCTAGCGGAACGTGATCTTGAACGTGATTTGCTAGATCTTACGTCTATAGAAAGAGTAGCGTTTTCTCCATTGGGGCTACAAGAACGTGATTTGCTAGATCTTCCATCTTTCAAAACATTAGCATCTTTTTCATTCGGACTAACGGAACGTGATCTGGATCGTGATTGGCTTGTTCTTGCGTCTTTAGAAAAGGTGTCATTTTCCCCATAGGGGCTACCAGAACGTGATTTGCTCGATCTTGCATCTTTAGAAATATTACCATCCTTCCCAATGGGACTACCTGAACGTGATTTATTTTTTTCTGTGGAGACATTAGCGTTTTCTTCCTTAGGGGTTTGAGAACGCGACCTTGAACGTGATTTACTGTATCGTATCTTTTTTGAAGCATTAGAATCTTCCGCATCTGATGTTACAGACACACTGCGACTTCGGGACTTGCGACCCGTTTCCGGCAAATGTAAAGCTGGTTGTTCATTATCAGTAGATTTCTCTACAGCACACTCCTGATCTTTTTGGCCTTAAATAAGACATTTTTACAATATAAAATAAATTAAGACCTAACCTCAACAAAATTTGTTAATAACAGAAAAAATTACCGTTTTCAACAGTAGGCATTTTGTCGTTTAATGTAAGATTTTTTTCAGCCGGGGCAACCGGAATTTTTACAACTATGAATTACTTTCCGATATTATTTTTTTTCACACAATCGCAAACAAATAATGCACAAAAAAGTAATGCGTCAGTAGACAGTTTTTTCTTTATAAAATGTTTCTTCTTTTTATTGCAATTTTAAGCATCAGCTGTTTTGTAGTTGGAAATGTTGTTAGCCCTGTTTTAGGTAACACTGTGGGCACAGAACAAATAGAAACGTAAGTTCATACAGCTTTTTATGTGGCAAGCTATCAAAGTTGGCTGATGTCATTTCCATATAAATTTGAAAAACTAGACATACAGGTTACAAATGACATGTCAAAGAAGTATTCTTGAACTGTATGGTTATTTTGATATTGTAGTGATTTTATGAATAAGATGGACAAATAAATTACATATATATTTGTATGATACATATATTTTTGTATACCTGTGTATCACTACAATTTTACATTTCCTTTCACTCATTTTCTAGTCGCCATTTAGATTCAATCAGCTGTTTCCTATTAGTTATAATCTATCAACAAATAATTTTATAATACTGAATTTACACTATACAGAAATCTCAAATAAAATCAAGTTAGATTTAGTTTCAAATTACCCCAGTTAACACTATGAAATGTGACAGCTAAACTAGTTTTCGATTTGACAACAACATATTGTTAACAAAACAAAATGATAATCTTTTATTCAATACACATTTATGTGCCTCAAGTAATTAGGAGCACTTCAACAAATAAAGTATTTTCGCATAAACTATTTCAAAACTTATGTAGAAAAACCTTTGCAAAATGTTACTAGTTTTGCCATACTACATATTTGTGAAAAACATTTTTTATTTAGTTGAAATAAAGGAAAGAAAAACGTAATGTATCGTGTGATATGGCAACCCTAAAAAAGAAGAAAAGCTGAAAGAAACAAAAATTGTTGTAGAAAGATATTGTGTGAGTGTTGTTTTCCAAGAGAGTGTGTACCGCTGCCAATTTTTTCAAGTTGCTAATCGGAGTAAAAAATCGCTACACAAAAAAATTGTTGCCAAGTAATTAGGAGAAATTCAACTAACTCCGTGTTGTCACATGAAAGTGGTAAGGGCCAAAAACTCAATACACTCATACTTATTTACTACCACACTCACAATTATGCTACTTGCAATGAAATATTAAAACAAGTGGATTTTTGACGGTTGATGCAAGTAGAATGGCAAAACGAAAAACATAGTTGCGCAGTACTGAGTTTATAGAACTTTTGGTTCTATATGGGCAAATTACATAGGTTCGTCATCTTTTCAAATTGGTTTTCTTTGCAAATCCAATTAGTTTTTAGCCGATTTTCCAATTGGATTTAAAAAAGGTTTGAAATTTACTTAAATTTTTGCAAAAATCAGGGAAATTTGCTCAATTTTCCCCTGTTTTCTATCAGCTTTCGAACCTTTGTATCACTGTACAGTGTAGCCATTCAAACAATTTTATTGTTGTTCGTTGATAACTCGTATACACTACTTGCAAGTAATTACTTGCACGCGACAACGGGAGGAAAGAGCAATTGACTGCGTGAAATTTTCTTAATTCGCTTTTCAAAATTGCTTCCAAAGTTATCCGGAAACTGAATGCGTATGAAACAACAAAAGAAGAATACATATGAGTGCAAAAGAGAGATAACAGAAATATGCACGTAAAACGAAAACCGTGCCTTTTTTGTTACCCCGCAAAAAAAATTGCATGCAACAAACTCACCGTCTAAATTGGCTCTAATAACATTTTTTGCATGAATTGTTCGAAATTCAAGTACACAGAAAAAACAAAAAGTGTATAACTATTAAAGTTTTTCGGTAAAAAAAGCTGCAAAAGTTTTTTGTTTAGTTATACAATTTTTTTTTTGATAAGATATATTTTCTAAGAAAAGTTGCAAAAGAAAAACTTAGGTAACAACTTTGGAAAGTTGAGAAAAGCGAAAACTTGAGAAATCTACATAAATAAATAAATACTTGGCCCCATTGTTTTGTGTGTGTAAAAACATGGGTCTAATAATTACTAAGGCGCATTTAGCCATACGGAACATGATGTAACTACATTTTAACTTATTGATTTCGATTGAAACAGCTGATTCGTGAGACACTAAACAGGTGTGCGATTTTTTTTTATATGAAGATTTGGCATATAAAAACTAAAGAAAAATGCAATGAAATAAAATTTATTTTATTCTCTTATGATCTTATTTTTAAAATTTTTTCTCTCACCAACGTTGCCATATTTTTGCCTAATTTTGTAAAAAAAGACATATGGTCTATTAATTATTGTAAATATTTCAAAAAAAAGAAGAAACAAATTTGGAGCAAAAAAGATGTAAAATTAATTCAATATGGAAAAAATTTATGTTTTCGAAACAATTATATAGGAGGTTAACAAATATGATTGTATTTACAGTTTACAATCTCCACTATACAAAAACTTCCAATACAAAGAAGATTTGTGGGCTTAAATAGCAAATCAAGTTGGCGTATATACTGCAAAATGAAAATAAACACACCCAAATTAAACAAAAATGTATATGTAAATAATTTTGCCGTCGCCGTAAGGTACTGTTTAGCATCTAACGCTACGTTTACGTATGGCTAACTCTAGTCTACGAAGCAAACAAAAAAAAAAAAAGCACCAAAACTAGCTAGAAATTCTCCAAATTGGTAACACTTATTATAGTATTGCTGTATTCTTGTAAATAGTTAAATTTTTTTAATGGAAAATTTGTAAACTTAATACATATAGTATTAAGTTGTAAATTATTATAATTAAATTGTTTTAAAAATATTTAAACAAAACAATTTTGTTGCTGATATGAAAAAGATGATGCCCTACCGTGGTATTCCAGCTGGTTATGAGGATGAGGAAGATGAAGATATAGATTTTATCGCGGGTTCCACACAAAATCTGAAAATTACTATCGTGCCTGATATAACCACTGCAGCTGGTTTGAATGATCAAAATTTTCAAAGTACTTTAAGTGTGGAAATGGACGATTGGTTCGACGATTTCAAGGAGTCATATAGTAAATGTGAGTATAGAAATTACAGTACTAAGGGAAGTATAGATCAGAGAAGCAAACTACAAATGTTCGGCTATGGCTAAAGGAGTTAACAACATCAGACTGCTTTCTTTGGTTGTTAAAATTTGTCTGAGCAGTAAAAAAATTATATCTCAAAAATCCTATTTGAATTTGTGTGCCCAATGCTAAGATTATTTTAGATGTACACTCCCAGACATTCGTTTGCACGCACAAAGAAATACAAAAATATCTTTTGATTTGATAGCAATTATAAGGGTTGAACTCTAGTGTAAAATATGCAGTAGTGCATTTTTGTTGTTGTGTATTATCTGTTTGTTTGCTGTAAGTTGGTGGGGGCTTATTTGTGAAGTGACACAGTGGCACAGAAAAGTATACATACATAGAAAAATGCATTTTAAACAAATTCATATTTTTTATAATAAAAATTATACTTCGCAATTCTATAAAAAAAAAAATATAACAGAAAAATTCCAATTTATTTTAAAATATTTTGGTCGACTTTTGTTTTGCTAAGAATGAGACCAAAAGTTAAAAAAATTTGTTTAGATATAAGAAATTTTATTGTTCGGCATTAATAAAATTGGAAAATCTCTACGTAAGATTTCTGAAATCCAAAATCTAGAGTTCAGATAAAGCAATAAAAATGTAAACAGTAAACCCAAAACTAGACGTCCACCAAAAATTAATGAACGAATAAAACGACACTTACTGAAAAAAATTAACAAAAACCCAAGAGCAACAGCTGTTAATATCGCTAAAGATATGGAAAAAGCTTCGAAAACAAGTGGCCATTCAGAAATCGTATGCAGTGTACTAAGAAGAGGGTGCCTCGAAAAACTCGTTTTTAAGTAATGCATACTTCTTCGGGCACCCCTATATGGTGTTGATGTGGCCGGGGCTTCAAAAACCCGTTAGTTCCAAGAAAAGAAATTAAATTAAATTTTCTCACGATTCCAAATATGCATTTCGTTTTAAGATTTTAGTAAATTTTAGGTGGTAAAAATGAGGATGTATTACGAAAATTGTCTAAACGAAAGCAGAGTAATTTGTTTTCGTTTTCAATGTATCATTGTTTAGTATTCCCATGCAGACTATTTTTGTTATACATTAACAGGCTTTCAATATGAAAGAAATAGTACTGATTCGTTATTATAGTTTTTTGATATTCGGGTCATTTCTGAAATATTAAGCCACGTAAAATAATTTGTGTTTCTACAACAACACAATTTGATTTGAAAACTAATAGTTTTTTTCTTGGTGGATTCGCCATTCAGGCGATTGATTGGTTCTCTTTTCATCTCTATTTTTTTTCTTCAATTTATTTCAGGCAAACACACTCCTGCTAATCAATATGCATTAAAACAGGTCCTACTTAAAGATCCACAACCTTTGCTACTGGCTTTAAAACTTTTTGCCGCTAGTCCTGGTTGTAATTATTTAAAAAACAAAAATATGGCTCTATTTAGTAAGTAAACAAGGAAGTGTATTTTTTTAATAAATATATCTTTAACTAGTTGAATTTTTCTTTTGTAGTTCTGGAGAATGTTTGTGAGCTTTATAAAGAGCATCCCACAATTGAAACAACATGTGATGACAATACCCGTATGGTGGCTTTTAATTTTGTTAAAACTTGTGGCATTGTGCCACTCTATAAGGCTGTGACTGAAACGTATCAATTACAAAAAATACAAAATCATTTAATACCAAAATTGCTAAACCTTTTGGCCGAAGGTTTTTATAAAGATGTAGGTTTGACTTTAAGAAAAACAAAAATATATATTTAATTTAATATTTCTTACCATTTTAGGCTGCTTATTGGTCTATATTCTTAAATGTTACACATATGTTTGGTGTACTTGATTTGGTATTTCCTTTGATACTGCAAGATAAAATGCCTTTGGTTGAAGAATTTCTAAAAGTAGCGCAAGAACAACAATTACCTACAGTACAATTTTTGGATTCTTTGTTGAATCAGAAAATGTCTGTCCGTGAGAATTGTTATGACAAAATAGAGTAAGCTTAAATACAAAAATATTTTTTCTATCTATGAAAACTAATGTGGCTTGTATTTATCTCTTCCTTTTAGTAAATATAAATATTCGGATGTTAAAGATAATATTCTTCAATACCGTCCTATGTCAAAGTTGGTTACACGTTTAGCTAAAAAATACAATATTGATTCTAAATATACGCCGAATTTAAAATATTCAAAATCTTGCAAATATCTTCATTATCTTTATCATAAATTTCAAGATGGTGACATGAGTTTTGATTCATGGCGTGAGCTGGCCCGCGAAGAGGCCAATAAAAGTAAAGCAATACAATTGGATCTCATTACAAAAATTTGCAATGGCAGTGATTATGAAGAAGCCTTGTATTGGGCACAACTGTACAAAATTCCCTTGGAAGAGTGTCCTTCAACACTGCAAACTCATGTAAAACGTACCGAAAAATCGGTAAATTCATCAAATAGTTCAATTGAGTGTTGTGATACTGATGCAACACTACCAGCAAAGAAAAATATTAAACAATTCACGTCATTTTTGTTGAAGAAAGATGAATATTTAACATTAGAATTACCCGCAGGGTCTATAATACTTGTGGATACAAAACCAAAGTTCCTGGATATGTTGTCTTATCTTGAGCAACAATTACTTATTGGCTTCGATTCGGAGTGGAAACCTTCTGTATCAAATGATAATCGTGTATCGCTTATACAACTTGCCACTGTAGAGAGAGTATATTTGGTGGATTGTTTATCACCCAATTTAGATGATAGATTATGGAAATTATTGGGTCGCAAAATTTTCAATAATTTGGAAATTTTGAAATTGGGCTTCTCTCTACACTTCGATTTACAAATGTTACACAAATCCTTGCCGCTTCAACTAAATCCTCAATCGACTTCATGTTATTTGGATTTACGTGATTTATGGCGTCGTTTGAAGTACATGCAAATTTCGCTCTTTCCCTATGAACAGATTTCCGTGGCCGGTGAGAGTCTTTGTGCTTTGACAGAAATTTGTTTGGGTAAAAAATTGGATAAATCAAATCAATGCTCCAACTGGGCAAATCGTCCTCTGCGTCATGATCAAATTGTGTATGCTGCTTTAGATGCTCATTGTTTGTTACAAATCTATCAAGTTTTGGCAGAACTTTTAATACGTGTTGGTATAAATATTGATAATCTAGAAGAGGAAATTACCAGATCCAAATCGGGTTATTTGTTTCGTATGAAAATGAAAACAAATTCAATGAATTCAAATCGATCAAAAAGTAATTCTCAGCGAAATTTTAATGGCGAAGCTAGCTGTAATTCAAACGAAAATAATGTAAAGTGAGTATATGGTTTTTGTTAATTTTAATTTTTTGTTTTTTAGAAAATTTGTAGATAATTATCGACAACAAGGACATATATAAAAACATGCTATCGATAAATAATTTTAATGTACTTTTCTCATATAAATAAGGTCTATAGTTTATCACATATTAGAGATTTCGAAAACAAAAAAGTTAAAAAAAAATGTAGTAATTGTTAGTAATTTATTATAATGGGTCTATTCTCGATGGCAACCGAACTTTAGTTGCAACTCAACTGAAATTATAATTGGTATTATATAAGGCAACTTTCCCCAGTTGCCAAAAAGTTATCGATAATGTAATTTTGACAGATTAGCAACTGAAAATAAATGTAAACAAATGAAAAGATTGACAAAGAAAAAAAGTTAATAAAAGTGAATTCATAAAAAAAAAAACAAATTATAAAAAGAAATTGTGTAAACAATTATTTTAAATATGCCAGTTCAGTGGAACGGTTTTTTGATGACGATGAAAAGGCTTCAAACGTGTCATATATTAGACGGAACTTGAGGGACAACTTCAATCCATTAGAATTACCGTCTGTACTGTGAGTATATCTTGATGGTTAAAATAATTTTCAATAAAAAATTGCTTCTTATAGTTTCAAAGCTTATATCCGTATTCCAAAAGACGCAGTGGTATATTAAGTGGAAGCCTTAAACAAAGTCGTCGTTCAACGGCAATACCTCCGCTATTGAAAGTTTGCGCAGCTTTAAGATTTTTTGCTGAAGGAAGTTTCCAAAAATCTCACGGCAATGACTTCAATCTAGGAATGGTTCAACCAACGTTGTCGGTGGTTTTAAAATAAGTCGTACAATTAATAGAACAAAAGCTTGTGTATTGTTTCAAAAATGTCGGAAGAAGAAAGAAACAGAAAATTAAAACCTTTTTTATTCGAAAACGAAGTTTCCAGGGATTTTTGGATGTATAGATGGTACATATAATGGGACCGAAGGAAGACATTCGTCCCTTATATATAAACAGGAAAGGATATTTTAGTTTGAATGTTTTGCTGGTAAGTTATTTAACAATTTTTCTTTCTTTTGATCAAGATGATTTCTTTGTAGTTGTGCGATTACGAAATGAAAATAAGGTATGTTGATGCTAGGTCCTGATCCTGGATCTACTTAAGATGCCTTCATATGGAACAACAGCCCAATAAAGCAAGAGGTTGCTGCAGATTTTGAAATATTTATAACAATAAATAAATATACTTACATTTTAATGTTCCCGCCTTTTTTCTATTGCTTTAAAAACCTACAGCAACCAAAACTTTGTGGTTGCCAATACAATCACTATTTGGCAACTGAAATTGACAGCTATCAGTTGCCAGTTGCCATACGTAATATCATTTTGGCAACTGGCAACGCAACTGAGGTTCGGTTGCCATCGATAATCGACCCATAAAAATTTGCATTTGAACACATAAAACTACCGATATTAACGATGGATGTTTTTATTTCGATACCATAGGATACCACTGAAGTACCATATTTAGTTTGTCAACTTTTAAAAAGTTCCATCTCTATTAATTCAGTTAATAAAAAAAAATTTAAGAAATTAAAAAAAAAAAATAGTGCAATAGTGCGAATCTCAACGAATTCATTCAAGCCAAATATAGGGGTCGTGTAAAACCATGGTTGGCATTTCATAATAACGGTAGTTGAATACCACAGCTACTTTAAGACCGATATGAAAATTTTAAAATGGCGATTCCATTAAAGGCAAGTGTCTTTTTGTATAACCGGGTTTATTGCGCTATTTTACCGATTTAATTTTGAAATATCTTAAACTATCGTTATAATAACGCTAAACTACTGAAAAACAGATTTATAACGCTATTTTGCAAATATAACAAAATCTTACAGGTAATATGAAATAAACCCCGTGATACTTAAAGACACTTGTCACTATTGCAGCCGCAGTTTTAAAATTTTCATATCGGTATTGATTAGAGCGTGATAAACAACTACCGTTATAATGAAAAGGTATTGCTTGCCAACCATGTGTATAACTTAAGTTACCTTTTGTAGACTTTTGAAACAATGCTTTAGTTACTTAAGTTAATTGTAGTTGGGGCTTAGATTGGGTATGATGAGAACTTTGTAGAAGTTGACTTAAGCTAAATATGCCCTGTAGGAAGCCTAGGGTCAAGTGTCTACAAGTCACCACTTTTGTCGACTATTTTGGGTGACTTTTTGGAAACATGTCCACAAAGCGTCTATACTTTTTACATTCCTTTTTTGCAGCTGCAAAGCTGTGCTGGTTCTTGATTTTTTTATTGTTTTATTTTGTTGAAAATACATGTGCATAGCTGCATGCAAAATTAAAGTTTTTAATAAAAATATAAAGAAAAATGAATTTAAATTTGAACAAAATATATAATGAGCATAAGAAATTACAAAAAACTTGTGAAAAAAAACAATACATTTTGTATAAAAATAAAAATAACAAGAAAGAGGCAACAATTGTTAGTGAAAATTGCAATTCTGTGGAGCCTGATGAAGATTTTACGGAGCCTGTGGATGATTTTGTGCAGTCTTTTGAAGATTTGTCTACTCCAAAATTAAATTTGCAAGAAATTTTTTTTATTTAAATGAAATTTATAAAAAAAAATGTATTAATAAAATATCTAATTTAAGAAAATAAATGCACATGTTAAATCTTATTTCCTTCCTAGTGTGAAAATCTAGTAAAAAGTTCCAAAAGTGTAAACTAGAATTACTAAAATGTACTAGTGAATCTCTGGTTCCAATGTCAACACCTAGTCAATAGTTGTGTAGATTCGCAACGACATGTTTCTACAGCAGAAAGCGTTGGCTGGGGCAATTAGTCAGTAGTACTGGTGACAAAGTCAATAGTGAATCAGTACAGTATCACTTTCGACATTTCCTACAGGGTGGGTACTTCAATGTTACTTCAACTTTGCTTAATATAGTTGGTCCTTTAGTCGGAATATATCAGTTATCGAAATAAAATTTCGTATGAAAAGTATCTACTATTTGATTATGTTCTATAAAAACTTTTAGCGAAAAATAAAATATTTTTTCATAGTTTTTGTTTTGTTTAGTAAGTTCTATTTTTCATAAACTTAGGGTTGTGATGAGATTTTTTGCCAACTTGAAAACCCCAGAAATAATAGTGAAGTTTTTATTTTTAAGTGGATCTTTTATTATAAAACTTATGTGTATAAAATATATTTTCAGTCTGGTTCGAGATCATGAACAAATTTTTCAAATTAATTTTTTTTTATTTTATTTTATTTTATTTTATTTTATTTTATTTTATTTTATTTACTAATAATGGAGAGTACACAGAAAAAGTTGGAATACATTTGCTGGTCAGTTACTACTGTCATCAACATTCTTTGTATCCTTGAAGTGTATTCTTCACCATTACTAAATAGAATAAAATAAAAAAAATCCCTTGAAAAACAATTTTCATGATCTGGAACCAAACTAAAAATACATTTCATACAGAAATAATTAATATGCTTTATTTTTGTAAATAGATGAAGAACAGTGGCACATTTTCATCTCAACACATGTACGAAAAGGAAATTTAGGTGTAATAGCAAAACGCCGTTAAGTAAGATGCCGCTAAACGAGAGATCGGTGTATACAAATTTTAAGATTTATTAATTTTGTGTTGATTTGCTTTTTTTAAACTTTTTTATCTTATGTTTTGTTTTCTTTTTTTTTCAGACCATCTCAAATAAAATTTTTATGTGATTCCATGTTACTTGGTCTGTCTAAAGAACTACGTAAACTTGGCCTCGATTGTCTTGGAGTCCACAATAATGTTGATATTGATACCTATATCGACATGGCACGCAATGAGAAACGTCATGTGTTGACACGAGATTCACGCTATATAATGTTTTCACGTGAATTATCTCCTAAGTATTGCATGCAAATACCAGCTGATTCTATAGAGAATCAAGTACTTAATATTTTACAGTATTTTCAATTACAAATTGATCAGCGTTCTCTATTTACACGCTGTATGCATTGTAATGGTAATGACTTTCTATTGGCCAATCGTTATGAAATGCAATTAATGCGTTTCGGTCAAATACAGCAAGTCGATGATGGTACAATGAACGCCTATGATGGTGGTGATAAATTGTGGAGACTACAAAGGATAAATGATCATATTATTAAGACAAAAACAACGTTTCGTGGCAAACATATTAAATTGAATCGCATAACACCCCATGCTTTATATAATAATGATTATTTCTTTATATGTGATGTAAGTATTTTGAAATTTGTTGTTTTTTTTTTTTTAATAATTTAATAATTAAATATCTTCTTCAGAACTGTGGTTTTTGTACTTGGCCTGATGCAATATCATTTAATCAAAATGTCTTGGAATATTTATTTCCAACATCATCAGCATCCGGTTATGCAACCAGTAGTAGTTATAATACAAATATCTCTCAGTGATTGAAAATATTAATAATTTGCAATATTATCTATAATTTTTTTTATTCCATGAATTTATCGTATATATAAAATTTTAAATGAAATCAAACCGACGTATGTATGTGATTATTTTATTTTTCTTTTTTATATTTGAATTATGTTAATTTTCTTCATAATATAAAAAATAAATTTGAATTGTTATTTGTATGAAAACTTATGTTTTTTTTATATACAAGATGGCCCAAAATGTATCACAGATATGCTAGAACACACGTCGGCATGCATTGAAGCGCCAAATTCAGAAACTCCAGTTGAGTTGCACAAGTTGCGAAACTTTTAATACGTTTACAGAATAAAAAGCATGCCTAATGATTGGCTCAATGTTTTTAACTCCACATTTGAAATCGCTTTGACATTAAAACAATATAGTTTTGTCTTAAAAATCAAATAAAAACTATATACGGCTTTTATCCGATAAATATGACTTCGAAGGAGAAAATCCAGAAAATTTTTAATCACTTAATTATTTGACATTATTGATTTTTGCAGAATAAAAAAACACTTTAAACGTCCTTAATTTGATAAAAAATAATTTTTAGGAAGAAAAAAAGTGACGAATCTTTAGCTTACAGACTCTACTGATTTCAGTAGTTTTTTCTTCAGGAACCTTTTTGGCTAATTTTTAGTCAGCTCTTTTTTTCCAGCTATTTGTAGAAGTTTATTTGTATAAGTTCATGTTATAGTAAAATCTTTTATTACATTCCATTAAAAAAATAATTGTATTTAAATTGATTAAATAATTAAAGCTAAGTAGTAATAGCCTTTAGATACTGTTGATATTATAGGCAAGTTTTTAAACATTGAAGTTTTACTACTAAAGGAGCATGATTGGTAAGCACTACATTTTCATTATGACAGTAGTTGTCTACCACGCTCTGATCAGTACCAATACAAAAATTTTAAAACTACGATTCCAACAGTGGCGTGTCTTCTAATATCACGTGATTTATTTCATAATATTACCTGTTACATTGGGTTATATCTGCAAAATACCGTTATTAATCGGTGTTTCGGTAGTTTAGCGTTATTTTAAAAGTAGTTTAAGATATTTCAAAATTAAGCCGGTTAAATAGCGCAATAAACCCGGTTATAAAAAAAGATAAATACTTTTTTTAAGATCGCCATTTTAAAATTTTCATATCGGTCTTAAAGTGACTGTGGTAGCCAAATACCGTTATTGTCAAAAAGGTATTGAATGCCAATCATGTAAAGGAGTTAAATTATCTTGATAAATTAATTCTCACAATTTTCTTACTGTGGACAACTGAAAGATGGGGTGATTCCAAGGAAACAATTGAGTATATTGTATATGGGGAAATATGTCATTTTAATCAAAATACGTATGCTTAAGCAACTGAAAAATATATTTTTTTGATAACTAGACTTGACATCGATTTCAAATACAGTTTCTGTTCCAACAAACCATAAATGATTAAAATCGTTAGAGAAACAATTTGAAGATTATATTATATTCGACTTGTTGTGTGAGGGATATTATCGACGATATGCTTCAATGCACTGTAAGCTATTTATTTTTTTTATATTAATCATATAATTACAAATTATATCCTAATACCCTAACCAAGCACTATCAACAAAGGCTCGTTGTAGCGAAAACAGACCAGAGCATCTGATCAGCTCACCGGGCTCCCCAGGGGCTCCCCGGGTGTTCACCAGGTGCTTCCGTGTGCTCTCCATGTGCTGCCCGTATGCTCCCCGTGTGCTCCCTGCGTGCTCACCGGGTGCTCCCTGGATTACGAACGCGCCACCTACAAAATGCTCACCGTGTGCTCCCCGGGTGCTCCCTGGATTTTTAACGCCTGACCACCCCAGGTACTTGCCCCCCTGATACCTGCCCAATAGGTACCTGCCTCCCAGATACCTGACCCTCCAGGTACATGACCCCACCAGGTACCTGACCCCTCAGGTAACTGACCCCCCAGGAACCTGACCCCCCGATGCTTTGCCGAAACTTTTCCGATGGTTTGCCGATGTTTTGCTGATACTTTGCTGATGCTTTTCCGATGCTTTGCCGATACTTTGCCGATACTTTGCCGATGTTTTGCTGATACTTTGCCGATGCTTTTCCGATACTTTGCTGATGATTTGCCGATGCTTTGCTAATGCTTTTCCGATACTTTGCCGATACTTTGTCGATGGTTTGCCGATGCTTTGCCGATACTTTGCCGATGGTTTGCCGATGCTTTGACGATGGTTTGCCGATACTTTGCCGATACTTCGCCGATGCTTTGCAGATACTTTGCCGATGCTTTGCCGATACTTTGCCAATGATTTGCCGATACTTTGCCGATGCTTTGACTATGGTTAACCGATGCTTTGCCGATCCTTTGCCAATACTTTGCCGATGCTTTGCCGATACTTTGCCGATGGTTTGCCGATACTTTGTTGATGCTTTGCCGCTACTTTGCCAATGGTTTGCTGGTACCTGGGGGGTGGAGTCAGGTACCTGGTTGGGGGCAGGTAACTGGGGGCCTTGGGCAGGTACCTGTTTGGGCTGGTACTTTGAGGGGGTAGGTACCTTGGTGGCAGGTACCCGGGGGGCTGGTATCTGGAAGGGGGCAGGTTTTATTGCTTTTGTAAATTTTGGAAAACTTTCTTATGTTGACTTTTTGAATGCAGCAAATACAGTGACAAACAAAGAAAATAAAATATCAATTTTATCGACAAAATGTCGTACTTCAGCAAAACACTGTCGACACTGCGTATATCTGTTTTAGATTTAAGGGTTTACTCCCAATGAACATGTCTGACAGCATTTTCTTTTTAAAGAGTCGTGAGATTCCTCCCAAAAACCAACAAGATTCTAAGCTATGATTCCTCAAAAAGTCTCAAGATGCTTTAAATATCATAAACAAACTCTTTATAAACCAATGCAGTAGACTTAACTTGATATTTAGAAAATAAATACATTCTAGTTTGCATTAAACGGTTTATTAATTAATCGCCAAATTTTCCAATTAATCGACCCGAATAACCGATTAATCAATTTTCGCCATTTTTCGAATAATGCTCTAACTGGTTAACCGGCATTGCCGAATAATTGGAAACACCAGTTCTTCATATGTTATTGGGGTAAGGTTTAGAAACAGTAAACATTTTGAGCAAAAATTAACATACAAACCTAAAAGTTGATATGTGGATTTCTTCCGTAACAAAAACTATTACCCAGAAAGGGTTTTTGGAAATTCAGAACTTTGCACATGTTTAATTTCATCTTCTCTTAATCGGAGTTATTGTAACTGCACTGGACACGCAGCCGTATACTACGTTGGGTTCAACCAGCAACAATATCTATGAGAACATTCTGTGATGGTAACAGGTTTTCAATACCATAAGTCCAAAATGTGTACAATTTTATTCAATATTCAAATTTCAATTAATTAAAAATTTTCTTTTTTTTCTTTTTTTCAAAAAGCTTTTCCAAGCACATTCGGGAACTTGATCCCCCATGGTTGAAGGAAGATGCACAGAAGTGATATACTGACGGATCCAAAACTTCTAGCAGAGTTGAAGCCGGTGTCCACGGACCTAGTTGCAGAATGCACATACCTCTGGGCAAAGATTCAACTATATTTACTGCAGAATTATATGCTATCTATACAGCAACGACCGAACTTCTGGAAAGAAATCTTGTGAGAACAAGGATAAACTTAATGTCGGATAGCCAGGCTGTAATAAAGGCCCTGATAAACCCCATCTATCACCATAGATCAGTGCTAGAGTGCCATAAAGCCCTCAACCAACTGGCTACCAATAATAAGGTAACACTTTTTTGGGTACCCGGTCACAGTGGGCATGAAGGAAATGAAAAAGCAATGAATGATACCAACAGAAAAATTTTAGGTTGTATGGTTTAGAAGTTATGGGCGACTTTGTATGGACACTTTTTCGATATTTTGACGTTTTTGCCAATTTTTATGACGTCATATTTCGAAAATCGAAAGGTTTGATAAACACCACCCATTTACAATATTTGCATGGAATTTCATTAAAATCAGAGATGACAAATCCGAAAATGACAGTTTTCTGTGCGGTTTGACATGGAATGACCCATTTATATGCTCATGTCCTCAATTTGGTTTCACGAAAAAGGACATCACAATTATGATATCGGATCTGATCAAGACGAAATCCGTTGAATATTACACTCACCAAAAAAAGTCCGTATTGTCAACTGAAAATTTTGCCCAGCGGTATTTTTTGCTAATGTTAGCAACACATGTCTGTTGATGTGTAGTACAATGGCATTAGTAGAAAAGTTAGTAGATGCTACTAAATTTTAGTAAACTTTTTGTTAATTGGAATTTAAAATCTGTTTGCTAAAATCAGCAAATAAATTTACTAAATATTATTAATAGTAGTACAAAATTTCAAATTTATTTTTTTTTTATTTTTTTTTTTAAATATTTTAGACAAAATTAAAAAAATCAAAGGCTTAAAACTTTTAAAACATAAACGATTTTATTATTTTGTTTTAATTTGGTAATTTCTGTTTTGAAAAACATTTTTAGTCAATTTTTTTTTTACTTTTAATGTCAAAGAACTAAACTAAAGAAAATTTTAAGTGATATTTTTAGACATGAGTTGGTATATTCACTTCAGATCCCTTTTTTAATTAATGTAGCATTTTAAGGCAATTTAAGTTTGTAGGTGTTAGCTTTAATTAGAAATAACATTTCCTTCAATATCCACTTTTTTCAAATTAGCACATTTTTTTTTTGCTAATTTTAGCAAATCGGTTTTCAAAAATTTGTAAAATGATTTCTGAAATTAGCAACAAAAATTTGTAAATATTCTGTAAAATTTCTGTAATTTAAAAAATATAAATAACAAAAAGATTTGCTAAATAATATTTTTTTTAACTAAAAATCTGTACAAAAATAGTATATTGGGATTGAAAACTGTTTATAAAATTTTCTACTAACTTTTTTTCTGAGTGTGAAGCAAACAGAAACCACCGAAACATTCAAAGAAATTCTTGTCACAAAATGAAAACAGGAGAAAGGAGAAACGCTTCAGATGAACAGACCACTTACAAGACACTATCCATGTAATTACATCCTAAACAAAATGGGACATGATCGAGATACGACATGCAGATATTGTATGGAAGATGAGGAGACCATGGAGCATGTAAAGGCTAAATGTCTTGCCTTTGCATACCTACGATTTATCACATTTGGCAGTCCAGAGGGTCAATTCTCGTTCTGTGAAACGGTGAAATGAAAAGTTTTTTCACGTTTTCATAGTACTTTTGATTCGCGTTCTGTGAAAAAATGTAAAGAAATATCAAAACGTTTTCATATGAAAAAAAAAGTGGAACGAAACAAGATTTTTTCACGATTGCACAGCACTGGCGATTCTTGTTTTGTGTAACAGTGCAAACAATTGTCAAAATATTTTCATATGAAAAAATTGTTTACACAGACTATTTATAAGTGAAATAAACATGGAGAATTATTAAGAAAAGCATGTGAATATTGCAAACGATAAGTAAGTAGCTTAATAACCATAATCACACTTTTATTAATCCAATATTTACAGATTTGTAACTGCAGATGGTGCCAAATTTAGAGACGAAAAGTGTAACAAATTAGCGGCGAGCCTTAACAATTTTAGTGGGACCCAAAAGGACAGTGAAAAATGGCAAAAGTATGGCATATTTATTTATAGTTTATTTATATTCTCTATGAAATTTTTAGGCTTCATACGCGCACCAAATATAGTTCACTTAAAGTAAGCCGATATAAATCCACGAAGTGCTTGTCGGTTGTCATCTCGAATGGGTTGTGGTCAGCACGAAGTATGCGTCTCAGCACTCTCAAAAAATTCCTATAAATTATTAAATTATTTACTGCAATGAAATGCTTGTAAACGGAATTCTTTGTGTAATATCCAATAATAAAATTAATCCAGATATTTTTATATAATTATTTAAAATTAATTTTTCGAACTTAATTCACTTTTGTTAACGTTTTTCTCTGTTTTGACATTTGCTTTAAATTTTGGATAACACAGTTACAAAATTTTCATGGGTACAGTGCGAATGAAACATTTTTTTCATAATACATACGAGAATCGCAATTTATGTATTATGTAAAAGTTCGAGTGAAAAGTGCTTATGAAAACGAAAAGTTTTTTTTTCATTTTACATTATCACAGAACGAGAATTGACCCTCAGATATCATGGAGGAACAATACAAGAAGCTGGAAGTGAAGAACATTGTACTGCTCGTCAAGGCTGCACTGGAGAACAACTGAGGAAAATACTAGAGGGTGCACAATAGATCTACTTGGTCGCGGTGCTGAAGATACAGACTACTCAACACAATTACATTGTAAAAAAAAAATTATATCAAAGCTTTTCATTGAAACATTGATTAAAAATTTATTTCCCCACTTGGCAATTAAGATTTCTTTTCTCTTAGCAAACATTTTAACTAACCCCGTAACATTATTAAAAACAATTATATTCTGTACCACTGTGTATTAGTGGTTGCGGATTATGTATATATTTTTTTTTGCAATAATATAAAATGTAAAATTTAAAATTAAAACTGATTAGTTATAGATTACAATTCAAAGAGAGCTAAGATGATTGACTGCAAATTGTGTTTAATACTTTTATCTTTAGTACTGCCAACAGTTTTAACACAAACTGATGATTACTGCAGTAAAACTTTGTGTGGAACATTAAAACATGTTGCCTGTAATAATAATGGTGTAAGTAGAGAAAGATTTACAATTGACTTATTAATAACAAAGATGAATAATTCTTATATATTATAGTCTCTGACAAAAAATCACTCACGAAATCTAATAAAGAAGCTCTTTAAAATTGTTTTTTTTTTTAAATTTTTTTTTGGAGTAATTATTTTATTTTGTGTAAGTTTAAAAGCTTAGGGCCCAACTACAATTGGCTTAAGTGACTTAAGCTAGGCATTGTTAGGAAACGAAAATTCAAAATTTTTTAAAATTAAAAATTTTTATTTCTAAAATTTTGTCTCATACCAAAATAAAGCTTAAGGCACTAAGCCAATTGTAGTTGGGCCTTTAGTTTTAACAACTACACTCAAAAAAAAATATGAACTATAATTTAGAAAAATTAACATATTTTGAGGAAAAATTGAATAGAAAACGGCGCCAAAGACACTTTTTACCAATATTTAATAAAATTTTCTTAGAAATTAAGAAACAAATTTTACTTAAAATTTGGTAAAAATTTCTAAATTATAGAAAAACTTTACTACTGAGAAGTAAATTTTTATTAGAAAACAGTAAAATTTCCTCCTAATTAGTTCATACATCATCCAAAATTGTACTGTTAGTTAGGAAATGTTTCCTTGGTTTTAAGAAAAATTTTATTTTATTTAAGTTCATTAGATAATTTTTTTTACTGAAAACTAGGACTTAACTCCCTAAAAATAGGAAAATATTTTCTAACATCAGGTTAAATAGCACTTCATTTAAGTGAAAATTGTCCTTAAATTTTCTAATAAATATGAAACTGTTTCTATGGTAAAGGTAGATATTTTACCATATATTTTAAAGTACTTCACACTGATTGAGTAAGTATTTTCCCACTTTCAGAGGACTTCCGCTTTGTGAGGACACTGCTCTTCACAAGCTTTTTGCTATACAATTTTGTCCTAAAACTAAATTGAATTGTACTAAATTCATGTATTTAAAATATAAATTAAATTTCATTAGCAAAAAGGTAAACAAATTAAAAAAATGTACTGCAGGATATCCTGAAACGTAATAAATTGTAAAAAAGTCAGATCCTTTTGTAGTTAATTAACGGTTCCGCTTGAGAGAACTACAAAAAGGGACACCCTACGGGACACACGGCATCTATGGCTAAGAAACACTGGGGGTCCTTTGTCTTCTTAAATTAAATAATTTAAGGAAATTGTTGCAAAAATACAAAATATCACAGTTACATTTCTTGTTATTATTGGAAAATGAAAAATTAGTTTATTTTATGGGATTTTAGCTTAAACTTTATTTGACATATACAAATTTAAACTTTTTTATTATTAAGTGAAAAAAATAGTTTAATAAACATTAAGTTTAATAAGAGCTAAGTTAATTATAGGAAAGCCATTATCCCGCCGTAATGTATAAAATGTGCCTGCGATATTTTGTATTGTAGTCAACAAACAAATTTATCACATAAAAGCGCAAATTCAAAATTTTTTACCCTTTGCTAACAAAATTTTAATATATATTTAAAGCTACTTTAAGATCAATAGTTAAGACTGTAAAGATAAGAGATGGGCACGCTCACGCACGAACCAATAATTACAATCATGCACGATAGTTTTTATAATGGTTACTATAATTTCTTTTATTTAATAATATTTTTTCTTGAAAATTATTACATAGGAACAAATTTCTTACATTTTGTTTTAATTGTCTGAACTAATTTTTAGAAAACAATTCTTCAAAATTAGAAAGTATATACCACTTAAAAACTGAATTTGGAAATGGCTTTCTAAAATTTAGTTAATTTTACTACTCGCGAACAAAAGATGAACACACATTAAGTTCAAGTACTTTGTCAATTTAAGTTAGACACATTTTTTAAACTAAATGGGAGTAAATTATGTACTAAATTTTTTTCTTGAACTAAACTTAATTTTATCACATTTGAGTATGCAATTTTCTTAAAACTAAGATGTTTTTTCTTAAAATTAATAAATTTTTTATTTTATTTACTTGTTTTTCCCTAATATCAAGAAATATTACTTAGGAAACTATTTCTGAGTAGATAAACCATTTTGTTTTTCCTCAAACTTAGGAATTTTTATTCTTTTTAAAAAATTTTTCTAATTTTTAATAAAATTTTACTTAAATTGATAAACTATTTTGAAGGCAATTTTTGATTACAATTTAGTTTATGTTCATATTTTGAGTGTATGAAATAAAATTGAAAGCTCGCTATAAACTAGAAATAATAAACGAAAAATCTCGAATTATATAAAAACTACAAAATAAAAAACTAAAAAATTATTATTTAGCCAAAAACTACTTAATATCTGATTTTAGTGATTGGTTTTCATCTTATTTAGAAAATGTATAGTTAAGATAGAAGACTATGAATCGTCTATATATATTCAAACTTCTGGTGTACCTCAAGGGAGTATATTGGGGCCTTTGTTGTTTAATATCTCTATAAATGATGTATATACATGTTTAAGGAATTCACAGTTTCTTCTTTATGCTGATGATTTGAAAGTATTTTCTAAAATTGAAAGCTTGGACGATGCTTTTAAGTTACAAAGTGATCTTAATAATCTAAATATATAGTGTCATAATAACACTGTAAAACAATTTGAAAATTTTTACAAAATTTCGGGGTTCCGACGATTGATTCTTGTTAAGGAGATCAAAAAAAATATACGTGTGTCGCTTAATTACATTTTAGAGGCGGTTAAAGTTTCCCAGCATATCGGTATATAAAACTATGTTTTCTTTACATCTGAGGTATAGGGTATGTTCAGCAACTTTGTGGATAATGGTATAGCAAATATTTTTGTAGAACATATTAATCCTCTAAATCCCCCTCCAACTGGCGTTTTTTGGTTTTATTCTAACAAATTGTAAATTTTTGTAGAACATTTCATCCCCGCCCTTCCCCTTTTTCGGGGTGTTTTTTACAATTTGTTTTTATAAAGCCAAAAATGCCGTTATGAGAGGGAGTTAGAGGGTTAATATGTTCTACAAAAATATTTGTCATACCATTATCTACAAAGTTGCTAAACATACCCTACACCTCAGATGTAAAGAAAACATAGTTTTATATACCGATATGCTGCAAGAACAGGCCAGAGCTGTGAAACTTTAACCGCCTCTAAAATGAAATTCCGATGTAAAGTATCAAAACGCCGACACACGTCGGAACCCCGTATTTTTTTTTGTGTTGAACTGTGTAATCAATTGAATTTTAATATGAATAACAAGTGTTTTCATATAATCCTATACATACATACATACATACTTCATACAGAATTGGGCTTGAGTTAGTCAATAATGTTGATGAAGTTGAAGATTTGGGAATTGTATTCGGTTCTAAGTTGACTTTTTTGCCTCATTTGGAAAAAAATTATTTCATATGTATACTCCACCCTTGCATTTATTAGAAGAAATTGTAGTGATTTTTCTGATCCCTATACATTAAAATTATTATATACATCATATGTCAGATCTAAATTAGAGTATGGTGCAATAATTTGGAGCCCTTATGCTGATATTCATATTGGACGTGTTGAAAGAATACAAAGGAAATTTATTAAGTATTCATTACCTCATTTGAATTATGTTTTTCCTATTCCTACACATGAAGTTCGTTGTATGCATTTAGGATTAGAAATGTTGAAAACTCGACGCAAAATACAATCAATGTTCTTTGTATTTGATTTAATTAATGGTAAGATTGATTGCTCGAGTCTTTTGGAGAACATTTATTTTAATGTACCTTATAGAAATCTTCGTAATAATGATTTGGTTTTTGAAAAATATCATCGTTTTAATTATATCTTAAGTAGTCCCCTAATAAGGACATTTAAAGATAATAGTTTATTAAATTTTAATCATGTCATTGAATTTAATACATCAAAATCTAGTTTTAAAAACTTTTTGTTATACAATTTTTTTAAATCATAGTTGTTATTTTAGAAATAAATAAATAAATAAATAAATAAATAAATAAATTAATTAATAAATAAATAAATAAAAAAATAAATAAATAAATAAATAAATTTTTATTTAAAATTTTATGTACAGGGTGTCCGCCGGGAAGGTATACTTCTTTGTTTGTTTATAAATTTTGATTAAATGAAAGGGAATGGATTTTATATTGATAAATGTTTTATTTAATGTCGGCAATTATGTATGGAATACAATATAAGATAAATGTCCGCCTCTGTTAGCCTCACAAATGCGATCCCTTTTGAGCACATTTTTCATTACATTCTCACAGATTTCACGCGGTATTTCATTTATTTCAGCACGAATATTTTGTTTAAGTTGCTCAAGCGTTTCTGGTTTGTTTGCAAAAACCTTGCTTTTCACTTCACGACTGCCAAATATGAACTGTCAAGACTAATGTTTACCAAAATGGCGGCAAAACAAAGTAGTATACCTTCCCAGCGGACACCCTGTATTTATAGTCTGTTAGTAATATTGTTCTATAAACTTTATGAAATAAATAAATAAATCGGTTGAATAAATTCTTGGTATATGAATCACATTTACTTGAATTTCAGAAGTTTTTATTTACCTCAAATCTATCACAAATTATTTGCTAAATTTAACAAAAAATTATTTAAGTTGTTAACAGGTTAAGGGTATATAAAAAACAATTGTTTAAACAAATTATATTTGACAATGATAAAAGTTAACAGTAACAGCGAAAAATCAAATATTTTTGAAAAAAAAAAAAAAGTATACGAAGCGTTTTTTGGAATTTGGCTTAAGTCAATTCAAAAAAAAAAAACAAGTAAAAAAGGCTTAAATTCGGCTGTGCCGAATCTTTGAATACCCTCCACCAATGTTCTCTATTGTTTTTGATACAAACAATGTAAAAAACTTTAGAAGTAAAATTATGGAGATGAAAAACTTTTTTGGGTGAGGAAACGAATTTTTTTACATGAGAAAAATTTTGAGGTGAAAAAATTTTTTTAGGTGAAAAAAATTGTTTGTAGTGAAAAAAAATTTTAGTGGGGAAAAAAATTTTTTGAGGTGAAAAATATTTGAGGTGTACAAGATATTATTAATTTCTAAGAGATTGGTGAAAAAATATGAGAAAATATATTATATACCAGTCGCTACTATGAAATTGTACTAAAATACACCAATTTGTATGGAAAATTTAGAGGTATCTTCACATTTTTACCCATAACTTTTTGACCGCTGGACCGATTTTGCTCATTTTCAATAACAAACTGCTCGGGAGGATGTACAATAATCTGGGTAAAAATAGGCACCTCCGCTAGCGTCTTCGCGACGTGATCGCCATTTCAACAGACAGACAGACAGACAGACACGAATATATATACTTTATGGGGTCTTAGAACTATATTTCGACATGTTACAAACGGAATTACAAACTGATATATACCCTCACCATATATGGTGGAGGGTATAAAAAAAACTTACTGAAAGTTTTATAAAATTTCGGAATAATAAACTAACATATGACCCAACTAAAAATGGCGTAAGTGATTTTAGATTTGTTTTGGTGTGAAACGAAATTTTAGATATCAAAATTTTTAATTTGAAAAAAAATTAAATCTCCGTTCAATGCCGGTACCTAGCTTAAGTCGTCTAAGCTTTACTATATTTCTGCCTTTAGTATCATTAAATGTGTCCAGGTTTTTAGCTTAATGGGTTCAGGAAGGTTGTCAAGGGGGAATATTGTTCCCTTTTTGCTCCTCCATACATAAATTTCCGAAAATCCAGTTTGACCACATTAAAAAAAATAAGTATATCAAATTTCTGGTTTCTAACTAAAAGGCTTTGGGCAGGCCGTTAAGCGTAAACTTTTCCTTTTCACCGTAGGAATTTTCAAAAAATCCCGTCTAACAAGTTAGTTAGCTTGTGCAAACAAGTATTTCAAGTTTCAAGTTTCTAGCAGAAAGGATTTGAGCAGGATGTCAAGAGAGAGAGACTTTCCCCTTTATGTCCCTACCCATTGAAATCTCGGCTGTGCGGATGTCTACGCCGGCAGAGGAGCCTACTTATCTAATTTTAACTTCCTAGCTCCCTCCCCATTGGATTTACCAAAAATCCCGTCTTGGTTGATGTCTTTGCCGGAGGAGGAAAATTCTTACCAAGTGTTTACTTCCGGTTAAGGGAGATATTTTCCCTTAAATTTTAACAAGATATTCAATAATCGGGTCTCAAAAGTAAAGCCAGTTTTGTAAAGAGGATTTTTTGCCAATTATCTAAATAATTGAATGATTATTGCACAAATCACACAGACAGACAATGATATATGTCAAACAAGAATTCTCGAACTGTAAGATTATTTTAACATTGCAGTGATTTGCAGAATGAGATAGAAAAAATTAACTACATATAAATTGTATGGTAAATATCCCTGCATTTCCTTTTATTCATTCCCTAGTCGCAATTTTGATTCAATCAGCTGTTGCCTGTCTGAGTAGTCTGTGGATTATTGTAAAAGTTATAGCTAATAATGTACGAATAATTCATGGACTTACGCTACTTTTAAAATAAACGGCTTATATGTCTTACTGTCGCTAATTTTTAATCATATCTAGACAACTAATTAGAATTAAATATATTTAGTTATCATTTAAATATAAATATTTGAGAAAAAGTAATATGATTTACGCTAAAATTTTCTTAATACTTCTGGTAGTTTTACCAGCAAAAGTTCTAACTGAAAACTATTGCAGTAAAGGATTGTGTAAAGGAGCTAAAGGACATATTGCGTGTAATAACAAAGGCGTAAGTGTTAATAATGATTTAAAGTGTAGAAAATGAAAAGCTCCGAATTTACTCGATTTTGAGAGAACAGTAATATTTCTTTTTAATTTAAAAATGTTACAAATTACGTGATAAATTTTTCCAACACGTTTTTGGGTACATACGAAACAATTGTATAAACAAATGTCTCCCAATATTTACCATTTATTTTCAAATCTCCAAATTCCATATAAAGTATAAATTTTTAGAGAGGAAACTGTATAAATATCTGTGCTGATATGAAATGATTTACAAATTAAAAAAAAAAACTTAAAGTCTCAGCAATTAATTGACATTTAATAAAAAAAAAAAAAATAAGATGATTTACATTAAATTTTTTTTAATACTTTTGATAATATTACCAACAACAGTATTAACTCAGAACTATTGTGATATAGAAGGATGTACACCAGGCACACATATTGCTTGTAATAATTCAGGAGTAAGTTTTAATGTTTGTCTAAGAATACATTTTGATTAAAAGTGAATAATAGAAAATACACTAAAAAAAATGAACGACAATTTAGAAAAATTAACTTATTTAGGGGAAAATTTTAAATAAAAACAGCGCCAGACACTTTTTACCAATAATTAATAAAATTTTCCTTGAAATTAAGAAACAAATTTTACTTTAAATTTGGTAAAAATTTCTAAATTATAGAAAAAATTTACTACTGAGAAGTAAATTTTTATTAGAAAACAGTAAAATTTCCTCATAATTAGTTAGGAAATGTTTCTTGGTTTTAAGAATAATTTTATTTTATTTAAGTTCATTAGATAATTTTTTTTAACTAAAAACTAGGACTTAACTTCCTAAAAATAAGAAAATATTTTCCAACATCAAGTTAAATAGCACTTCTTTTAAGTGAAAATTATCCTTATCCTGCTTCTATGGTAAAGGTAATTTATTTTAACATATATTTTAAAGTACTTTACACTCACTGAGTACGTATTTTCCCACTTTCGGAGGACTTCCGCTTTGTGAGGACAATGCTCTTAATAATCTTTTAACTATACAATTTTGTCTTAAAACTAAATTGAATTATTCTAAATTCTTGTATTTAAAATATAAATTAAATTTCATTAGCAAAGAGGTAAACAAATTAAAAAAAAAAATGTACTGCAGGATATTCTGAAACGTTATAAATTGTGACAAAGTCAGATCCTTTTCGTAGTTAATTAACGGTTCTGCTTGAGAGAACTACAAAAAGGGACAAAGTCAGATCCTTTTCGTAGTTAATTAACGGTTCTGCTTGAGAGAACTGCAAAAAGGGACGCTCTAAGTGACACAAGGCATCTATGGCTAAGGAACACTGGGGGTCCTTTGTCTTCTTAAATTAACTAATTTAAGGAAATTGTTGCAAAAATACAAAATATCACAGTCACATTTCTTATTATTATTGGAAAATGGGATTTTAGCTTAAACTTAATTTGACACATACAAATTTAAACTTTTTTTATTATTAAGTGAAAAAAATAGTTCGATAAATATAAAGTTTAATAAGCGCTACGTCAATTATAGGATAGCCATTATGCCGCCGTGATGTATAAAATGTGCCTGCGATATTTTGTATTGTAGTCAGCAAACAAAATTATTACATACAACCGCATATTCGAAATCTTTAACCTTTTGCTAAAAAAATTTAAAAAAAATATTTTAAGCTACTTTAAGTTCAATTTTAAAGACTGCTAAGATTAAATATAACCATGTGAGCCATTTTTGAATCACTCACCAAAAATTACAACCATGCACGATAGTTTTTTTAAATGGTTACTTTAATTTCTTTTATTTAATAATATTTTTTCTAGGAAATTGGGAAAACTAACTCGTTTGTTTTAAATTGATTGTTTTTTTTTTTGGAATAGAATATTGAAAATAATTTAAACGATTTCCAACAAAATAATCCTATACCAAATTTTATTATTTTTAAAAAATTAGAAAACTTTTACTTGAAAAAAAGAATATTTTATTAAAATTTTTAAAATTTATCTGAACTAAGTTGTATGAAAATTTTCCTTAGAAATAGTTCATCAGTTTCTAAAATCAAGTAAATTTTTATTATTACTTAAGGAAAAGTTTATTACTTTTTGTTTTTAATTGTCTGAACTAATTTTTAGAAAACAATTCTACAAAATTAGAAAGGTGTATACTTAAAAACTGAATTTGGAAATGGCTTTCTTAAATTTAGTTAATTTTACTACTCGCGAACAAAAAATGAACACACATTAAGTTAAAGTACTTTCTCGATTTAAGTTAGATACATTTTTTGAACTAAATGGGAGTAAATTATGTCCTAATATTTTTTTTTTTTGAACTAAATTTAATTTTATTACATTTGAGTACGCAAATTTCTTAAAACTAAGATGTTTTTTCTTAAAATTAATAAATTTTTATTTAAATGACTTGTTTTTTTCCTAAAATCAAGAAATATTACTTTGGAAAAATATGAAACTGCAATTTTATTCTTTTTAAGAAAATTTTTCTTAGTTTTAATAAAATTTTACTTAAATTGAGGACAATTTATAAACTATTTTGAAGAAATTTTTTAATTACATTTTAGTTCATGTCTTCTCTTTTTTGATTGTAGTTAAAAAAAAAAATGTCATTAAAAATCAAAATACTTAGGGGATTCATGAAACGCTCGTACGTTGAGTATTTAATACCACGATTATTACTTTGGAAAAATATTTCTTTATTTAAATTAAACTAAATTAAAATAATTATTTTTGAAATCCAAAACAAATTAACAACCTAATTTTCCAGGGATGGTAAAATATTTTTTGTCTAAAATGTGATAAAAAATACCATACGTCTTTACACGCTTGTTTACTTGCTTCAATTTACTATTTTAACTACAGCTGGAAAATATTAATTGAAAAATAAACATGTTATTTTTTCATTCTATGCGATGGCCCAGAACGTGTCGTATTTTTCCATAAAAATTACAGTTGTGAAATAGAATCTATTTTAATTTCAAAATGTTTTTTCCCTATTCTCTTGTTTTTTGTCTCTAATTCTCTCTTAACGGAGTTCTCGCATTTTTTAAATTTTTTAAACAAATAACATATGATGAGAAAAACAAAAAACAAAGTAGTAAAAGAAGAGAAAACGAAGAAGTGATTTTGATTTCAATGTTGTGAAAACTTGGATCGGAAAGAATGATTTTTACATAGGCATGTCACAGGGTGGAAGTTTTCTTTTATGCTCCTTTTTCATTGCATCTAAAGCCCTTTTTATGGTTTAGTGAAAAATGAGATCTTTTGATGTTCCCAAATAAATTTTAAATTTGTAATTTATATTTTACCAGGACATCAGTAATCGTGTCTTATTTTTACAATCTCCCTTTAGCTTCTACGTGGGAATTTAACTGACACATTTGTTGTTGTTTTCCACATAAAGTTTGAGTTTGACTTTTGGTTAAATTATAACGGGACATTCAGTAGTCGGACCTTATTTATATATTCTAAATTTATTGCAATTTTTACTGCAGTCAATTTTTTACTTTTTGTATCAATAATAACTACGATTTTAAGAATTTAAAATATGGAAACAAATCACAACTTAACCTATAGTTATAAATGTTAAATTTATATAGAAATATCTTTAATTAATATTTAACTTTGGTTTTTTTTTTTAATATAAGTTACCCGTCATAGGTTTGAAAAGTTTTGAATTTCATTAAACATCACATTTTTAGATGTTGTGAAAAAGAACTGCCTTAAAAGAGGAAAATCAGAACTAAACCATACCTTGGAATCAGTGAAAAATTAATTCCTTAAAAATCACTTGCATTTATTTTTGCTGGGTAAAAAAAAATCGTTGCCAAATAACCAATGAAATATGAACTAATTGCCAACCACCATTACATAAGAAAAATAATTCACAATATAATAACAAAATATACAAAAACGGTACACTTAAAATAGTTTGTAAGTTAAAATAACAGAAAATATCATTTAAAAGAAATGATATTTCATTTAAAAACCGGTCTACTTAATTTTCATTTAAATTAAATGCCGTTTGTTATTTATTTTTAAATGTTGATTAATCAACTGACACATCCGTAAGATACAAATGATATAATCAGTTAAAATAAATGTCAAAATTTTACCTACCAATTCCTTAAAAAATAAATGTTTTTGTATCATTTATTTAAAATTGTTTCCCTTATTTTATTTTTTGTTTTATTTTTAATATACTCGTACAATACAAAATGTATGTATGCATAGCTATAAGCACTTTTTGTGTGAATGTGTTTGTGTATGTATGTGTGTTTATGAAGTTCTTGTAATTTGAATTGAAAAATTTTGTATATATACAACCAATTTAAATAAAAAAACAAATTGAAATTTTTTGAATATTTTTTTGAAACAAACAGCAAAATTTAAATTTTTAATAACTGTTACGGACACAAATAAATCACAAATTTTTGTTTTGTGGATAAGTTTTATTAAATTTCAAACAAATGAAAAAAATAAATATAACTGAAAAAAATCGGTACATGATAGTAAATCATTTCGAACGAATGTATAAAAAAGTTAATATAGATATTTTTTCGAAAAATAAATGTATGTTCCTTTATTTTTAAATGAAACGGAAACTACATAAAATTCTGAGTGCACTATTCCTGATATTATTTGACTAAGTTTCAGTTCAATAAATTAAAATTAGTAGTAATTATTTCATTGAAAGGCGGAGAACGTCAAAAAATTAACGTCAAAAATTTAAATTTTGTGAAAATTATTTAACAAAATCGATCTCAAAATCAATTCTGATTTTGGCTGATTTAATTACAAAGGCGGGTCAATATGTCCACGACTTTTTGAATTTCCTGCCTCTTAAATGAAAGGGCAACACTGATCCTGTCAACAGGCATCTGTCAGTTGACTCATGACATCAAAAATTAAACAGTCTGCGTCATTTATTTGGGGTTTGACAGCCATTGATAGCAGACTATCGTGTGATTTGAGAAGAAAATGAAAAAAAGTGATTTCCATTATTTTTTAAGGAAAAAAAAACATTACTCAAACCAAGCCAAAGCTTGATAAATACTGTGCATCATCAAAAAAGTGGTTTACTGAATTTCGTTTTGACCGTGCAAGCACGGAAGACGCCTGAAATAAGAATTTATATATATTCTGTAAAAACTTTAAAACTTGTAAAATGTTTTTCAATCCCACTTTACTGTTTTTGTACTGATTTTTAGCAAACAAATTATTATCTATTTGCTATTTACATTTTGCAAATCACAGAATTTTTACAGTATATTTACAAATTTTTGTTGCTAATTTAATAAATTATTTACAAATTTTTAAAGACCGATTTTTTTTAGTTCTAAAAACCCGCCCTATAAACAATTAAAATTTGACCTTACAAGTAAAAAAAAAAAAAATACCAAAATATTTTTCAAAACAGAAATTTCCAAATTAAAATAAAATGATTAATTCGTTTGTGTTTACAATTTTTAAGCCTTTAATTTTTTTTTAATTTTTTATAAAATATTTAAAAAAAATAAATAAAATAAAAAAATTTTTATGAAATTTGGTACTAATATTTATAGTATTTATTAAATATTTTTTGCTGATTTTAGCAAACAGATTTTAAATTTTACTTTCCAAAAAGTTTACTAAAATTTAGTAGCGGCAGCTAATTTTGTCTACAAAGTTCATTGAACTACACGTCAGCAGACATGTGTTGCTAATATTAGCAAAAAATACCGCTGGGCTGAAATTAGCAAAATTTCCCGTAATAACAGCAAAATTTTCAGTCGCCATTACATACTTTTTTTGGTGAGTGTATATTAATTATAAGTCTTCAATAGCTGACCAAAAGCTTTTATAATTGATAATAGGTCAGTTCATATTTCATTCCGTATACGTTTATTAAGTTTTTCGCATATAACTTATATAGTTTTTTTTCGCATAAAATACTTTAAATAAAATATAAAGATCTAAAAACTTGGTAAAATGTTAATAATTTCCAACTTATTTTTGCCAGAAAACTTTATTAGTTGAAATGCTTATAATTAAAAGGCAACGGTTTTTTCTTGTATGCGTTTGGAGAATTTTATTTATTTTTTGTAGAAAAATATTAGTAAATTGTAGTAATTAAATAAAAAGCATTAAAGTTGTTTATTAATTGTAAACATATTAAAGCTTTCGAGTAAACAATCAATAAATCAATTATGGCTCTTCGTTTGCTATTTACAATTTACAGAGAGCTTTTACTATTTTTACTACAATAAGAACATTTAAATTTTTGTATTGAAAATTTTATTGTGTAGTAAAAATAGTAAAAGCTCTCTGTAAATTGTAAATAGCAAACGAAGAGCCATAATTGATTTATTGATTGTTTACTCGAAAACTTTAATATGTTTACAATTAATTATACAATAATAAATTTGATAACTCATAATTGTTAAAATTTTTATAAAATTTACATTTTATACGTTCAACTAATTAAAATTCCAATTTATTATAATCTACACAGAGAGGATAGACTCGTGGCTGGCAACCAAATTTGTTACCAAACAAATGCTTTGATAGAAGCAAATAAAATTTTTCGATTGTGAGAACCGAAAACCAATTGATGCAAAATTTTATTGGTGCAACATAATTTAGGTTGCTACAAGAACAATTCGGTGGACATAGTCGATAAATTTGGTTGCTGCAACTGCAACCATACGATTGACATCAAATTGGATTGTCAGCACGAATTCGTCTTTTGTGTGTAACAAACTTTCTACGTCTTTTCAGAATTTATCACCAACATGTGGATCAAATGCAAGAATTATAAAAATAACACCAACATTACGTACACTGCTCGTAAATAAACATAATATGCTACGTAATAAAATCGCTGGAGGATTTAATAAATACAAACCAGCAGTTCGAATGGCCACCATGGTATGGAATGAAGAATTATCGAAAATAGCTGAATATAATGTTAAACAATGTCAAATGAAGCACGACAAATGTCGCAATACCAACTTATTTCATTATGCTGGACAAAATTTAGCCTCATCCTCTTGGAAGGGTACAACAAAATCGGTTCCCAGTGTTGCCAATTCCCAAGTGCAAAATTTTTTTAATGAATACAAAGATTGCAATATGGCTATTATAAAGAAATATGCCAGCAATGGGTAGGTTTATTAGAAAACAAATTGTAACAAATAAATATCTTTTACTTCTTTTTTATTATTTTTGCAGTAAGCAAATTGGTCATTTCACTGCAATGATCCAACAGAAATCTACCCACGTTGGTTGTGCTATTTTAAGACAAGTTAAATCGAATGGTTTTACCGAACAATTATTGGCCTGCAATTATGCTTATACTAATATTTTGGGTCAACCTGTGTATACAGCAGGAAAAGCTGCTTCCAAATGTAAAACAGGTGTAAACAAAACATATAAAAATTTATGCTCAACTAAGGAAAAATATAATGTTAATCAAATTTAATAAAATTAATACGAAAGTTGTACGAAAAATTTACTTTAAAGTTTCCGATTTTTAATTTTCATTTGCTGTAAATTTTATACACAGAAACAGATTCAATTCAATTCAGTTCCAGTTTTATATATTTTTAATATTGATGTGAATACCAAATTTTTTTTTACATATTTATAATTTTTAATCTTACAATTTCTTATTTTATGTTTATGAAAATTTTAATATTTATTTAAAACTAACTTTGTGGTCACAACAGAAAATCAATTATGTCTTTAAATTTTGGTCAATAAAAATACAAATTTAAATATTTAAAAAAAAAAACTATATGAGTTTTCTGTGATTTAAACTCATGATCCTGTGACTATCAAGCTGTGTCTCTACCCACTGCACCACAAGCACTTGCATTTATTTGTTGTCTGATTGTGTATATAAATATGTGTACTAGAGTGGTCCAAAAAACATCCAAGTTTGAATTTGGAATCTCGATAATGTTTCCCCTATTTCTTAATGTCTCTTTGTGACAAGTTTCAGCTTTATTCGTTTATATTTGGAGGCAACACAAAAAGTTACCATTTGATTACCATAATATGTAGAGTAACTTATACATAACTAGCTGACCCGGCAAACGTTGTTCTGCCTAGGAATAGGATTACATTATTATCTAGGTAGCTCGCACAAAGTTTGAATATTCTCACAATAATAGTACCCCAGATATGCAATAATAAATTTGTACTTCGTATGGGAGGTGCCACGCCCATTGCTTGGATCCCCCATATTTTTTGGAAGATTATGAATATTATTATCAAAGAAGCTCACACAAAGTTTGAAGACTCCCACTTTAATAGTACCCCAGATATGCAATAATGAATGTTTTCTTCGTATGGGAGGTGCCACGCCCATTGCTTGGATGGCACTCATTTTTTTGGGAGATTATGAGTATTATTATAAAAAAAGCTCACACAAAGTTTGAAGACTCCCACTGTAACAGTACTCCAGATATACAAAAATACATTTTTACTTCGTATGGGAGGTGCCACGCCCATTGTACCCATATAGGTCAATTGTGAATCTAAACCATTCAGGGATCAAATAAAACAGACACAACAAATTTCATCGAAATCGGCCCAGCCGTTAAGGAGGAGTGCAGTCACTAACACACGTACAGGAGAATTATATATATAAAGATTGGGGGTTGACTTTAAATTGAATTATTTTGTTTCAACAAAATTCGGCCAAGGGCTTTCATTAGACATGACATTGTTTTTAATTTTTGAAAGAATAATAGTTATCCTTGAAACAGTTATCCTGAACGTAAAATTTGAAAATATTTAGTTTTCCACTATTATTTAGTGTGCTAAAATTAAATTGTTAGCAAAAATCCTGTCTCACATATGAAGACATTCCGTGGAATATTGCTTAGAGGCCAATATAAACAAATTTATTGATCAAAGTGTAACATTTTTTGTATGCAATTTTCGCTAAATACGCGAACTCGAAGTTAATTTTGATTAAATATTCATAATGTACGCCCAAAAATACATTAGATTTGATGAGTCGCGATCCTAATAATTATATTTAATTTTTCTCAAATTTCAAACGAGTACAACTTTAAAATTTCAAAGGCGATGTGCTGCCTCTAAATAAAACTTTTTTAAATTTCTTTGGCAGACCATATTTTTATACATAGTGACATATTTGAAGGGTTGGGGAGCTCGTGAATTAAAAGTTTTTTTTTTTTATTTTGGACCACCTTAATGTATACGTATAGAATGCAAAAATATAACACATTTAAACAATTTATTAAAACAATTAAAATTTCTGGTGAAGTTTTTTTTTATTGTTGCTTAGGTCTAAACTTAAGGGTTCCCCAATACTTGGCGCTTATGGTGATAAATTGTTGAAATTTGGTACATTAACTCATATGGGCCCGTTATATTGCGTGCCCGTCGACCCTTCATCAGCGCGAAACCATTTTATGGAGTAACTACAAAGGTATGTTAGGGAAAAACTCTGGCTATTAAGGGAGTCTGAATTTTCAGGATACGTCCATTGGCCAAATTCAGGTTATGTGATTTATTTCTCTTTTTACGGGAGGATCGAAGCATATCCTGTAACTTGGTAGGGGTAATTTGAGAACTCTAAAGGAATACTTTGCCTCATGAGGGTCGGTCAATCAAATACTGATATTTGTAGATTTTGTGAGACGTCAGAGCATGTTCCCCGCAAATGTTTTAGGTCTTGTGATAGAAAGCTTAGATCTCTGAAGGGTTAAAAAAGACCTATACTGGTCACGGTAAAAACATGAAATTTTAACAGACGTTTAAGAAATGTGGGTCAGTGTGAACAACACATACACTCTAATTAATATCTGTGTACAAAATATACACACTTTAATGATATGTGTTTAAATATCTGTCTATAGTAGGAAACTGTACTTCTAAAAGGTGGTTAAATTTTAAGGGGCGTTGTTGATTTTGAATTAAACAAATTATTTAGGAAATTATTGTCATTTCTTTTTATTATGATAATATGGTATGGTTCAATTATGTATGGAACAAAATATCGGCCAAATGACCGCCGCGACCTCGGCGGCACACCTCCATCCGATGGTCCAAATATTGGATGACGCTGAGGCATAATTGAGATTCTATGCCGTTAATGTGCCGAATTATCTCATCCTTTAGCTCTTGAATTGTTAGTGGCTTATCGACGTACACCTTTTCTTTCAAATAACCCCAAAGAAAGAAGTCCTAGGGTGTCAAATCACATGATCTTGGCGGCCAATTGACTTCGCCACCACGTGAGATAACACGGCCATTGAATTTGTCGCGCAAAAGAGCCATTGTTTCGGTAGCTGTGTGGCAAGTGGCACCGTCCTGTTGAAACCACATATCGTCCAGGGTCATATCCTCAATTCCTGGCCAGGCTATGTTCGTTATCATTTCGCGATAGCGAACACCATTCACGGTAAATGCTCATGGCACACTATCGCGAACAACAGCAATGTTTTCCGCAGAACGAACTGAGCGAGCATGCACAGGTGTTTTTACAGACCCGGTTTGCTGAAATTTGCCCACAATTCTCCCGATTGTGGACACATTCGGTCGATTATGCTGACCAAAAATAATCACGAAGTGCATTTTGATTTGAACGCCCATTTTCATAATAAGCCTGAATAACTTTAAGCCGTTGCTCGATTGTGTATCTTTCCATGGTTCAAATTGAGTTAGTCTGAAATTGAGAAATGTCAAATGAAATGCATAAAAATACTTGACGTTTAGGTGTGGTTCAACATCGGCCCTTAAAATTTAACCACCCTTTACCATAAGTTGCGTATATTTACTCTGTGTGAGTAAATGAAAAAAAAAATACACATTATGCGTAAGTCGTGAACATAAAATTAGTAAAATTACATTGATAGTGCGTAAAAATTGAATGAAATTTTGAAATTTGTGCATAAAGAAACATGCTTTTTGTGTAAATGTAGTACACATAAAATGTGTTAAAATTCATTGTAAAATTCCCCAAAAATGCTATTATTTACTTCCAAGATGTTAAAAATTAAACAGCCCATTTGATTTTTTTTAATAAAATATATAAAAACTAATAAATTGTTTATTTATTAAATAAAAATAAATTTATTGTTTAGTAAATCACAGTAAATTTATTGATTAGTAATTGACAATAATTCACAAAATTTAATCGTGTATGTTATATTAGATTTTTTTATTTAAAATTTTTTTTTTAATTTTAAAATGTAGTTTTATTAAAATTATAAGTTATAAAAAATTTGCTAGTAAAACTTTTATTTTACAAAATAATACTAATTTTATGCATAATGTTAACACATACTGCCTAAAAATCCTTCGAGTGTGTATTAATGTACTACCCTAACCACTATAAGTTCGTACAGCTTAATTATATTGTAATTTATCAATTTTGAAGAAATGCATTTTCCATAAAAAAAAAATAATTTTCTATGATTTTTTTTTTATTTTAAAGGCAATTTTATTCTTTATTAAAAACAATAACTTAACATTTATTCATAAGAAACTTTTTTTTGACAAAATACAAATTGCAGGTACTTAAAATGTATTTAATTAAATAGTGACCATTATAAGTTCGTGCATCTTATAAAGACTATATTAATATTGGATAACGTCAGTATTAGCCTTAAACACAGCCTTAATTTTTCTGTTCATGGAAATCATTAAGTCATGGCATTCATCTGCTGTTACGAAATCCCATATTTCTTGAATTTTCTCTTTAAGCCAGCAATTGTAGATTGGGGATCATTTATGAGTCTTCTTTTTATGATTGACCAAACAGATTCTATTGGATTTAGGTGCGGATTAGATGATGACTTATCCAGAACATTTATATTGTTTTTCAGGAAACATTTCTTTGTCATTTTAGCTGTATGGACCGGTGCTCCATCTTGTTGGAAAGTGAATTCTCGGAAAGAACTTCATTTTTCTGCAGATGAAATTAAATGTTTTTTAGGAATTTTTATGTAGCGGACTGCATTTACCGTATTATCGATAAAATATAGTTCACTTAATCCCTTGGCAGCCATGCATCCCCATATAATAACGCTGCCAGGGAACTTTTCAGTACGCTTAAGACAACCACGATAACACATTCACCAAAAAAATCTGTAATGGCAACTGAAAATTTTGCTGTTTTTACGGGAAATTTTGTTAATTTGAGCCCAGCGGTATTTTTTGCTAATCTTAGCAACACATGTCTGCTGACGTGTAGTACAATGAAATTAGTAGAAAAATTAGTAGCCGCTACTAAATTTTAGTATACATTTTGTAAAGCTGAATTTAAAACCGGTTTGCTAAAATCTTAAAAAAAAAATTTACTAAATATTGTCAATATTAGTACAAAATTTTAAATTTATTTTTTTTATCGAGCATAAATTTTTTTTATTTTATTTATTTTTTTTCAAAAAATATTTTATACAAAATTAAAAACAAAATCAAAGGCTTAAAAATCTTAAAAATTGTTAAAAAATAAACGAATTAATCATTTTGTTTTTATTTGGTAATTTCTGTTTTGAAAAATATTTTAGTCAATATTTTTTTACTTTTAAGGTCAAATTTTAATTGTTTTTAGTTCTGATTTTCAGATCTGAAAAAAAATTTTTAGTGCTTTTTTAAGTGGATGCCCTATTTTCAGACATGAGTCGGTATCTTCACTTCCGATCCCATTTTTAATTTATGTAACATTTTAATGCAATTTAAGTTTGTAGGTGTAAGTTTTAATTAAAAATAACATTTCCTTCAAATTAGTATTTTTTTTTGCTAATTTTAGCAAATCGGTTTTCAAAAATTTGTAAAATGATTTCTGAAATTAGCAACAAAAATTTGTAGATATTCTGTAAAAACTCTGTAATTTGTAAAATGTAAATAGCAAAAAGATTTGCTAAATAACAATTTTTTTTACTAAAAATCAGTACAAAAATAGTAAAGTGGATTTGAAAACAGTTTACAAATTTTTCTACTAACTTTTTTTTCTGAGTGCATGCTCCCTTCTTGGTTCGTGTGACTGTTGTACGTGTATCACCCACACAAAGCTCGAACTTGGAGTCATCAGTAAATATTATCGTATTTCACAGTCCTTGGGTCCAAGATTGTCGTTTCTTAGCCCACAGAAGTCTTTTCTTCTTTGGATCGTGGTTAGAAAAGGTTTTGCTTTTACCTGGTAATACAGACACTTTCTCCAATAAAATCAAATTTTTGTATAAATTTATTACTCACCTTGTAGAAACGATAACTCAGCTTTTTAATTGTTTTCTGATAGTTTCTCTTCCAATAGATCTTTCAATTGAAAATTACCACATCGTTGCTAAAGTTCTGACCGTATTTCGTCGTTTTTTTTTAATAATTCTATTTCTCTTGGTATTATTCTTGAAACTTAAGGCTTATTTTTGTTATTGTTAACAATTGAGTTATTTTTTTTTGTATGATTTTACATTATATTGTTCTGTAGATCTTGATAAATTCAAATCTGTTCTATTTCTTTATAAGATTTTCCATTTTTTACCCTATCAGTTATTAACTGACGGACTTCACTTCAAAACTGCTTTACCGCCCGTCATTTGTTTTTTTTTTTTTATTTTCACTTTGAATCAATACACATGAAAACTCTTTACAAGAAAGAAAGAAATTTATATATCAACAAAACTTGGTTTTAATTGAAAATAACGAAACTTTTTACATTGTACGAACTTTTTGTGGTCAAATTTGAAAAGTAATACTTAGAGGGACTTTTCAAAAACTGGGTCGCATTTAAAGGAAATTATTATTAGTTAAAATTTAAAGTACTGTCCATACGGTTTTCAAAACAGCAACAATTTTAAAAATATTTACAGAATTTAATGTTTTGAGAACTATATACTAGAATACAATTAAGCTGTACGAAGTTATAGTGGTTAGGGTAGTATATGTATGTATATGGATAATAAGCGTACATATTATGATCACATAATGAAATTATTAATAAAGGGTGTCCCAAGAAGAACGCAATTTTTAAATTTTAAATAAAACACAGATATTTAAAAAAAATCGTGAAACTTTATTATATCGTAAAGTAGACAGAATGAGGTTATGTATGGAACAATATATCGTGCAGATGGCCGCCGCGGCTTTACTGGCATGCACGCGATCTTTTAATGAAATTTTCAATGACCGTTTTGCATGAATGCTGCGGTATTTCATTAATGCAGCGTCCAATTTCCTCTTTTAAGGCTTGAGTCGTCGTCGGCTTATTCGCGTAAACCATCAACTTCAAAAAACCCCAAAGAAAAAAATCTAATGGTGTTGAATCGCACGATCTAGGCGGCCAATTCTGATCTCCAAAACGCGAAATTACACGACCGGGAAATGACTGATGCAGCAATTGAATTGTTTCTCTGGCTGTATGACATGTGGCGCCGTCTTGTTGGAACCACATGCCCTCCACATTCATTTCTTCAATTCTAGGCAAGAAAAAACTGGTTATCATTTCACGACACCGAACACCATTGACTGTTTGCGCTTGACCTGCCTCATTTTCATAAAAAAAGGTCCAATGATTCCTTCAGCCCAAAAACCACACCACACAGTGACACGTTGAGGATGCATTTGCTTCTCGTGAATCACTCGAGGATTTTCCTCACCCCAAATGCGACAATTCTGCCTATTGACGAAGCCATCAAGATGAAAATGGGCCTCGTCACTGAAGATGATTTTATCGGCAAAATCAGCATTTTCATGTTGTCTCTCCAATACCCAATTAACGAACTGCCTACGCTGTCCATGGTCAGCTGGCTTCAGTTCCTGAGTCAATTGAACTTTGTATGCATGAAGATGCAAATCTTTCGTCAAAATTCGCTGCAAAGTGGATTTGGAGTCACCAATTTGCTGAGCTCAGTGTCGAATTGAGGTGGATGGAGTTTGAGCGACATCATCACGTACAGCTGCGACATTTTCGGTCGATCGACCTGGTCGATGGCGCGTTGTTGTCTTTACATCACTAACAGACCCAGTTTCGGTAAATTTATCCATTAATCTCTTTACAGTTGACTCTTTTGGAGCATTATTGTGATCCCAAATTGATCGCAATTTGCGAACTGTAGCCGCAAAACTTTCACCATTTTGGTAAAACAATTTCACAATGAGAATGCGTTGTTCATTCGTGTAGCGCTCCATTTTTACTAACCTCGTACCTTCTACTAGCAAACAATAACAATTGTTAAAATGTCAAACAATGAGACTTCGAATGTTGCCAGATTTAAAAATTGCGTTCTTCTTGGGACACCCTTTATATATATATATACTTTAAATTTGTATCGTTTATTTAACTTTTTTCTTTTATAATAACTTATTTACTCTTTGCGGTTAAGGTTTGTTTTTTTTTATAAAAAATATTATTTATTTTTCAATATTTCGCTACTGCATTGTGTAGCATTTTTTATAAAAAAAAAAAACAAACCTTAAGCTCAAAGAATAAATAAGTGATTAATTAATATTTTTCTAATATTTAGCAATTTTAAGGTTATATTTTTCTTTTACAGAACATAATGCTTTAAATTGTGGATTTCTACCCGTTTTACATTTGGACGCAGTAGGTCCTTTTCTATAAACTGCTTTCCCGGCAATATTTGTGTAAGCATAATTACAGGCCATCAATTGCATTGTGCTGCCATTTTGTTTTTGACGTAATATAGCACAGCCCACATGGGTATTCTTCTCCTGCATCATAGCGGTAAAATGACCATATTTATCTCTAAAATTAATTTAGAAATGTTTAGTATTTTCCTTTATCAAACAGTTTAACAAATAAATACTAACATATTACCATTTATTGGTAACCTATTTATGATTTTCATTGAGCATTGTTTCCATTCTTTAAACCACATTTGTATTTGATCAAAGGCTACTGGCTTAGCTGGCCTGAACATTCCCGACCATTTATTTTGAGCAAGATTTTGTCCAGCAAATTTAAAAGTTGCTGTATTGCGACATTTATCATGTTTCATCATACACTGTTTAACATTATAGACCGCCAATTTGGCCAATTCGTTACTCCAGCGCATTGTTGCCATACGTTTAGCTGGTTTGTAGCCTTTGAAACCGCCTTGGGCTATTTTATTACGTAGTGTATTATGTTTGCGCACAATACTTTTACGTAGTACTTCAGAAATCTTGACAATCCTTGCACTGGGTGAACAATTTTTATGAAATTTCTAACAAGATAATTAATAATTTGGTTTATTTCTAAGGCAATAAAACTGCTCAGCTTACCCCGTTATTGTGACAGGCAATATGTTGTTTACCATGACATAAGTTACGGCTACAGTAATTCTGCTGTGTCAATGTAGAATTTAAAAAACAAAATAATACAGAAATCATAAATATTACTTTTGATTTTAACTGATACATGTTTTCTTGTAAGTGTTTTAATTGAAACTAATTATGATAATATATTGTTGTTAATATTTATGTAGAGTCAGAGAAATTCATATTTTTTGAATGTTGTATTTGCTATTCTATTTAATATTCAGTGCCATTTTCACAACCATGATTAAAATTATAATCGTAATGAAAAACTTCTAGTTATGACTTTTTGATGGAGTTTGTTGCTATGAAATTAAAATGAAATAAAAATTGTATTTACGCTTTGCAACTGGAAAACAATGCTAGAATACTACTTGATTTCAACTTGAATTCCAGCGAAATTGGAATTCCACAGATTTAGTAATCGGGAAAGTATTTCATTTGCTTAAACAATTATTAAATTATATTTATGGTTAACTCATTTAGGTTTTATGTAGAGCATAACACTAAGGAGAAGTTTTTTTTCCTTCTTTCCCTACCTGAAAAATTTTTAATTAATTTAATTTCTCTGTCTAAGCTGAATATATAAAGTCCCAACCGAATTTAAAAGTGTATTGTGGTTGCGACAACCAATAAATTTGGTTATAACTACAGTCAAATGTGTTTGCCAAATACTTTGGGTATTTCAAGCAAATTTCTGTTGTATAAATTTTGTTGTGGAAACCAATATTCAGTTGTACCAACCACTTTTAGTTGTAGTAACTGAATTGCATTTGAAAACTGATAAAATTATTCCCTGTGTACAGGTTGGTTGAAAAGTTCCTGCGCTCACCAAGAGATGGCACTGCTAGCTCCAAACTTTTTTTTTCTCAAGTTGGTATACCTGTCCTAAGAACGCATGCAAAGTTGCAAGTCATTCTGTCAATTCTTTCTTTGTTTACAAGCCATTTGAAGTTGACGTGTCATTGATTTTTTTTAATTTGGAAAAAATTGAATATCGTGCAGTCATTAGATTCTTTGTTTTGAAGGGAAATTTATGAATAATCGTTAGAAGTGTATAAGGAGTCCTTACCTTCAAAACGCACCGTTGAATTTTGGCTGGTGAACTTAAACGTGGTCGTACCAGCCTTGAAGACGACCCACGCGAAGGACGACCAAAAACTGCAACCATAACAGAAATCATTGAGCAGGTACATAATATGGTTAGTGAAGATCCAAGTTTGACTAAGCGTGAAATTGCTAATGCCATAGGTATCTCAGACGAACGAGTACTCCATATTTTACATAAAGAATTACGTATGAAAAAACTGTTTGGAAAGTTAGTGCCGCACACATTAACAATTCAACAGAAACTGGATCGAAAACAAATTTCTCAGCGTAATTTATAGCGTTTTAAGCCCAATAAAACCGACTTCTTGTGTCGTTTTATAACTATGGATGAGACTTGGATCTACCCCCATGATCCTAAATTAAAACAAGAACGTTTACAGTGGACTGAAGCTGGTTGTTCAGCTCCAAAGCAGGTGAAATCACAACGATCAGCAAAGAAGGTTATGGCATCAGTTTTTTTGGATGCAAAAGGAATTTTGTTGATTGATTATCTTCAGAAAGGTAAAAAAATCAACTCTGAATATTATTGCAGCCTTTTGGATCAGCTGGATGAAAAAATTCGTGAGAAAAGACCTGGTTTAAAGAAGAAAAAAATCATTTTTTCATCAAGACAATGCACCTGCTCACAAAAGTGTTTTGACGATGGCTAAATTCAAAGAATTAAAGTACGAATTGCTTGAACATCCACCGTATTCACCAGATTTGGATCCCAGTGACTACTATCTCTTCAGAAATCTCAAACAATTCCTTCGTGGAAAGCATTTTTCGTCGAATGAAGAGGCCATAGCAGCCGTAGACGGTTATTTTGCAGAGCTTCAGGAAAACCATTATAAGGATGGGATAAAATTATTGGAAGATCATTGGAACAAGTGTATTGAGCTTCTAGGAGATTATATTGAATAAAAAAATATATTTCGTAACAGGAATAAAAAAATATATTTCGCGCAGGAACTTTTCAACCAACCTGTAGCTCCAACGGTTGGTGCGAATATTTTACCAACCGCATGGTTCGGTTGTGCTCATCAATATTTTTGTTTGTGGCGATTGAAATTCGATTTATACAACAGAATTTTGGTAGGAACCGAATTTTATAATTAAACCAGAAATACATTTGGTTAGAATAACCAAATAATTCGGTTGCTGCAAGCAAACAATGGATTCTTATGCCAATGGATTCTTATGGATCTGTTCTCTCTGTGCATACATTTTAATATTCCCATTTTAAATACGTTTCCGAAGAAAATTAATCATATAATATTATTGGTTATCAAACCAGTAATCCACAGAACATAAATTTTCTAGTCAAAGTGGTTTTTGATCTTTTGAACCCCCATTTTTACCTCCTCCAGTCGAAATTTCAAAAAGTACCTTATTAGTGAATGGAAATGGACCAGTCACAGAGTTGGTCAAGTGACCGGAACTTAGTGGCAGAAACCCGTCCTCGAGTTAGTTCTCTTATATGAAAGTAACCGGTAACTTTAACATGGGCTTGTCATAGGAAGTGGCAATTTCTACCTTGTAGGCAGATTGCGACATATCGCTGACCTTGTGTAGGGTACCATATCACTTCATTGGGCTAAGTGAATGCGCAACAAAATAGGTTAAAATTGTCTTATACATAACTAGAATCATGTTAGACACTACGTGATGGGCGTCAGAACCAGTGCTCCGTAGGGTGCTCCCCGGGTGCTTCTTGGGTGCTCCCTGTGTGCTCCCCGTGTTCTCTCTGGGTGCACCCAGTTTTCTCCCTGGGTGTTTCCCGGGTGCTCCCTAAGTGCTCTCCGTGTGCTCCCCGGGTGCTCCCTGGATGCGCCCGGTGTGTATGGACATATAAGGACATATATTTCAGGTATATAAGCATATATGAGCAAATACATTCAAAGAAAAAATTTTAAGGGCCGATGTTGATTTTGAATAAAACACAAATTATTTAGAAAATTATTGTCATTTCTTTTTATTATGATAATATGGTATGGTTAAATTATGTATGGGAAAAATATCGGCCCAATGGCCGCCGCGACCTCGACGGCACACCTCCATCCGATGGTCCAAATTTTCGATGACGCTGAGGCATAATTGAGTCTCTCGTCCGTTAATGTGCTGAATTATCTCATCCTTTAGCTCTTGAATTGCTGCTGGCTTATCGACGTACACCTTTTCTTTCAAATAACTCGAAAGAACGAAGTCCAACGGTGTCAAATCACATGATCTTGGCGGCCAATTGACTTCGCCACCACGTGAGATAACACGGCCATTTAATTTGTAGCGCAAAAGAGCCATTGTTTCGTTAGCTGTGTGGCAAGTGGCACCGTTCTGTTTAAAACATATATCATCCAGGGTCATATCCTCAGTTCCGGGCCACAATAAATTCGTTATCATCTCGCGATAGCGAACACCATTCATGACACACTATCGCGAACAACAGCAATGTTTTCCGCAGAACGAACTGGGCGAGCATGCACAGGTGTTCTCACAGGCCCGGTTTGATGAAATTTGCCAACAATTCTTCCGATTGTGGACACATTTGGTCGATTATGCTGACCAAAAAAAAATCACAAAGTGCACAAAATGCATTTTGATTACAACGCCCGTTTTCATAATAAGCCTGAATAACTTTAACGCGTTGCTCGATTGTGTATCTTTCCATGGTTCAAATTGAGTTAGTCTGAAATTGAGAAATGTCAAATGAATTGCAGAAAAAACTTGACATTTAGGTGTGGTTCACATTTAACATCGGCCCTTAAAATTTAAACATTCTTTATATGGTAATATTTATATCATACCATATATGACAATATATCATACCATATTTGACAATATATATGCTCATATATGCTAGTTGCATATGTTGGTGCATAAATTGGTTCATAAATGTCATATATTTTCATATATGAATACATAGTTTGGTGGAAAAGTTGGGAGGATAACATAGAAAAAAATTTTATTTTCTGATAAAATTTGATTTTATTATTCAAGATAGTTGCTTTCAGGGGCGATACAATTTTTCGATATGATTTGTCTTTAGCCTCAAAGTAGGCCTCAGTTTCGGTGATTACTTCTTCATCAGCGCTAAATTTCTCTCCAGCAAACATTCTCTTAAGATCTGAGAACTGGAAATAGTCGCTGGGGGCCAGATCTGGAGAATACGGTAGTTGCGGAAGCAATTCGAATCCATATAATTTTGCTATCGTTTTCATTAACTTGTGACACGGTGCATTGTCTTGATGAAACAGCACTTTCTTCTCGTCCTTCCAACGCTCCTTAAACGCTATATAATACTGATGCCCGAAATACTGATGCCATAATCTTACCAGCCGACTGTTGCGTCTTTCCACGTCTTGCAGCTGGTTCATCACGTGCAGTCCACTCGGCTGACTGTCGATTGTACTCCGGTGTGAAATGATGGAGCCATGTTTTATCTACTGTCACATATAGACGCATGAATTCGGGTTTTTGACGATTAAACAGGTTCAAAAACAGCTCAGAATCATCAATTTGTTGTTGTTTTTAGTTGATTATGAGCTCGCGATATGTCCAACATGTTCCTTTGATATCTTTGGAGTCTCTCGATCAACTTCACTTTACGGTCAATCAAAGTGGACTTTTTTGTCGTCGGTAACAGCCTCTTTAGGGCGTCCACTGCGTGCAACGTCCACTGTTGAAGCCAAACATTAGGCTTCAACAGTGTTTTTTTGCGCTAAAAAACAATGCTTCACCCAAAATACTATATCTCACAAACTAATAGTTCGACTGCTGTCAAATTTATATACGTGTCGTTCGAAGGTCAAGTCTAACTAAAAATCATAGCGCCATCTATGTATCACCCTACGAACTTTCCAGCCAAACTTTTATTACTCCATATACAGGTAATATATTTTTTTAATCAGATATGGCCATATATGAAGGCAAAAGTTTTTTTCTTTATTTAAACCTTTGTTTTACAGAAATAATATTTAATTTTTAGTTTTTTTTTATCTCACGTCTCCTAGCGGAACAAATATAAATAAAGAAATAATAATAATCAAAAATAAATAATAAAAATTGTAATTAGTAAATGAAATGGAATAATAAAGAAACGGATTTTTATGATTTATTTTCCTTTTATTCAAAATTTGAATTAAAATATTTTGTGTTTGTAAAAAATTCTAAAATTTTTTCAAAATGTATGAAGTCGTCAGCAACATATAAATAGAGATATAATATTTACATTTAATTTTAATAAAAAAATAATACTTGTTTGAAAATTAAAAAAACTAGTTTTTTTTAATAAAAGGAAAAATAATCATATATGAACATATATGAACATATATGGCCATATACCTTCAAATTTCGAATCGAAGCATTATGGAATAATATATGATCCCATGTATATTTATGTAGCCTGGATAATTAGTTTTTGTATGTTGTTTTTTTTTTATTTTTATAAAAATAATTCTTATTCTAAAATTATACAAAATTAATATTAATTTAAATTTTTGCTATATTATTATCTAAGAATTTATTATCTTCTGCACTTTCTTCACTATCATAATCATATACAGAATCTTTCCAATCACACAAGGCCGGATACTTTTCACTGATCCTATATGCACATTTGGATGCGGTGGGACCTGATTGATATATAGGTTCTCCCAATATATTGGTAAAATCATAATTACAAGTCATTAGAAGTTTGGTATCTTGATTTTGATCGGGTTCGCGAAAACGTATTGCAGCACAACCAACACGATGGACACGATCAGCTACCAGCAAAGTAAAATGACCAATTTTTTTACTGAAAGAAAATAAAAAATAAACGAAAAATAATGTGAAGACGATCTCAAAAATTTTTTTTACCACGCCCCTTGACCCCGCCCTTTTAGTTTTTGTTTCCTGTACCTCTAATTATAGTCTGATCGTAACGTGTGATATATCATTGTTCTTAGAATGACAACTGCTACATTTTCTACTTTGATTACTTTTGATTCCGACGTCAGGTTCTAGAAGTGATTTCTGGAATCTTGGTTTAGACAGACCCTCTCCCCCCCCTAATTTCCATTTTTTTCTAGACGATAAAAAATTTTTTTAAATTCCATGAAATTTTGTCCTTTCAGTATATATTTTTATTCATGGAGTGCGATCCACTCCATATACATATACTTTACGTATACTTTTTATTAATTAATACATGTGCAACACTCATACGCTCTAGTGTTTCTTTGAAAATTAATAAGCTTCTACATTTACATATATAAAAATAAAATCGTATTAAGGTGAACATTAGAAGTCGAAATATAGGTGTTTTTATTTTTATTTATAAGGATGGATCATTGGAGTTGAAACAAAATTTAAAGTTACATACAAATTTCAAAATCCAAAACAAACATTGGGACATATGCTGTTTTACAAATATTTAAAAAAAATATTGTTACGGAATTCTAATCATTAATTTACATTTACTTGGAAAAAAAGATAAATTCCCATATGTCGGCCCTGAAATGTAAAACAGTTGCCATTATTGGCAACCCTTCACCACGACAGTGTTGCAATGTTGATCTGCTGTCAAACTTCAAAGAACATTGTTGCATGACAGTTAGTTGATAAAAAAAACACTAAAGAAGAAGCTTTGACGATTAATTTAATATATTTTGGGTTTTAGAAGGATCAATATATTTGGGAGAAGGATCTAAGTCCCCAAATGTTAGATCGAATTGAATCAGATTAGATCCAACAATATAATATACACGTAAAACTCGTGTATTAAAAAACGTATAAAAATATCAAAAAAAAAAAAATTATATTAAAAAAAAATTAAATTAAAAAAAATTTTAAAATTCTAAATACACGACAGAGTTGTCGTGATGTAAGCACTCAGTTATACACTGCTATACATAATGGCTGACTTTCCTAGAATTTATTTTTCGTATAATTGTGTTAAAGATACGAGGGTGGGTTAATCAGTCTGTGACTTTTTGTATGAAACACGGTTTTTTTTTGCAAAAAAAAAATGTATTTTTTAACACAATCTCCTTTTAGATCAATAGACTTTGTCCAACGTTTTTCCAATTTTTGTATCCCTTTCAAAAAATATAATTTTTAGGTCCATAAAATAGGCATTTGTTTGATCAACATCTTCATCGTTGGAGCTAAAGCTCCAACCATCGAACCATTTCTTTTGGTTTGGAAATAGGAAATAGTCACTGAGGGCTAAATCTAGAGAATAAGGCGAATGAGGGGACAATTCGTGGTCTACTTAATGGATTTCTGCCATGAAAACTAAGCTGTCACACGATTCCGTTGGTGGTCGATTGTGAGCAAACGCGGCAGCCATCTTGCGGAAAGCTTTCTCATACCCAAGTAATCGTTCAAAATTGAAACCACTGAGCCATGTGAGATGCCTATGTCTTCCATAATCTATCGCACATTCAATCTCCGGTCGACCAATAACATATAGTGAATTTTTTCAATTGTATTGGGTGTAGAGACCTCAACTCGGCGTCCAGAGCATTCGGCACCTTCCGTGGTTGTAAGGCCATAACGAAAAGCAAGTAAACTACTTCTTTACCATTGAAATCGATGGTACAGAGTCTCCATAGTAAAGGGTGGTTAAATTTTAAGGGCCGATGTTGATTTTGAATAAAACCCAAATTTTTAGGAAATTATTGTCATTTCTTTTTATTTTGATAATATGGTATGGTTAAATTATGTATGGGACAAAATATCGGCCAAATGGCCGCCGCGACCTCGGCGGCACACCACCATCCGATGGTCCAAATTTTCGATGACGCTGAGGCATAATTGAGGTTCTATGCTGTTAATGTACCGAATTATCTCATCCTTTAGCTCTTGCATTGTTGCTGGCTTATCGACGTACACCTTTTCTTTCAAATAACCCCAAAGAAAGAAGTCCAACGGTGTCAAATCACATGATCTTGGCGGCCAATTGACATTGCCACCACGTGTGGCAAGTGGCACCGCCCTGTTGAAACCATATACCGTGCACATCCATATCTTCCAATTCGGGCCATGAAAAGTTCGCTATCATCTCACGATAGCGAACACCATTCACAATAACTGCCTAACCGGCCTCATTTTGGAAAAAATACGGCCCGATGATGCCGCCAGCCCATAAACCGCACCAAACAGTCACTCTTTGTGGGTGCATTGGTTTTTCGGCAATCACTCTTGGATTTTCATTACCCCAATGCGGTATCACTGAGGTGAAAATGTGCCTCATCACTGAAGATGATTTTCTTCGAAAATTGATCATCCACTTTTGCCATTTCTTGCCACCATTCTGACCATTGACGATGTTTGGAATGGTCAAGAGGCTTTAGTTCTTGAGTCGATTGCACCTTGTAAGCGTGTAAATGCAAGTCTTTATGCATAATGTTCATCAACGACGAGCGTGAGAGATGCAATTGTTGGGCACGACGACGAGTTGAGGTGGACGGCTCTTCAGCCACACTATCGCGAACAGCAGCAATATTTTCTGCAGTACGAGCTGTACGAGCATCTCCTACAGACCCGGTTTGCTCAAATTTTTGCTCGATTTTTCCGATTGTACGCACATTTGGACGATTAAATTTACCAAAAAAAAAATCACGAAGTGCACGAAATGCATTTTGATTTGAACGCCCATTTTCATAATAAGCCTAAATAACTTAAACGCGTTGCTCGATTGTGTATCATTCCATGGTTCAAATTGAGTTAGGCTGAAATTGAGAAATGTCAAATGAAATGCAGAAAAAAACTTGACGTTTAGGTGTGGTTTACATTCAACATCGGCCCTTAAAATTTAACCACCCTTTATATAATTGGATTTTAAATGGTAAATGTTATATGGGACCATAAATTTAAAAAAAAATTCGAAGCTAGTCCCCAATACAAGCACTCATTCCCGGTATTTGCCTAATCTTACACCTGCTCATGTTTTAAATTAATCAAATTTATTACACATATTAATTAAAGTGTACAACTTACCCCTGTGGATGTGGATAATATGAATCAATAAATGTTTGATTTGCATCGACATATTCCTTAAACCAATTGACAATGAAATTTTTTATACGTCTTGAATGCGACTTAATATCACGTCTTATCCAAAAGTAACCAATATTTTGACCACTAAATTCAAAACGCTGTGTATTGCGACATAAATCATGTGCAAATTTACAACGCTTTACATGTAACGATGCTAAATACTCCAGCTCGTTATCCCATTTCAATTGTGGCATATGAGAAGCGGATTTATAGCCAACAACTTGACCAGCTGCTATACGTGAACGCGCCAAATTATGCAAATCTAATATTAGATTACGACGTCGTTCACTCATGTATAAGATATGTGGTTGTGAACCACAAACAGGACCAAAATTACCACGATTTTTGCAAGCAATATGAGGGACTTGATGTATGTGGGTGCCATTGAATAATTCGCATAATGAAGGAGTACAATAGCGTTCTAAAGGTGAACTTATTGTAGATGTTGTGGAAATGAATGTTTCTTTGGTGGGATAAATTGTTGTCATTGTTGTTGTGTTGGTGGCGGTGGTGGTTGCGCTTGTTAGTTCTTTGGGTGATGATGTTGCTGTTTTTGTTGTATTTACATTTGCTGTTAAGGTGGAACCTGTTTTCATCGTGGGTGCATTTGTTGTAATAGTAAAATTTGTTGTATTGGTTTCAGCATATTTTATTGTTGTAGTTTCTATTATATTTGTTATATTTGTTTTTGATGTTGAATTTATATTTTCTGTTACATTTTTAATTTCCTGTGTTGTTGTTTGTAACCACATCAACCCTATTATTAAAAATATTTTTACAAATTTATTCATTTTTATTTTTATTTTAACATGTATTTTTTTATATTTATATTATTCACACTATTTTAACACTTTGGGTTTTTGTTTTCAGTTGATTAATTAATTAATAAATTATTTGTTTTTTTTTATTTGTATTTTCTGCTTTAAAGCTTTCTCATACTAATAACCCGTTAAATGATCATTCTATGGCTTCAGCCAAATACAAACTGATTTGGCATTTATTTAATGTTTGTATTAAATCAAAATTCTAGTTTTACTTTTACAATATAACTAACTATTGACGATGGTTCATTATTAAAACTGTATAGTATCATTAGCAACATGTTGCTAGAAACATTTGTTGCTAAATATAAGTATATGCTAACACACTAAAGCAAAGAGCTTCATTATATTTATGAAAAATTTCATAAATATGAATATGATGAAGCTGTTTCATAAAAATTCAAATTTATCACATATTTCTTTATATTTATGAAACCTTTCTCAAATATGATGAAGGTTTTTGAAGTTTTTTTTTTATAAAAATTTGTATTTGTCTTTTTGAAATTATTAAAGTAAATTAAAATGAATAGCAAGATATATGTCCGTGGTTGTATTCGTTCCAGACAGATGTGGCCCCGTCTGGATAAGAAGCGCACGCACAGGATGCTGTCAATGTTAAGGCCCGATATATCCCTACTTGTGTCCGTCGTGACGGGACACTGTCTGATTCGAAGGCACGCAGTAGGTTGAGGGTTGTGGCTAGTGACTTTTGCAGAAGCTGTGGTGACGAAGAGGAGGAGAAGTCTGTGAAGCATCTTCTCTGCACTTGTCCTGCCCTGGCTCGCAGGATAGGACTGCATTTGGGCTCATGTTTCTTTGAGCACCTGGGTGATTTGGCTGATATCGATATGGGCCGACTTAGGGGCTTTTTGAGGCAATCGGGATGGTTCGACGGGGGAAGCTAGTGATATGATTTTACTAGCTTCCGTGGTATAACAAGAGACTTTATAGTCTAAGTGAGTCTGATTGGCAGGCTACCACATCTACCTAACCTAAAATAATATGTCAACTAAATGAGAATTACAAGCAACAGTGTTTTGCAATCGAAATAAATAATGTCTTAAATTTCATTTATGGACATAAATCGACATTTTTAGTAATGAGAGTTTATTTTTCCAAATAGTGTTTGAGATTCAGAAAATTCAAAAAACGAGCTCCCCCCCCCCCCCCCCCCCCCCCTCAATTCCCTCGTTTGATTTTGTCAGAACTTCACATACAAATAACATTTAGTTTATTAACGATTTATTATTTTCTTTTTCTGGGACTTAAAAATTAAACATCCAGGTAATAACCTTTAAATCCCTTTCTAATGATTTTACATTTGAATATGATTTCTTTGAATAAAATGCAAAAAATTTTAAACGTTTCCGATTTTTAACCCCATTTTGACCACTTAATTCTCGAAATGATCCAAAAGTCAACATAAGTCGCTCTAAAATTTAGTTTTTCTACAACATATCCAAGTTTCATCAAAATCCAAGTGTTTAGATTAAGGTACTTTCCATTTATGTAAAACATGAGCAATATCTACTGCCTATGTGTAATACTGGATTAAAATCCGATGCTTTGTTACCGGCAGTCGTATATATCGAATTATATTACAATAAGAAGAATATTGAATCCTTTTTCTGAAGATTTTTCTTTTTAGTGTTTATTTCACTTTAAAGTTTTTTACATTTAAGTGTTAGCACAAGCCAACAACGGTTTTCAAACAAGTTAAACAAGTCTTCGATTCGGCTCTGCCAATATCCTAAAAAATGTTCTTTAAGTAAAATTATTTAGGTGAAATAATTTTTTTGATGTGAAAAACTTTTTTTTATGCGCTAATTAATTTTTTTGAGGGAAAACATTATTTTGGCTAAACAAATTTTTTATGAGGTAAAAAAAATTTTTTTGTGGTGAAAAAAAATTTTAGTGGTGAAAAAAATGTTTAAGGTTAAAAGGATTTGAGGTGAACACAAAATATTATTCATTTCTAAGCCACTGGTGAAAATTTGTGAGAAAATATATTATGTACCAGTCGCTACTATAAAATTGTACTATGTTCCAAATTTAATGTTCCTAGACAGAGAAAATAGATAGATAGAAAATAATAGATTTATTGTGACAACCGAATTTCTTGTCAACTGAATAGTTTGGTTGCATCAACCGAATTATTCGTTTGTCGCAACCCAATATATTCCTGATGCGATTAAAATATATAGTTTCAACTGAAACTATGTTGAATTAATCGAATATCGGTTGCCACAAAGAAATATGTCGGTGGATCCAACCACCGGTGGCAAGAAATTCGGTTGTCACTATAGATCTGTTTTATTTGTGTAGCTCTAGCGGTTTGGGCTGCGTGAATCAGGACGCACTTCACTTTAACAAAACTTACTTTTAATATTGTGCCCCTCTATATTAAATTTTCATAATATCCCTTCTTAGAAGGAAGGTATCCCAATGGGTTCCCTACTATCTTAATTAAATTTATATTTTCTTTATTTCTATAAAAGTGCGCACAAAAAAAATATTAGAATTTCATAAATTTCAGACATGTTTTCATTAAAAAAACCGGTTAACTTAAGATTGAGCCGCTAAAAAAAGCAAATGTCTCTTATCCGAATTTTATAAATATCGGAGAGAACCCATTGGGACACATTACTTGTTAATGAAATGCGGTCTACTTACTTTTCATTTAAAGCAAATGGTTTTTGTTATTTATTTTTAAATGGTGTTTATACAATTGACCCATCAGTAAAAACAAATTATTAATCAGTTAAAAATAAATGTTAAAATTTTACACATCAATTCCGTAAAAATAACTTATTATTCTTTTATTTAAAATTGTTTAGGTTTTTTGTTTGCTTTTAAATCTGCAAAATGTTGACTCACGCAGTCTATAAACGCATGTTGTGTGAATGGTTTTATGTGTGAAAACACACTCATGAAGTTGTTGTAATTCAAATTAAAATAATTTTGTATGTATATACACAATTTAAATAAAAAAGGGAATTAAAATTTTTTGAGTATTTTTTTGAAACAGATAGCAAACAAAATTTAATTTTGTAATAACTGTAATGAAAACAAATAAACAAAATATTTCCGTTGTGTGGGAATTTGTTTTTTTTTTTAATTTTAAACAAATAAAAAAAAATTAAAGAAACTAAAAATATCGGTAAATGAAGGTAAACAATTTTGAACAAATGTTTTAAAAACTTAAAATAAATATTTCTTTGAAAAACAAATGTATGTTCTTTTATTTTTAAGTGAACTGAAAACTTTTTAATATTAAACTACAAACTACATAATGTATTCTGAGTGTAGTTATATGTATATGGAGACTGATTCTGAATGTGTGAAGCTGTAAAGCGATAAAAATTTTCAATACTTCGCAAAGAATGCGATTTATGATTTAACTTTTGCGAAATTGATCTGTAAAAATTTTATTATATGATTTTTTAATGAAAAAAAAAAATTTTAATTTTTTTATATCAAATTTTGGTTTTGAACTCATAGAACAAGTGGGATGATATAAAATTCATAACAACATTTTTTTCATAACGAGAATAGGATTCGCTCAAAATGAAAACATGAAGTGAAAAATAAGGTGAATTTGATAACACTATAAAACAATTTCAAACTTTTTCTAAAATTACGGCATTTTTTGGGTTTATTCTAACAAATTGTAAAAAACACCCCGAAAAAGGGGAAGGGCGGGAATGAAATGTCCTAAAAAAATGTTGGCCATAAAATTATACTATATATATGAGCACACTTAAGCCCAAAACTTAACACAAATACCAAAAACCAGACAAATTCAAGATTGGTCATCAAGTTTCCAGTCAGATTTTGGGATGACCGAAATATTATGTAGGTGATCCCAAAATCTGACTCATAATATGTTGGTCATCATAAAAATTTGACTAGATATCTGATGAGCAATCTTGAATTTAATTGGTTTTTGGTGTTTGTGTTAAGTTTTGGATTTTGGTGTGTTCTGTCATATATACAGGGTGGCGCAAAAATAACCTTCCGATGTTTTTTAGCTGTCATTTAAAAAAAAAAAATGAAAAACTTTGATTCTTCTTGTGGATTATTTTTATTTGGTCTTTTAATTTTTTTTACATCAAGTCGAGAATATGTTGTCATGTAAATGGCCGCTGCCACAGTTGATTGTCATTTGAGCCCTTTTTATGGCATTTTCCATCACTTTGGCCAAAACTTCCGGCGATAGGTCCTCACATTCTTGACGGATATTGTCTTTAAGAGCTGCAAGAGTCTGAGGCTTGTTGAAATAAAGCCGCGACTTCAAAAAGCCCCACAAAAAGAAGTCTGGAGCGGTCAAATCAGGCGATCTTGCTGGCCAGTGCAAATCGCCAAAACGGGAGATTAGGCGCCCGGGAAATGCATCCTTCAGCATATCGGTTGTGGCACATGCAGTGTGTGGCGTTGCACCGTCCTGTTGGAACCACATGTTTTCCAATCCCAATTCATCAAGTTGCGGCAAAAAGAACTCGTTGATCATTGCTCTGTAGCGCTCACCATTCACAGTAACCGTTTGGCCCGCGACGTCTTCGAAGAAAAAAGGTCCGATGACTCCTCCAGCGAAAACAGCACACCATACAGTGACTTTGAGCGGGTGTAATGGCTCTTCGTGGGTTACACGCGGATTTTCAGTGCCCCAGAAGCGTAAATTTTGCTTATTTACGTACCCGCTAAGATGGAAATGGGCCTCATCACTCATGATAATTTTTGATGAAAAATCATCTTCATTATTGCTCAAATAAATAGTCACCAATATTCCGCGTTCTGGAGCAGTGTAGCGTAACATTGTTTATTAGCGTGTATTTCCCATGTGTTTACTACACAAATGTCAAAACAGAACTGCAAAATTTATAGCATTTTCTGATAGGAGGATTACTTTTGCGCCACCTTGTAGTAGAATTTTATGGCCAACATTTTTGTAGAACATTTCATCCTCTCCCTTCCCCTTTTTCGGGGTGTTTTTTACAATTTGTTAGAATAAAGCCAAAATATGCCGTTATGAGAGGTAGTTAGAGGGTTAATATGTTCTACAAAAATATTTGTCATACCATTATCTACAAGGTTTCTGAACATACCCTATACCTCAGATGTAAAGAAAACATAGTTTTATATACCGATATGCTGCAAGAGCAGCCAGAGCTGGGAAACTTTAACCGCCTCTAAAATGAAATTCCGATGTAAACTATCAAAACGGCGACACACGTATATTTTTTTTGGTCACCTTAACAAGAATAAATTGTCGGAACCCCGTAATTTTTTTTTGTATTGAACTGTATAATTGATGACAATTGCTGTTTTTTCCAATGCTTTTTTGACGTTTTTTGAACAACTGGTCCGAGTTATTTTTGTTGGCGGTTATCTGCTTATATTTTTTTTGACTTTTAAGTTTAAGTATTAAACATGGCATTTATTCTTTAATAAATACTTTTAAAATTATTAATAACATAATTGTTGAAGCTTTTGTAAATGAGCTTAGCTTAAGTCTTTAAAAAAAACATGTTAATTAAGGTGTTTTGATGTTTATTATTAAATATTAACAATACATCAATGATTTAAAACTATAATTTTAACCATCAATATATTCGGCACGAATCGTATTCTCTTCGTCATCAGGAAATGTAAAATTTTGTAATAAATTTCAAATAAACGGTTTGTTTTTTTTTGTTAACAACTCTATTCATAAAAATTTAAATATCACTTAAAGAATTATAGAAAAAATATAAAAAAACGTTATAAGATTTATGACCATATTTTGTTTATTTTAATATATGCATTTAAATGATAAATATTTGTATTTAGTAAATGAAAAAAAAGAGTGAGAAAATAAATTGATTATGTAAATATAAATATTTATATTGTACATGTCTTATCTTGTTTTATTTAATAAGTAATTTATGTTCTTTTTTTTAAATTAAAAACGCTAAACTATTTATTACTCTTATAAAAAGATTGTCGATACAATTTATGAATTTATTTCGAAAAGCCAATAAACTTTATTTAACGAATTTATTTATTCAAGTCAATAATACCTACTACTTGACACAGATTTTATGAGACAATATACTAGAGGAAAAGTTTAAAAATATTTATGAAAAATTTCAACATTTTTCAAATTTTACACAGCGTTACAAATTTGATCCCTTAAATAGAAAGCAAGAGTTCTGACCATTGTAACTCGAAACTCTATTTTTGAAGTCTGTAGTGATGAATTTTCAAAAAGTTATGAACCGATCTTGCTAAAATATTGCACACTTTTTTTAAAATTACATTATCTAGTGCCTAAATGCGGGATTTTCTTTTATCACTATTTATTTTATGAGGCAATACCTGGTCAAAATTTGTCTAAAAATGGGACTTTATGTTCACAACTGCGCCAATAATTCCAATTTCATTTTTTTATATTTTCTTCGTTCAATATCGTGCTTTATATATCTTTTAACAGAAAAAAATGTTTTTTTTTTATTTCTGATGAACCAGTCATCCAGACTACGCCGAGAGAACAATTTATTTGAGAGGTCAAGAGGGAAATGAGGTCCCAGTGACTGAATTTTCAAAATTTTTAAATAAAAATTTCACAAAGTACTTGTTAAATATGTCTCTTTGATATGCTAAATTGTTTGAATGAAATATTTTATTTGATATACACTCAAAAAAAAAAAAAAAAAAGACATGAACCAAAATGTCATCAAAAAATTTCCTTCAAAATAGTTTATAAATAGTCCTCAATTTAAGTAAATTTTATTAAAACTTGGAAAAATTTTCTTAAAAAGAATAAAAATTCCTAAGTTTGAGGAAAAACGAAATAGTTTATATACTCAGAAAGAGTTCATATTTTTCCTAAGTAATATTTCTCGATTTTAGGAAAAAAACAAGTCATTTAAATAAAAATTTATTAATTTTAAGAAAAAACATCTTAATTTTAAGAAATTTCCATACTCAAATGTAATAAAATTAAGTTTAGTTTAAAAAAAAATTTAGGACATAATTTACTCCCATTTAGTTCAAAAAATGTGTCTAACTTAAATCGAGAAAGTACTTGAACTTAATGTGTGTTCATTTTTTGTTCCCGAGTAGTAAAATTAACTAAATTTTAGAAAGCCATTTCCAAATTCAGTTTTTAAAAATACCACCTTCTAATTTTGAAGAATTGTTTTCTAAAAATTAGTTCAGACAATTAAAAAACAAAAAGTTATAAATTTTTCCTTATGTAATAATAAAAATTTACTTGATTTTAGAAACTGATGAACTATTTCTAAGGAAAATTTTCATACAACTAAGTTCAGATAAATTTTAATAAAATTTTCTTTTTTTTTTCAAGTAAATGTTTTCTAATTTTTAAAAATTAATAAAATTTGGTATAGATTTTTTTTGTTGGAAAATGATTAAATTATTTTTAATATTATATTCCAAAAAAACAATCAATTAAAAACAAACCAGTTAGTTTTCCTAATTTTCCAGAAAAACTATTATTAAATAAAAGAAATTAAAGTAACCATTTAAAAAAACTATCGTGCATGATTGTAATTTTTGGTTCGTGAGTCAAAAATGTCTCACGTGTCCATCTGTAATCTTAACAGTCTTAAATATTGAACTTAAAGCAGCTTAAAACATATTTTAAAATTTTGTTAGCAAAGGATAAAAAATTTCGAGTTTGTGCTTTTATGTAATAAATTTGCTTGTTGACTACAATACAAAATATCGCAGACACATTTTATACATTTCGGCGGCATAATGGCTTTCCTATAATTGACGTGGTGCTTGTTAAACTTTATATTTATTTATTATATAACTTTATTCACCTAATAATAAAAAAAGTTTAAATTTGTATATGTCAAATAAAGTTTAAGCTAAAAATCCCATAAAATGAACATGACTTTTCCATTTTCTAATAATAACAAGAAATGTAACTGTGATATTTTGTATTTTTGCAAAAATGTCCTTAAATTAGTTAATTTAAGAAGACAAAGGACCCCCGGTGTTCCTTAGCCATAGATGCCGTGTGTCACGTAGGGCGTTCTTTTTTTTAGTTCTCTCAAGCAGAACCGTTAATTAACTACGAAAAGGATTTGACTTTGTCACAATTTATTACGTTTCAGTACATTTTTTTAATTTGTTTACCTTTTTGCTAATAAAATTTATTTTATATTTTAAATTCATGAAATTAGTATAATTCAATTTAGTTTAAAGACAAAATTGTATAGCAAAAAGTTTGTGAAGAGCAGTGTCCTCACAAAGCGGGACCCTCCTCGAACCTGGTCGATATCCACTGAGGTAATGTACGTCTACTCCGTTTTGCTAATCTAGCTTAGTTATAGAGATTTGTTTCATTTTATAAAATAAATGAAGTTGACTAAAATGTTTGTATAAATCAGTGTTTCAATAAAAAAAAAATTTAAAAATTGGTTAAATCGTTTTCGAATACGTTTGACAGATTTTCTTACTGACGTATTTTATATTTCTGCGATAATCGGAAGTTTTTTCTATATTGGCACTACAAAATAATTTTGCATATAAAGGCAAAGATGTGTTAATGCTATTCTCATGCTGCGCAATTATTTTTAAAATATTATTTTCCATCAATGAGAGAAAACTTATGTGATTCCCAGCAAAATTTTGGTAATGGGTGCGATATTCTCATGCGTTACCTTGTAATGATAGCTCGTTACCTTTTTCATTATTTGCAAGCATAAAGTAATAAGTAACTGATTATTGATTACATAATATAAAATTTGTAAATGTAAAGTAATAATTGAAATATTTTTTAAAATCTATTTTTAGATACATTACTTTGTGCTTTTTTTTTTGTAAGCATAAGGGTAATGTATGTATATGTTGACAACACTAATGAAAAAACGAAATGCAACAATTCATTTAAATTTAAAAAAATCAGTGGCAACCAGAGTTCCCAGGTTCGATTCCCATCATGACCACATTATTTTTAATAACGTTTAAAATATTTGTAATAATTTTTTTTTATTGTAACAAAAATTCCTTTTTTGAAAATCTATTTTTAGTCACATTACTTTTTCTATTTTCGTACCCATATAAGTAACCCCTTACATTATCATCTCTAAAGTATACATTACTTTGAGGCTCATCGCCTGTAAAATTCATCAGTGAAGTAAGGTGTAAAGAAATCAATGAGCTCCTATGGCTACACATTACTGTACACATTATTTGGCAATGTGTGGTTTGACTGGGTTGTCAGCAACAATTTGTTCTCACAAAAATTTAATATTTAACATTACAATTTGAGACCATTAAATTACGAGTGAAAAACAATTTACTGTGCTTAAGGGTTATTTTTTTTCTGTTTACCAATAACACGTAATCAAATACAAATATAATCGGTGGAAATTAATTTGCATAAAATATGATTAATAATATGATGATAAAACAAATGAATTGATATTTTTTTGTACCCTACCCCCCCACAATCAAGGTATTATGAGATTTAAGTTATAATTGTAACATGGAGACTGTAAATACTGATTATTCAATTCAAATAAACTTTGGCTATGAAAGGAATTATATTCGACAACCTATGATCATACATATTCTTATTAGGACCATACATGGGCATACAAGATACATATGACCATATATCTTCGGATCCGAAATTTCATACACGCTCATACATGATTCATGTATGCTAATATATGATCATATATGAACATATACGGCCATATACTCTCAAATTTCGGATCCAATGATATATGGAAATATATGAGATATATTGAACTATGCATGCCCGTGTGAAAAAAAATGATCTGGCGTAATATTTAATAATAGCCAATTTAATGTTAGAGATTATATAAGATCCATATTTATCCGAAAAATGGCAGATTCAATTGTATCAGATTAGTTCCAACAACATAATACATATTCCGAATCTAGTTTTTAAATAAACGTATAAAAAAAATTTAAATCAAAAAAATATTAAAATTCTAACAAATAATGCCTTTACCAGGATTTGGACTCGGTCTACCAGAGTTGTAGAAAGTTAAGCATTTAGCAGTGTGTGGCCGACTTTATTAGACTACATTTTTCATATAATTGTGTTATATATAATTATATCTTCGGGACTTGTAGACAACTGAAAATTTTGCTGTTATTACGGGAAATTTTGCTAATTTGAGCCCAGCAACACATGACTGCTGACGTGTAGTACAATGAAATTTGTCGAAAAAATTAGCTGCTGCTACTAAATTTTAGTTAATTTTTTGTAAAGTGGAATTTAAAATCTGTCTGCAAAAATCAGAAAAAAAAATTAACTAAATATTATAATTATTGGTAAAAAATTTCAAATTTATTTTTTTATCGAGCATTAATTTTTTTTTCAAACAATATTTTAGAAAAAATTAATAAAAAAATCAAAGGCTTAAAAATTGTAAAAACATAAACGAATTTATCATTTTGTTTTAATTTGGTAATTTTTGTTTTGAAAAATATTTTGCACAATTTTTTTTTACTTTTAAGGTAAAATTTTAATTATTTTTAGGGCTGATTATTAGAACTAAAAAAACTTTTTAGTGCTATTTTAAGTGGATGTCCTATTTTTAGACATGAGTCGGTATAGTCACTTCCTTCAATATCCACTTTTTTTAAAATTAGTAAATTTTTTTTTGCTAATTTTAGCAAATCGGTTTCCAAAAATTTATAAAATGATTTTTGAAATTAACAACAAAAATTTGTAAATATTCTGTAATTTGTAAAATGTAAATAGCAAAAAGATTTGCTAGATAATATTTTTTTTTACAAAAAATCAATACAAAAATAGTAAATTAGGATTGAAAACCGTTTGCAAATTTTCTACTAACTTTTATTCTTAGTGTCGCGGAATTAAAAAGACTAAATTGGTTCTGTACTTATCTGATTTTATATAACTATATATAATATAATATATAGTTATACATAATCATATCTTATGGATTTAGAAAAAATGTAGATAAATAATTATATTTAAAACAAAACAAAAATATATAATTTTTACCACTTATAGGAGTTTTGGAAACAAAGATCATATATAATTTTATATGTAGCTAGATTGTTATAAATTAGTTTATATATCTTGTATCAAAAATTTCTAGGGGTTATCCCGAAATGAGTTAAAATTTTAAAGTTTTGTATAAAAAAATATTAATATAAAAATAGTAAAAAGAAACAGTAAAAAATGTACGAGTATATCCCTGGATGGGATTTGAACAACATATAATTATATGTAATTATATCTTATATCATATCAAAAATATTTCTTATATTGGACCATATACTGAATAATATACAATTATATCTCATACCATATACAGACATATTTTTGATAATGGACCATATATTATTATATCTCAAATATTAGATAGCATATATAATTATATATCGTTATGTATAAGCCATATATAAGTATGTATGGTTCTGTATAACTCATATATAAGTAAGCCATGTATAATTATATATATTGTTATAGATAATTTTATATGATAGAATATATAACATATAAAAATCATATATAATTTTATATAGATCAATATATAACTAGATGTGGTCATATATGGCACAATGTATGGTAAGTTTTTAAAAAATTAATGTAACATATAATTATATAAGTAATGCATTCTGACATATGTATGTAATACATATATTTGATATTACAGGTTGGTTGAAAAGTTCCTGCGCTCACCAAGAGATGCCACTGCTAGCTCCAAACTTTTTTTTTCTCAAGTTGGTATAACTGTCCTGAGAACACATGCAAAGTTGCAAGTCATTCTGTCAATTCTTTCTTTGTTTACAAGCCATTTGAAGTTGACGTGTCATTGATTTTTTTTAATATGGAAAAAATTGAATATCGTGCAGTCATTAGATTCTTTGTTTTGAAGGGTTTAAAAGCAAAGGAAATTTATGAACAATTGTTAGAAGTGTATAAGGAGTCCTCACTTCCAAAACGCACCGTTGGATTTTGGGCTGGTGAACTTAAACGTGGTCGTACCAGCCTTAAAGACTATCCACGCGAAGGACGACCAAAAACTGCAACCACAGTAGAAATTACTGAGCAGGTACATAATATGGTTAGTGAAGATCCAAGTTTGACTAAGCGTGAAATTGCTATTGCCATAGGCATCTCAGACGAACGAGTACTCCATATTTTACATGAAGAATTACGTATGAAAAAACTGTTTGAAAAGTTAGTGCCGCACACATTAACAATTCAACAAAAACTGGATCGAAAACAAATTTCTCAGCGTAATTTGGAGCCGAATAAAACCGACTTCTTGCGTCGTTTTATAACTATGGATGAGACTTGGATCTACCACCATGATCCTAAATTGAAACAAGAACGTTTACAGTGGACCGAAGCTGGTTGTTCAGCTCCAAAGCAGGTGAAGTCACAACGATCAGCAAAGAAGGTTATGGCATCAGTTTTTTGGGATGCAAAAGGAATTTTGTTGATTGATTATCTTCAGAAATGTAAAACAATCAACTCTGAATATTATTGCAGCCATTTGGATCCGCTGCATGAAAAAATTCGTGAGAAAAGACCTGGTTTAAAGAAGAAAAAAATCATTTTTCATCAAGACAATGCACCTGCTCACAAAAGTGTTTTGACGATGGCTAAATTCAAAGAATTAAAGTACGAATTGCTTGAACATCCACCGTATTCACCAGATTTGGCTCCCAGTGACTACTATCTCTTCAGAAATCACAAACAATTCCTTCGTAAAAAGCATTTTTCGTCGAATGAAGAGGCCATAGCAGCCGTAGACGGTTATTTTGCAAACCTTCCGGAAAACCATTATAAGGATGGGATAAAATTATTGGAAGATCATTGGAACAAGTGTATTGAGCTTCTAGGAGATTATATTGAATAAAAAAATATATTTCGTAACAAAAACAGTATTCTTTCATTTATTACTCGGGTTATTATACAAATCATATCCAATTTTATAAAGATCAATATATAACTAGATGTGGTAGTTTAAAAAAATTAATGTAATACACTCAGAAAAAAAATTAGTAGAAAAATTTGTAAACGGTTTTCAAACCGACTTCACTATTTTTGTTCTGATTTTTAGTAAGAAAATTATTATTTAGCAAATCTTTTTGCTAATTAGATCTTACAAATTACAGAGTTTTTACACAATATTTACAAATTTTCGTTGTTAAATTTAGAAATCATTTTACAAATTTTTTAAAACCGATTTGCTAAAAGCAGCAAAAAAATTACTAATTTTAAAAAAATGGATATTGAAGGAAATGTTATTTCTAATTAAAACTTACACCTACAAACTTAAATTGCCTAAAAATGTTACATAGATTAAAAAAAGGATTTAGAATTGAATATACTGACTCATGTCTGAAAATAGGACATACACTTAAAAAAAAAGTTTTTTTAGTTCTAAAAATTGGCCTTAAAAGTGAAAAAAATTTACTAAAATATTTTTCAAAACAAAAATTACCAAATTAAAACAAAATGATTAATTCGTTTATGTTTTAACAATTTTTAAGATTTTTAAGCCTTTGATTTTTATTTTTAATTTTTTATAAAATCTTTTTTGAAAAAATATATAAAATTAATAAATTATGATGCTCGATAAAAAAAAAATAAATTTAAAATTTTTACTAAATATTAGTTTTTTTTTTGCTGATTTTAGCAATCAGATTTTAAATTGCACTTTACAAAAAGTATACTAAAATTTAGTAGCGGCTACTAATTTTTCTACTAATTTCATTGTACTACACGTCAGCAGAAATGTGTTGCTGAGATTCGCAAAATATACCGCTGGGCTCAAATTAGCAAAATTTCCCTTAATAACAGCAACATTTTCAGTTGCCATTACAGGCTTTTTTTGGTGAGTGTGAATACTGACATACCAGTATTTAAATATGTATATATAATAATATATAATTAGATAAGTTCACATATGATAACATCTAAACTTTTGTTACTCGGGAGTGTTTATAATTTTCAGACAAAAACGTTTATTCTTCTTTACCTCAAATCTAACTAAAATTTATAAAATTTCTTTTAAATAAATGTAATAATATTTTTTCAATTAATCTTTTTTGGAAAAATTCTCTAAAAATCATCATAAATGACTAAAAATAACTAGTTATGGAATCAAAACTCTTTCTATTTACTACCGTTACCCTTAAAATAATCTTCTCGCAATAAACGAATTCTTCAATACCGAAATAATTTAAATAACGTTCTTCAAATAACTGAAATATAGTTGCCCCTAACATACCGTTACCAAAATAACCTAAAATATCATTTCCCATACCGATACCTCCATTGTTTCGATTAATCACCATGAATTACTCATTGCATGTTTATAATTATAAAAAAAAAATATATATATTTGTGTTTAGGTAAAAAAATTAGCATATAAAAAGAAATATTAATATTTTTTAAGCAAAAATAATTATTTAATTGTTGTCTATTCAAATAAAACATTCCATCATATCTTTGAGTATTTAAAAGTTAATAATCAATAATAAACCATATAATCATTTATATCGTATGCATGAGTCTTAAAGGGTTAGTGATGTGATTGATATAACAACTTTAACGATATTCAATCATCATTATTAACATAAAACAAAGAGCCAGCCAGCCAGCCACCACTTTAGCATCATCATCATCGTCATTATCTTCAATATGATGAATGTCATCGTATTGATATTGATGTTACTAATGAGGATGCTGTTGAAGTTGTACTTCTTTATACTACAACTGTTAGATATATTATTGATAACTTTAAATAGGTGTTCTCACATAAATTTGTTGTTGTTGTTGTTATTTGTTTGTTTGTTGTTATTGTTTATATTTTCAAGTCAAGTTAATTAATATACCATAACCAACATAATCAGTTAATTTGTTGCAATTATTCTATTAATGGATATCAAACCACTTCCCCAACTATTTTTTTAATTACAATCTACGGTTGTTGCTTGTTTTTGCATGTTATTTGTTCAATCAATACTTAATTGATTGATACTTAAAAAAAGGTAAATAAGTAGTTTTTTTTTTATAAATAGTTAGCTGAAGCTAATATAAAAATAATTAACATTTATAGCATAGTAATTTGTTTCGATTTTATATGAGAACACTGTTATATTCCATATACAAAAAAATAATTTTTTATAATAATATTGTTCACGAAAAAATTTAGTATAATTTGTTTTCCGGTAAATTTACTATGCTTAAGCATCCCAGCAAAACTTTGGTAATGGGTGCGATATTCTCATGCGTTACCTTGTAATGATAGCTCGTTACTTTTTTCATTATTTGTAAGCATAGAGTAATAAGTAACTGATTATTTATTACGTAATATATGATTTATAAATGTTAAGTAATAATTGAAATAATTTGGACATCTATTTTTAGTACTTTGTGTTTTTTTGTAAGCAAAAAAAAAAAAAAAAGAAGCGCAAAAATTCATTTAAGTTTAAAGCAATCAAATGCTATATACGTCGATAGCTCAGTGGGTAGAGTTCTTGGCTGGCAACCAGAGTTCCCTGGTTCGATTCCTATCTTGACCACATAATTTTTAATTACAAATATTTTAAATAAAATATTTGTAATAATTTTTTTTTAATAAAAATTCCTCTTTTTTAAAAATCTATTTTTAGCAAAAATTAATTTAGGTTTAAAGCAACCAATTACTATATGCGTTTGTAGCTGGCAACCAGATTTCCCTGGTTCGATTCTCATCAAGACCATATTATTTTTAGACACATTACTTTTTCCATTCTGGTAACTATATAAGTAAGCCCTTACATTATCACCTCTAAAGTAATGGGTATATACATTACTTTGAGGCTCATCGCCTGTAAAATTCATCAGTGAAGTGTAAAGTAATCCATGAGCCCCTATGGCTACACATTACTTTACACATTATTTGGTAATGTGTGGTTTTGCTGGGATAATAAATTTTTTTTTTTCATGAAAAAATTTCACTCAAACTGTAATGGCCTCAAAATGCAATTTAAATTGTAAAAATTAATATTTTTCATTTATTTTATACGTAAGAAAGATGCAGTAACAATAAATCTAAAATTTTTTTTTATTTTCACTAGAAAATTAATCAGGCATGCGATGAAAATCTCTTCATTGATGAATTTTATAGGCGATGAGCCTCAAAGTAATAGGTTAATTCTTACAATTATGCTAATGATTTATGCTAATGAAAAGCAATGGGTTACCTTTTTGCAGATAGGGGGTAAAAAATAATTGATTACCTAAATGATTACGAAGAGGTTAACAATAATTGGTTACTTTGATATAGATGGGATGGGATACAAATTATTTATCAAATATAACATAATGTATGATTTCAATTGATTTATCAGTTTTAAGAGTCATTATTTCATGTTAAATTGTAATGCATTACCAACTGTCAGTAACTTATTACTTTATGCTTAAAACTAATGCTAAAGGTAAGGAGTGTTGATTACAAAGTAATGAACAATTTAACCAACTATTAGTAACTCATTACCTTATATGTCATAATAATGCTGCATTACAAAGTAATGCATTATGCATCCAAATATCGGTAATTTATTACTTTTTGTTAAATAATAATGATCTAGGTAAGGAGTGTACATTACAAAGTAATGCATTATGTATCCAATTATCGGTAACTCATTGATTTATATTGAAAAATAATGGTATAGGTAATGCATGAAATTATCGCACCTATTACCAAAGTTTTCCTGAGATATTAAATTTGTGTAACAACAATTTGTACTGAATTTTCATTATAATGAAAATTATATATTTTTTATTATGGATAACGGGTTTTTTTACGAGAATTTCAAACAACTTACTAGGCTTTATAACGAAAAAAAAATAGTTTACTTTTAAGTCTAGCAACTTGGGTTTGCCTAATTTACAAAAGCTTTTAGTTTTTATCAGAGCCTAATCGCATTTTCTGATTCTTGGTATTCGCGGTTTTCCGGTTTGTAACGAAAACACCAACATTATGCATGTACGACTGTGCTCTGGGCATAACGGGAAGGCGGAATCTTGTTATTATATATAATAAAAATAAGGGTATTCACTTACCAAACATCTTCGTTAAGATATTATCTACACTCAGAACACTATATAATTTACTGTTTGTAGTTTAAAAAAAGTTTTCAGTTTCATTAAAACATAATGAAACACAATGAAATAACTATTTTAACTTTTTTATACATTTTAATATTATTTACAATCATTTACTGATTTTTTAACTCTCATTTATTTTTTTATTTGTTTGAAATTTAATAAAAATTTACCCACAAAACGGAAATTTGTGGTTTATTTATGTCCGTAACAGTTATTACAAATTTAAATTTTGTTTGCTGTCTATTGCAAAAAAAAAATGTTCAAAAATTCCAATTTTGTTTTTTATTTAAATCGTTTGCTTTTATACAAAATTTTTTCAATTCAAATATACACATAAACATACACATAAATACACATACATACACATTTACACAAAAAGTGTCTATAGATATGCATACATTTTGTAGATTAAAAAACAAACGAAAAATTTGAAAACGAAAGTAATTACAAATAAATGATTAGATCATTTATTTTTTAAGGAATTGGTAGGTAAAATTTTAACATTTATTTTAACTGATTAATCATTTGTTTCTTACGGATGTGTCAGTTGTTTAAATAACATTTAAAAATAAATAACAAAAGCCATTTGATTTTAAAGAAAAGTAAGTATACAGGTTTTTAAATGAAATAGCATTTCTTGTAAATGGCATTTTCAGTTATTTTAACTTACAAACTATTTTAAGTGTATAAATATAATAATAAAAAAAATTTAATTTAAAAAAATTTGTTAGATTTAAGTTACTAATTGATTAAAGTCGGGGAATTTATCTAAAAGTAAGCTCGTTTAATTGAGCTTACTTAGATAATTTACAAATATACAATACAAATATTTTAAAGTAAATTTTTCACATGGCCAGACCAACTTCGCTACCTTAACTAATAATAAAATTTGCATAAAATAATTGTGGTTGCTATTAAATTGTGCTCTCTTTTAGATAAGTGGTAGCTGACCCAAAACATAAAGTTGAATATTTAACCGTTAAAATTGAAGTCTCGTTATATGAAATAAAACTAAAACAAACCAAATTTAGGTTATATACCCAGCAAAAATGAAGCTGCCAAAGAAGCAATAAAAGCATTACTACTACCCAGCAAAATAAAATGGAAGTTATTCTTTACGAATCTCTTTTTCAGAACATCCAAAGAAGTTAATAGTGCAAATTTTTCGATTTGTAAGAAGTCATTTTAAACAACTTCCAAAATGTTGAAAAAAAAACAATTATTTAGTTGTTCCATAAATAGTTAATTCCTGCAGTCTTTAAATGCCTTATTGAAAACATATTTTGCATACCCGTGATATTCACTTTGTCCTGGTCGGAATAATAATTCTTGGCGTGTTCAAAATCACATTTTCAACTTAAAAAAAGCAATTCCCTATATTTATTTTGTAGTCCCTATATTTAACAACTTCCGAAACTAATGAAAAAGTCCATCTGCTCATCGATTTTTCATAGCACCAAAACAAACTACTTCCTCCCAATGACACGCCAATGTTAAAATCATTAATAATTCACCGAAATTTTCACAACTTCGGGTTCAGTAGATGTAGTGCTTCACTACTTCTTCCTCAGCTCTCATTTTGCTGGGTATCGCAAAGGCATCACTTCTTTTCTAATGGTTTCATTGATGAATTTAACATTAGCGTGTCATAAGATGGAAGTATTCAAATGAAGCTACTAGCATTACTCATACTTTACTCTAAGGAATCAATGATAATACAGTGATTAGGTGTTCTGATGCATGAGTGGAAAATGTTCATATATTCTGTAGTATATTTCATTAGAATGTAGAAAAAATAAGTTTAAAGAATTGAAATTTATGCATTGATATACAAATACTCTTTTTTAAAACAAATAAATAATTCTGCATTAGTGAAAAAGCGTTTTTAAAACATTTTTCAAAAATTTTAATGAATTTTTAGATAAGTTTTAAAATATTTTTGGATAATTTAAAAACTGGATGTACAATTTGGAAACATTTTTAGACAATTTTAAAATATTTTTGACAAATATTAAATAATTTTTGTACAATTTTAAAACATTTTTGGGCAATTTGAAATGATTTTTACACAATTTTAAAATTATTTTGATAAATTCTGAATTAAAACTGGAATAAACATAATGCAAAAATGCACAGATTGTGTCGTCAAAAAAATATTTAAGGCTGAAAAAATGCAAATGACAGGCCAGCTAGTTTCAATTAAAGTTTAAAAAATCTGTTTTTTTTGATATTTCAAAACTTTTATAAAAATTTCAAAACTGCATAAATTCTAACCCTTATGAAATTTTAAACTAAAATATAAAAAATGAGTTAATAAAAAAATTTAAAAATTTCATCAGAACTATTTTTTCAATTTGCATTTATGCTTTAGATTAAAAAAATATACGATGTACCATAGCTTATGCTTCAGAAGTAATGAAGAGTGATTTTTTAAGGTATGCATCCCATTTTTTATATCCAGATCACTGCATTTGAAATATGAACACATGAATTCTTTTGGAAGTGCCTTAGAATAACACCAAAAAATCATAAAAGAATGTTAACTGAAGTTTAGGAAGCAATGAAAGAAGTTATAGTCACAGAATGACTACCATTTTTTTTTGCTGGGTATACATATATCATTGTATATATTAGAGTTAACTTTTAAAATTAGATTTTTGGATATCATCACTTTTTAGAAGGTTGTTGCATCAATTCAAATAATCTTTTTTTTTTTGAAAATTCAACTCCTTCCCATGTCCTAAGGCTACTCAAATCGCGGATTTTGGGTTCCTTATTTCATACAAAATAAAAAACGGTTATGTCAAATCAGACTTCACTATTCGATTCTACAGGAAAACTTAGGCCCATAAGTTTTTTTTTTTAATTGTCAGAATTCACCAGAATGCACTATTAGAGGGGAAGAGAACTTTATGCATTGATATAGAAATAATCTTTATTAGAACAAAAAAATAATTATGCATTAGTGAAAAAGCATTTTTGAATTTGGATGAAATTTTTGGACAAATTTAAAATATTTTTGGATAATTTAAAAAAATATTGTACAATTTTGAAACATTTTTAAAATATTTTTGAATAATTATAAATAATTTTTAAACAATTTTAAAACATTTTTGGGCAATTTGAAATGATTTTTACACAATTTTAAAATTATTTTGGAAAATTCTGAATTAAAACTGAAAATGGTGTAATGTTACATAAAATACACAATGCAAAAATGCACAGATTGCATCGTAATAACTACTATTTAAGGCTTTTTAAGGTTTTTTTTTTTTAATTTTCAAACTTTCAAAATTCCATACAAATTTTAAGCTAATTTCAATTAAAGGTTAAAAATATGTGTTTTACTTGATTTTTCAAAACTTTTATTAAAAATTGCAAAACTGCAGAAATTCCAAGCTGCCTGAAATTTTAAAAAATATATAAAAAATGATTTAATGAAAAAAATTATAAAAGTTCATCACAAATGTTTTTTCATTAAAATTTTGTTTTATATAATCAGATAACGATAAAAAATGCTTTAGAGTCAGAAAATATGAGAGTGATATTTTAAGATATGCAGCGGGTTTATATCAGTGGTCGGCAGAAAGAGAGAAAATGAAAGTATTGCTGTTTTACACCGTTAGAAATTATTTTATCTTTCTAGTTAAATAAATGAATGAATGATTAAATGAATTAATTGAGAGAATATCCGTATTCATTGAATTAAAATAGTTCATGTTTTTGGTTTCTCTATTATAAAAAATAAAAATAATTCAAAATAATGATAATATTAATTTTTTGATTGCATACAATGCACTCTGCCTCATTTATATATTTCAAGAAACTTTTAATTTAAAATGTAAACGAAAAACAAAATAAATACCTTCAATAAAAAAAAAATAACTATAATAAAAAAAAACAAATTTTTAGAGTGTACTTTATTTCTTTAACAAAGCGGCATACACTCGCTCTGTTGAAATTTAGCGTACTACTGACTGAAATAATTGTATTTTTGTGCTCTTTGCTGTGAGAATTGTTGACATTCGTGTAGTGTACGTGTAAATAGCCGATTGTGTTCAGCCCCTGAGTGTTATGAGTGCCGATCACTGGTTTATATCCAAAATGACTACATTTGGAATATGAATTCTTTTGGGTGTTCCTTAGAATAACACCATAAAATTATAAAAGAAGGTTAACTGAAGTTTAAGCAGCAATGAAAGAAGTTATAGCCACAGAATAATTACCATTTTTTTTGCTGGGAAGAAATATAAATTAGTTACCACGCCTTACACCGCAAATTAAACGTGCGGATAGGATAATAATTATAATTTTAACTTTAATTTTCTGTTCGAAACCCGTTTGTAAGTCGACAAACTTGGTAATTAATCACCACAGATCGAAATGATGCAGAATAGTTGGCATATTTTTATTTCTTACATTTATTAGTTCTAAGCCAAAAAAAAACCTGTCTTCTTTAAATTTAATCAGTTTTCCTGTTGTGGCAACAGACATATTATTTTAAGTGTATTATGCCGTTATAATTTCCTATCCATTTTTGTTTTAAACCAAAAAAATATGAAAAATAAAACTACACACAAATATATATGAAACTAATTAAATTCATAGAAAACTGTTTCTAATTAAAAAGTTAAATTAGTGTGAAAACGTGCACTTGTTCACCAAATTCATTCACTTTTTTTTAACTCTCATCGCTGTATACATTTGTCTATGAAAATGAATAGATTCTAACACTTTTTATGCGTTTTATTCATTATTAGACTAGTTTTTTTTGTTGTTGCTGGCATTCATAGCAATTTTTAAGTTTTTAGTTTAATACACTTGCAAATTTTATGCCTTGCATAATTTTGTTGATAATCATCATGATGAACATCGTTGGCATTATTATTCTGACAGTTAATTTCTGCTTACGAGGAAGGTAACCCCCAAGTCACCCAACATTTTACTGAAATTTGGTTATTTGAAAAAGGACAGAAAATTAATGAATATGTTGGTAATTTTTTAGAGGGCGTGATAAAAAGTGGTGTAATTTATTGGTTTTCTGCAGAAGTTTTAAGTTTCTTTAAAAGAATTGAGTATCAGAAAAAAGGTATTGAAAAGGACTATCTGGTGGTATATAAAGTATAAACAATCATACTCAATTGTTTATGTTATTCATAAGAACATTTCAGGGAATTTTGTATTAGTGTGATATGGAAAAGCTAAGCTAAGCTGTACGTTGTCAAATTTGTGTGAGAGAATTTTTTTTTCTATATTATATATTCTTCAAATATGAGACACTGGATTTGGAACGCTAAAAAACATGTGTTTATTAATTTTTTCCACCTCTATTACATATCAAAATTTCAGTAAAATTGGTGACTGACAGCGGGGATACCTTTCCTATTAGTTTTTATTTTCAATTCAGTGACGAACTATATATAAACCTAACGACTGACTGATTTTAAAGGTAAACAATCAAATTAATATGCGGCTGGTAATTTAGAAAATACTTCGTATGCAGAATTTTTGACATATCAAAATTTTCGATTTTAGAACAACTTTTTTTTCTTTATAACACCTTCTAATGTTGATATAAGTATCCCTTACACACGAAGTGTGTTGAATTCGTAACTATAAAAATTTCGGGCTAAAACCGAAAAATTTTCTATGTCGCTTTAAGCTTTTCGAACCACCTGTGTGTACATGTAGACCTTGTAATCAAACAACAGGTCGCAAATATAAAGATATTTATTGAATTTGGTTAAAATCGATATAAATTCAGGCCTACGACCCATAGAAATGTCCTTTCGGACTTGGGTTTAATTGTATTTGACATACAAAACTTTAGTTATCTAGTTTAAATTTTGGTTGAAAATGTAATAAAGGACCCTTTATAATGCCTCCGAATCATAGTTGAACCTAGTTCCCATATAAACCCTTTTTCCCCGATATTTGTATAAATTACCTTTTTCGGCAATTTCGTTCGGATTTATCTCTAACCGAGTAAAAAAGTTTAGATATAATCATATGTGGCCTCATCTAATAATATATTATCATATACAAAATATGTGAAACAAAATATCGGCCAAATGCTCGCCACGGCTTCGGTGACATAATTCTATCTGATGGTCCATATTTTCAATCACTGTGTTATAAATGAGGTTCAATGTCGTTAATGTGCCGAATAGTCTCATCCTTTAGCTCTTGAATTGTTCACTTTTTCTTTTAATTATCCCCAAAGAAAAAGGTTCACATGATCGTGGTGACCAATTAATATCGCTACGACGCACAGTGAGTTCGATGGTACCCAAAGTGGCGATTAATTCATAGCAACCGTAGTTTTAAAATATTATGTGTTTTAATTGATAAGTTATTATAAGCACATAAAAACACAGCATTTTAGAAAAAAAAGTAAAAAAATTTTTTTTAACCCGTTAAGCGCATTATGTTTTTTTTTGGAAAAAAAGAAAAAAAGCGATAAATTAATGAATAAAATTGGAAATTAAAGCATACTTAATGTGCTATTGAAAATTAAAATAATAAATTTATTATATGTATTTATATTAGTATAAATTTAATTTTAAATCCAATTTGATTTTTCACAAAATTTTATAAATGTACAATTTTTTTTCAAAAAGTCACAAAAGAGAATATTATAATTTTTTTAAGTAATGAATAATCTCAAATACACAAAAACACAGCTTTAAAAAAATGGAAGAAAATTTTTTAACCTGTAACTTTAACATCAAATTCATCACAAATATCCCAATTATTTTAATCTTCTCTATCGTCATTATCTTCGTCATCATTATTATAATCTTCTTCATCATCATTGTTATAATCTTCTTTATCATTATCATCAGCACTATTCTCATCGTTATTATCATCAGCATCTTTATCACCATCTTCATTTCCATTATCTTTATCATAATTTTCATTAAAAATATCTGGCAAAACTAACTCTAATTCCGAAGTTGATAAATTAAATTTTTTTCTGCATATTTCTTGCTTATGCTAGATATAAATGGGACAGAACTTAGCAGAAACCTGTTGAAAATATCTTCATTGGACTTTTCCCGACTGCATTTGCAAGCAAAGTCTCTATAACTTTTAAAATCTTTGTTTCTTGCTTCTTAAGCTTCTTCCGATAATTCTACTATTGGTAAAAGTGCTTGCTGTATAATCTTCGGCCCGTGAATAAAAAATTTATGCATAGTGGGAGGCATACAAAACCATGGATATTTTTCAACAAAATATCTAGCCGTTTTGTGAGTAAATTTACGAAAATATTTATTATATACTTTAATACCTGATTTTAAGGGTCCCATTATAAAAAATTTACTTTTAATAGATTTACAGGTTGGTTGAAAAGTTCCTGAGCTCACCAAGAGACGGCACTGCTAGCTCCAAACTTTTTTTTTCTCAAGTTTGTATAACTGTCCTGAGAACACATGCAAAGTTGCAAGTCATTCTGTCAATTCTTTCTTTGTTTACAAGTGGACGTGTCATTGATTTTTTTTAAATATGGAAAAAATTGAATATCGTGCAGTCATTAGATTCTTTGTTTTGAAGGGTTTAAAAGCAAAGGAAATTTATGAACAATTGTTAGAAGTGTATAAGGAGTCCTCACCTTCAAAACGCACCGTTGAATTTTGGGCTGGTGAATTTAAACTTGGTTGTACCAGCCTTAAAGTCGATCCACGCGAAGGACGACCAAAAACTGCAACCACAGCAGAAATCATTAAGCAGGTACATATTATGGTTAGTGAAGATCCAAGTTTACCTAAGCGTGAAATTGCTAATGCCATAGGCATCTCAGACGAACGAGTACTCCATATTTTACATGAAGAATTACGTATGAAAAAACTGTTTGGAAAGTTAGTGCCTGCCGCACACATTAACAATTCAACAAAAACTGGATCAAAAACAAATTTCTCAGCGTAATTTGGAGCGTTTTAAGCCGAATAAAACCGACTTCTTGCGTCGTTTTATAACTATGAATAAAACTTGGATCTACCACCATGATTCTAAATTGAAACAAGAACGTTTACAGTGGACTGAAGCTGGTTGTTCAGCTCCAAAGCAGGTGAAGTCACAACGATGAGCAAAGAAGGTTATAGCATCAGTTTTTGGGATGCAAAAGGAATTTTGTTGATTCATTATCTTCAGAAAGGTAAAACAATCAACTCTGAATATTATTGCAGCCTTTTGGATCAGTTGGATAAAAAAATTCGTGAGAAAAGACCTGGTTTAAAGAAGAAAAAAATCATTTTTCATCAAGATAATGCACCTGCTTACAAAAGTGTTTTGACGATGGCTAAATTCAAAGAATTAAAGTACGAATTGCTTGAACATCCACCGTATTCACCAGATTTGGCTCCCAGTGACTACTATCTCTTCAGAAATCTCAAAAAATTCCTTCGTGGAAAGCATTTTTCGTCGAATGAAGAGGCCATAGCAGCCGTAGACGGTTATTTTGCAGAGCTTCCGGAAAACCATTATAAGGATGGGATAAAATTATTGGAAGATCATTGGAACAAGTGTATTGAGCTTCTAGGAGATTATATTGAATAAAAAAAATATATTTCGTAACAAAAACATTATTCTTTCATTTCGAGCGCAGGAACTTTTCAACCAACCTGTAATAATACATTATGATATACAAAATATGTGAAACAAAATATCGGTCAAATGCTCGCCACGGCTTCGGTGATATAAAAGAGGTTCAATGTCGTTAATGTGCCGAATAGTCTCATCCTTTATCTCTTGAATTGCTCATGGCTTATTGACGTACACTTTTTCTTTTAATTATCCCCAAAGAAAGAGATTCAACGGTGTCAAATCACATGATCGTGGCGGCCAATTAACATTGCTACGACGTGAGATAACACGGCCATTGAATTTCTCGCGCAAAAGAGCCATTGTTTCGTTGGCTTTGTGGCAAGTGGCACAATCCAGTTGGAACCACATATCGTCCAGGTCCATATTCTCAATTTCTGGCCACAATAATCCTTTATCATCACGCGATAGCAAGCACCGACGACGAGTCGAGTTTGACGGCTCTTCCGCCACATTATCAAGAACAACAGCAATGTTTTCCGCAGAACAAACAGGCGTTTTCACATTTCCTACAGGCCCGGTTTGCTAAAATGTTCGCACAATTCTCCCAATTGTGGACACGTTTTGTCGATTGTGCTTGTGCTAACCAAAATAAAATCACAAAGTTCACGAAATGCATTTTTATTTGAACGCTCATTTTCGTAAAAGCCTTCAACATTCTTAACGCGCTGTTCAATTGTGTACCCCTCCGTGATTAAATTTGTCAAACACTGAAACAAAGAAATGTCAAATTAATTTGCGCAAAAACTTTGACGATTAAATATCCAATAAAATAAATATTTTTTGATATGGTAAAAGATATAATTATATATGATTCGAAATATTGCTTCATATGAAAACCATTTTTTATATGATACTAGAGGATCCCGGCGTGCTTCGCTACGCATAAATATTAACATTGAATCCAATTCATTGGTTTCTCGATCCGCGAGTTCGATGAAAAAGAACCTTAAAATGATCACTCACTGACAGCTGTCAATGTATACATACCGCATACGCTCATGGGCGCCTACGTATTTGTTGTTGTTTTTTTTTTATATGGACAAAATCACATGTTGACATGAAAAGTCATAACACACGAACGCATCGACCCATTTCGTACAATGGATAAACCATCTACACGACCATACGAATAAACCCTAAAAATTTAATCGAATTCGGTTTGACCGTTCGTGAGTTATAAAGTAACAACACACTTGCAACAATTTTATATATATATATAAAGGGTGTCCCAAGACGAACGCAATTTTTAAATCTGGCAACATTCGAAGTGTCATTTTTTGACATTTGAACAATTGTTATTGTTTGCTAGTAGAAGGTACGAGGTTAGTAAAAATGGAGCGCTACACGAATGAACAACGCATTCTCATTGTGAAATTGTTTTACCAAAATGATAAAAGTTTCGCGGCTACAGTTCGCAAATTGCGATCAATTTGGGGTCACAATAATGCTCCAAAAGAGTCAACTGTAAAGAGATTAATGGATAAATTTGCCGAAACTGGGTCTGTTAGTAATGTAAAGACAACAACGCGCCATCAACCAGGTCGATCGACCGAAAATGTCGCAGCTGTACGTGATGATGTCGCTCAAACTCCATTCACCTCAATTCGACACCGAGCTCAGCAAATTAGTGTCTCCAAATCCACTTTGCAGCGAATTTTGACGAAAGATTTGCATCTTCATGCATACAAAGTTAAATTGACTCAGGAACTGAAGCCAGCTGACCATCATGGACAGCGAAGGGATTTCGTTAATTGGGTATTGGAGAGACAACATGAAAATGCTGATTTTGCCGATAAAATCATCTTCAGTGACGAGGCCCATTTTCATCTTGATGGCTTCGTCAATAGGCAGAGTTGTCGCATTTGGGGTGAGGAAAATCCTCGAGTGATTCACGAGAAGCAAATGCACATCCTCAACGTGTCACTGTGTGGTGTGGTTTTTGGGCTGGAGGAATCATTGGACCTTTTTTTATGAAAATGAGGCAGGTCAAGCGCAAACAGTCAATGGTGTTCGGTATCGTGAAATGATAACCAGTTTTTTCTTGCCTTGAATTGAAGAAATGAATGTGGAGGGCATGTGGTTCCAACAAGACGGCGCCACATGTCATACAGCCAGAGAAACAATTCAATTGCTGCATCAGTCATTTCCCGGTCGTGTTATTTCGCGTTTTGGAGATCAGAATTGGCCGCCTAGATCGTGCGATTTAACACCATTAGATTTTTTTCTTTGGGGTTTTTTGAAGTCGATGGTTTACGCGAATAAGCCGACGACGACTCAAGCCTTAAAAGAGGAAATTGGACGCTGCATTAATGAAATACCGCAGCATTCATGCAAAACAGTCATTGAAAATTTCACTAAAAGATCGCGTGCATGCCAGCAAAGCCGCGGCGGCCATCTGCACGATATATTGTTCCATACATAACCTCATTCTGTCTACTTTACGATATAATAAAGTTTCACGATTTTTTTTTTAAATATCTGTGTTTTATTTAAAATTTAAAAATTGCGTTCTTCTTGGGACACCCTTTATATATCTATCCTTATATAATAAAGAGGTAATGTTTGCTTTGTAGGAGGAAATCTCAGTAACTACTCATCAGATTTATATCATTCCATTAAAATAATTAATAAAAAAGTTATGAGCAAAATAAAAGTCCATTTGTTTACTTTTTTCAGTCAAATTTACTCTCTAAAAAAGGTACGCGAACGGAAAATTTGCAATAATAAATAAGTTTGTTAAATATAAGATATACATTTTTATGATATAATATTTGTGAGATATTGTTTTATATGGTTTCATATCTAGAGAAAATTTTGATACGAGTATATAATAATATATAATTAGAAATAATTTTATGTGCTTCCATGTCAACTTATGTCGGTTCTACTGAAAACGGTGTTCCTTAACACCTTCATCTTTTTTAAGGTCTATCTACAGCTTAGAGTTTTTGAGTAACATTTTTAATTTCTTAATTAAAGATCTCCATTTTACAAAACAAAGGCCAACCATATTGTCGATGAGTAAGTCATCCAACTCTTTTATATAAATGTATGATGACTCCATACTTTGAAATTTAATATAACGCGTTTAAACTGCATTTCAAATCGACTTTTATAAAAAAATTTAAGCTTAGAAAGAATTTTCTATGACTTTAGATATGTAATTGAAAAACCAAAAGTCAAGGGGTAAATTATTAAAAGACCTATCTAAAGCTTTGCATATCCTAACCTACTCTAATCTATATTTCATTTGGCTTACCAAAAATAAGCGAAATGTGTGTGACATTCTAAACACTCCTAATTTAGTTAAACTGCTGATATATTTGAACTTTTGTGTCCGGTGCCATTATCAAATTATATTTGCAAATTGTTCAGGGGGTTTAAGCAACAAAAATAAAAAGATTAATTTGCATTTTTATACTGTTTTAAAAAATATAATTTTTGTGTTTTAAATATTGTTCAGTAGTGAATCTAATAGAAACCTCATCACAAATAAGTCATGACTTTCATAAAAAAAAATAATAAAAAATTAAGGATAATAGGATAAAAAATAGAAATGATTTAAACAAATTACTCATTTTTATACACTTAAAATAGTTTGAAAGTTAAAACAACAGAAAATGTCATTTAAATGAAATGATATTTTATTTAAAAACCTGCGTACTTAATTTTCATTTAAATTAAATGCCTTTTGTTATTTATTTTTAAATGTTGATTAATCAACTGACACATTCGTAAGAAACAAATGATATAATCAGTAAAAATAAATGTAAAAATTTTACCTACCAATTCCTTAAAAAATAAATGTTTTTTTCATTTATTTGAAATTGTTTTTGTTTCGATTGAGAAATGCAAAAAAAAAAAAGCACCAATTTAAACTTTTTAATGTTAGCATATAGCTAGCTGCCTTTATTGTGTTTTTTTTATTACAACTTAGGAAAAATGATTAACTTATGCAGCACGGCTAGTTTTAGGATGTTGTTTGACTGCTGTTCTTAAGCCAAGTGATTAGAAGTAAAAAAATAGGTTTTACTGCAGGATAGAAACAAAACAAGTACATACATATCAATGCTTGTATTCAAAAGAGTTCTAGTCGGAAGAGAAAAAAACTGGTTTTGAGTACATTAGGACTAACGGTGAAACGGTTTTATATTAGTAACCTAAGGAACATAGCATAAAATAGAATAACTAATTAACAAACTTTTAACCTTTAAAAGGCAAATAAGTATAAAAAATATAGTTGTTCACCAACATTCTCCCCCGCTAAGGACGACAGTGCTTAAGTCGAGGGTTCATCATCAGGTGCAACGGGGTTATTATTTGGCATTCCATCGTAACATTCAGTTGTTGGTAAAAATGCAATTTTCGATATTGGCCTTTTAAACGTTTTACCATTTGAAAACAGGGTTACCACCCTTACACAGTCATCTTTGCCGGGATGAACATCTTCAATGCGTGCGAGAGGCCATTCGCCGGGAGGACATCGCTCATCGAAAACCACAACCAAGTCACCAATTTCAGCGTTTTTAGTAAGTTTTAACCATTTTGGTCTGGCTTGAAGACGACACAACCATTCATCTGCCCAACGACGCCAAAAATGTTGCTTTAACTTTTCGACAACCTTCCATCTATTAAGGCGATCGATGTTGATGTTGAGAAAATCTTCATCCGGGACGCAGATCGTTGGCTCACCAACCAAAAAATGAGCAGGTGTTAAGGCGTTACAATCAGATGGTTCAGAACTGAGTGGACAGAGCGGTCTAGAGTTAAGACAACTTTCAATTTGAGCCAAAAGAGTTGCTAATTCTTCATACGTAAGTATACGATTTAACATAAGCCGTTTCAGATGATATTTTGTGGATTTAACTCCGGCCTCCCAGAGGCCGCCGAAATTAGGTGAGGCTGGTGGTATAAAATGCCATGTAGTACCACGGGAAGCGAGCAATTCGAGCATTCCTTCTGGGATTGATGATTTATTGCGGTTGTATAAGATTTTAAGCTCCTTACTTGCGCCTACAAAATTTGTGCCACAGTCTGAATAGAGATCGGTGCAAATACCACGCCGAGCAACAAAACGCCGAAATGCAGCCATGAAAGCCTCAGTAGATATACTTGTAACTGCCTCTAAGTGCAAAGCCTTTGTTACCATACACACAAATAAACAAATGTAACCTTTTGTTGTTACAGAGTTTCGAGCCGTGGACTGCTTTATTGTAATTGGACCAGCGTAGTCTACTCCACTATGCTTAAAGGGACGAGCCGGAGTCAAACGCACACTTGGGAGATTGCCCATTACCTGCTGAGCAGCTTTTGCATTATATTTAAAACAAGTGGTGCATTTTCGTAGAACCAGCTTAGCAATGTTTCTGCCATAGAGAATCCAATATTCACGAGCGACAAAAGACTGCATTTGATTAAGACCACCATGAATCGTTTTTATATGTGCATCTAGAAAAATGAGATATGATAAAGGATTTTGTTTTTTAAGCAAAATTGGATGTTTAGAGCCAAAGCTTAATTCAGAATTTTGAATTCTGCCACCAACTCTTAATATTTGAGAGTCATCTATAAAAGGGAATAACCTAGCAAGAGCGCTATTTGTACTTATTTGACCTTTCTTTTGCAGCTCAAGCATTTCATTAGGAAAATCAATTTTTTGAGAAATTCTTATAAGTTCAAAACGAGCATAATTAAGCTCTTTGGAAGTTAAGAACCCTGTCATCTTGCTGTAACCTTTGTCTATTGATTTATTTTTGTAAAAATTATAAATAAAATTGTTTTTAAAACGGATTCTGTATGCATTTACTCGAATAAGTTTGTTCAGAGAAGAAAATTCGCTTAAGATCTCAGGGTACTCATTAGTTTTGACATCAGTTAAAAGCGCATTTACAACAGGAACTTCATCAATTATACCATAATCAATGTTGGGTTGTTTTGGCCAATTTGATGGCTTATGCGGAAGCCATTTCGGACCGCTCCACCATAAATTATGTTCGACCAACTCTTTTGATGAAATACCTCGTGAGGCACAGTCAGCAGGATTATCATGTGTCGAAACATATCTCCATTGTGAGGTAGTAGATTTACGCTGAATTTCTGCCACCCTATTTCCCACAAAAACAGGCCATCTCGATGACTGTCCACGAATCCAAGAGAGTACGGTGGTACTATCAGTCCAAAATAAGACTTGAGAAATTTCTCGATCAAGTGAAGATGTTATTCTTTCAACCAAATTAACAAGCAAAGTGGCTCCACACAGCTCCATTCGAGGAATAGTTAAACGTTTCAATGGAGCGACCTTAGTTTTTGCCTGAATTAGATTTATTTGTTCATTACCTTCATTAGAAATAGTTTTAGAATATACCACAGCAGCATATGCAAGTTTAGATGAATCGCAAAATCCATGTATTTCAATTTTCGCGGTTTTATTAAGGCCGATCCATCTTGGTATTTTAATATTTTCAAGTTCTGTTAAATTTTTTCGGTAATCTAACCATTTAATTTTTAAATTTTCAGGAAGGCTATCATTCCAATCCAGACCCAACAACCACAAGTTCTGAAATTCAATTTTAGCTAATATTGTAGTAGGGGCTAACCAGCCTAGAGGATCGTAAAGTTTTGCAGCATCTGACAATAAGCTTCTTTTGGTTACATCAGTATTATTTATATCAAAATTCATTTTAAAAGAGAAACAATCATCAGTTGTATTCCATTCAAGTCCAAGAGCTTTTACGGTACTGGTATCATTAAGTTCAAAAACGTTAGAATTCTCTCTGAATTCTATTGGAATAAGAGCTAACAATTCTTTTGAATTAGTGGTCCATTTTCTCAAATTAAATTTTCCAGCCTTTAATAATTTGCATAACTGAGTATGAAGTTCAAATGCCTCATCTAAATTATCTGCACCGGAGATAACATCATCTACATACGTGTCAGTATTAAGGACTTTACTGGCTAAAGGGAAGCTTTCATTTTCATCGGCCGATAATTTTTGCAAAACTTTAATAGACAGAAAAGGAGCCGGCTTTGTACCATATGTAACTGTTGATAGTTTATAAATAAAAAGCTCATCCGAATTTTTGCTTCGCCATAAAATTTGCTGATATTTTTGTAGTTCTTCAACGACATTGATTTGTCTAAACATCTTTTCTAAGTCTGCTCTAAATCCGATTTTAAAACGTCTCCATCGAGTAATAATGGTTGGAAGATCATTTTGTAGTGCAGGGCCAGCTGCTAGCTCTTCATTTAACGATGACTGAAGTGCTCGCTTGCAACTCCCATCAAAAACCACACGCAATTTTGTGGTAGAGCTACTTTCCCTCAATACACCGTGATGAGGTAAAAAGAAACCATTTTGTTGTAAATCTTGAGGATAAACTCCAACTTTTTTCATATGTCCGAGATCCTCATATTCCTGCATAAAATCTTTATACAGTTTACCAAAGGTAGGCTTGGAAAGACATTTAGCTTCAACGCTTTTTAACCGAGATAGAGCACTATAATCGGTTCGAGAAAATACTGGAAGAGGTTTGCCTCTTAATATAGATTTAAAGGGCAAAGAAACCGTATATCGACCACTTGAGTCACGAGTTGTTGTTTTCTCAAAGTGTTGTATGCACAAATCTTCTTCTTCTGTCAAGGACCGTTTTTCTAAAAGCTCTTCTTGCTCCCAAAAGGAGCGCAATTGTTTATCTAACGAGCAAAGGTTAACGTTGATATTATTTTGATACGATATAGGTGCTGTAGGCCCAGAAACTATCCACCCAAAGTGCGTTGATTGTAAGAAAATACTGTCATTAAATTTTTGTTGTTCAGGCAAAACAATATCACCATAAAGATCACCACCAAGCAATATATCAATTTCTCCAGCTTTTGAAAAGTGAGGATCGGCTAAAGGAAACTTCTGCAAATTAGGTAAACTTTTCTCATCTACCGATACTGGTCGATACGAAGTAATTTTTGGCATAACATAAGCCATACAATTTAACTTATACTCGTGCTCCTTATCAGAAAAAAGTGCAAAACTTACAAATTTCTTTGAAACATATGGTTGGTATTCACCAAAACCGCTTAATTGAGCATAAGTCCTATTCGGTGCAAGATTTAGAAGCTCAGAAGCTTTTTGAGTTATAAAAGTAGCTTGAGCACCTTGGTCAAGAAGAGCACGAAGGCGAAAAGTACCATAAGGTGTTTTTGAAACAACTTGTATTGTAGCTAAAAGAACTTGCGGTATATTTTTGTTATGAACCGTGCCGCAGTTATTTGATATACTAGCAGCCTGTGCAGATGTTGAAGGGTAAGAAACCACTAGAGGATTAGAATTTGTTTGATTCGAAGCAGAACTATTATTATTAGTTGTAAACATATTGTGTAATGTTGTGTGGTGATTTTGTTGGCATGATTGACAACGTGATGAGGAGCGACAATGATAACTAAAATGGCCGACGTTTAAGCAATTACGACAAACTCGTTTCGATTTCATAAAATCTCGTTTAGAATCAGGCGATAAAGCTGCAAATTTGAAGCACTTGACCAAAATATGTCGCTTTTCACAACAAGGACAGTTTGCATCACTATTGGAAGTAGTAGTAAGATGTACACTTCGACGAAAATTATGTCCTCTTTTATTATAAAAGGCATTATGGTTGGACGTTTTCGAAAAAGAAGCAATATTTAGTTGAGATGGTTCTGAAATCGTTTCTAAAGTACGAAAAGTGGTTTCAAGAAAATTAAACAAAACATCAATCGGTGGAACTTCAGTAGAACCTTTTAAGGACTGCTCCCACTCTTTACGAGTTTGTAAATCAAGTTTATTTACCGTAATATAAATCATTATAGCATCCCATTTATCCGTAGAAATTTCCAATGTATGGAGCAAAGCAAGACAATTTCGAGTCGTATCTAAAATAATTTGAATGCTCCCAGCAGAACCAGTTGAAGCGGGTATGGAAAATAATTTTTCAAAAAGATGATCAACAATTTTTCGTTTGTTATGATACCGTTTATTCAAAGCATTCCATGCTAAAATATAATTGGCATCAGAAGCTGGGTATTCATTTACAATATCCAAAGGAACTTTAGCACACGAGCCTCTTAAAAAGTAATATTTTCTTATGTTACTTAAAGCCTGATTATTATGGACTAGAGAAATGAACATATCCCTATACGATATCCAAGACAGATAGTCACCGCTAAAAGTTGGAATATCAATTTTTGGTAAACGAACCTCAGCCGACATAGTTTCATTACGACTGTGGGAGGGGGCAGAAAAGGTAGATTGAAAACCAGGTGATTGTGTAGGAGTGACCTCATTAATAAAATCAAAAAGTTGTCCTCTAAACGATAATGATAAGTCTTGAAATTGATAAAATATTTCTTCTGTAAAGTACGGAACGTCATTCGTACTTATGGAATTATCCCGGACCATATTTTGTAAGTGGTCATGAGTATCTTTAAACTTTTGAGTAATCAAATCAATTTCCTCAAAGACCATCTGAGCATATCCGCGAGTTTTCCCTGCTTTAGCGTCATAACTCTGAACCATACGGTTTAAATGCACAAGCATAGCTTTTTGTTGCTCAATAATCGCCGAAATATCCGCCATTTTCAAAATAATTTAAAATAAAAAAAAAAAAAAAATAAAGTTTAATACATACAGTTTTCAGCATAAATCAAAGACGTCAGCAACAGCAACGCAAGATTCCAACAAACCAATCTTTCCAATCAGCAACAGTAAACCAGCACTCAAAAATTGCGGTTCAATTCCAGTAGCAACAATAAACCCGCAATTTTAAAAAAAATGGAGATCCAATTAAAGCAGCACCAATAACGCAAATCTCAAAAAAAAAAATGGCGATTAGATTATACCAGCAACAACCAGGCAAAATGGAATAACCGCAACAACAGCAACTGCTATGTGTATAAAGAAAACTGCAATTAATATTACGTAAACAGGCACCAACTCATCCAAATAAGTTCCAATATTCAGCAATAGTACAGGTTACCAACTCAAAATTAAAAGATCCAAACCAAATTTCCAAATCGTGTTCCAAATTTACAGGCAAATGTCCAGCAGGCAGCAAGAAATATATATATTTTTTTCAATTAGAATTGTCCAGGCAGACAGCAGGAAATATATATATATATATTTTCTCAATTTTGAACGTAAATGTCCAGACAGACAGCAAGAATTTTTTTTCTCCACAAAAAATAAAGGTATTCCCGGGTTTCGGCACCAATGTTTCGATTGAGAAATGCAAAAAAAAAAAAGCACCAATTTAAACTTTTTAATGTTAGCATATAGCTAGCTGCCTTTATTGTGTTTTTTTTATTACAACTTAGGAAAAATGATTAACTTATGCAGCACGGCTAGTTTTAGGATGTTGTTTGACTGCTGTTCTTAAGCCAAGTGATTAGAAGTAAAAAAATAGGTTTTACTGCAGGATAGAAACAAAACAAGTACATACATATCAATGCTTGTATTCAAAAGAGTTCTAGTCGGAAGAGAAAAAAACTGGTTTTGAGTACATTAGGACTAACGGTGAAACGGTTTTATATTAGTAACCTAAGGAACATAGCATAAAATAGAATAACTAATTAACAAACTTTTAACCTTTAAAAGGCAAATAAGTATAAAAAATATAGTTGTTCACCAACAGTTTTTTTTGAATATACTCGTACAATACAAATTGTATGTATGCATAGCTATAGACAGTTTTTGTGTGAATGTGTTTGTGTTTGTATGTGTGTTTATGAAGTTCTTGAAATTTGTATTGAAAAATTTTGTATATACATATACAACCAATTTAAATAAAAAAACAAATTGAAATTTTTTAAATATTTCTTTTTGAAACAGACAGCAAACAAATTTTAAATTTTTAATAACTGTAACGGACACAAATAAACAACAAGTTTCAAACAAATGAAAAAAAAAAATAAATGAAACTGAAAAAAATCATTTACCATTATAAATTATTTCGAATAAATGCAGAAAAAAGTTAATATAGATATTTCTTTGAAAAATAAATGTATGTTCCTTTATTTTAAAATGGAACCGAAAACTTTTTTATTAAACTACAAACAATTAACTACATAATATTTTGAGTGTATGTATTATTATAGTCTTATACACTTTAGTATGTTGCGTTTTTCGCATAATATTTTCTTAAAAGCCAACATGCATTTATGTGAATTACCTTTTGTAGCTACATTGAAAATACGCCTATTAATTTGCGATAGCGCCCTGGAAGGCTAGTTGGTAGCGTGCTAGTCTATCAGTGCTGGGATTGTGGGTTCAATTTCCACCAGAGGCTCTGGTCTGTTTTTCGCTACAACGAGCCGATAGCCTTTGTTGCTAGTGCTTGGTTAGGGAATTATAATATAATTTGTAATTATATGATTAATATAAATAAAATAAATTTATAATTAGCGATATTTTTTAAAGTTCCAACAGAACCTGGAGTAAGTATTGGTTGAAATTTCAGGTTTTGAATTATGGTACAATATGATTATATCTCCTCGAAAATTTTTATTTCTCTAAAAGTGTTTTATCACAAAAGTTGTAATAAATAAAAAAATTAAAAGGGGACGATTTGTGAATAGTATCAAATGAGTACCTTAGTACTTTAAAGTCTTTAATAGTACCAAAAAAGCTACTTAAGTACAAACATTGTCATCCCTGTATTATAAGGTGTCTTAATACAAATAATGTGGTGCAAAAAAAGTTTGAGATGGAAAAAATTTTTGTGGTGAAAACAATTTTAGCGGTGAAAAAAATTTTGTGGTGAAAAAATTTTTGAAGTGAAAAATATTTGAGGTGAATATAATATTTATTATTCACTTCTAAGTGACTGGTGAAAAAATATAAAAAAATTTTTTACTTGCCAGTCTCTGCTTTGAAATTGTATTAAAATACACCAATTTGTATGGCAAATTTAGAGGTACCTTAACACATTCACTAAATCGACTTAAAATCGCATAAGGATTAAGAATATATATAATTTATGGGGTCTTACCCCTATATTTCAACATTTTTCAAACTTAGAAAAAACTAGAAAAAATTTACTAACAAAAGAGTACACTCACCAATAAAGTCTGTAATGGCAACTGAAAATTTTGCTGTTATTACGAAAATTTTGCTAATTTGAGCCCAGCGTTTTTTTTTTTGCTAATCTTAGCAACACATCTCTGCTGACGTGTAGTACAGTGAAATTAGTAGAATGTAAAGCGGAATTTAAAATCTTTTTGCTAAAATCAGCAAAAAAAAAATTACTAAATATTGGTACAAAATTTATTTTTTTTTTATCGAGCATCAAATTTTTTTATTTTATTTATTTGTTTCAAAAAATATTTTATACAAAATTAAAAACAAAATCAAAGGCTTAAAAATCTTAAAAATTGTTAAAACATAAACGAATTAATCCCCAGCAAAAATGAAGCTGCCAAAGGAGCAATAAAAGCATTACTACTATGGCAAAGGCATCACTTCTTTTCTAATGGTTTCATCGATGAATTTAACATTAGCGTGTCATAGGATGGAAGTATTCGAATGAAGCTACTAGCATTACTCATACTTTACATTAAGAAATCAATGATAACACAGTGATTAGGTGTTCTGATGCATGAGTGGAAAATGTTCATATATTCTGTAGTATTTAAGCTTTGATCAAATTTTTTTCATTAGAATGCAGAAAAAATAAGTTTAAAGAATCGAAATTTATGCATTGATATACAAATACTCTTTATTTAAACAAATAAATAATTCTGCATTAGAGAAAAAGGATTTTTAAAACATTTTTCAAAAATTTTAGTGAATTTTTAGATAAATTTTAAAATATTTTTGGATAATTTTAAAACTGGTTGTACAATTTGGAAACATTTTTAGACAATTTTAAAATATTTTTGAACAATTTTAAATAATTTTTGCACAATTTTAAAACATTTTTGGGCAATTTGAAATAATTTTTACACAATTTTAAATTATTTTGATAAATTCTGAATTAAAACTGGAAATCGTGTAGTGTTAATTAATATACATAATGCAAAAATGCACAGATTGTGTCGTCAAAAAAATATTTAAAGCTGAAAAAATGCTAATGACAGGCCAGCTAGTTTCAATTAAAGTTTAAAAAAATCAGTTTTTCTTGATATTTCAAAACTTTTATAAAAATTTCAAAACTGCAGAAATTCTAACCCTCATGAAATTTTAAACTAAAATATAAAAAATGAGTTAATAAAAAAATTAAAAATTTCATCACAACTATTTTTTCAATTTGCATTTAGGCTTTAGATTCAAAAAATATACGATATACAATAACTTATGCTTCAGAAGTAATGAAGAATGATTTTTTAAGGTATGCATCGGGTTAATATCCAGATCACTGCATTTGAAATATGAATACATGAACTCTTTTGCAAGTGCCTCAGAATAACACCAACAAATCATAAAAGAATGTCAACTGAAGTTTTGGAAGCAATGAAAGAAGTTATAGTCACAGAATGACTACCATTTTTTTTTTGCTGGGTCGTTTTATGTTTTTATTTGGTAATTTCAGTATTGAAAAATAGTTTAGTCAATATTTTTTTAGTATTAATTTTTTTAGAGCTGATTTTTAGAACTAAAAAAGCTTTTTAGTGCTATTTTAAGTGGATGTCATATTTTACATGAGTCGGTATATTCACTTCCGATCCCTTTTTTAATCTATGTAAAATTATTTCCTAATTTTAGCAAATCGGGTTTAAAAAATTTGTAAAATGATTTCTGAAATTAGCAACAAAAATTTAAAAATATTATGTAAAAACTCTGTAATTTGTAAAATGTAAATAGCAAACAGATTTGCTAAATAATAATTTTTTTTACTAAAAATCAGTACAAAAATAGTAAAGTGGGATTGAAAACCGATTACAAATTTTTCTACTAACTTTTTTTTCTGAGTGTATTTAGTAAGAGGATTATCCCGGATTTACATAAAATTTGGATATGTAATAAAGGCGACAAATGTTAATATCCTATTTAGAGAGTAAACATGCACAGAAAAAAATATTGCCATAAAAAATTTCAATTAAATTTTTGTTCGTAAATTTTGTATATTATTTGTGATCTATCTGTCTTAATTATATATTTCTAATTTTATCAGGCTCAAGATCATAATTTTTAAATGTAACTAACGAATAGTAAACACTAATATATTTTATTAAATGCAAAAAATTGTAAGGATCATTTTGTTAATTTTTCAATTAAAAGTTTAATTATATCAATTAAATTTTTAATTGATAATCAAATTGGTGTAAAAAATATTCTAGTTTACAATAAACACTATTGCCAACATATAAAAGTCATATAATTTTAAGTGTTTTAAAGTGCATCTCATCCCTAAACAAAAAAAGAACATGTTTATTAAAAATATTTTTAATATTACGCCTCATAACTTATTTTTTTTTAAGAAAAAGAACCACACTCATTGTTTAAACTTTCAAAAACCATATATTTTATGTAGTGTTTGTATGCATCAGAGTGTATACACATCAGTGTTGCTAGATAAGGGGATTTAGCTTCAGATTTGATTAATTGATTTTTTTTTTTTCTTTGATAGAAAAAACTTTAATTTGGATAGATTTTTCAGATTGATAATCGAAAGATATTTCTGCTTAATAAATAACGTATTGGTTTTAATGCAGAGCTTGATAATTAATTTTATTTCATATTATTAATTTTATGAATCTATGAATAAATTATAATCACTTCAAATCAATGATTTAATTTTAATTCGATTAAATAATTTGTTTTGAATGTTTGCTTTGTGATTCTGTTTGCGAACGACTGACTCTATGATTCTATGAACCAACAAAAATCAAATTAATTCTCTGAATTTGTTATTAATTGAATAAAGTAAAAAATTATGTAAACTATGAACGGAATTTTGCAAATTGATTGGTTGAAAATTGAATTAGATTTAAAAATTAAATCAAGGAATCATATTTTTAATGTTCTATTTTAAAATTAAAAAAAATTTGTTAAAAGTTTAATTTTTTAAAATTTAAATTCTTTTATTCTGAAATATTTATTTTTAATTTTTAGCAAACAATATCAGCGAAAATTCATTTTAGAAAAAAGGAAAATTTGATTATTTAACAATTCACTAAGGATTTTTGGGTATTTCAACTTTGAAAATGGGGGCATGAGAACAAACTTTTTTTTGGTAACACTGCGGATACGCATGCACCAGTTATGATAAAGTTGTTACCATAGTATTTTTGGTGGTGCTATTGTACTATGGTATTCTTATGAATTATTTGCTACATAATATTTAGAAATTTGCATGCGTTGATGAATTGCACACAAACATATGTATATTGCATAAAAAAATATTAAAAATATGTTTAAAAGTTTAATTAATTTGATGCTGGAATTTTAATTAAAAATTTGATTACAATTTTATTTGATTTGTGATTAAAACTTTAATTAAAGTTTTAATTTATATAATGTGTTATTTTCAATTTGCAAAACCCAAACGATTGAAAAATCAGCCTTAACATTTGAACAATTTCTTGTAATTTTTATTGAAATAATTTTGTATAAAAAAAAAAAAAATAAAAAGGAATTATTTGAATTTCTATTTTTAGAAACAAAATATCTAAATTATTTAACAGAAAGTTTTTTTTTTCATACACTCAAAAAAAGTTAGTAGAAAATTTGTAAACGGTTTTCAATCTCACTTTACTGTTTTTGTACTGATTTTTAGTAAAAACAATTATTATTTAGTAACTTTTTCTGCTATTTACATTTTACAAAGTATAAAACTTTTACAGAATATTTACAATTCTTTTTTTGCTAATTTCATAAAATCATTTTACCAATTTTTAAAACCCGATTTGCTAAAATTAGCACACTAGTCTACTAATTAAAAAAAACGGATATTGAAGGAAATGTTATTTTTAATAATTAAAACTTCTACTTACAAACTTAAATTGCCTTAAATGTTCCATAGGTTGAAAAAGGGATCTGAAGTGAAGATACTTTTGACAACCGAATCAAGGCCAAAAATAGGACATTTACTTAAAATAGCACTAAAAATTTTTTTGATTCTAAAAATCAGCCCTTTCAAATTTAACCTTAATTAAAATCTAAAACTTTACAAAAAATTTTTTTCAAAACAAAAATTAGCAAATTAAAACAAAATGAGAAACTCGTTTATGTTTTAACTATTTCTTAAGCCTTTGAATTTTTTTTAATTTTTTCTAAAATATTATTTGAAAAAAAAAAAATTAATAATATTTTTGAATTCGAAATCAATTTAAAAAAAATAGCAGCTTTAGTGTAACAAGTGTGTCTAAACATAGTTGAGTTAATTTGTGTATTTTAATAATACTATTTTACAAATAAAAATTTTGCTATATTTTACAATTCATTGGGGTTACAGCAATTTACCAAAGTTTTGTAGCGCTTACTAATTTTTTGTACTAATTTGATTGTACTAATATTAATAATAGTAAAGTTATTTTGCTGATTCTAGCAAACCGATTTTAAATTCCATTTTATAAAAGGTTTACTAAAATTTAGTAGCGGGTACTAATTTTTTCTACTAATTTCATTGTACTACACGTCAGCAAACATTTGTTGCTAAGATTAGGAAATAAACCGCCGGGCTTAAATTAGCAAAGTTTCTCGTAAAATTTTTAGTTGCCATAACAGACATTTTTTGGTGAGTGTAGTTTGTTTTTGAACGACTGATTAAAATAGTTAAAAGAAATATATTTCTCTGAATTTAATTAAATTTTAAAATTGATTTTTTACCTTTCAATATTGCAATCAACATTAGTCTATTCTTTGTATAATTCTTAATTAGTTGAAATTGTACAAACAATATATTGTTTGCTTTGGGACCTTAAAATTATCCTTTTACTTTCTAAAGAGATCTGAAGATGGAGACCTAGAAAATCCCCAAAACGCGTCATCTCATTCTTGAAAATAATAGATAAATGTTTTGGCTAATAAAATTCAATGAAGTATTTATTCGGAGAATATCCCGATTGAGAAAAATAGTGTTTTAATGACCTAAACATGAATAGAATAACGTTGATTGAAATATATTTCTATGAATTTCAATTTATTCTTCATTTAAAAACAAACTCTACGTGTTACTTTTTTAAATGAACTACAGTCGGTAACGGAAAATGTATTGTGAATGTACTCTTCTGAATGCCGATTGAAACGAATCAATAAATAATGCGTTTTATAACGACTAACTGTTTTGACTAATTTAAGAGGATTAACTAAGGCTCCTAAATCCAACTTCGAATTATTTTTTGCTTTGTTTTTTGTTGTGTGTTGTCAGGTTTTAGGATTTCTTCTTGCTTAAAACTATTCGGTAATGAAGTATTAGGCTTATAAACTTCCTAATCAGTAAATAAAGGGTGTCCCAAGAAGAACGCAATTTTTAAATTTTAAATAAAATACAGATATTAAAAAAAAAAAAAATCGTGAAAATTTATTATATCGTAAAGTAGACAGAATGAGGTTATGTATGGAACAATATATCGTGCAGATGGCCGCCGCGGCTTTGCTGGCATGCACGCGATCTTTTAATGAAATTTTCAATGACCGTTTTGCATAAATGCTGCGGTATTTCATTAATGCAGCGTCCAATTTCCTCTTTTAAGGCTTGAGTCGTCGTCGGCTTATTCGCGTAAACCATCGACTTCAAAAAACCCCAAAGAAAAAAATCTAATGGTGTTTAATCGCACGATCTAGGCGGCCAATTCTGATCTCCAAAAAGCGAAATAACACGACCGGGAAATGACTGATGCAGCAATTGAATTGTTTCTCTGGCTGTATGACATGTGGCGCCGTCTTGTTGGAACCACATGCCCTCCACATTCATTTCTTCAATTCTAGGCAAGAAAAAACTGTTATCATTTCACGATACCGAACACCATTGACTGTTTGCGCTTGACCTGCCTCATTTTCATAAAAAAAGGTCCAATGATTCCTCCAGCCCAAAAACCACACCACACAGTGACACGTTGAGGATGCATTTACTTCTCGTGAATCACTCGAGGATTTTCCTCACCCCAAATGTGACAATTCTGCCTATTGACGAAGCCATCAAGATGAAAATGGGCCCCGTCACTGAAGATGATTTTATCGGCAAAATCAGCATTTTCATGTTGTCTCTCCAATACCCAATTAACGAACTCCCTTCGCTGTCCATGGTCAGCTGGCTTCAGTTCCTGAGTCAATTGAACTTTGTATGCATAAAGATGCAAATCTTTCGTCAACATTCGCTGCAAAGTGGATTTGGAGACACCGATTTGCTGAGCTCGGTGTCGAATTGAGGTGGATGGAGTTTGAGCGACATCATCACGTACAGCTGCGACATTTTCGGTCGATCGACCTGGTCGATGGCGCGTTGTTGTCTTTACATCATTAACAGACCCAGTTTCGCCAAATTTATCCATTAATATCTTTACAGTTGACTCTTTTGGAGCATTATTGTGACCCCAAATTGATCGCAATTTGCGAACTGTAGCCGCAAAACTTTCACCATTTTGGTAAAACAATTTCACAATGAGAATGCGTTGTTCATTCGTGTAGCGCTCCATTTTTACTAACCTCGTACCTTCTACTAGCAAACAATAACAATTGTTCAAATGTCAAACAATGACACTTCGAATGTTGCCAGATTTAAAAATTGCGTTCTTCTTGGGACACCCTTTAGTTAAAACAAAACTTAAATTTTACTTCTAAATTTGAATTCTTAATCTTAATGTTTTTTTTTGTTAACATATTCATCAAAATTATGCACAATTTTCTGTTAAAACCACGAACTATGACCGCTGTTACAATTCACGTGACTAGTAAACGAATTACAAATAAAAACACAACAAAAACAAAGAATAAATTGCGCATATTTTTCTTAATATTACAACATAATACATGATAACACACTTACAACACCAAATGACATTTGAACAAAAAAAAAAAATTGTCAAGTCAAGGTTCAAAAAAGTAAACAAACAAGCACGATGTCGACGACTAGCACAACGACAAAAAAAAACTTAACAACCAAGCAGCACAACAAAAAAAAAAAAAAAACATATGGACAAAAGTACTTACAAAGGCCATTAAAAAAACAACAACTGCAATAACAAAAACAAAAAAAAAACAAAATGGATGTAATTGAGATGTGTACATTTTTTATTTTGGTTGTATAAGTGTACAAATGTGTGTGTGTATATATGTCTATGTACAAATTTAATACACATATATTATTACGAAAATACAAATTTATACTTACACACCCAGACTCATATGGTGTAAGTGGGTGAGTGTGTAGGTACTTTTTAGAAAGAGTGTTTTAAATACAAGTGAGCACGTGACATGGAATACTACCAACCAACACATACACAAGTGTTGATGAAAAATGTTTATTACTTAAAAAACAAGGATGTGTTTTTTATTTTTCATTTTATTTTATTTTTTAACAAGAAAATTAATTACAATAAATAAAGAAAACAAGTACTTTATTTTAAGCCAAAGCAAAGCAAAACGAAAACACCTTTAAGATGCTTTTAGAGAACACATTTTCAAATTTTAAGAAATAAATTACACTTTTATATCGTTTAAATCAATATTGTATATATTTTTAATAACGTTAAACGTTAAGTGTATCTATATAAACACTTTAATGTCGAGTATTGACATATTACATTAATATTATTTATATTCAGAGATGCATATAGAGGGGCGGCGAATCAGTATTTTATAATTTTAACAAGTAAAGAAATTATAAAAATTTTAAAGCTTTTCTTAAATAAATTTAAAAATATTTTAGAATAATTTTTTTTTTTTTAGAAACTGGTATTCTTTTGTAAGATTTTAAAGTATTTTTATATCAAAAGAGAGTTCACAAGAATAATTATTTTTAGAAAAAATATCCAAGAGTCTGAGAGTTTCTTAATGCACTCTGACAAGTGAAATCTTAATGAAAGTTATATGTGTGGTAAATAAAAAGTAACTAAGGAACAGAAATTTGTCTTAACTATATAAGCGACTTGCATTATTTTGTGATAGAATGCGTTACTTTTCAGTGTGTATGCTTTAAAGTTTGGGTAAAAAATAAAAATTGTTTTGATTCCCTGTAGGAAGCCTGGGGTCAAGTGTCTACAAGTCACCACTTTTGTCGACAATTTTAGGTGACTTTTTGATGACATGTCCAAAAAGCGTCTATACTTTTTACATTCCTTTTTTGCAGCTGTGCTTGTTCTTGAATACATGTGCATAGCTGCATGCAAAATTAAAGTTTGTAATAAAAATATAAAGAAAAATGAATTTAAAAGGTAAATATACAAATTTTGAACAAAATATATAATGACCAAAAGAAATTACAAAAAACTTGTGAAAAAAAAACAATAAATTTTGTATAAAAATAACAAGAGGCAACAATTTTTAGTGAAAATTGCAACTCTAGAGATTTTGTGAAGCCTGATAAAGATTTTACGTAGCCTGTTAATGATTTTGTGCAGTCTTTTGAAGATTTGTTCATTTCAAAATTAAATTTGCACGAAATTTTTTTTATTTTAATGAAATTTATAAAAAAAAATTTATTAATAAAATATCTAATTTAACAATATAAATGCACCTGTTTAATCTTATTTCCTTCCTAGTGTGGAAATCTAGTGAAAAGTTCCAAAAGTGTAGACTAGAATTACTAAAATGTACTAGTGATTCTCTGGTTCCTGATTCGCAATGACACGCACATGTTAAATGTCTACAGCAGAAAGCGTTAGCTGGGGCATAATGAGTCAGTAGTACTGGTGACAAAGTCAATAGTGAATCAGTACAGTTTCACTATCGACATTTTCTTCAGGGTTTTTACACAATCTTTTATCGTGGTGTGTGTTAGTTTGCGCAAGTGACTTGTGTGGTCTATTTGCCTCATTATTTATGAATTTATTTATTTATTTATTTGTTTATTTACGCACACTCAAAAAAAAAAAAAAAAAAATACATGAACTTAAAATTAATCCAAAATTTATGTAAATTTTTTTTTCAATTTAAATCAAATTTTATTAAAATATTTATTAAAGTTTGAGTAAAAAATAATTAGTTTGGGGCCCGGCCCCCAAAATTATTTACCAAATACAATTTTTTTAATAAGTTTAGTATACATAAAAACAAAATAGCTTGTATTTTTATACCCTTTACCACAGGTGGAAGGGTATATATAAGTTTGTCATTCGGTTTGTAATTTCTACAATATTGATCTTAGACCCTATAAAGTATATATATTCTGGATCCTTATGAAGAGCGAAGTTGATTTAACGATGTCCGTCTGTCCGTCTGTGTGTTGGAATGGGTTTTCCGAAGAACCCAGACATGATGAGGACTTGATTGTTTTTTTTCTGTTACATGTGATCCATTTCTGTTTGCTATTGAAAATCAGACAGATCGGTTAATAAATGGCTGAGATAGTAGCAAAAAACCAGGGCTACCTCTAATTTTTTCCGTAAAATCCCTTTGTTTAATATGTAAGTAGAATTTTACGTATAACAAACACATCCATTTGTTGAAATTCTTTTCTTTTATCTCCACCTTTTATACACAAACAACAAACACATACAAAGATTTGTCATTTAAATAAAAACCAAACAAATCTCTAATGAACGAAGACTTTTTATTTAATTCTATTAACGATGATTCCGCATGACCTTTATAGCTCAGTTGTCTAAGCGCTATGTCACAAATATCTTTTTTCTCTAAGGCCGCGGGTTCGAATCCTACACCCGCTCAATTTAACTTTTTTTGTAAATTTTTTTTTTATTTTCTTAAGACTTTTTTGTTTGTTTATTTTTTGTTTTTTTTAATTATAATTATTTATAATTAAATAATTCATAAATAGGCTAAAAACATCAAAATTTTTATAAAAACCCTCTGATACAAACAAAATACAAACGGTTTTATTTCTAGTTTTTGCTCCGATTTTAAAGAATTTCTAAAAAGATTTTTAAGCCATTTTATTTCTTATTTATTATTATTTATTATTATTTATTTCCCTTTGAGTGCAACTATTTTTGGTCATAACTTATAATAATTTATAAAAAAGGAATTTATAAACTATTTTCCTTCAAACTTTTAAAATAAAACTAAAGAAATTAAAAATATTTTTTAATAAAAAAGCGAAATAAAATCCCAAATGCAAATTTGCCGGCTAAATCAAACGTTTTTGTAGAAATAAAACACATGCAGTTCTAGTGATTTCTTTTAACGATTTGTTGAAATTCTTTTCTTTCAAGACTATTAATTGCCTTTTTTATTTAACTTAACGCCTTTTATCTTTTTTCGAATGTTTTCTAAAAGAGGAGTAATTAAAAGTTGTTTTACACGTCGACTATCCTTATCTGCTGTTACTCAGTATTGGGTTTAAAAATCAGCAAAACAACAAAATAATAAAATTGTTAGAAAAATTATATGTAGTTTATTGTTTTTAAATGTTGTATTTTGTGTGGGTGTGAGCTGGCTAAATAAAATCTAAACTAAATTCAGGTATTCAAATTTCTATGAAATTTTAAAAATTGTTCAAATATTTTGTCAAAGAAATTTTAAAATCTTTTTTTTTAATTTGTATTTAGTTTAGAATTTATTAAGACAAAATACCTCGCACAGGTCCTAAGTGGAATTATTTAATTTGTATATTTTCTTTTTAAACAAAAAAAATCGTGTTTCCAATTGTATTACTTTAAAAATCTGAGATTCAAATTATAAGTTTATTTTTATTTCAAAACATATGTATTTAAAATTGAAAATATTTAATTAACAACATTTATATAGACTTTCAAAGTTATTATAGTAGTTAAAAAGTAAGATTTTATTAAAATGCTACCAAGTCTTCGCAATTCTTGGCTTTTCTCTTTTAAATGGAAGCAAAAATCTTTGTCATAAAAATATTTAAAATTTGATAAAATATTAAAAACAACAAAAGCTAACAAATAAATTATGTGTTTGTTTAATAAATGTAGAGCAGGGCTATATTTCTTGTTCCATTGAAATTCATATATGAAAACAAGTTGTTATAGATATAGAGATATAAAAATAAAGCTTTTTGTTTAAAATATAGACAAAATTGCCCATAAATGACAATTCAAATAAAAAAAAATCGGAAATAAAAGAATACAATTTAAATTCAAAAAATTACAAAAAAAAAAAAAAAATCAAAAATTCGCAATCGATACTTAAAGAGTAATTGATCTCTCAAAAATACCTAATGCAATTAAAAAAATTATTGAAATTCAACAAACATTTATTTTAGCTAATTTAGTGTTTTTGAATTTCAATTGATGCCTTATAAATTACATTTGAAGTCATTCCAAAAGTTTTTGAAACAATCAAATCGTTTTTGAAATGGTCTTTGAATTTGAGTAAAAATTTGCACGTGGCTATTCCACGTTACCATGATACCTGTGCTGTTTTTTTATTTCTAAAAATTCTATAAAGTTCACGGTGGCATTGTGCAAAATGGCCCCAAAAAATATGACCCCCCCCATCTTCAAATATAATTAAGCCCCATTTTTTGGGTCAAAGTTTCATAATCAAAATTAACACTAAAAATATAATGAAAAATCATCCCAACCAAATGAAAATTAGCCTCAGAAGTAAGTTTGCGGCATATTTTCATTTATTAGAAAAATAACACCAATTTGAAGAAATAAAAAAAAACCCAAATATGATGAAATGGAAAATGACCCCAAAATATGCAAAGAAATGTTGCTTAGCACAGCATTATACGCATTTATATTGTATGGAATCAATAACATCCGAATGTATTCCTTGTAACCCTTAAAGTTACTTGGGCAAACCTAAATTGAAATATTTTAAAGAATTAGAATACAAATCATTTCATATAAATCAAATATTTTAGTGATGCGCAACCACTGCCTTAAAATAGTTCAAAAATTAAATAAATTTCTGATCTCCGTCCATGAGTGTGTCCTCCCAGCTAGTTCTTGTTAAATTTGCTGGTAACAATGGCAGAGCCATCAATTTCCGATATGTGGTTTTTGCAGCATCCGACGATCTTATAAAATTTTAAAGCGAATGTTTCTCTATGTAAGACATTGCGTCTTAGATCTTGGCATTTTTGAAACTTGTTAAGAATTATAAAGGGTGGTTAAATTTGTGAACCTCACCTAAACGTCAAGTTTTTTTCTGCATTTTATTTGACATTTCTCAATTTCAGACTAACTCAATTTGAACCATGGAAAGATACACAATCGAGCAACGCGTTAAAGTTATTCAGGCTTCTTATGAAAATGGGCGTTCAAATCAAAATGCACTTTGTGATTTTTTTGGTCAGCATAAACGACCAAATGTGTCCACAATCGGGATAATTATGCACATATTTCTTCAAATCGGGTCTGTAGGAAATAAGAACACACCTGTGCATGCTCGCCAAGTTCGTTCTGTCGACAACATTGCTGTTGTTCGCGATAGTGGGGCAGAATAGCCGTCAACCTCGACTCGCCATCGGTGTTCGTGAGATCATAACGGAATTCTTGAATCTGGAAATTGAGGATATGGATGTACATGATATGCGGTTTCAACAGGACGGTGCCACTTGCCACACAGCTAACGAAAAAATGGCTCTTTTGCGCGACAAATTCAATGGCCGTGTTATTTCATGTGGTGGCGATGATAATTGGCCGCCAAGATCATGTGATTTGACACCCTTGGACTTCTTTCTTTGGGATTATTTGAAAGAAAAGGTGTACGTCGATAAGCCAGCAACAATTCAAGAGCTAAAGGATAAGATAATTCGGCACATTAACGGCATAGAACCACAATTATGCCTCAGCGTCATTGAAAATTTTAACCATCGAATGGAGGTGTGTCGCCGAGGTCGTGGCGGCCAATTGGTCGATATATTGTTCCATACATTATCGAGGAATACCATATTTCCATATTTAAAAGAAATGACAATAATTTCCTAAATAATTTGTGTTTTATTCAAAATCAACATCGGCTCTTAGAATTTAACCAGCCTTTATTTGTTCTTAATGTATGTAAAAACAAAATTTTCGCCTGCGGCGCCAACTTCTACGAGTACAACTATTATTATACGAAAAACAAAATGAAAATTTTTTAACAAAGATCGCGCAACTTTAAGTAAAAATTTTCGGCTGACAAATAAATTTTCCAGTCACGATAATGTGGTGAATTATTTATAATAAATTGAACCAAGCCGAGTCTTTAACGTTTCGTAAAAAAAATTTTGTAGCATAATAGATTTTTATCAAAATTATCTAAAAGTGATAGACGTAATAAATAAGTTTTAAATAAAAACTGTTTTTGAATTTAAAAGCTGTAAATTTTGTTTTAAATGCTTCAAAACTCTCAAAAAATGTATGTTTATAAATTGCCAGCTTTTAAAAAAATGTTAAAAAAATATATTTTGCCCCCCCCGAAACAAAATCCTGGGAACGCCTTTGGTTATATATAATTATATAAAATCAGCTAACAAGATCAGCTAGATATTACAGCGGATATTAAAGAATATGAAATTTTATGAAATTAAATATTGGGCCAGATTAATTTATTTTTACTCAGGATGTTACATGATTTTTATTTCAGAAGAGAAAATTTTGAAAATTTCGAAAATTTCGAAAAATCCTATCCGGATGGCTGCCCAAAAGATGAACCTACATTATTAATTTCAAGTTACTTGTTGCAGCGGTTTAAGTTGGACGACTAAAAGGCGATAGATTTCTCCTTTTCAATTCCGTTGTTACCATGTTCTTATTGAAAATTCTAAAAAAAGTTCTTCAGTAATTTATCCCCTACCCCACAAGATACATCTTTTAATTTTCAGTTTTCTAGTCGAATGGGTTTGGGTACGCTTATTATAATTTTATCAGCTCTACCTTATATTATTTTTCCTTGCTTAAAATTGAAATCCATTTTGTTTTCAATTTTTTTTTTTAATTAATGTACTAAAAGTGAAGCAACCAACAAAACAACCACACTACATAAAAATTGCATTTTCCAAATAAAATGGACACGTATGCATGAATTTTCAATCGAATGAAAATGTAGAATCCTACCATATATTTCTATTCTAAAAAAAAAATTCCTCGAAAAAGTATCACAATATTGGCGACAACAAAAAATGCTTGAGTAAAAACTCATCTTGTTTCAAATTTTTGGTTTAACATGGAGGTGGCAATAGGAATAAAAAAAATGTATATAAAGAAAACTAGTGTCATGTTCAGATTCATATAAAGAACTAAAACAAAATGGACTATATGGGATAATACATAAAAGAATGAAAAAAAAAAAACACTATTTGATTTTAAGATCTAATATCACAAGAGTCAAGACCCCAATTTACCGATTTTATATGCTAAAAGCTTTTGTTCACATATTTTTGCTTAAAAATCTTTTATGAAAAACTTTTTCTTTAACACAAAATGTATTGTTATTTAACAAATTATAATTTATTTTTTTTACTGAATTTGTAAGGGATTATCTAATATTGTCTGTGTTATGGAACAACTCACATCGAAATATGATGATGTTCAATGCATGTGTCCCATATTATATGAGTATGTGTTGCGTTGTCAGTACAATTATCTTGTCTTAGAAAATACTTTACAAATTGTTCACACATTTTTTTTTTTTCATTTTTTTTCTGTCCAGGGAAATGTGATAAATACAATATGAAGAAAATGGACAATATTGAAGAAAGGTTTTAGAAAACTATCACATAACACACTCATACACACACTTACTCACAGAAACACACTTAACTTAAGGGGACAGCCTTAAGTCACATTAAAATTTAAGGACGAAATTTTTTCTTTGAAAAAGTGGAAACGAAAGTGAAGATACTCTTGAGAATGTTGAGAATACTTACTATTTTATCAAGACCCCTTTTACTAAGATTTCAAATTACCTTAGTTTCTCCTCTATCCTCTGGTGGTCCCACCTACTCCCTTAGTGCCCTATATCGTTATATGAATCCTAGCCTGAAATGGCGTTGGGTACTTCAAGTTGGTAGAGCTCTTAAATGATTTCTATCTGACAAATTCGTCAGCCATCTAGTTCCCTGCGCTGTTGTAATGCCCTGAAATCCATATAATCGCAATACTGCCCCTGGTTGAAAAGTTAATAATTTTCTCCTTTCACCCACAAATTAAGGCTGATCTTATAGAGGTTTGAAGAAATTGCATGGATAGCTTGGTTATCCGTGAAGATCTTTATAATTTCAATGGTCCTTTCAACATTAATTAATTAAATGCATTCCTTTCATTAATTTTTTAACCATCCATATAGAAGTGAATGCCTTCAAATTGTCCCTCAAAAAAATACATTCTAAACCGTAATTCTCCGCTCGGGACTCGTGTACTGCAGAATGCAGTTTTACCGGTGACTAGTCTTCCAAAGACTACAAATCCATTCACCAGTTGCATTTAGCAGTTTTAGCAGAATCTCAATAGATTCTATCAGCAAAATTGTCTACAATGCCCTAGTGGATGTGGTTTTGATGACACCGCTGATGCCTTAGTAAGATATGCGCCGTATTTACTGAAGAGGCTAAATAATATAAATTCCAGTCGTACAATACGAAGCCTTTCTTTTTAGATGTTTGCAATTTGTCGCCCTTAAGGCTACAGCCACATCGTCGGAAGCGAAATACTTATTGACTAACACCGTTTGGCGACTTTAAGCAATGGTTACACCCATAGCATTGCAGAAATTATAATTCATAGAACACTTGTTGTCCGCCTTTTGATGAAAAGCTGCCAAAATCGTTTAAGCTTCTTAGTGATGTGGAAACACCAAAGGAGTACGTTGGAGTACGTATGAGAGATAAAAATTAATATATATTATTTTTCTAATTGAGGTTGCCGTGTCTGGGGATTGAACCCACAACCTTCTGTGTAATAGTCTAATGCGCTAACCATTACACCAAAACGTCTCATAAAATATTCGGCAAAAGTATGTACATCAGCTAAATGCGCTGTTACAAAAGAGTAGGAAAGATCCCATGTGATCCTGCCTCTGAAAAAAAACTGTTTACAACTCTTTTGTTGGCGGTTACATTAATATTCCGGCCAAACCCAATTGTGCAATTTGATCGAAACTGTAGCCCCTCATTCGGTCCAGCTTACTGGATACCAATGGCTCCAACATGTTGTTGGACATTGGGTACAAGTTTTTGTTTCATATTGTGTCCAACTTATTGTCACGCATTGGTTTCAGCGGGTTCGCCAAGTGCGTAAGTTTCCACAAGAATCCTTAAAGATTCGCTAACGAGTTCGTCCTAGTTCTGTTTCCACCAATAAGCATTTCGAGCTACATATGGGTCTTCGATGAGATTTTCCTAAAACTTCGAGACGTCTTTTACGCTTTCTACAGAAAAGTTTTCATGACGTGCGCCTTGCCTTTCGAATTTGTTGTGGTAGTCGTTCCAGCATTCTGAATGTCTTACGACGTGCCAGAACTTTTTTGTCAGAGTAGACTGAACTCCTCAAACGATTTAATAAGACTACTACTACTAACTTCTCTACTACCTCGTCAATACAAATCCTCTCCTGAAAATAAGCTTGAAGAGAAGGTTTTGTAGATTTATCCTAAATCTAGGCAAGTTTTTCCTAGTCATTTTGGTTCCGGAGGTAGATGTGTCAGTTCAAACAAGATGAACCGATGATCTGAAAAGGAATGGATGTTCGAAGGTTGTCCGTCTTGGATCTCGTCCATTAGATTAGATCAAAATGTCTATGACTTCTTCATCCCCTCGCTTGTCTTAGTCTAAACTATCACTAGATAAAAATAAGATATCTGACCAGATCTTACTAGATCTAACTGTGCTAGAATTTGAGATCTCATTAGATGTGACCAAAACTATGTAGATCTGCCGCGCCATATAGTTATAATCAGATACAATTTGGTCTGGACATAAAATATCTAATTATATTCAATAATAAAGCAAGGAAGTACGAATTAAAAAGAACACCTTTATTTTTATATACATTTTTAATTTGGTGCATTTGATATAAACCCATATGGGGAGATCTGCTCATATATGGCCCCAAAAATCAAAAACCTTTCCAGATCCCTTTGGATATGGGACTAGATCTAATCAGGTCTGGCCATTAAATGTTTCCCATATTCATATATGATCAGATCTGGCACCAAATTTTTATAGATAATATTTAAATAGATATAATCGTTTTTACACGGGCAATAAGAATTTCCTTATATGTAAGTGCAGCTGCCATGATGGTAGTCGTATCACTGAGTTAGTAAAGAAATATATGCTAAGAATCGCCGTTGGCTCCCCTGAGTGAGTATAGTACGAGCGCGTATTAATAAGTCCGTGACTTTTTGAATGAAACACAGTTTTTTTTTTTGCAAAAAAAAAAAAATATTTTTCAACATAATCTCCTTTTAGCTCAATACACTTAGTCCAACGTTTCTTCAATTTTTGTATGCCTTCCAAAAAAATAGGATTTTTCGAGGTCCATAAAATAAGCATTTGTTTGATCAATAATTTATCGTCGGAGCTAAATCTCTTTCCACAGAGCCATTTTTTTTAGGTTTGGAAATAGAAAATAGTCACTGGGGGCTAAATCCGGAGAATATGGCTGATACCAATTCGTAGCCCGATTCATGGAATTTCGGTATTGAGACTTCACACGAGTGCACCCGTGCATTATGGTCAATTGAGAGCAAACGCGGCACCCATCTTGCAGACAGCTTTCTTAAATCCAACTGATCATTTAAAATCGAAACCACACTAACATACACTTAAAAAAGTTTGTAAGTTAAAATAACTGAAAATATCATTTAAAAGAAATTATATTTCATTTAAAAACCGGTCTACTTAATTTTCATTTAAATTAAATGCCATTTGTTATTTATTTTTAAATGTTGATTAATCAACTGACACATCCGTAAGAAACAAATGATATAATCAGTTAAAATAAATGTCAAAATTTTACCTACCAATCCTTAAAAAATAAATGTTTTTTTCATTAATTTGAAATTATTTCCGTTTTTGTATTTTTTGTTGTTTTTTTTAATATACCCGTACAATACAAAATGTATGTATGCATATGAAGCTATAAACACTTTTTGTGTTAATGTATTTGTGTATGTATGTGTTTTTATGAAGTTCTTGTAATTTGTATTGAAAAATTTTGTATATATACAACCAATTTAAATAAAAAACAAATTGAAATTTTTTGAATATTTTTTTTTTTGAAACAGACAGCAAACAAAATTTAATTTTGCAATAACTGATACGGACACAAATAAACCACAAGTTTCCGTTTTGTGGGTAAATTTTTATTAAATTTCAAACAAATGAAAAAAATAAATGAAACTGAAAAAAAAATGGTTAATGATAGTAAATTATTTCGAATAAATGTACACAGAAAAAAGTATCACAAAATTTAAAGCAATTAAAAATATTTGTTAAAATTTAAACTCGATTTCTAACAATTTTTTGTTTGAAATATTTGTAAATTGTCACTTTTCATATAAAAATTCTTTGAAAATAAAAATTTAAGTAACAAAAAAATAACAAAAAGTTTTTTGTATTTACAAATTCCTTTGTTGGTGCCTTTTTAAAAAATATTTTTTTTGTATTTACAAAAATGTTCTATGGACGATGTTCAATATTACAAACAGAATTTTGTAATTTTATTCTGTGTATAAAAAAGTTAATATAGATATTTCTTTGAAAAATAAATGTGTGTTTCTTTATTTTTTAATGGAACGGAAAACTTTTTTATTAAACTACAAACAGTTAACTACATAATATTCTGAGTGTATGAAATGCCTATGGCATCAACAATCTCTCGCACTTTTACTCTTCGATCGGCCAACACCATATCGAGTATTTTTCGACATTTTCGGGTGTATTTACCTCAATTGGCCGTCTAGAACGTTCAGCGTTATTTGTACTTGTGCGGCCACAACGACAGTCAGTAAATCACGTTTTTATCATTGAAATCGATGGTGCAGAGTCCCCATATTATTTATCAAGCTTTTTCTTGGTTTGATTGATGTTTTTTTTTTTGCAAAAAATAATTTTTAATGATCACTCGAAATTCACTTCTTTCCATTAAAAAAAAAAAATCCGTGAGGTTGTATGTTTTGAACAGCTGTTAAACGCAAAGTAAATGACGGAACTTGCTCAAAATTTGACAGTAGTCTAATAACATGTGGTACGTGATGGGAGCAGTGTTGCAATTCATATAACTACGAGGGAAGTTAAAACAGTCACGGACTTATTGATCCGCCCTCGTATTCTACGGGAACGACCCATATCCACTATTCGGTTCACGAGGAACCGCATAAAGCTAGACGTTTTTGGTATTATCGCTCTGTATGTAGTGGAATTATGGCAGCAACTACTCCCTCTTTCCTCCTTCCGGTAACCCATTTTCCTGACATCAACACAATGCACTGAATTTTTAGAAGGCAACCCTTGAGTGTTGATACAATAAAAAAAAAAAACTACGCTAACCTTCGGGGCGTTGGTACCACAGTGACATCTGGTTAATAATAATTTATCGGATTGGAGTCATAAGGGTAAAAAGGTTTGAGAAAAACGGAATTAAAATTTAAAAACACATACAATCTGACTAAAATTTTTCAGTTCAAAAGGATATTTTTTTTTTGCAACTTTTTACACTCAGAAAAAAAAGTTAGTAGAAAAATTTGTAAACGGTTTTCATTCCAACTTTACTATTTTTGTACTGATTTTTAGTAAAAAAAATATTATTTAGCAAATCTTTTTGCTATTTACATTTTACAAATTACTGAGTTTTTACAGAATATTTACAAATTTTTGTTGCTAATTTCAGAAATCATTTTACAAATTTTTGAAAACCGATTTGCTAAAATTAGCAAAAAAAAAATACTAATTTTAAAAAAAGTGGATATTGAAGGAAATGTTATTTATAATTAAAACTTACACCTACAAACTTTAAAGTGCCTTAAAATGTTACATGGATTAAAAAAGGGATCGGAAGTGAATATAGCGACTCATGTCTGAAAATAGGACATCCACTTAAAATAGCACTAAAAAGTTTTTGAGTTCTAAAAATTTTGGCTGGTTATTTTTGTTTGTGTATAATTTTGGCTTAAATACTCGTATAAGAATATCAATGATAATTTATTTAAACGAATTCGTGGTAAATTAGGCCATTATAAAATAAATTTTTGTTTAAAAATTCTTTCGAATAATTTATACGTAAATATTTATTTTCTAATGTATACTTTGAGGGTATTAAAATATTAGTTAATTAAAGGATACTTTAAGGACAAACAGTTTTTTTAGTTCTAAAAATTAGCCCTAAAAACAAATAAAATTTGACCTCAAAAGTAAAAAAAAATTGACTAAAAAAAATAAATTTAAAATTTTGTACTAATATTAATAATATTGATGGCTTAATAAAAAGGCCCTAACTTGATTTTTTGTTACTTGGCAGGAGAAGGAAAAACTTAATAAAATCCGTAAAATTTTATATACAAAAAAAGTTTTAATGCAATTTCCAAAAATGTGTTGCCTCTTTTTATTAAAAATTGCATTTAAACTTTTTTTGTATCTAAAATTTTACGTATTTTATAAAGTTTTTTCCTTCTCCTGTCAAGTAACAAAAAATCGAGTTAGGGCCTTTTTATATTAAGCTTTCCATATTTAGTAATTTTTTTTGCTGATTTTAGCAAACAGATTTTAAATTCCACTTTATAAAAAGTTTACTAAAATTTAGAAGCGGCTACTAATTTTTCTACTAATTTAATTGTACTACACGTCAGCAGACATGTGTTGCTAAGATTAGCAAAAAATACCGCTGGGCTCAAATTAGCAAAATTTCCCGTAATAATAGCAAAATTTTCAGTTACCATTACAGACTTTTTTTGGTGAGTGTACTTGGACTTTCATTCTGAAATTTTATTATGATATTTTTGTAGACAATAATTTACGATATCTTAAAGTTTCCAAATCAGGCTGAGCCCTTAATGTATAAAAGAAATACATAATATACACACAAAAATGTAGAATGTGGTCAGAGATATTATTTCGTTAGATAAGTACAACATTCATTTATTTATTTTTTTATAAATATTTCCGTATATGTATTATCTCATCTCTTAAGTTACGATTTTCATGTACGTATATGTCTGCAGACTTATGTTAGAGTGTCCCCCAATGCATAATGCAATTTTATGATAAAATTTTTTAAAAACTAATTTTGAAAAATACATAATTTTGATCAGTGTTTTCAGTTTAGGGGACTTAACCTCAAATTGGGGATTTTATTTCGTGAATGGGAATACAAATTTCTGTTTGGGATCCGGGGGTTTGTTGGAGATGACAATAAAATTTAAGAGGATTTTTTGGGGATAAAATATTAATAGCCTGTTCCTCGATCTCGAACGAAAAACTAGTCGAACGATAGCAAGTCACTCGAATTCGAGTCAATTTGGGTTTCTCTATTTCGAAAGGCTTCGATCGACTTGACTTACGTGTGTCAATTTTTGTTTCTTACGCATTTACAAATCACAGAGATGCCAGATCATATATTTTGAGTATTTGTTAAAATTTTCTTTAAAAGTAGCAAAAATACTACTAAACTGCTTAAAGACAAAAGCAACCCTGTTTAACAGTGATCAGCTGTATATGACAAATGAAATAAAAAAAATAACAATAAACAAATCAATTTTTATTTGGAAAGTATGTTTATTTGTGAAAATTTTTGTTATCGATTGGTTGTGGGTGAAATTATTGTTTGAAGAGCTTTTCTATTGCCTGTTGTCTGTTCGGTGCGGTCACTGCTAAAGTCCTTGTAAAATAAAAGATGTAAAATAAAAAATGTAAATGAGTTTCTTGGGCAAACGTAAGCCACAAACAACACACACATACCTTTTCCACTCAGCAACAGCGTAATAGGGGGTGAAACGGAGTTTAGTTTTCTGGTCAAATTTTCCTCCTCTGCGGAAAATTTGTTTGATCCGAACACCAGAGTCCTTCTGGCAAAATCAGGCCTTTCTTCCATATAAAATACAAGCGTCTTCGGATGGTCCATTGTTGATTTTTTTAACTAAAATTTAAAATTTTAATAAACTATAAATATTTGTATTATTTTGTACTTACTTTTTGTTATCCATTGCTTTTTTACTTCATTTTGCTTTTAAAAATATCAAATATATATTTACTCGACAAAAAAATAGCAAGTGACTGATTTTGACATTTGCGTTCGAGCTGTTCGAAATAGAGAAACCAAATTTTGTATGAAAACAGTTACGTTTTCATTCGACTTGTCGTTCGAGTCATCGTTCGCATAGAAATAGAGTTATAGCCTGTTCCTCAATCTCGAACGAAAAACTAGTCGAACGATAGCAAGTCACTCGAATTCGAGTCAATTTGGGTTTCTCTATTTCGAAAGGCTTCGATCGACTTGACTTACGTGTGTCAATTTTTGTTTCTTACGCATTTACAAATCACAGAGATGCCAGATCATATATTTTGAGCATTTGTTAAAATTTTCTTTAAAAGTAGCAAAAATACTACTAAACTGCTTAAAAAAAAACAACCCTGTTTAACAGTGAACAGCTGTATATGACAAATGAAATAAAAAATAACAATAAACAAATCAATTTTTATTTGGAAAGTCTGTTTATTTGTGAAAATTTTTGTTATCGATTGGTTGTGGGTGAAATTGTTGTTTGAAGAGCTTTTCTGTTGCCTGTTGTCTGTTCGGTGCGGTCACTGCTAAAGTCCTTGTAAAATAAAAGATGTAAAATAAAAAATGTAAATATGAGTTTCTTGGGCAAAGGTAAGCCACAAACAACACACACATACCTTTTCTACTCAGCAGCAGCGTAATAGGGGGTGAAACGGAGTTTAGTTTTCTGGTCAAATTTTCCTCCTCTGCGGAAAATTTGTTTGCTCCGAACACTAGAGTCCTTCTGGCAAAATCAGGCCTTTCTTGCATATAAAATACAAGCGCCTCCGGATGGTCCATTGTTGATTTTTTTTTAACTAAATTTTAAAATTTTAATAAACTATAAATATTTGTATTATTTTGTACTTACTTTTTGTTATCCATTGCTTTTTTACTTCATTTTGCTTTTAAAAATATCAAATATATATTTACTCGACAAAAAAATAGCAAGTGACTGATTTTGACATTTGCGTTCGAGCTGTTCGAAATAGAGGAACCAAATTTTATATGAAAACAGTTACGTTTTCATTCGACTTTTCGTTCGAGTCATCGTTCGCATAGAAATAGAGTTAGAGAAACCCAAATCAGTTTTCTTTCGACTAGAAAGCGAACGAACGTGTTCTTTCGAAATAGAGGAACAGGCTATTAGAGAAACCAAAATCAGTTTTCTTTCGACTAGAAAGCGAACGAACGTGTTCTTTCGAAATAGAGGAACAGGCTATAACAATATTTTCATCTCTTTTAATTTTTTAACACTGTTAATATTTCATAATTTATGGTAACAGTGTAGTGTTGTAAAATGTGCATAACTCCATACACGCAATCGCTTTTTCATTCATACTAAAACAGCGTTGTATATTCATACCAAAAACGGTTATATTTCTACAATGCTTTTTAACCAAATTACGATTGTAAACAGAAAAGGACAACTATAGAAATATTGAGTTTGTACTTTCAAGTATTGAGTAGGTATTGATTATCCAAATGCTCAATAGTTTTGCAACTCTATAACAGTGAATAGTTTTAAGTTATACTACGTTCATATAGAACACCAAAATACGCATTTTAATTAAAAAAAACGGATATAAGTTTTTTGGGCTTCAGTATAAACGAATTACACTATAAGTAAAATTTCGACTTTTAAAATGACACACGAAAAACCCGCGACACGTGAACTTAATTTTGTGTCGTAGACTTCAGTAGCGAACCCCGTTTTGAAGTCAGGTCATTTTAAAAAGATATTTAGATTTAAGGTTTGTATTGACTCAAATAATTTTTTGATTATATTTTAACGAAAAGACTTCGAAAACTCTTTTACAATGAATTTATTTATTGATTTTATTACATTTTTTAATATTTATTTTTTTTCATTTGCAAAGAAAAATAAAAACAAATTTTGTTCAGAAAATAAAACGGCATTAAAACCTATTACAATAATATTCGTTCCCAGAATTGGCAATATTAACAGCTGGTTTGGCAACTCGGCCAATAAGTATATAAAACTTTAAGACTTAAAGTTGTCGGTTAAGCTAAAATTTAGGATTAATAGCTGCAAAAAACTCATTATTCAGGTTATCAATTCACTAACAGTAGGAAAAATTATATATCGTTTGTAGTTTTTTTTAATAGGATAACTCTTTGGACCCGATCGACTTAATTATTCATCGTCAGCTTTATTGTAAGCAATCACCCACAAATACTCATGGTTTGATCAGGCTTTATATCAACCAACAAAGTACATACGAAAAAACTTTTTCTCACTGTAAGTGACTCGACTTGTTTTTAAATCGTTATTTTCGGGATTTACTTACTTACAGTGACTTTAAAAATAAAGCATAAATGTATGTATTGTGATTTAATTTTAAGATTTTTATAAATGTGTGACTTTCTCCGAGAAAAGTGACCTAGTGTGTCAAAAAACGGGTTTGGACTTAAGAGTGGATTCTGGTACCTAAAAGGGTGTAGAATAAGATGAAATGAGTTAGATTTCTGATAAAAATTTATTTACCCCATAAAAACGTACAAAACGAACTTGGGAAAATCGATAAAAATGAGAAAAACATTAAAATTTTACTTTTTTTGATTTTTTGGTTTTAAATTGTTTTTTTTTTTTTTGGTTTCGCTTAAATTGTGTCTAGTCTTTTTAAATCATCATAAAAACTGTCAGAAATATCAATTTTTATAAAAATTACTTCAAATTAACATCAGCTTAGTAAAAAAAATTACAAAAGAACCAAAATTGCGAAACAACTTTTGTGATATTGATAACACTCTTTATTCTTTCTTTTTGTTATTTTTACAATGTTCTTCATATTAGTATACGCACATCAATCCTTTGCTGAGAGCGAACAGATAGCTGAGAACAAACAAAGCAGCAACAATAGCAAAGGTATTGTCACACTAAAAGCGAAAAAAACGTCACCACATAGGCACGACGTCACCAAAGTCGGCACCCAATCATTACCAGAGTATACGTTCAATTGTATGGGTAACTGTATATGTATATTTTTATACTTAACACGTACTAGTTCTAATGCAGGTTTTTTTTTAAGTTTTTTTTTTATACATTATTATGCTTTTATATCCTTTCAATGCTAAATATGTATAATTTATTAAAATATAATTTTTCCATTAAATTGTTGTATTATATAGTTGGTGTTCGTGGTGCATTAACTCAATTTAACCTCATGCTTAATAATGGAGTGAAATGCTTTAAATGTACAAAAAAAAACCGATTTCTTGGGTTTATTTTGCAATTTAATTGAACAATTTTGTTGTACTCTCAAAAAAAAAAAATTAACTAGAATTTAGAAAAATTAACTTATTTAGAAAAACAATTTAATCAAATTTTCCTTGAAATTAAGAAACAAATTTTACTTAAAATTTGGTCAAAATTTCTAAATTATAGAACAATTTTTCTACTGAGAATTAAATTTTTATTAGAAAACAGTAAAATTTCCTCCTAATTAGTTCATAAATCATCTAAAATTGTACTGTTAGTTAGGAAATGTTTTCTTGGTTTTAAGAAAAATTTTATTTTATTTAAGTTCATTAGATCATATTTTCTTACTAAAAACTAGGACTTAACTCCTTAAAAATAAGAAAATATTTTCTAACATCAAGTTAAATAGCACTTTTTTTAAGTGAAAATTATCCTTATCCTGCTTCTATGGTAAAGGTAATTTATTTTAACATATATTTTAAAGTACTTTACTAGAGTATTCAAAAAACAGGCCTTTTGGAAAAACCGGTTTCGATTTTCTTCGAAAAATCGAATTTAAAAGAACCGGTTTCGGTTTAAAAAATTTAAAAAAACCGGTCAACCGGTTTTTTAGGTTTTTTGTTTATTTGAATAAAAAGCTTATATAATTTGTAAATTATGTAAAAAAAAAACAGAAATTTAATAGATAAAGTAATAAAAATAAAAAAATACATTCTTTGAAAAAAAAATAATTTTTTTTATTGTATTTCATTTCAACATATTATTTATTGGTTTTAATATTTTTTAATATAATATCTTAAAATTAATATTATAAAACTATATTCATATTAAATGAAAAGAGATCATTAAGTTTGTAAATTGGGTAATTTGTGTAATTTGAACGTTTAAAACGTTTGGCATTAAATAAGTTTTTTTAATATTGAATTTTAAATATGTAAAAAGAAAATCTATTTTTCACTTCTAAAATAATATATTAGAAATAATATGCAATTTAAATGTTTCGTTTTAAGACGATTTTTTTGTTTGCTTTTGATAAAGCTAGAAGTGGAAAATACTATTTCACTAATAGCAGATGTTGGACAAATAGTCAAAAGACAATTATATAAATTTTCCAACTTTTCAGTTCTTTTGTCGCATTTATCAATTTATAAGGAATCATCATATAATGATGAATGATTTTGTACAGTCTCTTTTTTAGGATTTTGAATACTGTTTATTTGGAATAGCCAAAGTTAAGTCTTCATCCGAATCTATCAGACTATCTTCATAACCAAACGGTTATAAAAGCGTTCGAAAAATAAAAGAGACCAAGTAACCCAGTTTGATGTATTTAAAATATAAATTAAATTTCATTAGCAAAAAGGTAAACAAATTAAAAAATGTACTGCAGGATATCCTGAAACGTAATAAATTGTGACACAGTTTGATCCGTTTCATAGTTAAGTAACTGTTCTGCTTGAGAGAACTACAAAAAGGGACGCCCTACGTGACACACGGCATCTATGGCTAAGGAACACTGGGGGTGCTTTGTCTTCTTAAATTAACTAATTTAAGGAAATTGTTGCAAAAATACAAAATATCACAGTTACATTTCTTGTTATTATTGGAATATGGATAAATGTCATAAGTTAATTTTATGACATTTTTATCTTAAACTTTAATTGATATACACAAATCTTATCTTTTTTATTGTTAAGTTCGATAAATATAAAGTTTAATCAGCGCTATGTCAATTATAGGAAAGCCGTTATGACGTAATGTATAAAATGTGCCTCCGATATTTTGAATTGTAGTCAACAAACAAATTTTTTACATAATTACGCAAATCCGAAATTTTTTACCCTTTGCTAACAAAATTTTAAAATATGTTTTAAGCTACTTTAAGTTCAATATTTAAGACTGTTAAGATTAGAGATGCCCACGTGAGAGATTTTTGACTCACACACGATAACGAACCAAAAATTACAATCATGTACAACGGTTTTTTTAAATGGTTACTTTAATTTCTTTTATTTCATAATATTTTTTCTTGAAAATTAGAAAAACCAACTGGTTTGTTTTTAATTGATTGTTTTTTTGGAATAGAATATCAAAAATAATTTAAACATTTTCCAACAAAAAAAAAAAAAATCCTATACCAAATTTTATAATTTTTTAAAAATTAGAAAACTTTTACTTGAAAAAGAGAATATTTTAAAAAAATTTTTAAATTGATCTGAAAATTTTCCTTAGAAATAGTTCATCAGTTTCTAAAATCAAGTAAATTTTTATTATTACATAGGAAAAAATTTATTACTTTTTGTTTTTAATTGTCTGAACTAATTTTTAGAAAATAATTCTTCAAAATTAGAAAGTGGTGTACTTAAAAACTGAATTTGGAAATGGTTTTCTAAAATCTAGTTAATTTTACTACTCGCCAACAAAAAATGAAGACACATTAAGTTCAAGTACTTTCTCGATTTAAGTTAGACACATTTTTTGAACTAAATGGGAGTAAATTATGTCCTAAATTTTATTTTTTGAACTAAACTTAATTTTATTACATTTGAGTATGTAAATTTCTTAAAACTAAGATGTTTTTTCTTAAAGTTAATAAATTAATGACTTGTTTTTTGTACTAAAATCAAGAAACATTACTTAAGAAAAATATGAACTATTTCTGAGTATATAAACTATTTGGTTTTTCTCAACCTTAGGAATTTTTATTCTTTTTAAGAAAATTTTTCTAAGTTTTAATAAAATTTTACTTAAATTGACGACAATTTGTAAACCATTTTGAAGGAAATTTTTGATTACATTTTAGTTCATGTCTTTTTTTTATGAGTGTATATTCTACATACAATGTTGAAATAATTTTAAAGCTTTTAATAATTTTGTATAAACTTAGCATGTTTGATTTGAAATTATTATTTTATGGACTTAAGTACACGAAGAAAAATTACAGTAATATAGTCAATATTTTGTATCGTATGCAACAAAAAAAATGTAACACTCACCACATTCATAACTGTGGTTAAGTACTACACTACAGTTATTTTGAGATAAGTGTGCCAAAGGTCGTAGACAAAAAAATAAATTCAATATTTTCAATAATATGTATGGATATTTGCTTTATAAAGGTTGCCTAGAATACTTGCAATGTTAATGCAAATATTATTTCCAATATTATGGTCTTTTAGCATAAGTTATATAATGTCTTTGCAAAAAAAATATGGCACAATTGGTTTTTTTTAATTTGGAGGAATATGCAATTTGCATAATTATTTAATTGTTTTTTTTTTCTGTTATTATTTCTAAAATCTTTCTAATTTCTTTAACGTTGGCTAAGAGTATAGCAAAAAACAGCTTAAAAAATACATTAACTAAAATTCAATCAAATTTTTTTAAAATTAACTCAAATCAAATGCTGCGCATGCTTTAGCAAATACAATAAACAATTTTTGATTTTTGTTCTAATATCTTAAAAAATTATAAGTAATGTATGTTAACTCTATAGGAATTCCGTCAAAAAAATTCTTTTGAAATCGTTTCCCAACCAAATCTTTTCTACATGTTCTGTTAGAACAAATTCTATGGAATCTGAACCCGTTTACATAAACTTAAATGTAAGATATAACTAACTAGAACTAGCTCCAGAAGTGGTTCTAGAAATACTTGCTAACATTTTAAATAACTTCCAACAATGACAGAAAAACAGATTATAATGGACAACAAGTTGTTCAACTAGTCTTTCTTAGAAACAAAAAAATGGCCTTAGATTGTCGATACAGGTACTGATCCCTTAGAATATATTTTAAAAGTTAAAGCCTCTAAGGCAGAGATTAAACAAAAAACCATTTAAAATGTATATTTTGTTAAAAATGTATATTTTGTTGACTAAGTATTTTTCTAACTTATGTTATAAAATTGCTTTCAATTCGAAAATATTAGTTTTTTTTTTAAAAAAGTTTCGTTAAAAACTACATACAAAACTTTTAAAAGCTAAAAAAAAAATTGATTTTTCAAAAACTTTTAAAAGAGTACAATAACTTAAGTAGAAACCAAAAAAGAAATCGTTATAATTTACTAAGTAAGCAACAATTTTATAGACTATAAAATTTCGAGAATTTTCTTAAGTGAACTTAAGTGCTTTTGTCAAAAAAGACATTATTTCATTATACTGACAGTAACAGTTCTGTCAAACTTTGTAAATTTCGCAAAAACAACACAATATTTAAAACAATTTTAGGCTTAAGGGTTTACTTCCACTAAACACGTGTGACCACACTTTCTTCTAAAAAAGTCCTCAGATTGTTCCCAAAAACTCTAAGATTAGGCCTGATATTTTAAAAAGTCTCAGATTGCTTGGAATTTCCCTGAACTTAACTTGATATTTTAAAAAATTAACACTGTGTTCCTATTGATGAAAGATATACATTTATATTGCATTAAACGATTAATCGGCCCGAATAACCGATTAATCAGTTTTCTCCATTTCTCGAATAATGCCCTAACCGGCAGGGTCGAATAATTCGAAACACTAATATTAAAATAAACTACTCATAACCTCTTTGAATAAGGGGCATGCAAGTGTTTTATTATCTACAACTGTACGTATGAGTAACATAATTTTGCTATAAAAAATTAATCATACGCACTGTGGCACCACTGTTTTACTATTTTGCCTTTTTATTGGATATAAATACATATATTTTATTAAATAGACCGATTTTTAGTACTTTTTATACCTCCACCATATATGGTGAGGGTATATATCAGTTTGTAATTCCGTTTGTAACATGTCGAAATATAGGTTTAAAACCCCATAAAGTATATATATTCGTGATCCTTATGCAATTTTAAGTCGATTTAGCGATGTCCGTCTGTTGAAATGGCGATCACGACGCGAAGACGCAAGCGTGGGTGCCTATTTTTACCCAGATTATTGAACATTCTGCCAAGCAGTATTGAAAATGAGAAAAATCCGTCCTGCGGTTAAAAAGTTATGAGTGAAAATATGAACGTACCTCTAAATTTTCCATACGAATTGGTACAATTTTTCTGTTTCTATTTTTTTCTGTTAAGTAAGCAAGTAAAAATGGTATTAAGTCTTCTTCTTGTTCGAATACATTGATTGTCTTACATACTATGAGAATAATAACATTCTTAGAGCCAGCAAAAAAAATGGTAGTCATTCTGTGACAATAACTTCTTTCATTACTTTCTAAACTTCAGTTGACATTATTTTATGATTTTTTGGTGTTATTCTAAGGCACTTCCAAAAGCATTCATGTGTTCATATTTCAAATGCAGTAATCTTGATATAAACCCGATATGTATCTTTAAATATCACTCTTCATTAATTCTAAAGCATAAGTTATAGTATATCGTATGTTTTTTTTTTAAATCTAAAGCATTTATTCAAATTGACAAAATAGTTCTGATGTACTTTTTTAATTTTTTTATTAAATCATTTTTTATATTTTAGTTTAAAATTGCATAACGGTTAGAATTTATGCAGTTTTGCATATTTATATAAATGTTTTGAAAAATCAAGAAAAACTGTTTTTTTTTTACCTTTAATTGAAACTAGCTGGTCTGTCATTTGCATTTTTCAGCCTCAATTATTTATGATGACGCAATCTGTGCATTTTTGCATTATGTTTATTATTTAACATTACACCATTTTCAGTTTTAATTCAGAATTTACCAAAATAATTTTAAAATTGTGTAAAAATTATTTCAAATTACCCAAAAATGTTTTAAAATTGTGCAAAAATTATTTGAAATTGTTCAAAAATATTTTAAAATTGTCTAAAAATGTTTCCAAATTGTACAATCAGTTTTTAAATTATCCAAAAATATTTTAAAATTTGTCTAAAAATTCATTAAAATTTTTAAAAAATGTTTCAAAAATGCTTTTTCACTAATGCAGAATAATTTATTTGTTTTAATAAAGAGTATTTGTATATCAGTGCATAAAGTTCGCTTCTTTAAACTTATTTTTCTGCATTCTTATGAAATAAATTTTCATCAAAGCTTAAATACTACAAAGTATATGAACATTTTCCACTCATGCATCAGAATACCTAATCATTGTATTATCATTGATTCCTTATAGTAAAGTATGAGTAATGCCAGTAGCTACATTTGAATACTTCCATCCTATGACACGCTAATGTTAAATTCATCAATAAAACGATCAGAAAAGAAGTGATGCCTTTGCCATAGTAGTGATGCTTTTATTGCTTCTTTGGCAGCTTAATTTTTGCTGGGGAGCAATATGTGTCTTACTCTGTGAGACAGTGAGACAGAATATGTAAAAAAAGTACAAAATTAAAAGTTTGACAAGGCTTGCTTTCGCGCTTTAAAGTCGCTAACAGAGCAGACGTCTGTAAATAACATTACTTAAATTAAATAACAAAAGTTCTGTTACAAAAATTGACAAAACATATTCATATTACAGTTCATGCAAAATTTAGTACATACGTATTTGCCGGAGGCTGGGCTCATATAGAATGAGGTAAGGTCCAGATGGTGTTTTTCTCGCTTTCGTATATTTGGCTGACAAGCGTATTATCGTGTAGCGCAAGTTTCTCAACAAATCTGGCTTGCAACGACATGGCATACCTACAGAAGGGTAGAAAATCGGCATTTTCATAGACGTAACTATTTGGAAATCGTTTTATGAAATTTTCATAATTTTTTCCGATCCATTTTCTTAGGGTTTTCCGTTCAAATATCTCTAATTCATTGGCTACTATAGGAGATATAGTAAACCTGATTGGGTTTTTCTGTTAAGCTTTGTTGGTTTTTCGTTTCATTCCATAAAATGTATTTTTTGTTTTTGTAACCAAAGACATTTATATCTTAAGAAAGAGCAAAATGCATAATTGTTTTAGTGCCGCTACGTTTGAATAGTTGGCGCAGCATCACATTAAAAAAATACCCTGCCCCATGGCGATATAGCCTTAGATTAGGCTTACAATTAATTTATTTATCAAAAATATTAAATTAACCACATACTTTAAATTATAATGCATTCAGATGTTACTAGTAGACTTATTACATAATTTTAAAGCAATTTTTCAAATGTTTGACGTTTTCACATTTTTATGTCAAAAAAAGAAATTTTCATAGAGGAAAATAGTATTTTTTTTTATTCCATTTGTATTTTTGAGAATTGAGGGATTGGCAAATGTATATTTATGTTAATGTTTTCTTTCATAAAAAAATACACATGAATAAAGTGCAATATTGTGCTCTTAAACATCTAAATGAATATTGATTTCAAAAATTAAGGTATAATATGCACATAAAACATATATCTTTTATAGGTTTTGGCAAATATTCATTTATGTTACGAAGAAAATAGAAAATCAATAATACTCTACTGCATATTGTAGCACCTTCTGATGAGCCATCTATTAACAAATAGTTACAACTTATGTTCTTTCTTTAACAAATTAATTTCATTGCTGTATTCTCTCCATTAGACAAACAAACTTAAATTTTTTAAAGAAAGAACATTCGTTGCAACTATTTATCAATACGTGGCGCATCAGAAAGTGCATTCTCTCCATTAGGCATATTCAGCTGCAGAGCTAGTTCCCATTAGCCGGAACAAAATTGAGTATTTGACAAAAACTATGCTTTAAAATGTGTTTTTTGTGCAGTCCATGGTTAAAAAAAAAACTAGTGATAATGTAAAGGTGCCTCTAAATTGCCCATTTTTTTAACCAGTCGCTTAGCAGTAAATATTTTGTATTCACTTCAAACATTTTTTCACCACAATAAAATTTTTCACCCCAAAAATTTTTTTTTCACCTCTAAATTTTTTTCCACCAAAAAAATTCTTTTCACATCTAAAAAAGTTTTTCACCTCAAAAAATTTTACTTCAAAAGTTTTTTTTATAGAGAACATCTTTTTAGGATATTGATGCAGGGTATTTAAAGAATCGGCACAGCAGAATTTTGCCTTTTTTTTTACTTGTTTTTAAGCAAAATCGGTTATATTTTCTTCAAGCGATAAAAATCGTTAAAAAATTTTCTGAAACAAAAAAAAAAAACTAAAAAATTTTAAAATTTAGTAAGAAAAATGGAAAAATTGTATATATTTAAATTGCTAAATTCAACATTTCAAACAGAAAAAAGCTATCAGTGTCAAAATAACGTATGATTTAAACAGATCTGTTAATTTGGCATAAAAAGTGGATAACACTTAAAGAAGTTTGTAGGTTAACATAACTGAAAATATCATTTAAAAGAAATGATATTTCATTTAAAAACCGGTCTACTTAATTTTCATTTAAATGTCATTTGTTATTTATTTTTAAATGTTGATTAATCAACTGACACATCCGTAAGAAACAACTGATATAATCAGTTAAAATAAATGTCAAAATTTTACCTACCAATCCTTAAAAAATGAATGTTTTTTTCACTTATTTAAAATTATTTCCGTTTTTGTATTTTTTGTTTTTTTTAATATACTCGTACAATACAAAATGTATGTATGCATATGAAGCTATAAACACTTTTTGTATGAATGTGTTTGTATATGTATGTGTGTTTATGAAGTTCTTGTAATTTGTATTGAAAAATTTTTTATATATACAACCAATTTAAATAAAAAACAAATTGAAATTTTTTGATTATTTTTTTTTGAAACAGACAGCAAACAAAATTTAAATTTGTAATAACTGTTACGGACACAAATAAACCACAAGTTTCTGTTTTGTGGGTAAATTTTTATTAAATTTCAAACAAATGAAAAAAAATAAATGAAACTGAAAAAAATTGGTAAATGATAGTAAATTATTTCGAATAAATGTATAAAAAAGTTAATACAGATATTTATTTGAAAAATAAATGTATGTTCCTTTATTTTTAAATGGAACGGAAAACTTTTTTATTAAACTACAAACAGTTAACTACATAATATTCTGAGTGAATGCATAACAATTTATTGTTAGCCAAAAAAAAAAAAAAAAAAATTTAGATATCCTTAACAAAATCAGAATACCACTATTATAAAACTTCTCTTTTTTTTCTATATTAAAAAAAATATTTTTAAAAAGTACTAAAAAAAAATTAAAAAAAAAATATTTTTTAAAAACTGTATATGGCAACGCTGGAAAAATAACTTTAATAATTTTTTGATTTGATTATATAGCTAAGACTTCTTTAAGCTATCACATGGATTTTATTGCATCTATCTAAATTTATCGTGCAATGTAAAATGGGTTATGTTAATCGCTGATTAATAATAAAATGTGATTATTTTCTTTTTAAAAATTATAATAAAAACCTGAATTTATATTAAATATAAAAATAAGAATTAATAAGAATTACAACTTGATAATTAAAGAATTACAGTAGTTTTCCCATTTAGCGAACTTAATCCTTGTCAGGCCTGTTAGTTAAAGTGAATTGGAAAAACGTCCCCTATTTTATTCAAAACTCAAAGTATACGTAGTATTTTTAATATTTTATTACAAAAAATACATATTTCATTAATTAATAAGTAAAAGAAAAATTCATAAAGTACTGTAATACAAATATAATTTTTTTAAAAAACTGGCTAAGCATAGTCTGTTTTTTTGAAATTGATATCTTTCTATTAATGGCTTCTTCTTCTTGAAGCTCTCCTAAAAGCATTAAATTTGAGCTACTAATTTTGTTTTGTTGAGCCCATTTAATACAAATTTCGAAATGCGTAATGACATCTTCGCTCCTGAATTTCAGTTCCATCCAGCTCTTCTTCACTTTCGTTTTGTTCATCAGGTATGTCTTCATCTTCGGGTAAAGGGCTATTTTCAATCCATCTACTCAAATGATCAGCTGATATATCGACCTGATTAAATATAAATTTGAAAACATTAAATTAGTGAATTTTATAATTTAGAAAGTTTGACATTTAATTTGGACTTACATTTGGAAAAGTTAATCTTAGCAAATTGACTCCAGTTCTAATTTCGACACTCTCTTCGTTTTGATGTAAAAATGACGCCAAAGGCAGATTGTCCTCTTTGTCAAAATCGGCCTTTTCCTCTAAAAGCTTTTTCCAGCATATTGCCAGGGAATGCCCAGAAATTGATTTCCATGCTGATGATAATGCCATCGACGCTTCGCATAAGCTAAATTGTTTTAAAAATGTGTTAACATTTTGCCCAGATGTTGCAAAGAGTCGGGATAAAAGACTATTTTTGTAATGCAGTTTTAGCAAGCAAATGACATTTTGATCCATTGGCTGAATCAAGGGTGTTACATTTGGTGGCATGTACATCACCCATATTTTTCCATAATTTGTTCTCTTTATCATTTCTTTTGCGGGTGGATGAGAAGGCGCATTATCCAAATGTAAGATGGCATTAATGGGTAAATTGTTTTCGGCAAGAAACTTTTCCACCTACAGTTAAAAATGTAGTAAGGTTTAAATGTAGTGAGAGATTTTTCAATCTTACCTGTGGAACGAAATTTTCGAAAACCAATTTTTAAAAAGCCTACTTGTAATCCAAGCATTTTTAGAGTGAGCGTAGTCAACAGGCAGTGTTTTATTGCGGAATGAACGTTATTTCTATAATAACTTATTTTCTATAATAACTTGTTTAAATTTTCTTTTAAATGTTTCTACCTCATGTGCATTTGACGAAAGTTTTTTTTCCACTCTTCTTTAAAATTCGTATGCCAAACCTTTTCTTAAATCTGGTCAGCCAACCATGGCTTACATTAAACTGTCCTCCATAAATTTTCTTGTGAATTTCTTTGGCTTTGTATTGCAAAATTGTTCCAGGAATATGACAATTGTGTTGCATGAGGAACCATTGAAAAAGTTTGTTTTCCTTTCTCGGGAACTCACCTTGCTTTATAGCTCTTCTATTGCAATAACCAATATTACTGTTTTCAACATTCCTTAAAAGATTTTCCATTGATTTAAGGATTGTACTAATGGTGGATTTTTGCAGCCCATATTTTATACCCTTCACCACAGGTGGAAGGGTATATATAAGTTTATCATTCCGTTTGTAATTTCTAAAATATTGATCTTAGACCCTATAAAGTATATATATTCTGGGTCCTTATGAAGAGCAAAGTTGATTTAACGATGTTCGTCTGTCCGTCTGTGTGTTGAAATGGGTTTTCCGAAGAACCCAGACATGATGAGGATTGTTTTTTATTTCTGTTACATGTGATCCATTTCTGTTTGCTATTAAAAATCAGACAGATCGGTTAATAAATGGCTGAGATATTAGCAAAAAACCAGGACTACCTATAATTTTTGCGGTAAAATCCCTTTGTTTAATATGTATGTAGAATTTTACGCATAACAAACACATCCATGTGTTAAAATTCTTTTCTTTCATCTCCACCTTTCATACACAAGCAACACACATACAAAGATTTGTCATTTAAATAAAAACTAAACAAATCTCTAATGAACGAAGACTTTTATATATGTACCTCTATTGACGATGATTTTGTGTGAGCTTCAATAGCTCAGTTGTCTAGACGCTATGTCACAAATACTTTTTTTCTCTAAGGCCGCGGGTTCGAATCCCGGTCATTTCACTTTTTTTTTGTACATTTTTTTTATTATTTTCTTAAGACTTTTTTTTTGTTTTTTTTTTTTTTTTTCAACATTAAATAATTAATTTAAATAAAATTTTATATTAATAATTAAATAATCCATAAATAGGCTAAAAACATCAAAATTTTTATAAAAACCCTCTGATACAAACGGTTTTATTTCTATTTTTTGCTCCGATTTAAAAGAATTTATAAAAAGATTTTTAAACCATTTTATTTCTCATATATTAAGAAAATTTTATACATAATTTCCCTTTGAGTGCAACTATTTTAGGTCATAACTTATAATAATTTATAAAAAAAAATGTATAAACTATTTTCCTTCAAATTTTTAAAATTAAGCTAAAGAAATCAAAAATATTTTTTAATAAAAAAGCGAAATGAAATCCCAAACGCAAATTTGCCAGCTAAATCAAACGTTTTTGTAGAAATAAAACACATGCAGTTCTAGTGATTTCTTTTAACGATTTGTTGAAATTCTTTTCTTTCACCTCTTCACCTTTTATACACAAACAACAAACACTAATCTAGAGCTGTTATATGACCTATGGATACGTCTTATATAGCAAAAGATCGAAAATCTTAAGTATAACATATTTGCTGAAAAACTCGGAAATATCGGTTCAGATACAAAAGAGTTATGCCCAAAACATATTTTCTGGAACCATAAATCTTCCCGAGTCCAAGTTTTATAGCCAAACTAAATGGTTGATTTCCTCTTAAAGGCCTCCGTATATAAATCTGTCCATTCCATATATCTCCATAAATAAACTTCAGTTTTTTCCCAACCATGGTGAAGGGTATATAAGATTCGGCATAGCCGAATTTAGCCGCTCTTACTTGTTTTTGCATAAATCTGTAACCCGCAAACCATTTCGATGATCATCGAGAATTTTAACTTTATCCTTTAAGAATAATCTATTTCTTTTACCCATTTTGATGTTTCTAGAACAAATTACTTCACACAACTGACTCTCAAATGATATCAAACAAAAGCATCAAAAGAATAAAACTAACAGTACATTTTTATTTACATTCTTTCTTAATAAAATTTTTTGGTAGCAATTATGTTTTATATATAATTTTACATTTGTTCGTTATACCGAGTACAAAATAAAATTTTTGTTCGTTATATAAGGTACTCAGTAGAAAAAATTTGGGTGTTCGTTAAATGCGATGTTCACTAAATCGAAGATTCGTTAAATCGGAAAACTTCTGTATATATTTATTTTTAATTAAGCTTAAGATCTATTTTTTTTTATAAATAAAATCGAAGAAAACTAAAGGAATAATGAACAATTTATATTTTTGTAAACAAAAGTGGTATATGCGGCACAACAATGTTCATTTAATGGTAAAATTACGGATCTAGAGCAAAATCAATGCTTAATATCTTAGATATAATAATATTTAAAAAACGGGTTTCGGAGTAAAAAAGAGGATATTAAAATAATACAAAATTCATTTCTAAGGCATTTTTGTTTTATAAAAAATTGTCAGTGGGTCAAACCAATAATCAGTTTATTTTTGCATTATACAATACAGGTTGGTTGAAAAGTTCCTGCGCTCGAAAATGAAAGAATACTGTTTTTGTTACGAAATATATTTTTTTATTCAATATAATCTCCTGGAAGCTCAATACACTTGTTCCAATGATCTTCCAATAATTTTATCCCATCCTTATAATGGTTTTCCGGAAGCTCTGCAAAATAACCGTCTACGACTGCTATGGCCTCTTCATTCGACGAAAAATGCTTTCCACGAAGGAATTGTTTGAGATTTCTGAATAGATAGTAGTCACTGGGAGCCAAATCTGGTGAATACGGTACCCAGCAAAAAAAAAAGTAGCAAAAGAAGAGAAAAAGAAGCTGTGAATTTGATTCCAATGTTGTGAAAATTTGGATCGGAACCAATGATTTTTACATAGGGGTGTATAGGGTGGAAGTTTTCTTTTATGATCCCTTTTCATTGCATCAAAAGCCCTTCTTATGGTTCAGTGAAAAATGGGATCTTTTGAAGTTTCGAAATAAATTTTGAATTTGTAATTTAGATTTAAACAGGACATCAGTAATCGGTCCTAAGCCACATTTTCACAAACTCAAGTTAGCTTCTATCTGGGAATTTAACTGACACTTTTGTTGTTGTTTCCCATATAAAGTTTGAGTTTGACTATTGGTTATAACGGGATATTCAGTAAACGGGCCTTATTTATTAAATTACCTTATTCGAAATTCTTGCAATTTTTTCCACAATAAATTTTTTACTTTTTGTATCAATAACACAGTACGACAGTGGTTGGTACACATAAGAAATGTTAAAAAAATATGAAAATAGGCTTAAAACAAAGATATACGTGTCTCGACGTTTTTCTGTAGCCCGTTAGAATTTTGAGAAAATCGATTTTTAAACTTCGAAGGACCGTGGAGGTTGACTTTTAATGAAATGCTTTTATAAAAAGTTCTATAAAAACAGAATGGGTCAACCGATTTTCATGCTTGAGCCAGTTTTGAAAAGGGAATTAAATGTGGATTTTTTTTTATATTAATTTACATGTAAAGTTAAAAAAGAACCATAAATGTACGAAATGATTTTCTTATAATTGTGACGTGCTACAGCAAAACGCCGAGACACGTATTTCGTTATTTAAAGCTTATTTTCATATTCTGTTAACATTTCTCATGTGTACTCAAAGTTTGATTTTGTCGTATTGTGTAATAACTACGATTTTAAGAATGTTAAATCTCTTAAACTTAAAGCATAGTTATAAATGTCAAATTTATAGAGAAATATCTATGATTAATGTTTAACTTTGGGTGTTTTTAAAGAGAAAAATCAGAACTAAACGATACTTTGGAAGCAATGAAAAATTAATTCCTTAAGAATCACTTCCTTTTTTTTTGCTGGGTAGATGTTCAAGCAATTCGTACTTTAATTCTTTGAATTTAGCCATCGTCAAAACACTTTTGTGAGCAGGTGCATTGTCTTGATGAAAAATGATTTTTTTCTTCTTTAAACCAGGTCTTTTCTCACGAATTTTTTCATCCAGCTTTTCCAAAAGGCTGCAATAATATTCAGAGTTGATTGTTTTACCTTTCTGAAGATAATCAATCAACGAAATTCCTTTTGCATCCCAAAAAACTGATGCCATAACCTTCTTTGCTGATCGTTGTGACCACCTGCTTTGGAACTAAACAACCAGCTTCAGTCCACTGTAAACGTTCTTGTTTCAATTTAGGATCATGGTGGTAGATCCAAGTCGCAACCATAGTTATAAAGCGACGCAAGAAGTCTGTTTTATTCGGCTTAAAACGCTCCAAATTACGCTGAGAAATTTGTTTTCGATCCAGTTTTTGTTGAATTGTTAATGTGTGCGGCACTAACTTTTCAAACAGTTTTTTCATACGTAATTCTTCATGTAAAATATGGAGTACTTGTTCGACTGAGATGCCTATGGCATTAGCAATTTCACGCTTAGTCAAACTTGGATCTTCACTAACCATATTATGTACCTGCTCAATGATTTCTGCTGTGGTTGCAGTTTTTGGTCGTCCTTCGCGTGGATCGTCTTTAAGGCTGGTACGACCACGTTTAAATTCAGCAGCCCAAAATTCAACGGTGCGTTTTGAAGGTGAGGACTCCTTATACACTTCTAACAATTGTTCATAAATTTCCTTTGCTTTTAAACCCTTCAAAACATAGAATCTAATGACTGCATGATATTCAATTTTTTCTATATTGAAAAAATCAATGACATGTCAACTTCAAATGGCTTGTAAACAAAGAAAGAATTGACAGAATGACTTGCAACTTTGCATGTGCTCTCAGGACAGTTATACAAACTTGAGAAAAAAAAGTTTGGAGCTAGCAGTGCCATCTCTTGGTGAGCGCAGGAACTTTTCAACCAACCTGTATATTTATATATAATTTTTTTTCAAAGAAGTGTACACTGTAGTGCACAAAGTAAAGAGTAAGAGTTAATGGAAAATTAAAAAAAAAAAATAAATTCGAGGAGACATTTTCTAATTATGACTTTTCAATAAATTTTAATGTTATTTCAAATAAATTATTGCAATTGTTCTTATATATAAAATTTTATTTAAAACAAATGACCAACTTACCACAAAGACAATTGTGCCATAACAAAACAACATTCGTTTAAATTTAAATCTTATGATTTATATAATATGACTTTCGTATAGAAAAAAAGCATTGAATTGAATGGAAATAAATATAATTTTTTTTTATGATTTATGCTAAAAAGTGACATAAAATCAAAGATACTGTTAAAAAAAAATGTATGAGTTGAAATAAAAACTAGTGCAGACGTATGCAAATAACTAAAAGTACTCAACTGTATACAGTGATGCCCTGCAATATGGGACAACAAGAGACAAGAAGAATGTTTTCGTTATAAATGAATATAATCAGTTAAAATTTATTTAACAATTATTTAACTACTGTAGAGATGGAAATATCCGCTACTAAAAGGTTTTCTCGTATAGAAATTTTTAACATTTATACAGTTATATTTATTTATTGTAATTTTTTTACATTGATTTATTTCATTCTTTTTGTAATTTTATATTCTGCTAAGACACTTGAAATACATTAGTAATCTATAAAAATATGACCTTTTTTTTATTGTAAAGAGTGAGAAGAGTAGAGATACATAATGATGATGATCAAGGTGGCAAAAAGGCCAACACTCAAATTTTTCCTTTAAGTGTAAAATACAAAAAGTCATTTGTAAGAAATGCATCTTTTAAATTGTAACTGCATGTGTAGTAGAATGGTTAAATTTTAGGGTTTGGTGGAATTTAACAATTGCAATCCCAATGGTTAAAAAATTACAATTTTCATTTGATAATCTTTAAATTTCATTACAAAATCTAAGGGTTTTGAAATTGTTTCTTTTAAAGCAGCTTGCGTACATAAAATTTTTGTAGTTTTCCTTAATTTTCACAATCAAAGTTTAGGCACTTTATTATGCAATTTGTTTGCCTACAGTTAAAAATTTTCTCATTTGTGAGAATTTCACAATTTGTATTTCGTTATCCATCCTAATATACATATTAAATTTCTTCATTTTCTATTCCTTCTTAGATGCAAAATACTTTCTTTATTTATTATAACTGCAAAATACGACAATATGTATATTTATTTGTGCAAACTAAGGTGGCAGTTTATTTATTTATTTTTTTTTTTAAATTTTAAAATTTTTTCATAAAAAATTTATTGACTAAACATGAAAAAAGGTCAATGGAAAACATACAAGTTTTAATAAAAACAATAAAGTATTTTTAAAAATACGTGTACATACAAAATGTTGGTAGCACTAATATTGTCGCATTTAACTCTTTAAATAAATACACTTTAATGACTAAAAAGCCTTCGTTTAGTGTTGTTTTAGATAAAAGACTCTTTTAAAAGAGTTTGATATTATAATCGAAAAATAAAAACTGTCACCTTAATATGCCAAAAGAAAAACTGCACTTACACATATTTCACAGATACTCTCATCCACCCACTCTCTAAAAACATAACCTCACACACACTTTTTTTGCATAACAATTTGGTTTCAACATGAAATCAGAAAAGAAGATATTTTTTTTTTAGATTATGCTGTGATTTTGTTTTTGCATATTTTGCATTTTATTCCATAATTTTTTTAACACAATTTACAACGTAACAATTTACAACGTAACTTGGAAAACATTATTTTTAAATACTTCAAAAATATTTTTTTTATTTAAACTCTGATAAAATTTTATTACAAATAATTGATCTACTATAAAGGATATTTCAACTTCAACTTTCAATTTTAAAAGAGGACACATTTCACTATTTGGGTGAAATCAAAAATATGTAACAACATTGCGGGAAAAGGCTATATCAGGACACATCATGTGCCCGGTTCTATGTGACAGAGACCGATCACGGCACCGGTTTTTTCATATGAAAAGGACCGATCACTTTAACATAGGCTTGTCCTGGGAGGGGATCAATTGGCCTCTGTGGCATTTCACAGGACTGGTCTAAAAAAATATGTCACACAACTAACCCCAAAGAATATATCACAGGACTCGTACTTTCAAATTCAAACCAGGCTTTTAAACCGAACATGTGTTAAGTTTTTTGAGAACCGCTACTGTTTTCAGCTAGCACGGGACTGGTACTTTCAGACCCAATACGTAATAGAGAATTTTTATACCGATCACGTGATACACTCAGAAAAAAAAGTTAGTAGAAAAATTTTGTAAACGGTTTTCAATCCCAATTTACAATTTTTGTACTGATTTTTAGTAAAAAAATTATTATTTAGCAAATCTTTTTGCTATTTACATTTTACAAATTACAGAGTTTTTACGGAATATCTACAAATTTTCGTTGCTAATTTCAAAAATCATTTTACAAATTTTTGAAAACCGATTTGCTAAAATTAGCAAAAAAAAAAAAAATACTAATTTTAAAAAAGGCGATATTGATGGAAATGTTATTTCTAATAATTTAAACTTATACATACAAACTTAAATGTTACATAGGATTAAAAAAGGGATCGGAAGTGAAGATACCAACTCATGTCTAAAAATAGGACATCCACTTAAAATAGCACTAAAAGGTTTTTTTATTTCTAAAAATCAGCCCTAACAACAATTTAACTTTCATCTTAAAAGTAAAAAAAAAAAATTGACTAAAATATTTTTCAAAACAGAAATTAACAAATTAAAAGAAAATGATAAATTCGTTTATGTTTTAAGAATTTTTAAGATTTTTAAGCCTTTGATTTTTCTTTTCATTTTGTATAAAACATCTTTTAAAAAATATAATATTAATAGTATTTAGTAATTTTTTTTGCTGATTTTAGCAAACGGATTTTAAACTCCACTTTAGAAAAAGTCTACTAAAATTTAGTAGCGGCTACTAATTTTTCTACTAATTTCATTGGACTACACGTCAGCAGAAATGTGTTGCTAAGATTAGCAAAAAATACCGCTGGGCTCAAATTAGCAGAATTTCCCGGAATAACAGCAAAATTTTCAGTTGCCATTACAGACTTTTTTTGGTGAGTGTAGGTACTTTAGAAACCTATCTTGTTTTCAACTACCACAGAACTGGTACTTTCAGACCCATTACGTGATATAAAATTTTAAACCGTTTACGTGGTAGGTACTTTAGAAACTGGTCTCTTTTTCACCTATATTCCCGACTGAACATTTTTTTCCGCCGGAAAGCTGTTGGGTCAAATAAGTTCGATCTTAAAAATGTTAAATTTCCGGTTTTTTCTTCATATATAAGATAACAGGTCAATTGAGAAGTCCCCTGACAAATAGATGGCACTAAGCTTCAAAAGATACGTGTATAAATTTGACAGCTGTCGGATCATTAGTTTGTGAATTATAGCATTTTGAGTGATGCAACTTTTGTAATTGTGAAAAAATGGATAAAAAGGAATTTCGCGTGTTAATAAAATATTGCTTTTTGAAGGGTAAAAATACAGTTGAAACAAAAACTTGGCTTGAAGACGAGTTTCCGGACAATGCCCAAGGAAAATCAACCATCAAGGATTGGTATGCTAAGTTTAGACATGGTGAAATGAGCACGAAGACGGTGAACGCAGTGGACGCCTAAAAGAGCGTGATTTCGAATGACCGTAAATTGAATTTGAATGAAATAGCAGGTACTCTAAAGATATCAACTGAACATGTAGGTACATGATATCATTAACGAATATTTGGGTATGAGAAAGCTCTGTGCAAAGTAGGTGCCGCGCGAGCTCACTTTTGACCAAAAATAAGTCAGTGAAAACGAAGGTGAAAATCCATGAATTGGTCTTCAACTTGCTTCCGAATCCACCGTATTCTCCAGATCTGGCCCCAGCGACTATCTTCTGTTCTCAGATCTCAAAAGAATGCTCGCTGGAAGAAATTTTCGTTGAATGAAGAGGTGATCGCCGAAACTGAGGCCCTATTTTGAAGCAAAGAATAAATCGTACTACAAAAATGGTATTGAAATGTTTGAGGGTCGCTATAATCAGTGTATCACCCTTGAAGGGAACCATGTTGAAAAAAAAAGAATTTTGCCAAAAAAATGTGTTTTAGTATGGTAGGCCGGGGACTTTTCAATTGACCTGTAATGTTTTATCACTATTTATCTAATTCTAAAAAAATGTCTTCTACAAGAATGAAATTTTTGGAAATAATACGGGTAGGGGCAAAAATAGGAAATGCTACCCCTTGACTTCCTCTCAAATGGTTGG